>VBSM01001044.1:3955165-3970526 GCA_008086735.1 Cheirogaleus medius | reverse complement strand
ATAAAGGGCTGATAACTAGAATTTATTTAGAACTCAGGAAAATCAGCAAAGAAATCCAAACAACCCTATCAAAAAGTGGGCAAAGGACATGAACAGAAATTTTTCAAAAAAAGACAGAATAATGGCCAAAAAACATATGAAAAAATGCTCAACATCTCTAATCATCAGGGAAATGCAAATCAAAACTGCAATGAGATATCATCTATCTCCAATAAGAATGGCCCTTATCAAAAAGTCCCCAAACAATAAATGTTGGCGTGGATGCGGAGAGATAGGAACACTCCTACACTGCTGGTGGGACTGCAAACTAGTTCAACCTCTGTGGAAGCAATATGGAGATACCTTAAAGCGATACAAGTAGATCTACCATTTGATCCAGCAATTCTACAAAATAATTTTTACATTTATCTCTACTTCGAAATTGTTAGTTCTTGGAACCGCTACTAAATTGTATATGATTGCAGTTTTCCTGACTATAATGTTGTGAAGTCTTCCTGTCTAAAATGTTTATGGAACTGTTGACAACTACCACTGTGCCCAATAATTATTCAGCCACATAACAGCAAAGTTGAATGTTCTTAAAACTTGACATTAACTCAAAAAGCCTTGCGTGGATTCTGTTTCTCTTGGAAAGCCCATTGTCACCTTGTAAACTGAGATGCGGAAGTTTAATTCCATATACCATAGTTAAATACAATTAAACTTGCCCATATTTTAAATGTAATTTTTTGTTACTAAATGCATTAATTAAAAAGTATATGTGTATTATCACAAATTGATTTTTTAATATCTTGAAGCTGTATTTCAATAATTTATTTTCCTTTGGAATAAGCATTTAAAAACATCATACTGTGAAGAAGGTCATAGGCTTCACTAGATTTCAAAAGGGATTCACAGCATAAAAAAACTTTAAGCAACTCTGGTCTAGAAGATCATGTAACACTGGAAAATCTTCAGAATCTCAGAATAGTAAAAACTTATTAAGTGGGACTCAGAAAGCATAATCCTAAAGGAAAAAATTGATAAATTCAATAATAAAGTTAAATATATCTAGTCATCAAAAGAATGCCATTAAGAGAGTGAATGATCAAGTAATAGACTGGGAGAAGTTCTTTGCAAAACACATAATTGACAAAGAGCTCCTATTCAGAATAAAGAACTCCTACAAATCAGTAAGAAAAAGACCAACAACCATTTAAAAACTGGATAAGGGACTTGCCTAGTTATTTTCTTCTGCCTCGGCCATCCAAATACCCAATAAACATATGAAAAGGTATTTAACTTCATTAATAATCAGGGAAATACACATTAAAACTACAATGAGGTGGCATTCAGCATCTACCAAAATTTATAGAAGTTTAAAGTCTGACCTCAGTATATCAGTGTTGACCAGGAGCAACAGGAACCACTGTACACTATTACTCAAGAGTGCAAATGAGTATATCAACTTTGGAAAACTGGCATTATTTACTAAGATAAAAGATACATATAATCTATGCCAACAATTCTACTACTATGTATATACCCAAAAGAAATACATATAAGTACCTAACAGACATGTACATTCACTGCAGCATTATCTAAAACATGTCAGAAATGGCATGGCAGGCCAGGCTTGGTGGCTCACGTCTATAATCCTAGCACTCTGGGAGGCCAAGGTGGGAGGATTGCTTGAGCTCAGGAGTTCGAGGCCAGCCTGAGCAAGAGCAAGACCCCGTCTCTACTAAAAATAGAAAAATTAGCCAGGTGTGGTGGAGCACACCTATAGTCCCAGCTATTCAGGAGGCTGAGGCAGAAGGATCGCTTGAGCCCAGGAGTTTAAGGTTGCAGTGAGCTATGATGACACCACTGCACTCTAGGGGGACAGACCAAGACTCTGTCTCAAAAAAAAAAAAAAAAAAAGAAAGAAAGAAATGGCATGGCAGATCAATGGGAAAAGGAGGAACTATTCAATAAACAGTGCTAAAGCAACATCCATTTGGATTAAGGACTTAATTATAAGAGATTAAAATGTTAAGATTTTAGAAGAAAATAAAAAAGGCCCATAAATAAAGGAAAAGTTACTCTTATTCAATAGTAAAGAGGAAAATGTAACTAAAGCCACACTATCATGAGAATATAGTATTATAAGAATATAGGGCCATCGTAACATTCATGTACTTCTGGTGGAGGTGTAAACTGGGTAAAAAACTTTGAAAAACAATTTAGAATTATTTCATAATAGTAAAAATGCACAATTCACTCTTAAATATGTATCCAGACAAATTTTGCCCAGGTGCACCAAGAGAGATATATGAACATTAACTGCAGCATTATGATACCAAAAACCTTTATTAAAGAAAATTCATCATCAAGAGAATGGAAAAATTGCAGTATATTCATATAATATTACACACCAGAAATGATGAACAAACTACAGCATCAACATAGATGACTCTCACAAATATAAAGCTGAGTATAAAAAAATAAGTCATAAAAACCCCACAAACTCCCATAAGTTTAAAACTATGGAAAACTAAATATTATATCATTTGGGAACTTATACATGTGAAAATATTTTTTAAAGCAATGAAATAATAAATATAAAATTCAGGATTCTGGTTGCCTGGAGTGGGAGGGGGCAGAAGAGATGCAAGGAAGAAGATAAAGTTCCCATTGGTTTTATGTTCTTTGTCTCAAGTTGAGTAGCAGGGTACATGAGTATTTGTTTAATTATTTATATGTTTTATATATGCATCTTATACTTATAAAATATATAAAATGCATCTTATACTTACATACTTTATAATTTAAAAAAAACATATTCAGAGGATAAGGAAAAAAACTCTTAGAAATTAAAGTGTGACAGCAGGAAAATTTAGTTCAAAGTTAAAACTGAAAAATCCTCTAGAAATTAAACAAAAAGATGAAGAGATACAAAATAAGAGAGGGGAAAAGAGTAAGTTAGAGAATTAGTGTAAAAGTACTCAACATTTGAATAAGATTTAGAAAGAGAAGGAAATAACACAAAAGAAATACTATTAATACAAAATAATCTCCCAGAACTGAAAGACATGAGTTTTCAGATTGAACAGGTCCACCAAATAGTCTGCATGAAGAAAGTCTTTATTCCTTAGAAACAGATACCACAGACATCATCATGAAATTTCAGAATGCTAGGGATTAGGAGGGAATCCCTTATAAAACCTCTATAGCTGGAGATGAGGAGAGAGTTGTCCTACTGGCACTGTACTTCTCAACAGCAACAGTAGAAGCTAGAAGGCAACAGAACTATGACTTTAAAAATCCTGAGAGTTTAGAGTCCATTTTATCTTGTATACAGTTGTCCCTTGGTATACATGAAGGATTGGTTCCAGGAACCACCATGTATACCAAAATCTGCACATACTCAAGTCCCACAGTCAGCCCTGTGGAACTCATGTATACAAAAAATTGACCCTCTGTATATGCAGGTTTCATGTCTGCAAACACTGTATTTTCGATCCACATTTGGTTGAAAAATGTGGACCTGCACAGTTCAAACCCAGGTTCTTCAAGGCGCAACTGTATACCTACACTTGCTCACTCTTGGTTTCATTTGCAAGGAGTATCTTTTTCCAATCCTTCACTTTCAATCTGTGTGTGTCTTTACAAGTGAATTGAGTTTCTTGTAGACAGTACATATAGGTCATGTTTTTTATCCACTCAGCCAGTCTATAAGTGTGGAATTTAATTGTTTACATCCAAGGTTATTATCAATAGGTGAGGATTTATTCCTATCATTTTGTTATTTCTTGGTTTTGTCTATCCTTTTTTCCTTTCTTCCTCTCTTATTATCATTGCAGTTTGATAATAAAGGAGTAAAGTTTGATTCCATTCTCTTTCTCATTTGTATATATGTTGTACCAGTGAGTTTTATACTTTCATGTGTTTTCATGATTATAGGTATCATCCTTTTGCTTCCAGATGTAGGACTCCCTAAGCATTTCTTCTAGGGCCAGTCTAGAGGTAATGAATTCCCTCAGTTGTTGCTTATCTTGGAATGACTTTATTTCTCCTTCCTTTCTAAAGGCTAGCTTTGCTGAATATAGTATCCTTGGCTAACAGTTTTCTTTTTTCAGTACTCTGAATTATCATCCCAATCTCTCTTGGCCTATAAGTCTTCTGCTGAGAAATCTGCTATTAGCCTGATGGTAATTTCCTTATATGGAGCTTGACACTTTATTAGACTTCTCTTTTTGTCTTTGACTTTGACTTTCTGCCTAGACAGTTTGACTACCTTAGAGAGTATCTTAGAGAAGACCGTTTGGGGCTGAATCTATTTGGGAATCTTTGAGCTTCCTGTATATGGATGTCTATATTTCTTGTAAGACTAATAATTTTTCAGCTATTATTTCATTAAATAAGTTTCCTATGCCTTTGCCCATCTCTTCTCCTTCCAGAACACCTGAAATTCAAATATTTGGTTGCTTTATGGTGTCCCATGTGTCATGTTGGCTTTATATTTTTTCTTTGCCTGACTGGGTTATTTGAAAAGACCTGGCTTCAAGTTCAGAAATTCTTTCTTCTGCTTGATCTAGACTAGTGTTGAAGCTGTTGATTGTATTTTTTACTTCATTCACTGAATTCTTCAGTTAGAGGATTTCTGTTTGGTTCTTCTTTATGATATCTAATGATATCTGAATTTCTCATTCAGATCATAAATTGTTTTCCTGATTTCTTTGTATTTCTTATCTGTGTTTTCCTATATCTTGCTGGTTTTCTTTAATATCATTATTTTGAGTTCTTTTTCAGGAATCTCATAGATTTTCTTTTTGTTGGAATCTGTTACTGGAGAATTATTGTATTCCTTTGGAGGTGTCAGGTTTCCTTGTTATGTTTCTTATGTCCCTACACTGATATCTGCACAACTGGTATAACAGTCACTTCTTCCAATTTTATGGGCTGGCTTTCATAGGGAAAGACTTTTCATACAGATTTATCTATAGTGTTGGCTGGGTAGGGTGTTGTTTTTATTCTGGGTGGGCACAGTAGTGTAGTCTCCATACAATTTCTTCACCGGTAATCAGTGTCAGTGGTGTCTGTGAGTTCCTTAGTGGCTTAGGCTGCAGTTACTAGTAGAGGATGTAGCAAGGCTTTGCTTGGGACAAGGACACCAAGCAGACCAGTTCTCGGGCACAACTGGTGGCAAAAGCAGGCCAGGCATGCCAGTCCTCAGGTCCCCAGGCAGTGTATGTGGGTGCCAGTGGTGGTGGGTCCAAGCAAGCCAGTCCTTGGGCCTCTAGGCAGCTTACTTGGGTGCCGGTGGTGGCAACAGTAGTTATGGAAAACAGTATGGAGTTTTCTTGAAAAACCAAAAATAGAACTACCATACAATCCAGCAATTCCACTACTGGGTATGTATGCATAGAAAAGGAAATCAGTATATCAAAGGGATACTTCCACCCCCGTGTTTATTGGAGCACTATTCACAACAGCGAAGATATGGAATCAACCTAAATGTCCATCAACAAATCAATGGAATAAGAAAATGTAATACATACACATAATGGAATACTACTCAGCCATAAAAAAAGAATGAAATCCTGTCATTCACAACAACTTGAATGGAACTGGAGATCATTATGTTAAGTGAAATAAGCCAGGCACAGAAAGACAAATATCACATGTTCTCACTCATATGTGGGAGCACTAAAAAACTTGATCTTGTAGAGATAGAAAGCAGAATAATAATTATGTGATTGGGGCAATGAAGAGAGGTTGTTTAATGGGTACAAACATATAGTTAGATAAGAAGTAATAAATTCTAGTGTTCAATAACGTATATAAGGAGACTACAGTTAATAGTAATTTATTATATATTTCGAAATAGTTAGAAGATTTGAAATGTTCCCAACACAAAAAAGAAAGATAAATGTGTGAGATGATGGATATCCCAAATACCCTGATTTGATCATTATACATTGTATGCATGTATCAAAACATCACATGTACCCCGTATATATGTATAATTATATATCAATAAAATATAAATTTTAAAAAATTCTGAGAGACAATGATTTTCAACTCAATTCTATGCCCAGGCAAATCAACAAAAGAGCAGAAGAAAAAATGTTTCAGACATGTAAGGCCTCAAAAATGTTCTTTCCTATTCATCTTTTCTCAAGAACCTACTGGAGGATATCTCCATCAAACAAGTAAAGAAGAAGATAAATAATTCCATGAAATAGGGAATTTGATAAAGGAAAAAGGCAAAGAGTATTTCCTGAGGTTGGTAAAAGAAAATCCCAAAATGATAGCTCTGCTGTTTTAGACCGGGAGAGCAATTATGCTAGACTGAAGCAAAGAGAACACGTTTCCAGGATACCTCCTATGTGAGATTAAACTGAGAGAATATTCAAAGTCTATTAGCAGTTCAGGGGATAAACTAGTATACAGAGACATAAAGAGTAAAACAAAGCAATTATTACCTTCAAAGTAATTATTATGAAGAATATTTTATACAATCTTAATAACGTGAACAGTAAGACTGATTTACTCCAAATCATGAGATACTGACATCAGGAAACAAAGAGGAATTGAAGTCAATAGGTGTACGTGTCAAATGTGGAGTCGGGGTTGGAGACTTTAGAGCTAAAGTCTCAGCTTCCATAGGAGGAAGACAAGAAATAATACATAGAACTAGAGGGAAAAAGTAAAGAAACAAGAACACCTGAAAGTTATTTAGGAACATGGACAGAAATATCAAAATATTCCACTTGACAAATAACTGCCTCCAGGACAGAGGAATTAAGAGTGGGAATAATGAGGCAGGGAGTACTTCTTTTCATTGTGAATCCAGTAGTGCTATTTTACTTTTTAAATTGTGTATTTATGCTATCTTTAAACACAAAACCTAGTTTTAAAAAATGTAAGTGAGCTGAGGTCAATTAAGAGTAGTAATAATAGGCATTATTTCCCAAGTGCCTACTACCTTCGGAGAACATACCACGTCTTTTACCAACACTAATTACCATTCCTCAAGTCAGCTTTACAGAGGATTATCCCAGTTTTACAGAAGAGAAAATTGAAAATGAATAAGGAACATTTTTTAATTGTTTCATTTCTTTTGTTTGTTTTTTGCTTGGTCCTTTACCTTTCCAGCAGTAGCAAAATATTCACCGTCAGGAGACCATTCCATCAAATATACAGACACTGAGGTTCTAAAAAAGACAAAGTTAAACAGTTAGCGGTTTTTAAGTCTGGTACACTGTATTCATAAATAATCAAGATAAGAGTTTTCATAACATTAAAGTTACAACCCTCAGAATAAGAGAGTTTCTGCCTCCCGAAAAATGTAAATAAAATATTTCACCTTGCTAAAAGCATAAATTAAAACAAATCCAACATTCACTTTGTGAAACAAACAATCTAAGTAACATGCATATAGTATATTTCCACTTACGTGTCCCACCAACATCCTAAATGTAATACGTTAAAAGCTGTGCTCACCATCTTCCCTGGCTAATTGGTCCCCTTCACATAATCTATATAAATGTTAACGGTACAACCATCCTTCCACTTGAAACAGTGGCTGGCAACTTTCATCACATCTTCCCCTTCCTCATCCATATTTCAATACATTAATGAGTAATTCTTATGTGTCAACCCTGTCAACGCAAGTCCTGGGGCTGTAACTATGAAAATATTTTTGTCCTTTTTTAAAAGAATCAACTGTAGCAGAGATTAATGTATGACATTATAAATGGGTTTTAGTTAGAAAAAGTCTACTTTCTAGGCTTCTAAATGCAATGGTACCATCAAAAAATAAAGATCTTTGTGAAAAGGAACATTTTAGGAAGCATTTCTTTTTAATTAATGAATATAGCATAGAGTTAGACACTAACTTGCACTGCCAGATGCACTTCCAATCATTTAAAACAGGAATTTTATTATCAATTTCTTCCTCCTCTTCCAGAATATCATCACCTCCTGGAGGAGCCCACAACTGAACAGAATCAGTTGCTGTCAATAATCTGTTATCTGAAAATTAAAGAATGTTCTGATGAATAAGCAAGGATTATCTAGGGAAAGAAATGCACATGGGCTTCTGTTTAGATCTGTAATACTGTCAGTTAAAAATACTTGGTATATATCTATTTGACAGAATTCTCTAGAAGAAGAAAAAGAGAATCCTCTAGAAAGAAAGAGTAGTTCTTAAGGAAGACGAGAACAAAAAAGAAAAACTTACTGGTAAAGAACTATTGTGTATCTAGCAAGTCTTTAAAAAAAATAACAGCAAAAGTAGAATAACAAACTCCTAAAACTCTGATATTTATATACTATAAAATGTTTTCAGGATATAAGGCATAACTACAAATTAATGAAATTTGTATAAAAATAATCCTCATTAACTGTGAATGTAAAAAGAGACAAGAGTCATTATCATTAAAGGTTTCTAATCTTTCAAAAGTAAAGACAATAATTTCCTGAAATACAAATGATAAAACAAGGTGGAGTTTTTTGGTCTTTGTTTTATTTACAGTTTAAGTATAGCACATGCTAATTAAGGAAACAAATCATTACTCTTTCTTGAAATAAAACATTCAAAAGCAGGGTAAAAGAAGCATACAACTAATAATAAATTAAGCATTGTACAAAGTAGCGTATACCAAGAAAAAAAAAGTATAATGACTCATCGACAAAAAGAAAATATAATACTGATCATTTTTTCTTATTATGGGAGACTATATCACATTGTAATCATCAGACATTTAAAACAAATATTTAATTTAAATAATTTCTAAATATAATTGCTAAATACCTTGAGGGTCCCATGCTAAGTTGTATGTCACAGAACTCAAAAAAAACTGCCCAGTTTTAAGCCACTGACATTTAAGTTGCTGAAACATGTAAAGGAAAAAAAAACAAGACATGTTTTTAAAATAATATCCCAAAACACTACCATCTAATTATTTTAACTTAAGACCTTATGATCTGAAACAAAGATACAATTATTTCACTATTATTTTCATATACTGCTTTTAACACAACTTTCAATGGTTCCACTATTTATTCTACCATATTGAGCTCCTTGACACGCCCAAAGTATGTTCTCTCATGCTTCATTCCATGTCTATATATACATTCTTATATTTAGAATACCCTTTGCCTCACTTCTCCATCTGCAAACTCCTATGCTTCCATTAAGATTAGCTAAATCATCACCTCTACTGTGGAGCCTTCTCTGATTTCCTGAAAGCACCAATAGCACTTTTACATCCTGCCATTATAACACTGATCACACAGAATTTTTTTTTTCTTATTTTTTAAAAAAAGAGACAGGGTCTCGCTCTTGCTCAGGCTGGTCTCAAACTCCTGAGCTCAAGCAATCCTCTCGCCTCAGCCTCCCAAAGTGCTAAGATTATAAGCGTGAGCCACTGTGCCTGGCCCACATAGAATTATTATTGGTTTATATGTCTGACTCTCCTATTGAATTGCAACTCTTAAAAGGCAGAAACTATGTCATAATAATCTTTATTATATTCAGGATTTGTAATGGCTGGTACATAGATGTTCAATAAATGTTTATTAAAACAAAATAAATGCACATTAGAAAGAAATGCAAATTAAGATGATCCCATGGACTCAATGTCTAAAAGAAAACTAGATATCTCCCAAAAAGTCAATAGATGTGAACTATATTATATACTCTACAAACTTCATCTATATTATATTTGAATAATTTCCATCCTTTTTTCTTAATATTTTTATTCTAAAAGGTGATTTAAAGTTTAAAAGTCAAAGACCTTTGCCATGAAATACAGTAAGTAAACAAAAGTTTACATATTTTTTGTAGCACATAAATATAAAATGTCCTTTTGTAAAAGTATAGTATAATGTAAAGCCATGTTACCTCAAGCAAATTAAATATTAATTGATGAACAAATAATTTTTAAGATGGCAATACCCTTCCTCTTCACAATATTTTAAAAATATTTAACAATTAAATAATTTATACAAGGTTTCTGGACAACTTATAGGCAGAATTTAAAAATATAACTGCAAAATCTGCATTTCATTATCCAAAAATAATTTTATATTTCATAATCAGGTAAAATGTTATTTTTTAAACCCTACCAGTGCTGACAAAACAACAGTTACAACAGTAGTTTCAATACTGTTCAACAAATCTATTTTAGTGTATTAACAATAATTAAATAATTCCCCAAATTATAGACATCCTTTTTTTTTTTGAGACACAGTCTCACTCTGTTGTCTGGGCTTCAGTGCCGTGGCGTCAGCCTAGCTCACAGCAACTTCAAACTCCTGGGCTCAAGCGATCCTCCTGCCTCAGCCTCCAGAGTAGCTGGGACTACAGGCACACATCACCATGCCCGGCTAATTTTTTCTATTTTTAGTAGAGACAGGGTCTCGCTCTTGCTCAAGCTGGTCTCAAAATCCTGAGCTCAAGCAATCCTCCCACATCGGCCTCCCAGAGTGTTAGGATTACAGGCGTGAGCCACCACATCCAGCCCATAGACAACCTTAATATTCTTTCCTTTAGTGTTCCTCAGAGTATAATCTGTGGACTATTTAGCAGAAATCTGGGGAATGAGGCCTGGGAATCTGAATATTTAAGTATGTGTTCTAGTTGACTCTCAAGTACTCTAAAATTTGATATCTATTTCATAATATCATTATGAAATATATTCATATTTAATACATATTAATACATTTCTAATATTAAGACTAACATTTTAATTTATATTGTTTTTTGGAAATGTAAAAAAAATTCACATATACATTTAATGAAAAATACCAAAACCACTTCTTTTAATGCATTTTACTCAAAAAATTACTTGTAAATATATACTCTTGGCATTCAGATTTAGCATTTGCACTTTTGATTATTTGTAGTGATGGTAGAGTTCTAACACATGTAATCATTTTTAAAGGGGGTGATAATTCCAACCATATTGGATTTTTTGAATATTAAGTAAAACAAAATATAATACAGCACCCAATATGAATCTGAATGGTTCTCAATTATGTGGTATGCTTGAACCACTTATCTGATATGTAAGCTTATCTAAGCTCCTAATTCCTTCACTCAATAACTATTTAGGAATACCTACTATGTTCCAGGTACTGTTTTATGTACTTGGGATTCATCAGTGAAAAAAAGAATCAAAGCTTCCTACCCTCATGGAGCTTACATTCTAAATAATAAACAATACATAAATAAACAAGGTGTTATAGAAAAAATTTTTAAATAGAAAGATAAGGGGAGGAGAAGTTGTAATTTTTAAAAGGATGGTCAAGGTAAATCTCATTGAGAAGGTATTACTGAGCGAAGACCTAAAGGATCTGTGGCAGCTAACCTTGCCTTGGAGGTATCTGGAGGAAGAACATTCCAGACAAAGAGAACAACCAATGCAAAGGCTCTCAGAGGAAAAGTAACTGAGAAATAGTAAAAATGCCAGTGTGGCTGGAGTGGAACCAGAGAGGACAAAATAGTAGAAGTTGAACTCCAGTGTTAGTTAAGTGTGGTGCTGGGGAGAAGGAAGGTTGTAGTCTAACTTAAGGCTTTTTGTCTTTTTATCTGAGAGAAATATGGAGCCATTACAGAGTTTTAAGCAGAGAAGTGTCATAATTTGCTCTGTTGAGAAGAGGGATGGGAATAGAAGGAGAATAGGACACCAGATATCAGATACAGATCAGTAATCTAAGCAAGAAATAAAGTAATTCAAACTAGGGTAGCTTTTCGTTAACACAGTTAATCTCAATTAGCAATATTCTAGAAACATGAGTTTCTAAAAGGCCTGGGGATATATCCCTAATGAATGAAAAGGATCAGACCAACAATACAATGATATTTCTGCACATTTTCAGCTACTAAGGAGCTCTTTATTACTATCAACTGGACTCTAAAATTAACTAGATTCTAAAAATCTACTATCAGTTAATACTTACACAGTTTCTCTTATGAGAATTTATGCCCAAAGGCTCAAAAATGCAAACAGCATTACCATATGAAGCTGCAATCTAAAAAAGAATAAACACAGCATTAATATTTAGAAGGTAAAATAAAGATAACCTCCTTTTCATAATAATGTATAAACTAATTACATGAATACAATCCTAATACTGCATTAATGGTTTTTTTCCTTCCATAAATATAACTGGAAGTATACCGAAGTTGAATCTCTTCTCACTATACAATGTATACATGTAACAGAATTCAGCTTTTACCTCCAAATCTATTAAAATAAAAAAAAAAGCAAAAGCCAAAAAAATACAGCAATAAATGGCAAAAAAGTCTCTTTTTTGTTATCAAAAAATTCAGCAGGTTTTATTTTATATAACAAATACAAAGTTGACCTATTCAAAAAAATCAGATTTTCTACGAGAATTTCATTTTTAATATAAAAATAACTTTATTAACAAAAATATACTTAATGGCATATCTCTTTGTCAGAAACTTTATAATCCAGTGAAAATACTATAAAAACCATGAAAAGTAGAGAAAGACATAAAATAATATTAGTAACATGTCTTAAAGATACATCAAATAAAATGGATTAATCATACCATCAAACAGAAAAACCCAATTGGGAATCCATCTAGAAGAAGGAATAGAAAAAATGGACTAAGGAGAAATCAGAAAGCCATCCACTGCACCTGGGGGTTAAAGAGCTGATACAGACATCTCCAGAGGACTTAAGCTAGGGAATGGGGGACCTGGAGGATTTTGTTCCAGGTCACATACCTGATAAGAAGAGACATAAATCCCTCTGTTCCCAGAAGCTATCAGAGCCTGTTTTCCAATAATTTCTTGAATGCCAGTTCCCAGTTCATTCTCCTCTTGGCAAGAGGGAAATCAACCACAGGGGACAGACCAAAAACCATACCTTCTGGTAACCTCTGTATACCAGTTAACCTATAAAACTAAATTAGGTATATATTCTTTTAAAGCCTGCCAAAAAGGTCTACTGTGATTTTAAGGCACTCTAATGCCAAAAAGTGATTTTAACTATTACCTAATATCTAACATTCTTTCTAAGAAAAAAAAAAACTTTTAATCCACAATGGTAGTGGGGAAGCTACTTCAAATAACACTTAAGCAAAAAGTGTTGTGAATGACCTCATTCAATATGTTAATGAATGAATGAATGTTTATAACAGACTAACACAAAGTCACAAACATCAAAGTTATCACCACAAACATTGGGAATAAAGAGACTTAAAGGAGAGACAATAAAATAAAGATGTCCAATTTTGCCTTCTTTACATTAAACCAGGTAAGGAAAAGTAGAAACACAAGTTGTTCTGCTTCCCATGGTTATGAATACCAATGTTTTATGTATTCAAAAAAAAAAAAAACAAAAACAAACTTTATTCTCAGAGAATGTGTTCATTGTGATTATCACCAGCACTTAAGTTATTTATTAAGTTCACCTCTGACAACTATTGTACAAGTCTAGATAGGCTACCTTGCTTGGCCTAGAGAGGCTACCTTGCTTGGCCTAGAGAGAAGAGCAATGAAAAATTAATGAGAGAAATCTGACACTCTTAGTGTTTTCTAAAACAAGTATAAGCAATTCTTAAGGGGAAAAAAACTGAAAAAAAAATCAGAAAAGCAAGAAACAAATATCAGGAAACACCAGAAAAGCCAGTATTTCAATACCAAGTCAAGTGTATCTATCACTGGATGGCAAAGTACCAGTTTACACAAATATTAAGGCTGATATAGGGAGTAGAATGGGGCAGGACAAATGGTATAATAATCATGATTTATCATTCAGTATAAATCTGCATGATTACTATTTATTACCATGAACATTCTGATTTAACATATCCTTCATTAAATTTGTTACCCAATAAAGAACAATTTCTAGAACACTAAGATTATTTAAATTATTACAATTATTATAGGTAAAAATCTCATTTCTATATTCTTGTAGAGACATTTAACTCTGCTACATAATACTGGCCTTACTGAATTGCTAGAGTATACAGCAAATATGCTCTATTTACTTTACATGCAACCAAAATTTGATGTATGTTTGAAAATTTGAGGGAGAGGTATGTAAGATGAAATTTTAACTATTTCAAAATAAACTCTCTGTTTTAAAGTATAAATGAATAAACTGTAAGATTCTTCACTCAGCAAACTTTCATTAAATTAACAGACTTTACAAAGTACCTGCTATATGGTAAGCATTATATTAGACATTAACAATTTGCTAAATTTCTTAATAAAAATTTGATTATATGTGGGGGAGATAAGAGGTGCTAGGTAGAAAAGATAAAAGTTTATTTTTCCCCTACTCATTTAGGCATAATGGCTACTATCAACTGGCAGAATATCAGTACACAAAGGATTGTAAGGCCTACAGATCTCCGAAGACAGTATATACCTGCACAAGAATTATTAGATTTTCAACCTAATGGCACTTTACAATTTGTATACAACCTATCACTTTACAACTCCTATCAACAGCCACCTAAGCAAGGTATATTAATAAGAAACTGTAGGCAAGCCTTGCATAAAAGGATAAGAATATTCTGAGATTATTAAATACATTTAAAAATGACATTTAATAAAGTAATTAAATCCCTTACTCTTCCATGTTGGTTAGAACATTCCACACAGCTGACTTGGATGTTTCCATGTTTAGCACCAGGAATGATCTGCACACATTCAAAGTCACTTGCCAAAATAACAATATCACAGCCTGATCCGTATGCCTAAAAAGAAAAGTTTTATGATATGTAAGATACATAACTTTTGAAATATTATTATATAATATTTTTTCTTAAATTTTATTGCCATTGTAAAGTATACCTTGTACATTTTACAAAATAGTTAATATAAGAATATCAGTTTCCAAATAAGAACATTAAAAATCACATAAAAAAACTAATGCTACTTCATGCATTATCCTTCAACAACTATTACTAAAAGGGAAAAAAGGTTCTTCCAGTGCTTAAACACTGTAGCCTCTATCCCTGCAGGTCATAAATCATTCTGTTCAAAGTTTCTCTCCAAAGCTCATCTCAGTAAACCCTAAAGTATAAAAGCTCCATCTGAAAATAATAAGACACTGAAGACTGCAACTATATTCCCAGGGTTCAAACCAGGCTTAAGAAAGACCAAGATAGAAATCAGACATGCATTTTCCAACACAATTCCACATGGGTTACAGAGATAGTTAAATAGACATGAACACCCAAGGAAGAATTACATGCACTAAGGCAAGGGCTAAACTTAAACTCATCAATTGCCCAAGTGTATCCATGATGCAGTCTGCCTCCACGAGCCCCCCACCACCAGCCCCAACCTCACCAGGCATGAGGGAGAAAGGAAACCAACCTAAAGTGGTTTTACAAAAAAAAA
>VBSM01001044.1:3903170-3955065 GCA_008086735.1 Cheirogaleus medius | reverse complement strand
TCGGCCTCCCAGAGTGCTAGGATTACAGGCGTGAGCCACCACGCCCGGCCAGGTCCTTACAATTCTTATGTCTTTTTCCCTACATATCAAAGAGACATAAAATATTCCAGATAAATATTAGTATACTTGTTTCTCTAATGATGGACCCTGCCTAGCAACCATTACTATTAGATAAATACATTCTTACTGCTCAGTTACCGAAAAGGCTTTTTACTCTTCCCTAGATATCCAGAATTGCCTGACCTTTTTCAGAGGACATGTACCATTCTCCTTAGCTATAGGGAATCTTGCCATTTTTTAGCTGCATCAAAGTCACTAGGGAACTTGTTAAAAATACAGATTGCTTGATCCCACCCATGACTTAATAAATTAGAATCTTCATGGATAAAATAATTTGGTAATATCTAGCAAAATTTCAAATACAATATACTCTTTGATTGAACATTCCCTATTTTATCCTATAAATATACTTAGAAAAGTGTGCCAAAAATATATGTAAGATATTTGCTGCCCCATTATTTATAGCAGCAAAAACTGAAAATAATCATACCATCCAACAAACTCAGGTCTCTCTATACTGTATTTTTTTTCCCATTTCACTAATGACCACCTTGTATCATTTTGTTCTCTATTGCTCTAATTTTTGTTCTCCTTATTGGTTAATTGCATTCATTTAAATTCTTCAATGGGAGTTATTTGGGCTTTAATGGTTACTGGGTTGTACCAACTGATCTTATAAAAATAGTCTTAAGAGTCCAATGTTGACCTATGAAAAAATCTTACAACCGAGAAGACAAAACACAGATTAACAAACATTTTCAGGAAAACATCCATTCCCTCTCTTCATTTTAGTCACTTAATTAAAATCCTAACTCCTTATACGACACACTCAGAATTAAAAATTTATTGAATGGGTCCCTAATTAAACTAGACATTTCATATATCACTTATCCATTAAAACCAACTCAAGTTAAATAAGGCATTCAAAATGTTTAATTTTAATGTTTTCAGTAACAAGATTTTCTTTTTTATAAAGAAAATAACATATATACTAAATTTTAAAATTAAATAGAAAAATGAAGTCATGCTATATACAACTCTGCAACTTCTTTTCACTTATCAATATATCTTAAAAAATTTTCCCTGTCAGCAAAGAAGAAATTTCTTCATTCTTCTTAATAGTTGTATAGTATTTCATTTTGTGGCTTTGCCATAACTAATTTGGGTTGTTTCCAATCTTTCACTAAAGCAAACAATGCTTCAAAGACCATCTAGGTATATATAGTATGCATACGGGTCCAATTATACCCATAGGATATATTCTAAGATATTATTCTAAGGATAATATGCTGAATAAGTGATTAAAACTAATTGCTACTATAAACTGCCTTCCAAAAAAATTATACTCCCCATATGTATAAAAGCACCTGTTCTACACTTCCTCACTAACCCTGATCATTTCTGACCCAACAAAACCTACATCTTCCTGTAGTTTTAATTTGTGTTTTTATTAGAAGGAAAGTCAAGCATTTCTTCATATATTTTCAGCCATTTATATTTTTTTCTCTGCAAACTGACTATTCATGTTGTTGGTCCATTTGTTCTTCTAAGAGTTTCTACACAAAAACAAACAACTGTTGCCCACCACCACCATGCCCAAGATAAATAAAATCCCTGTCATTCAGATATAAGACCACACACCAGTAAGAAAAGCAGTGAGGGGACAGCATTTGAATAAGAAACTCTTCTTTCCACATGACTGAGAACACACTTTACTGACAGGATTCAGTCATTCCAACTGCCAAAAGTCCACTCAAGAGTGCTGAATGAGCAAAATAAATAAATGAAAAAGAAACTAAATAGTATGAAAAAGAAATCTTACAGCAAAAAAATTAAACCAAGTCAATGATGAGTGAAGCAATGTTGGAAATAACCTAAACATGACTCTGTGTGTGGTAACCAAAGAGACCGTTCCTTGTAGAAACAACCCATATCAGGAAATGCAAAATTATCAGAATACTTACAAATAACAATATAAAAAAACAAAGCTGAGAGTGGTATGTTGAGTAAAACATAAGACAAAGCTTAAATACAAACATATAAAAACAAAAATCTATGGCCAGAAAAAGAAAATTTAAGAAAATTTTACAAGTATTTATGATTAAATGCTAAAAGACAAAATAATTTTTAATTTCTTCCTAGCCCCCAAAAAGCAAATGATCTGAAAGAACTTTCTTTAATAAAAATAAAAACTGTAGATTTAAACTTTAAAAATAAAATTTTAATATTAGTCAAAAACTCACCAATTTTGATATTTTACTAACATAATAGATGGAGCTGTAACAGACTTCTAAGTATTAAGCTAAACAGAAACAGACACTTGCAATCCAAACTAAGCCTACTTCTATTCTCTGAAAAAAAGAAGAAAAACATGTTTGTTTACTGACGCCAGTAACATCTGAAAGGAAATGAGACCTTGAAAAGCAAAATATGCAATAATTAATTTGCTCTAATTAACCATTACAAAACAAGCTCTATCTCCAGCTTGCCTGCATCCTCATTAATAGGTCGGTCTAAAAGTAGGAACCAAAAATCCTCTCTTTTATAAATAACTATTTTATATGTCAATGCTAATAAACCACTCAAAATATTAATTATCAAAAACTTCTAAAGGAAAGCACAGTAATACTATAAAAATAAGCCCCGTGGACTGGCCAACACATGTAAAAACCTAGAGTCATCTTTTGGGCTCAAATTTTTTCTCAAAAGCTTGGGGTATATAACAATTTGCCTCATAAAGAATAATGAAGTAAAATGCTACTTTTTAAAACGACTACTTCTGTAATCCCAGCACTTTGGGAGGCCAAGGCAGGAAGATCACTTGAGGCCAGGAGTTCAGGACCAACCTGGGCAACTTATTAAGACTCTGCCTCTACAAAAAATAAAAATTTTTTAAAAAAATTATCTGGACATCATGGTGCACCCCTGTAGTCCTAGCTACTTAGGAGGTTGAGCCAGGAGGGTCACATGAGCCCAGGAGTCAGAGGTTGCAGTGAGCTGTGAGCGTACCACTGCACTCGAGTCTGGGCGATAGTGTGCAACCCTGTCTCAAAAATAAATAAATAAAATGACTGCTTCTAAAGAAATAAGGCAAACATTTTTTGGACATTAAATTATACATAGAGAAAATACTTTAAGTGACTCAATATTTTGTTTCTTAATTTGTTCTTAACACATTTTAACATATGAAAGAGTTTTAAATAGTATATTATATAATATGTAGCAATATTAATAGGTAATATTTATGAGAACTTTGAATTGTTTTGTAACTACTAGAAACTTCCAGAAAACCATTTAACCTAAATATTACTATTTTGAGAAACATGGTCATTCATAAGTGTTCACAAAAAGTTTAAATAATATGATTAAACTATTAAATTGTAATTAAACTTCTAATACCTGCAATATGGTGGAAAGAGTACATTCCTGAAAAACCTAGAGGTGCTAACACTGACTTTAACAATGAACAAACCACATAATCTTTCTATAGATGTTTCCTTCGATAGCCAAATGAAAGATTTTGACTAGATCACTTCTCAGACCCCCTTTGAACTTTTAAGCTTTTAACCATTCTGTGCTACTCTACCATGTAATCTTTAATATAAATCAAACACCAATAAATGTGTGGGTTTGTTTCTGGTGTTTATTTTGGTGTATTTGTCTTTAGGCTAACACCAAACTATCCTAACGACTACAACTTTATAAGTCTTGAGTTGGTAGAAGTCTTCTTACTTTATTACTCTTCAAGATTGCCTTATCTATTCTTGACCCTATTTCCATAAAATTTTAGCATAATTCTGTCAAATCCTACAAAGTCCTCTTAAAATTCTAAGGCATCAAAGGTATAAATCAGCTTGGAAATAATTAATATCTTTACAGTAGTGTATCTTCCAGTCCATGAACACTGTATTTATCTCCTTTTAAGTCTCTCAATAAAGTTTTATTAATTTTGCCCATAAAACTCTTACACATGCATCATTAGGTTTATTGCTAAGTCCTTGATATTTTTTGATGGTATGAAAAATGACATCAGAGTTCCAGTTCAAAATAAGACAAAGCAACCACAATAAATGATGTCTCTCACACTTAATGCAGTCATAAAACATGCACAGAATGCATAGAATACCTATTTGAGGGCTCTAAAAAAAATGGTATTGGGTGAACTAGGAAAGAACAGAGTTTGAAGTCCACTGTACCAGCAGAGAGTTTCCCATTTTCACTCTTCTGGTGTCTACCAACCTGGACTCAAGTCAGAATGAAAGCAAGAAGCAAAAAAAGAGAGCTCCGGGGGAATCAATTTACTTTTGGCTCAAAGAGTGGGGAAGAGACTCAATGTTCAAAAAACGGAAGGAAAAATTCTCCATTTATCTTTTTTTGTTTGTTTGTTTTCTTTATTTTCTCATATCCCAGGCCCCAAATAATCCCACAGCTCTACTCTTGGGAGCTATGATCCCAAGAGAGTGAGGTGAATCCACATTACTTTCTTTTTCCCTACAGCACTTGGCACTGAACACAGGTAATGGTTACAGGGAGTGCAGAACAATGTAACTGAAGTCTCAACTTTCCAGCCAGAGAACCACAAAGAGGAGCCCCAGGAAACCAGAAAGTACCAGAGAAATCACAGAGGAAAGAGCTCAGAGAAGCAACCCAATAAACTGGTTTGTAAACTCCTGGGCTCATCCCCATGATGCATACGCATGGATCTTACCTTAAACAGCAGAGCAAAGACCTTGACAACCAACTACAGGAGAAGGACCACTACCAGGTCCTATACTAGGAACTAGGTGGCACACACAGAGGATACAGTATATCCAACTAGCACTGCAACGGTTTTGAAAACTAAACTGATGTTGAAATTACAACCCATAGAAATAGAAGGCTGGTCAAAACTTTCGACCTGAACCCAACCACATCTATTCCTGCTAAAACAAAATATCAACATTCACTATAGGATTTACACAAGACCCAGAGTCTCATAACATAATAAAAAATAAATTTCCAGGATACAATACAAAATTGCTAAGCATATGAAGAACTAAGAAAATCTCAATTTGCAAGGGAAAAGACAATCAAGACACAGACATTGAAATTATCTGACAAAGATGTAAAGAAGACTAACAGAAAAAAGCTCAAAATCGAAATGAGCAGTCTCAAATCAATTAGACAAAGAAGAGCAAAACAAATCCAAAGCATGTAAAAGGCAGGAAATAATAGATACAAGAGCAGAAATCAAAGAAATTGACAAGTGAAAAACAACATAGAATATGAATGAATGAATGAATGAAATCGAAATCTAGTTCTTTGAAAAAGATCAACGTAACATATAAACCTCTAGCAAGACAGACAAAGAGAAAAGACATAAATTACCAATATCAAGAATAAAGGAGGGGTATCAATACTAACCCTACAGACATTAAAAAAATAATGAAATGCCATAAACAATTCTGTGCATATAAACCTATAAAAATGAAATGGATGAAAGAAACTAATTCCTCTAAAACCAGAAACTACAAAAACACACCCAAGATAAAATATATTACTAGAATAGTACTTTAATCATTAAAGAAATCAAATGTATAGTTAAAAACCTTCTGAAAAAGAAAACTCCAGGCCCAGATGGTTTCACTGGCAAACTCTTCTTAAGATTTAAATTAGAAATGATACCAATTCCATAAACTCCTGACAGAAAAATGGAAAAGGATGAAATACTTCCAAACTCATTTTATGAAACTAGCATTACAATGGCATCAAAATCAAAACCAGACAAAAAATAGTACAAGGGAAAAATAAATATTTTTAATGAATCTAGATGCAAAAATGCTCAATAAAATATTAGCAAATCAAATCCAGCCACAAATAAAATAATATACCACAGCAAAGTAAGGCTTTAACTGGTAATATAAGACTGATTCAATTTTCAAAACTCAATCGCTATAATCCACATATTAATAATCTAAAGAAAAAACATGACCATATCAATGGATGTAGATAAAGCATTTGACAATATTCACAATCTCTTTATGATAACAACTTTTAGCAAATAAGGAATAGAAGGGAACTTTCTCAACTTTATAAAGGACATCTACAAAAACAAAACAAAACCTAGCATTGCCAATAACGAAAAAAAAAAAGGATCATACATCAGTAAGTAAGAAATCAAACTCTGATTTGTAACTAGCATGAATGGTCTCCATTGAAAATTCCAAAGAACTTCCAAAAAAATAAAATAATTCCTAGAATTAATAAGGTCACAGGATATAAAATCAACATACAAAATCATAGTTATTTCTATATACTGGCCATGAACAATTGGAAAATAAAATTTTTAAAAATATAACATTTTAACACAGCTCCAAAAAATTAAATACTTTGGTATATATAATAAAACATGTATGAGATCTATATGTATAAAACATTGATGACAAAAAATCAAAGAGGATCTAAATAAATATAGACACATATCACGTTCATAATTGGAAACCTCAATATTGTAAACATGTCAGTTCTCCTCAAATTGATCTACAGATTTAACAGAAAGACAATCAAATTCCCAAAAGGATTTTTGTTATATTAATAGAAATAGACAAACTGATCCTAAAATTTAAATGGCAAGGTAAAGAAACTAAAAAAGCTAAAGCAATTATGAAAAAGAGAAGAAAGTTAAAGGAATCACACTACCCAATTATAAAACTTACTATGTTCTGAATCTTTCCTAAGAGAAAAAAAAAATTAGAAAAAACTTATTATAAAGTAAATTACCAAGAAAGTGGCATTGTGACAAAGGGATAGACACGTAGATCAGTGGAACAGGATACAGACTCCAGAAATAGACCTACACAAATATAGCAAATTGATTTTTAACAAAGGTGCAAAGGCAATTCAATGGAGAAATTGGAGAAATGATAAGTTTTCAACAAATGGTGTTGGAACAACTGGACATTCATATACAGAAAAAAAAAAAGAAAAAGAAAAACCTCAATCTAACCTTATGCCTTATACAAAAATTATTTCAAAATGAACCATAGGATCTAAATCTAAACAAAACCAAAAAAAGCTCCATAAAATATATAAAAACATCTTAATATCAAAGAGCTAAAGAAATGAAAATGAGGAATTAGTGGGCCCACAACTAGGAGAAAAGGAAAACATAGGGCTGCGCTCAGCAGTGAAAGCGACTTTATCCTGAGAGTATTTGATAATCTAAAAGAGACAGAGGGTAGCTGGGCGCAATGGCTCGTGCCCATAATCCTAGCACTTTGGGAGCCTTGCTTAAGACCAGGAGTTAAAGACCAGCCTGGGCAGCATATTAAGACTCTGTCTCTACAAAAGAATTTTTAAAAATTAGCTGGGCATGGTGGCAGCACCTGCAGTCCCAGCTGCTCAGGAGGCTGAGGCAGGAAGATCCCTTGAGCCCAGGGGTTCAAGATGGCAGTGAGTTATGACTGTATCACTGCACTTTAGCCCAAGCAACAGACTGAGACCACATCTCTAAAAAAAATTTAAAAATAAAAAAACAAAAAAGACAGGGTAAAACTGAGCTGCATTTTGATGGTCTCTCTAGGGGAACAAAAATGAAAGCACAAGGTCTGCCAAAAGATAAAATTCTGATAAACCACCCCACACTTTAAGATCTTGAACACTAATCCACGTAATATGAGAGGCCCCTAGGGGTGAGGAACCTGTGGCCTTCTGATTTCAAGATTGTTCTTTTTTAAGCCACAAAGGAGGCAATAAAAGCTTCATCTTTCTCTTTTGCACCCCTTTTAATAAAAGGATTTGTTCTGTAAGATTTGGATTCAGTCAAAAGGCCACACTTAAGGACCTAGAAGGACACAAGAGGTCTTAGGTCACAGGTTCCCCGCCCCCTTATGGTTTGAAAACCTCAAGCCTTGAGCTTGGATTAATGTCATCTTAAACCAGTAAAATACTGAGGCATGCAACTTAAGTAAATTAAAATTTCCTTTTGGGGAAGATACCATCATCTTGAGCCTTAAGTTATCCTAAAAGTAATTTTCCAAATACATATAGTCAACAATATCTAGTCACACAAGGAAATTAAGACCTCATGAAAGAACCAGTGTAACTACCAAACTAAGAATTTAAGGATGAGTTTAACAGCAAATTAGACATGGCTGAAGAGAGGATTAGCAAATGGATTAGAAAAAAACATTCAGAATGCTGCACAAAAGGATAAAAAGACAAAAAATACAGAAGAAGCCAGCACAGTGGCTCAAACCTGTAATTCTAGCACCCTGGGAGGCCAAGGCAGGAGGACTGCTTGAGCCCAGGAGTTCAAAAACAAACTGAGCAACATAGCAAGACACCATCTCTACAAAATATCTTAAAAATTAACCAGGTGAGGTGGTACATGCCTATAATTCCAGCTACTCAGGAGGCTGAGGCAGGAGGATTGTTTCAGCCCAGGATGCAGTGAGCTATGATGACACCACTGCACTCAAGCCCAGGCAACACAGTGAGACTTTGACTCAAAATAAAAAAAAAAAAAGAAAATACAGAATAAAGGGTTTTAGGCATAGAAATAAAGTCAGAAAATCTAAAATATATTTATTAATATTTAACATATTAGTTTTATGAGGTCAATTGGGGCAGAGGCAATATTTGAAGAGATTAACAGCTGAAATTTTTTCAGATAACAATTTACAGATTTGAAAGTCTTGAAAGTCCCAAACTGGATTTTCTTTAAATGCATAGACCCAACATAGCAAATGTTCAGGAAGACAAAAAAAAAAATCTCAAAAGCAGCTAGAGAAAAAATATAACTTTCCAAGAACCAACAGTTACATTGGCAGCTGACTTCTCAACAGAAACAGTAGAGGCCAGAAGACAAGAGGACTGGTATCTTCAAAGTGCTGAAAGGAAATTCTGCCATTTTCTAACTACCAAAACTGTCTTTGAAGAATGAAACAAAATAAAGACATTTTGAGACAGATAAAAGGCAACATTACAACACCAACAGATCTACACCAAAGAAAATTCTAATGGAGGTTCTCCAGGTAGAAAGAAAATGATCTCAAATGGAAAGTGAGAGAAGCAGAAGAAACAAAGAGCAAAGTCATAGTAAACATGTAGGTAAATCTAAATAAGCATTGACTATGTAAAATAATGTCTTACAGGGTTTATAAAAATAAATAGACATCACAAAACGATGTAAAAAACAATACAGAAGATGCTTGTATTGTCTAGAAGAAATATAAAACCTTGTAAGACTTTGGTATGGTAAGTAAAATGGTAAATTAGGAATTCATATTGTAATTTCTAGGGTAACCATCAGAAGAATAGAAACTGTATAATTTCAGGACTACAAGAGGGAAAAATGGAATGAAAAAGAATATTCATTTCAAAAGAAACAAGAAAGGAGCAAAAAGGGAACAAAGAACAAAGAGGACAAATAGCGCACAGTAAGATGGATTTAAATACAAACATGACAGTAATTACATTAAGTATACATGAACTAAAAGTTCTAGTTGACACAAAAATTGTCAGGCTGGATTTTTAAAAATCTGACTACATTATACATTCATGCACTGTCTACAATGTACCACATATACAATGGTGGTCCCTTAAATTATAATACTGTATTTTTACCATACTTTTTCTATGTTTAAATATGTTCAGATACACAAATACTTATCATCGTGTTATAGGTACCTAAAGTATTCAGTACAGTAACATACAGCATAAGATTTTAGCCTAGAAGAAATAGACTATATACCATCTAGGTTTGTGCAAGTACACACCATGATGTTCCCACAACAAGAAAATTGCCTAAATAACGCATTTCTTAGAATGTATCCCAGTTGTTAAGCAACACATGACTGTGTTTAAAACAGAGATCTGAAATATATCTAGCCAGAAAAGTTGAAAGGAAAAGGATGAAAAAAAGATAAACTGCACAAATCCTAACCAAAAGAAAGCTGATAAAGCTATATTAATGCTAGATAAGGTAGACTACAGAAAGCACTGCAAGAAATTTTTTTTAAAAAGGGGTAATTACTTCCTAATGATAAACAGTTCAATTCACCAGGAAAATACAATTTGAAATTTGTAAGGACAAATACATAAAACAAAAATTAACAAAACTACAAGAAGACAGTGATAAATCCATAGTCATAGTATATATCAACACATATCTCAGTAAAAGAATGAATAAGCAGACAGAAAAGCAGTAATGTTTTAAACATGATTAACAAACTTGACTGAAAAGACATATGTAAAACACTATACTTAACTGCAGAGGACATATTTTCTTTAAGCATGATGGAACATTTATAAAAATTGATCAACTGAAATTTCAACAAACTTAAAAAGATTAGAAGTAATACTATATTTTGTTTGGACACAATACAGCAATGCTAGAAATTAGTAAGCAGAATTATAACTTTAAAAGTCCCATATGTTTAAAAATTTAGAAATATACTTCTAAATTACTTAAGGGTTCATGTCTTAAAAAACAGCTTTGTAGAATGCAGAGAATGTAGATCTTGGAGGCAAACTTATATTCTTTTTTTTTTTTCCTTTTTTAAAGGCATGACAAATACAAAGACCAAATTTTCTTAAATA
This sequence comes from Cheirogaleus medius, assembly GCA_008086735.1. Lineage (NCBI taxonomy): Eukaryota > Metazoa > Chordata > Mammalia > Primates > Cheirogaleidae > Cheirogaleus > Cheirogaleus medius. The sequence goes on along the minus strand of VBSM01001044.1, from coordinate 3,944,424 downwards.
CATATATTAGGAAGAAAGACTGAAATGAGCTAAGCATTCATCTCAACAAGTTAGGGAAAATATAGCAAAATTAATCAAAATAATATAGAAGAAAAGGAAATAAGAATAAAGGTTATTAAAATAGAAAATATATAATAGAGAAAACTAGCAAAGCTAAAAGTGGTTCTTTAAAAAGATTAATAAAGTTGATAAACCTTTGTTGAAGAAAAAAAGAGAAGGCACAAATAACCAATGACAGCAATGAGAAAAGCAGCAAAATAGATGCTGTAGACTTTAAAAAGATACTAAGATGTTGCTGTGAACTTTATACTAATAACTTTGGAAATCTACATAAAATAGAATAAGTTTTTAGAAAAATAACTATCCAAAACTCATTCAAGAAAAAATAGTACAGGTAAACATCCTCAAATCAATAATATAAGCTTCCTCCATGAGGGCTCGGTTCAACTTACCAAAATGGTAAATGGGGTTATCTCTCTCTGCATTATGCCATTATAAATTATTTTATCTTTCTTCTGCATTTTTCAAATTATCTACAAGGGCATATGTTACTTTTTAAATTTTAAATGGGGAAAGAAGGACAGGAGCATTGGGTTCCAGTCTTAATGTTGCCACAGCTCTAGCTATGTGTCCTTCATTAAATCATTTAATTTCTCAACAGTATTAGTTTTCTCATCTATAAAATAAAGGGATAATAGACTAGATTTAAGTTGTAAAACAAATTTGAGTTCTCATACCAATTTAACATACAAAATAAATATTAATCGTACCACTTAAAGAAATTGCCTTGTTTTCCATATACCAACCATACACAGACGGCACTATTAAATACTGCCAAAAAGAAAGGCTACAAATCAATTATTTTATAGCCAAAATCATCACTGTAGTAAATGATCTCCAATTTAACTAATTTATAGCTAATAATAAAATCACCATGTCCTTTTGTACAATGGTGCACTTTAGTAGCTAGTTTCCCTTGGAAGGTATGCACAATGCCTAGGCACTCATATTTTTTGAATTAAGGACAACCAGAAAGTTAAACTAATCAAAATTCTTCTGGGAATTGGAAATTTTCAGTTTTACTTTCTATATTTCAACATTGTTTGAATTATAAGTTTTTTACAATGCAGATATTATGTTAATTTTTTAAAACAATGAAATCTGAATTCTTTATGGTTTTTCCTTTTTGCTTTTAATGGCCAAATTGGACTTTTGATTATATCTATATAAAATCTGTCCAGCATAAAATTATCATGGCCATGTTTGAATGGTCCATTTGCCTATGTATTAGCATATTCTTAAAATTACTTTAAAATAATCTTGCTTCTATCCAAGAGTACTCCTTCAGCTGAGTTCGAATTACCACCAGGCAGGGCAGCCACATCAATCATACGTCTTTGTTAGTTTCCTCAATTTTCAATTCCAGGCCCAGCTCAGCTGATTGTTAAAACATGTTATGGACTGAATTGTGTTCCCCCAAAATTCATAAGTTGAAACTCTAACTCCAATGTGACTGTATTTGGAGATAAGACCTTAAGAGGTAATTAAGGTTTAATGAGGTCATAAGAGTATGGCCAAATCTAATAAGACTAGTGTCCCTATAAGAAGAAGAAGAGAAACCAAGAGTGCATGCACACAGATGAAAGGCCATATGAGGACACAGCAAGAGGGCAACGTACAAGGCAAGGAGAAAGTCCTCAAGAGAAACCAAATCTGCTGACACCCTTGCTCTTGGACTTCCAAACTCCAGAACTGTGAGAAAATAAATTCCTGTTGTTTACACCACCTAGTCTGTGGTATTTTGTTATAGCAGCCCTAGCAGACTGATACAACATGTAATTCGTTTGTTTGTCTGTCTGTTTGTTTGTTTTGTTTTGTTTTGTTTTTTATTTCAGCAAATTATGGGGGTACAAATTTTAAGGTTTCAAATAATGTCCTTGCTCCTCCTCCCCCCACAAGTCCGAGCCTCAAGCGTGACCATCCCCCAGACGGTGCACGTCTCACTCATTATGTATGTATATACCCGCCCTCCCTCCTCCCTCCCAAAACATGTAATTCTTAAACTCTTAAAATACAGAATCTCTATATTCCAGGTATGTCACATTAATTTCCAATTTGTTATATATTGAAGTCTTTCAAAAACATAATTGAGGAAAATTTGAGAACTGCCTGATAGGTATAGAGTCTATCAATTCCTCTTGATACATTAATATATATCCTTGGATTAATCCCAAAAGCAGAGCTTTACATCTGGACTGTATTATATCAGCTCTCTCTGCCCCTTCCTATAAAACTGATTTTTCTAAATATGATTAATGCCACTGACCTACATCAAAAAGTTTTATAAAAATAGCCTTATAAAAAGATCACTGGGTTTACTGTAAGAATGTTGTGTATTACACTAAGTGCCCTTTCCATTTACTAACTTATTGAGTACTTTTTTGTGCCAGGTTCTATTCCAGGTGCTAAAGAAATAACAATAAATAACAATAAATAAACAACATTGAAGGCACTTGGGTTTTTATTCTGAGTTAAAAAAGAAAAGGTCATTTGAAAGTTTTGTACGAGGACTAACAAGATTTGATTTATATTTTAACAGAATCATTCTAGCTACTAAGTTGACAATAAACTGAAGGAGGACAGACTAGACAAAAAAGACAGGAGGGCCATTTAAGATCCTATAGCCATATCCAGGAAAGAAATGATGGTGTCTTGGACCAGGGTGATAGCAACAGAGAAGGTGAGAAGTAGTCAGATTCTGGATGCACATTTAAGGGATAGCCAATAGAATTTGCTATTAAATATGCAATATAAATGAAATAGAAAAGACAGATTACAATGGAACTAAAAAAATGAAGTTGTCATTTACTGATTTAGGGAAGGCTGAAGGAGGAAAATGTTATGAGGCTGGGGACTCTGTTATAGGCACATTCAAGAAGGGGATGTCAAAGAAATAGTTGGATATGCAAATCTGGAAGAGCTAAATGAAGAAAGTATTTCAGTAGAGCAGAAAAAGCAATTTTACAAGAGAGAAATGGGAAACTGCTGAGCCACGCCCTCGAGTAGGAAGGAGGGATGGGAATCATAGGGTATAAATGAGGGTTTCTCAAAACTTCACACTACTGGCATTTGGGCTGGATAATCTTCATCCTGGAGGGCTGCTCTGTGCTTTATAGGATGTTTATCAAAATCTCTGGCCACTCCTCACTAGACGCCAGTACCAAACCCCCACCTCCAGTTACAGCAATCAAAAATGTCTCCAGAAATTGCCAAATGTCCCCTGGGAGAAAAAAATCATCCCAAGTTTAGAACAACCAGTATAAATGGAGGAAGTGGCCTTTTCTGGAAACACTAACCATTCATCCACATAAAAGGAATGATGGAAGATGTTATGTGTAGGGTACATGATAATAATTTAATTACCTCCTCCTGATTAGATCCTCTTAAGTATAGATACAGTCAAGGCCAGAGATGATGTGAAGAAGTTGCTAGCACAAAACCAAAGTCATTTACTCCTAAGAAAACATCTGGCATTTTGCTCTTGAACTACAGCTACTATATGAGCTACATGTGTCTGTAAACTGAGTCTAAGCCTAAATTTTTATGAGTTTTTTGCATCTGTCTCTGACCACCTGCAAAATGCACTTATGGTCTCCAGTTTCCTGGGTTTCTCCTAAAATCAGAGGAGGAAAACATCACTGATTTAGTGTGAATCAATGGACTTCTCCTAAAAATCATAGGAGGAAAACAATGATTTAGCATGAATTAAAAGTTATTACCCCCTGAGAGGGCTCAATTTTTAGAAGTAGGGAAGAAAATAGACCTAAAGGAACTTATTTCCAATGATAATACATTTACATGGGTATTATTTATACCCTTAAAATCACCCCACCAAATTACCATGTACAATGTTTAGAGGAGCCTGACTCTATTTAGCCAACCCCTTTTTGCCTACTAACTTCTCCATCTGAGAGATATAAAATAACCATCACTTTTTTTAAGTGTTTAGGACGGGAGCATTAAAAGAGCCCTCAGCAATCAAAATGATAAGGTTTGAGAATAAAGAGTACAGGTAATTGGTTTCACATATCTACATCAAGTCCTGGGGTTATATGAGCTATCTTTAAGAGAGAAAATATAACCATACCACCTGTATAAGTTGTGCCTGTTCCCTCAGTAATAGGTCCTATTTTCTTACATCATGGATTGGTATTCCAGAGCACTAATAATAATGCAAAAGCATTCTACAAACTCAAAAAGATTGAAACCCTAAAATTTCTACCAAAATATCTGGCTTCCAAACTTGTTTTAAAAAATAATTGACAAGCTAGAAAAGCCTTACTAAATCTGAATTGCAGATATTCTCTATTATTATCCCCTTTTAAATACTGCTTTGCTTTCTATCATAGAGGAAATTAAATTGGTCGGGCATAACTTCTTTTTCCACTATGCCACTGTGGTTGATACCCAACATCCTGTGCTCTTTTTGATAATTAAATACTGAGATTCTGATATGCTCTAAAAATTTCCTAAGATCCGAGTTAAGATAATCTGAAAAATTTCTAAAGTAATCTTTTAAATACCCCAAATCCTAAGAGCAGAAAGTAAAAGAGTAAAAATACTGGAGGGAGGGGGGCTGCCTAAGGGCAACCTGAACACCATCACATTGGCCCTATTTGCCACACCACAGTGTACTATGACAGTCCCACACTATTACCTGCCAGCTGCCCCAGCTGCCAAGGACACAATCATAAACAAGAGCCTCGTCCTTAGCTGTGAGCCCAAATAACACTCACTCCTAGAGCCACTACTTCATAAATGCTCTGAATGGCCTATTTACTGAGCCAGAAAGGGTGTCAGGCTCCCTGACTGTGAAGTCTGATCAACAGTCTTATAAATACAAGTGGATGGGCAATATACAGCAAATACTCCAGACCTGTAACTTCAATACATTTTGTGTTCAACACTTTATGTTTATCTTCAAATACTTTATGTTTCTGGCCCGTTTTCTCTTTTGGGCCCTGGAAATCTCTAGAGAAGTCCATATAATTTTCAATCAAGTTCTAAATACTTAAAGAGATCTTTAAGAACTTCATTTTACAGATGAAAGGCCTAAAAATGTTTAAGTGATTTAGTCAAGATTACACAAGTAGCTGGTGTCTGTCCCCCCATTTTTTGGTTAGGCATTATTCAGAACTCTACCAGAGTTTATGGGTAGTTGCTAGGAGTCTTCTCACCACAACAAGAAGGCTAATTAACAATCTACACAGGAACATAAGTAAGAACTTATATAATCTCACATTCACATATAGGCTAACACTAAGCAAAGTCCACAAACTTTGAAATATATCAATTTAAATAAATAACAAGCTACACTCCAAGAACAGGCCAATTTCTCTTGGAAAACAAATCCATTCTAAATTCTTGACTTGTCTTTCCCTTTACTCTCAGCATAGTTGTCAATAGGTGTATGAGTTGTTACACATATTCATAACCAGTCAGTACAGAAATATTTTTCTGTCCAACTCCCTAATTCCTCTAGCCAAAAAGGATCTCGTTTTCTTTCTGAACTCCCATAAGAATTGGAGTGCCTAGTAATACCACACAGCTGGCCTGCTGTGGTTAGATACATGTCTTACTTTCCTATTAGATTACTAGGTTCCTGAACTTCTTTAATAAACTCCCTGAAATCAGGACTAGGTCTTTTTGTTCTTTTCTTTTTTTTAATCCCCACAAAGCCTAGCACACCTATGTGTTCAACAAACATTTGCTAAATTTATAAACAGGTTGATCATTTCAAAGTTTGGTGTTGCCATAATTCTAGGACTGAAATGTTACAATACAGTCCAGTTAAAATATATCTATTCTCAATGTGGACAAAGAAATCTAAAAAAAACAAAAAACCCATATCTAAATGCCAAAAAAGAGATCATATAACATTAACTTCTAATTTTTAAATAGACAGTTTTTCATTCATTATCAATTTTTGATGGTTCTTTAATAAAAAACAAAATCAACAACAAAAATGAAGAAATGTCAGAATACCAGACGTGTTTTCCTAAAAAGCTATGGGTAATATTTGCAAATTATATTTTCAACATTCTAAGGGTGTTTGCTGTTTAATAAAGAAGTCCTGTGGTTTAAAGAAATCACTTTTGTGAAGAGAATATTCACTCAATAATTTATCCTTTGTATTACGCCATTCCTTGGCTTCTGTTGTTCTTGCCTTTCCAAATGTCAATCTTCTATGAAACCTTTAATCTTCCCAACTACATGAGATCTCTTCCATCTGCCTTATGTTACAATTATGTACATCATTTTTTATCTCTGCAAATATATTATAAATTCCTTAAGAATGGAAATGACTTACAAATTTTTGTAAACTTTGATCAATGTGTTGAATTCGTGTCAAATTGGAATAACATCAACTACCCATAAACATCTGAAAATGCAGTCTGCATTTTTAATTAAAAATCATCATGTGCCATCATTATTTTAATTAATATTTTAATATTTACAGAAGAGTAAAAAACAGCTAAAGACTACTTTTCAGAAAAATAAACCACATATATAAGGAGAAATTTATAATATCTGTTGCATAAAGCCTAAAAACATTCACTTATCTAAAAGTAGTTAGAAATGTCTTAAATAGCAAAATAGTTGAAAATGTCTTAAAGGCAAAATAAAATATAATAAAGCTCATACATGGTAGAAGATCATCTCCTTGGATTACCCAGGATCTGACTTATTGCAGGATAACTTCCAGAACTTAGATCTTACATTGAAAAGAACAAAATGATCAAAAGGCGATGTTTTAAAAGTGACATATAGAACTATATTTACAAAATCACAGCTGTTAACCACCAAAACACAAGTGGAAACCATCACAGCTTACATGTTACACTAAAACTACACACATCAACAGGGACTGTCCATTACAAACTGCACCATCATGTCAATATAGCACAAAGTGGAACATCCTGACATCATCAAGCAGCCCAGCCAATCACACCACCCACCATGCACAGTGAAATACATAAACACCATTCTTCAATTACAGTGTCATAAACACAAAATCCTTTTAGAACAATCCCATTCTTCAAAATTTAGCAGTTTATATTATTGCAAAGTCAATTAGCAAGGTAAAAAATTTTTAAAAAACAAAATTTACCAGTTTATAGGCTCTGAATAATCTATTCTTAAAAGGTTCTCAAGTTATCATGAAATACACCATCAGCTAAGAACTATTAGCTAGCTATAAGACAGTCTTTCCTTCTACACCAACTATGTCCAGAAGGCCTTCCCCACCCACTCACCCACATATACACACACACTCTTCAGAGCACGCACTCTGAGAAGAAGGAAACATACTACCAAGAAAAGCCCACCAGATGAGAAATCACAAGACCTTCATTCCAGTCCTGGCTTTTTTCCCCTTTTTAGTCATCTAACCCAGCTTGTTCATTTGATTGCTCTAAAAATCAAGTGGCATGCTCTATGAAGCAGAGCTTTGCTTTTTATTTTTATTTTTACTACACAAATATAGGCATTCAGGTATTTGTTAGTTGATTCCACAGTGCTTGCAAACGGCTTGTTCTCACTTTTTTTAAGCAAATCTATTTTTCATAGAGCCCAAAAGGTCATTTCTAGTTCATGGCAAAACTATAACTGGATCACTGCATTCGAAACTAAGGTATTAAAATAAGATGGTGTGCAAAATGGGTTTGTATTTGCATTTGTCAGAAGGCCAAAGTAACTGTCACAGACAGGCATCCTACATCAGGTAAATTTTGAGCCGAATTTGGGAAGATGAAAAGCAAGGACTCTGTTGTTACAACATAAAAATATAGGCTAAAGTAAAAAGATCAGTATGTAACATAGGAGCCAAGGCAAGGAGTACATTTAATCAAATATAAAGTCAAAGATAGCAGGAGAATATTCGACAAGTTTAAATTTCCTAATACAGCTATTGGGAACAACTACATATTCTTAAGCCAAGAGTGATATGGTAAAATGGTATTTGAAGAAAATTATCCTGGCAGCTGTGTGGAGAATGAACTGAAGTGATCAAAGATGAGTGTCAGGAAATCTAGTTTGAAAGCTTTCATATTAAGTAATACAAATAAGATTCTAAAATAAGGTGGTGACTAAGGACATCAAAAGCGGTAAATCTGATAGATACTGCAGGGAGTCAGCTAGACCTGGTGACAGGTTGAATTAGGGAGGTGGAAAAAGATCTGAATCACACCTGCACAGCACTAACAATTCTTACACTGGCTTTTCCAGACTGCATCTGAACCTGCTTAGCTCTATATACCAGCTCTGCAGTGAGACAACACTCCACTTTAGATAGAAGCAATAAACTACCACCACCATTATAGTGGGAAGATATTCATAACCAAAGGATCCAGATCTGTTTCTTGATGGAGGAAGCCTGTTCTTCTAAGCCTGGGGAACTTCCTCCCTATCAACACAAGTGAGGAACAGAAAAATTCCTTCTATCCTCCAAAGATTCTCCACACACTTGAAATCCAAGCTCAATTCCACAGGGATCTTTTAAGTCACATGTACACAAAACACAGATGGCACCGTTGATAGTGATAGGTGTAACAATATAAGTCAGGCAAATTCTGTTTTTAAAGGGTTCATTCTAAACTGGAGCAAAGCCAACCTGACTACATTTAAAAATTAAAATGGCCAAAAAGCAATCTTGTGGGGTTATTTTTAACGTATCACAAAACATTAAAAAATAGATAAATTCTGTTCCAGAATGCACTGCTACATAATGATTCTGCAGTTTTGCTGAAGCTTTTTTATTTTCTGCAGTTTCAAAAACATACTGTTGGAAAGCAGACATCAGATCAAAGTGCTCCCCCTTGTCTAAAAAGCATACCATTATGCATTTTCCAATTTTATCAGGCAGAATGTTTATCAATAACAAAGTGTATTTAATAGAGATCTGGTTGCCTACAGTTCCTTCTAAGGAGTACCATGTATAAATTTAATTTTAAAAAAAGAACTCATGTTACTCTATGGGAGTCTGCCTATGAGTAAAAGAAGCTCTAGGGCTTGAACATTCCATTCTCAAAAAGAACTAATGAGTCCAATCTCATTGAGAAACACATCTATGTCATCTAGAATTTAAAGAGTTTCTATAATGCTATGTTTACATACACTTTCCTTGCACAAACAAGAAAATTTTCCCATTGCCTTTAAAAAAAAAAAACCAGCCTACCTTACAAACAGATTAAAATATTACCTAGAATGGTTACTAAACTGCGACCTCCTGATAAATAAGGTAGCTCGCAAGCCCACTGTTACTCTGACCTTTCAATTCTAAGTCTTTCGGGAGCAGAGGATGAATTTTTCTATTTTCTTGCTGGAATTAAGATCCTGCATATCAGGAGATACACAGGGTCAGGTTTAAAGCCACAGGCTCCAGTAGCTCCTCGCTGCCCTAGCACAACGGGCAGGGGGAGCCAAGGCGCAGCATCGCCTCCACGCTCCGAGACGAAGACCAAATCTCTTCGCCTCCACGCCGACAGCAGGTGCAAAACCGACGCTGTGGGGTTGCAGCAGCTGCAACCACCTTCCTCCACCGCAGACCCAAAGGCTGCCCTAGGAGGTACCTTCCAGTCCAGTCACCCCGGGCCCGTTTGCTGAGGGTGAGCAGTGCGGTGGATTCCTAATCCTTTCCCCTGACAGGTAATTTCCTACACTAGCCGCAGGACGCACAGTCCTGTGGCCCCCAAAGGAAACTAAACCCCAAGGCTGCAAAGGGGCCGAGGGTGGGGCCCACCGACATCTCACCGCCTCCCGGGGAGGCGTGGGCCCCGGACAGGGGGTCCCTGCCCCCGTGTCTGGACCCCGGTCTCTTCCCCTTGGGCTCCCAGACGCCGCTCACCGTGAAGGGGATATCCCCGACGCTGCCCACGGAGTAGCAGTTGTCTCCAGGGTTGACAGCCCCGGTGAGGACCTGATGCAGATGCATCTCTGGAGCCCGGCTGGACAGAGGAATGCGCGAGAGGGGCGACGAGCCCCGCGCCCGGCCCTCCTCCAGCCGCGAGAGCCGCTTCCCCCTCCGCCTCCCTCAGCAGCCCGCCCCGCGGCGGCTCCGGCTTAACGCTTCGCTTCCCTCTCGCCTTCCCCCCGCCTCATCCCTGCCATGGGAGATCCTCGACCGCAGCCGCCGCCGCCGCCGCCCGGATCGCCGCTCAGCTGCGGAAATGCCCGGATGCTCCCACAGCCTGCTGCACCGGCGCACAAATGCGGGAGGGAGGAGGGCAAGGGTGAGTGTGAGGCGGGGGAGGGCGCCTGGGGGAGCGCGCGAGCCGGGCGCGTGCTGGGAGGGACGCTCCGCCCGAGAGAGAGTGGCGGCGCGCGCGCGCCCACCGCCGGGGAGCGACGGTCGAGTGGAAGGGTAAAGCCCTCCTCCCGCGGCCAAGCGCTTAGCTCAGTCCTCCCAGCCCCGCGTTTGCGCGTGCGCGCGCAGTGGTTTCCAGGGCAATTGAGCGCGCCGCGCCGACCCTCCGTCCCGGGATTGCGCGCGCAGACGTGCGGGAGTTCCCTTGGAGCCTCTGGGGCTGCGGCCGCCGGGGCGGGGTGGAGTAGAGAGCGGGTCACGCGGGGTCTCGCAGCAGTCCGATACCGTGGACCGCGCGCCCGTTTTGCTGTGTGTTTTAGTCTAGTCCAGAGTACACTGTGTAATGGTCAGTGCATTTGACCTCAGGAAGAGGACTCTAGGCACCGGGAAATTCCACCTCAGGAAATCTTAGAGCCCTTCAGTCTTTTTTAAAGTTCAGTGCATAGGATATTTTATTTTACATAAACAATAAAAGCATCTTGAGACTTGTCACAGAAGCCGTACTCTCCTGACAGCAAATTATTTTGCTCCTGCCTTGTGTCATGATTATTCAAGACAGCAAAAGGTCCCCCCAGAGACAAGTGACTCTGGACTCCTTTTTCTTTTTTTTCATGGGTGATGTCATGGATTCACATAATCGCCTGATTTTCCAGACTTGTCTGCTAGACTTTGAGTGGTTGGTAGAGAGATCAGATTCCTGCTCCAGGTCATTCATGGCAAATGTTTTAGCCTTTACAGTGCATAAGTCAGTCACAGGACAGGAGAAGGGATACCAAGACACAACTATCTCTAAAACCAGGCAGAACGCCAGAAGTGTTAGAATTGAATATGAAAGTCTGTGCACCACAAAAGAGGAAGAATAGTGTTGACTAAGGGGACGGGTAAAGTGTTGTGGAGACGTAACCTGACATAAACGCTGGGTAGAATTTTGACAGACCGAGATGGATAAGAAACACGGCATTCAAAAACAGTAGACAGGATGTGTTAGAGGAACAAAGATTAGATTAATGTTTGACGGTGGGGAAGGGAAATAATAGCAAGAGATAAAAGTATCCAAGTGGGCTTTATTTCCTTGGCCTGCCAGAATATGGAGTCTTGAATGCTCCACTAGGAAGCCTCAGATTTCATTCTGCATGCAGTGGGGGTCCTTCAGATGTTTCTGAGCAGAAATGTATATAATCAGAGCTGCTTTAGGAAGATTACTTTGTAGCACTTTGAAGCATAAAGTGAAGGGTGGGGGAGATTGGAGGCAAAGATTTGGCAGTGGTTGGTAATCTGTTTAGTGCAAAGGAGCAGGAGGAATCAAAGATAATTCCCAATGACCTATGGCATTTTCATTTTCCTTCTCATTTAGCAGCATAACTGTTCCCACAGTCACCCAAACTAGAAGTCTCAGAGCCAATTTTGACATGTCTCTCTCTCCTCACTCCCCCATATCAAGTTCTCTAATTCATGCCCCTCATCATCATCTCCACTGCCTTTTACCATAATTTCAGATTTTATCATTTCTCATTTAACTACCGTAATAGCCTCCTAAATAACTTGACTGCCTTCCATCTCTTTGCTCTCCAATCTATCAAAAAAAAATTTTTTTTTTTTTTGAGACTGGGTCTCACTCTGTCACCTGGGCTAGAGTACGGTGGTGTCATCATAGTTTACTGCAACCTCAAACAACTGGGCTCAAGCAATCCTCCTGCCTCAGCCTCCCAAGTAGCTGGGACTACATGCGTGCATCACTATGCCCATCTAATTTTTCTATTTTTTGTAGGGACGAGGTCTCTCCCTTGCTCAGGCTGGTCTTGAACTCCTGATCTCAAGCAATCCTCCCACCTTGGCCTCCTAAAGTGCTAGGATTACAGGCGTGAGCCACCACACACACCTGGCCCAAAGAAACTTTTTTAAAGGAAAAATTCCTCTATATAAAATCCTGTAGTAGCTCCCCACACCCTGAAGTTTAAAGTCCAAACTCAGCTTGGCTGACAACCCAGTCCAGTCTGGTTTCTGCTTAATCTTCCTTCCTTATCTCAGGATGTTTCCTCACACTTACTAGGCTCTAGGCCCACAAAGCTAATGCTATTTCCAGAGCATGCTATGTTCTTTCATACTTCCTTGTCTTTATTCATGCTCTTTGATCTGTCTGGAATGCCCTCCCTCCCCTTGTTGATGGGAAAAACCACAGTTTAGCTTAATAGTCACCTATTCAGTAAAACCTTCCTTAACCATCCAAAACACTCTGTAAAACACACATATCACATATCCCATAGCAATGTATTTGTCTGCATGTCCATTTCCTCTAGTACAGCCTTAGATCTTTTAAGTGAGGTCACTTTCTGATTTTCTCTAGTACCTGAATCATAATACTTTATTTGCTGACATATAAGATTTGCATATGTGCTGCTGAAGGAAGCACAACACATAATATTTGAATGTGAATAAGAGTACCCAATTTTGTAAGAAAAAATTTAAGGGATAAATAAATACCTTTCATTATTTGTGAAAGTGTTTAAATGATTTCACAGTGGTTTTATGGAGAGAAGTATTACATGTTCATGCAAATACAGTAAACTTTATACAGTATACTGAGTTCTAGGAAATCACTGGTTCTGTATATTTAATTATATACTACTGACCATGAATAAAGGTACTAAGCTACATAGCTTATATATAAACTGAAAATAGAGCAAACAATAAAACAAAACAAAATGATCAGTAAGTGAAGCCCCTTGCTATGCATAAAGAACCATGAAGGCAAATACTGGTGATGTATCTTCATACTAATAACTAGAAAACATGTCACAGTATCAAATAAATTTGAGAGAATTCCTATATTGTACACACAGACACAGAATGTATCAGTAAAAATGTGTATAAAGCCAGCAGTTAAATACAATAAATTTAAATAAATCCATTTACATGAAGATTTAATTTATGTAGACAAACATTTCAGCAAAAACTGGAACAAATCTTACAGCAAAGTAATAAATTTGAAGAAATTCCAATGTTATGTTCATACATAAAGGCAAATATTTTACCAAATATTAATATATATTGAATAAAAGAAAAATTGAATATGTGTTACAGAAGCTAATGTTTTGGCAAAAACAACCATATAACAAGAAGTGAACACTGTTTCTAAGTGTCATAAAGATTTTAATCTTTACACTCAAATATTTTTAAAGCCTGATAACTCTTACTATTCCAATAGATTCTAAATGAAGTCTCTTAATCTTTGAATTAGAAACTGAGTCAAAATCATCATCACCAAACAACAAATCATTGCCAAGAATATTACTAATTCCACATTATTTAAACCATTTCACACCTCTCTCTTATTTTGCAGCATTCCGTGAAGGTTTGACCTATTCATACAGTTGTGAAATTGTGGGGCTCTTCCTTTTTCTCAGTATAAAACTCAAAATCTAAAGCTTGTATGCACCTGTTCCTCTCTTCCCTTATGAATTATTTAAATCTGTGGTCCCACCCCTCAGGCCATGACCTGTTAGGACCTGGGCCGCACAGCAGGAGGTGAGCAAGCGAAGCTTCATCTGTATTTACAGCCACTCCCCATTGCTCACATCACTACCTGAGCTCCACCTCCTGTCAGATCAGCAGTGGCATTAGATTCTCATAGGAGCATGAACCCTACTGTAAACTGCACATACAAGGGATCTAGGATGCAAGCTCCTTATGAGAATCTAATGCCTGATGATCTGAGGTGGAGCTGAGGCAGTGATGCTAGCACTGGGGAGTGGCTGCAAATACAGATCATCATTAGCAGAGAGGTTTGACTACACTATAAATGCAATGTACTTGAATCATCTGGAAACCATCCCCTGCCCCTCCGTTTGTGGAAAATTTGTCTTCCACGAAACCAGTCCCTGGTGCCAAAAAGGCTGCAGACCACTGCTTTAAATGACTTTTTGATCGCTATATCTCAAGGTTGCAACTGGCTAGTTAAGTCTCCTGAAATTACAGCTGAGCCTTTTATTGCCCCATCTGATTGACCAAAACTCATTCCAGACTAATATGGCAGGTTTCCTTAATAGCCCAACAGGATAGCTGGACCACATTTTGACTGTCTACAATTTCTTTTCTCCCTTGTTCATCCAAACTTTTTCATAGATTAAAAATAAATTGGGGATTCTTTCTTCTGATTTGGAAATGGCTTTCTTTTTAAAATTAGGAAAAGTGGCAGTTTTGTATCATTAACAAAATATGCTAATACATTTGCAAGATATAATTTATCATGTCCATAACTCTTAATAGTAACAAATGTTGTACCTTTGGGGTTGGATTTAATAACATGTTGATCATCAGAAGGACTTATTTTCCCAGCAGTATCACATACCCACATGTACTAGTTATCTATTGCTCTGTAACAAATTAGCCCAAAATGTCGTGGACAAAAATAACCATAAACATTCATTATCTCACAGTTTCTGTGAGTCAAGAATTCAGTAGTAGCTTAACTGGGAGGTTCTGGTTCAGATTCTCTCATGAGATTGCTGTCAAAATGTCAGCTAGATGCTAAATAAAAGAAGCTAGACACAGAAGACCACATACTATATGATTTCATTTATATGAAATTTTCTGAAAAAGCAAACCTGTAGTCATAAATAATAGAGTAGTGGTTGCCTAGGGATGAAGGTGGAACTGAGAGTAACTGCTAATGGGTATGATATTTCTGGCATGATATAAACATTCTAAAATTAGATCATGGTCATGGTTGAGCAGCTAAGTGAATTTACTAGAAATCATTGAATTGTACCCTTGAAATTAGTGAATTTTATGGTAAATAAATTATACTCTGAATAAAGCTATCGAAAAAGTGTCAGCCAGGGCTACAGTCATCTGAAGGCTTATCTGAGACTAAAGTACTGGCTTCTAAGATGGCAGACTCGCATGGCTGGCAAGGTGAGCCTGGTAGTTGGATGGAGGCCTCAATTCCTCACAATGTGTTCCTCTCCACAGGGCTGTGTGAGTTTCTTCAAGATATGACAGCTGGCTTCTCCAAGAACAAGAGGTCTAAGAGAGAAGCCAAGGTAGAAACTGCCATGTCTTTTATAATCTAGCCTCAGAAGTCACACACCATCACTTCTGCCATATTTTAATGGATACACAGGCCAACCATAATTTAGTGTGGGGGAGTATTTCCCAAGAGAATGTGTGCCAGGAAATGAGAATTATGAAGCACCATCTTGGAAGCTATCTACCACACCAAGGGACTCAAGGATTTTATCTTGAAGAGTTAAGGGAGGCTGGATACAGTGGCTCATGTCTATAATCTCAGAACTTTGGGAGATGACTTGAGGCCAGGAGTTCAAAACAAGCCTGGACAACATAAGACCCTATGGAGACCCTAT
The DNA here is from genome assembly GCA_008086735.1 of Cheirogaleus medius. Taxonomy (NCBI): domain Eukaryota; kingdom Metazoa; phylum Chordata; class Mammalia; order Primates; family Cheirogaleidae; genus Cheirogaleus; species Cheirogaleus medius. The sequence continues at coordinate 3,928,698 of VBSM01001044.1, read as the reverse complement.
CTCCACAAAACTTTTTTTAATACAGCAGAGCATGGTGGCGCACACCTATAGTCCCAACTACTCAGGAAGCTGAGGCAGGAGGATCACTTGTGCCCAGGAGTTCGAAGCTACATTGAGCTGTGATTACACCACTGCACTCCAGCCTGGGCAGCAGAGCAAGCCCCTGTTTCAAAAAAAAAAACATCAAGAGACATCATTTGTGTCATTATTATTTTAACCTACAAAGGTAATTGGAATTTCTATTCATAGATCTAAAGTATCATAATGCTGATCTTTGATATATCTGTTATCAGTTCTTCATTGGTGAACTATCTATATGATTTAAATATTAAATGTCTCAAGCCATAAACTAAAGTGGTAATGCATTTTAATCTAAGATATCATAGGAATGACCCTATTTCAGTTATGTATTGCTGTGTAACAAACCACTCTGAAATGTAGTGGCTTAAAACAACGATTATTATTATGTTGTATACTCTGTGAATTGGCTGAGAAGTTCCCCTGCTGGTTTACTTGGGCTCACTCCTGTAGCTGTATTGAACTGGGGTTACCTGGGGTAGAAGGTCCAAGCTGGCCTCATATCTGGAAGTTAATGCTAGCTGTTGCCTAGGGTGCCTCAGTTCCCTTCCATGTGGCCTCTCATCCTCCATAGGACTGACTTTTTTATGTGGCAGTCTCAGGCCTACTCTTGAAGGTCACACGCAGTCACTTCTATCACGTTTCTTAGTCAAAACAAGTCAGGAGCCAGCACAGATTCAAGGACTGGGGAGATAAATCCCACCTTTCAATGAAAGGAACAGAAAAGTCACATTGCAAATAGGAGGAATTATCAGCCATCTTTGTAAACAATCTATGTCACAGACCCAAACTCTACCTCTGATCATCTCTGTAGCCTCTGATTTGTTATTTTGCTTTGCTTTAGGTAAGAATGCCACTTATAAGATGGAAAAACTCACATATTTGTTATGATGTCTTTCTCTGCTAAGCAACATTAAATTATTGTCTTCTTGGTGACTACACCTCAGACTCTTAGCTATTTAACTCGTACCTTTGGCTTTTTCTTTCTAATATGGGTGTATTGGACACAGGGCAATTTTTAAACATCATTTTCTGGGGAATGGATGAATCTTTATGAATTTTATAAGCAGATGAATAAGGTAAGTTTTCATCAAATTAGATTCTTTCGTTGCTAGGATCTGAAAAGGCTGATCATCTTAGAGGATTTGTAGAGAAGAATGATTCATATGTCTTTTCAGGCACCTATTTATGATCATACTGTAAAAAGTAGTACGCTCTACAAAAATAATTTATTTCCTTAAAGATCACTGGTTAGTGCTTTTATAAATTCATTAAAGTGAGAACTTTAGTGGGAACTAATTTTTAAAAACATTTTGTCATTTGAATAATTATGTAGAGTAGACGAGTAATGACAAGAACTGACCCTTGCTTACCTTTCCAACTTCATCTCAACACTCCTCTAAATACATAGTCCATATGCAGTGAAATACTAATCAATACTTTGATCTTTCAAGCCTCTAGATCCCAGCTACTTCCTCTATCCAGAAACTCCCTCACCATCATCATCACCACCACCATACTCTGCCTATCTAACTTCTACTCTTCCTTAAAAATTCAGTTCAGAGGCCCCCATTTCTGGAAAACTTTGCACAGTGTGAATTACATTCCTCTGTTATACACTCCTACAGTATTCCCTTCTAGAGGGCAGGGACTGTGTTGACAACTTCTGATTACCTTCTCTATTATCTATTTTCTCCTCGTTAGGACCCCCAGTTTTTAGCTGGGAAATAGATGCTTGGAATAAAGACTACATTTCCCAGCCTACCTTGCTGCTACTTGATGATGTGGCTAAGTTCTGATAAATGAGATGTTGGCTGAAGCAGAAATACAACAGTTTTTGGAAATTTTCCTTAAGAGGTCACTATCATACCCTTTATGCCTTCATCCTTTCTTCCTCCATCCTGTTTCCCTAGAACAAGATGTGATGGCTGCCTGGAGCTCCGTTTCAGAGCATGAGGATGAAAGTCCAATGCATCCTTCATAAGGATGGTAAGCATAAGCATAAGGATGGTAGAGTGGAAAATTGGAAGCTTTCCACTAACTCCCAGACAATTGTGGAGCCCCCTTCCCAGCCCTGGGCTTCTATATCTGGATTTTGACATGAAAGAGAAATAAAATTCTGTATTATTTGTGTGTATTGATGGCCAGTATATTTTGTGTCTCTGTTAGAGTTTTTCCTAATCCTAACTCATACTCTTAGCTATCGTGTGTATGTGTGTGTGTGTGTGTGTGTGTGTTAATTTCTAGAGCCTGGCAAAGTGCCTGGAACACAGTAGGAACTCAAGAAGTGTTTATTAAGCCAAGTAGTTATTAACTGTGTTGGGAGTACATTATGTTAATTTAGTTAGTGAAAATGTCACAAATATTTTAGAACTCAGATACCTTTCCAAGGCCTCAAAAAACAAAATGCTACATCCACTTCCTGTAGGGAGGGGCAGATGGTGGTTGTGGGGATAGAAGGCTACTGGCATTGAGATAAGGGGTAAGAACAACAGTTGAAATTAGTTATTAAATTAGGCATGGCCTGCTGCATAGTCAACAGACCATTCTGTGCATCTAGAGAAATGAATTAATTTTGCTGGCACGGTGCATGAACAAAATACAGTTTTAAAGAGGGAGGAACAAGTTGATCTGGTCCTAGACTTAGAGAGCAAAATGAACTTGCTGTGTTCTTTGGGTTGCTAAGAGAAAAATCAGTCATGCTAACAATCAGGCATTGTGATATTGAAATCACCAAGAACTATACAACACTCTTAGGGATGAGCCAGGGTGGTCAGAGGACTGGACCTCCTGACCCTACACCCCTAAATGGAAGTGAGCGGGGAAGGAAATCAGCACTTCCTCACAGTGAAGAAATGGTGTCCCTCTCATGTAAAAGAATTCCTACCTAGGGGCAAAAAATATGAAAGAAAGCACAGGAAGTTCTGGCTTCAATGTTTGGTTCTTGTTCCTCTTGTCGGTGATGGTGTTGATGGTTTGTGTGTGCCCGCTGCATGTGGGCGTGCCTATGTGCATTCAGTGTTAACCAGAAAAACCTGAAGTTATCAATTGACTCTCCTTTTAATTTAGTTTTTATTTTATTTATTTATTTATTTATTTATTTATTTTGGAGACAGAGTCTCACTCTGTGGCCCAGGCTAGAGTGAGTGCCGTGGCGTCAGCCTAGCTCACAGCAACCTCAAACTCCCGGGCTCAAGCAATCCTTCTGCCTCAGCCTCCTGAGTAGCTGGTACTACAGGCATGCACCACCATGCCCGGCTAATATTTTTTCTATATATTTTTAGTTGGCCAATTAATTTCTTTCTATTTTTAGTAGAGACGGGGTCTCGCTCTTGCTCAGGCTGGTTTCAAACTCCTGACCTTCAGCGATTCGCCCTCCTCGGCCTCCCAGAGAGCTAAGATTACAGGCATGAGCCACCGCGCCCGGCCTTTAATTTAGCTTTAAATACTGCAAGCATATTTGTATAGGCATATTCCTGCGACCATTAACACTTCCACATATAAAGCAAGATTATAAAAAATGTTCAGGCTATATTAAGGTTTTTATAGCATTTTTTAAAATGGAGATTGTAAAATGAAATAGTTGTCCAGCATTAGATGAATGGATAAATAAATTGTGCTGTATACATACAATAGAATATAATTCAGCTATAATGAGGAATAAAGTTCTGATACATGCTGCGATGTGGGTGAACCTCGAAAACACTATGCTCAATGAAAGAAGCCAGACACAAAAGGTCATGTATTGTGTGATTCCATTTATATGAAATTTTCAGAATAGGTATATCCATACAGATAGAAAGCACATTGGTAGTTGCCAGGGCCTGGGAGAAGAAGGGAAAAGGTGAAAATTGCTTAATGTGTATGGATGGGGTCGCCTTATGTACTGCTGAAAATGTTTTGGAACAAGGTAGAGATGATGGTTGCACAACACTGTGAATGTACTAAATGTCTCTGAATTGTTCACTTTCAAATCATTCATTTTATGTTATATGAATTTCACCTCAATAAGAAAAAGAAAGAAAGAAAGAGCCATTTTTTACAAATTAAAAAAACAAACCCTACATGCGTATATACAAAGAAAAAGATCTGGAAGTTATGTTAATAGTCTCATGTCTAGTTGGTAGAATTTCAATCTTTTTGCACATTTGGTTTCAATTTTTCTACAATAAACATATATGAATTGCTTTTATACTGAGAAAACATAGGATGATTTTAGATTTTTAAAGAGTGGCCTTTCCTTAAATCTATGAAGAAGTTTAATTAAGAAACTAAGAAACCATGCTCTGATTAACATGATGTATTCTATGTCAGTTTTCCTGTTGCAGAATTAAATTTTAAATGAGGATGTAAGGGTTTTATGGAGTATATTTCAATATTTTTAAAATACAATAATTTGTACACACTTATATGTAAAATGTTAAATATGAATACAAAATGTATGTCTAAATTTGTTTAAAAGACAAGCATCCCAGTGGGTTCCTGGATAAGTCTATATGAAGTATGTGTTTGGATACCCAAAGGGGTCAAAGGTCCCTACTGGGCTTTTGATCTTGGAGCAGATGATGACTTCCATAGCCCTAAAACAGTGTCAGAAGGCCTACAATCCCAAATCTCACCACCTTTGAAAAGTGATTGGTAAGGAGCCAGTAGACATTCTAAAACCTAGTAAGCAGAGTCCAAAAGACCCACCATATATACAGTTTCTTTTGCCTAGAGGTCTTTTTCCCTTTTCCTCTCCGCCAATCACAACTCTACACTAATTCAATTTTTTCTTCAAATCCCAGCTCCCTCTTAGGTAAAATCCTCCCTCACCATGATATCAAATACATTAATTCCACCTTGTGTTCCCACAAATCTTTGTGCCTCTACTATGGGATTTATAATACTATTTGTATTAAAGTATACTCTTTCAAAGAGTTAACAGGACAGCTCCCATGCAAATATAAGATGAAATTATGCCAAAGATTTTATTCAATTCGCTCATTGATGAAGAAACCAGTAAGATGTTAAATTAGCTCAAATGAGAATATTTTCCACCTGGCAAAATTCATTTGCATTGCTTATGAAAATGAGTTATTTGTATTGCTATCAGTTTTCTAAAATTTAACTTCTACTCTTACAGTATTTTAAAATAGCCCACTCAATGGCAAATCAATCAAATAGAATCAGATAATCCTCAAAGTTCCCCTAGATAATGCCCAATCCTTCACTGGAAGGACATATTCACTGATAATTTCTTTTGCCTATTTCCAAGTCTTGAATGTTTTTTCTTGACACTTCATAGATTAGATTGCTATCCACAGTCCTGCTAAAGTATGAGCCCAAAGCTAGATCTTCAGATATTGGTTAAATACTGAGAGCTTATTCACTCCAGGCACCAAACAAGACTCTAGGATACAAAGATAATGCAAAAGCAGAAAAATACCCTCCCCTGATTTCAGGAACTTATTTAGTACATAAGATATGTAAACAAATAATTTATATATAATATATAAGAGCTTTACCTTAAGAGGATAAATGTGTGGCATGTACAAAATAGAATATTGAAATAGCACAATTAAAATTCTTCTTAGGAAAGGAGTGATTCCATGTATCCCTAACGTGAAAACCTACTCATGACTTCCCTGCTGAGAATTCAGTTTAACCACACACACACAAAAATTTCGAGAACCATTTATTCCTCTTAATTGGCATATGGAGAAAGAAGCTGCAAAGAAAAATAGATAATAATACTGATAGCTAATGTAATGGGGCATATTATCTTTAATGCTTACTACTACTTAATGTTATAGGTACTTTTTTGAACCCCTTTTAACAGATGAAGAAACAGAAGCACTTTGAGGTCATATAGTGCTAAATCTTGCCCTCTAGGAGCTGAGAGTCTAATGAAATATGAAAAAGACAAAAACCATACAGTCACCTACAATGTGATAATGGTATTAAGAAGTACAGAGCAATGATTAGTTATGCCAAATGTAGTGGACATATTTTGAGATGCTAATCCAAATCATGCCCCCTCTGAAATTGCCTCCATCTATCCTCTGTTAATTGACCATGTTTGTCCCATCTGACCCCCACCAAGTCTTGGATCAGGGGTATACATCTATTTAAATGAAAACCAACATAGAGGCTGGGCTGAACCAATCCGATTTTCTGAGCTGGTAATGTAAAATTGGGACCCGGAGATCCTCAGTTAAATAATCGTAAGTGTAGGACTTGAAAGAACCTGTAAAGTTGGGATTGAAGTGAGCACAAGGGCAGGCCAAACTATGGAGCAGAGGAGCAGAAAAAGCTGTGCTGCGGGACACGAAGTAGAGCACAACAGGAGGCAGAGATCGGGCCATTAATGATGGAATTAGTCAACTCTGATCCTGGCTTTCCAAGTGCAGATCCTATGTTGCCTAATTGCCTTTGATTTTGTTTCTGAATGTCCACGAAATGACTGTTTGTTATAAACCCTCTCCTTGCCCTTCCATTTTACTTGATCAGACCTAAATTGTCAAGATCTTGAAGTATTCACCAGGCAAAGAAGTATAAGGAGCATATGCAAAAATAGAGGCAATAAGGAACAAGGTATGCTCAGAGAAGGCCAGTCACCTTGTAGAGAGACTGAACAGCAAGTTACATTGTTCTCTCTGTAGGAATCCAATTGGTATTTGTTTACCGTTTCCTTGAATTGGCTCCTTCTTCCCAAGCCTGCTCCTTGTGCTGCCTCTCCACCCACTACAGGATGAGTGTGCTTCTACACTCCTATACTACTAAAATTCTTTCAGTTAAAGAAAAAAAATCGCCTTGCTTTTATGGAACTAAAACAATTACTAGAGCTTTGGCCATTGGTTTGTGGCCAATGATTCCTGTAGGACACTTTCTGCCTATTCTCAAGCTGCAAAATCAAATGTGCCTTCAGATTCTCTGCACTTCACACCCCTAATAAGGTACCTTCTCTGTCCTATCAGCCTCTGATAGCTTTTTACTTTACAAAAACAACTGAGTGAGTTTGTTTGATAACTAATCATGGGCTAGCTTTTGAACACTTTTCTTGCTTTTGTTTTGTCTTGTTTCTTTATCTTAGAATCTGATTAATAAATTGGCAAGGGTTTATGAATTAATTATGCACAAAGGAGCAAAGTAAGTTTGAGATTATCTCAATATATAGAACTTGATGATATTAATATGATGGGATCCTGCCTGAACCCAGAGAGGAGTCAGCATCATGAGCTAAACACTCTGTGATAACCCCACCATCCTTGTAATAAGTTATCTACACCTCTGGTAACATAACCTTTCGGATCAACCACTTATTATTTCTGTCCTTCAACTTCCCATGCCACACCCCCATCTTAAACATCCCAACCAAATCAGAATTATATGAAAGAAGGGGTTGGACATGATAGAGTATTCTTGACTCTACCATCTAGTTTTTGGGTCCACAACATTTCTTTTCACCTTTTAATTCATTGTTCTGGTTTCTTTCTAAATGAAAGTCCAAGTTTACTGAGAATGAATTTTAATATCTCATTCATTTATCAGGAACCAAAGGGTAACACTTAAAGATTAAGGAAACATCTCTTCTATTTCATCTAATCTAAGATGTCACTGATTCTAAGATACACCATTATTTTATATACCACCAGGAAAGAATAACTACTCATTAAACTATGACATGTTGATTTCTTATTACTTAGGGTATTTATTTTAAACTTATTGAAAGATTTCTTTTGATTTTTATCACATTTAGCTCTCTTGAGCCTACACCAATAAAAGAAAATATAGGCCAAATAAACTGGTCAAAATTTCCCAAAACTCCCTCTTACTCACACTTCAACTCCACCACATAACTTTTCAACTCCGAATTGTCAATGGCAGGTTTTTCCATACCATATCCTTCTGTGTGCTAGCAAAAGCAGTAGCATTGCAGAATTTCTAGAGGACTGCTTAAGTATTATTTCTGGGATTTTCCCCAAGCTGCAGACACCCATTCTAAAAGTTCGATGCAGACGCATAGGCAACAACAACCACGTCGTGATGGTTGCCTGGACAGCGGTGACAAGAGGAAGCAAGAAGAACCTAGGTCTCTGGTTCCCAAATGTCAGTGCACTGACTGGTGCTAATTGTTGAAGTATCCCCTAGAAAGCCTTTTAAAATCCAAGATCATAGATTACTACTCCCAGAGATTCTGATTTAGTAGGCCAATGTAGGGTTCCTTTGGTGTTTTTTAGCGTACAAAATCCTAAGTGGGAGGCAGTCTAGCACAAAGACTAGAGAAACGTGCTAGGTTCAAATCCTAGATCTACTGCTTGCTGACTATGTGATTTTGGGCAAATTAACCATGCTATGCCCTCATTTTCTAATCTGTAAAATAGGAGTGATAATAGCACCTCCCTCATGGGGTTTTGTAAGAATTAAATACATTAATACATATAAAGCAGTTAGGATACTGCCTGGCACAGGATAAGTGCTATATAAGTGTTTCAGGTCAAATTTAACTATAAAAATAATAATCATTATTAAATTTCTCCTAACACACACACATCTGAATCACTAAGGAGACACTATGAGGCCTAGTGAGAGTGCTGGTAGAAATAATCTAAAGACCAATTATTCAACATTTACTATGAACATAGTGCTCAAAAAATGGTACCTCTCTTTTGCCTTGCATGTTTGGAGAATTCAATAGAAACTTATAGTAAAGATATAATCCAGTTCCTGTCTTCTAATGAAATCAGCAGAAAAGGTGCTCATGTCACTGAGCCTTCTCAGGCAAATACAATATATATTTTTTATAATGATAAAATTTCACTTAATAAATTATGTGATCGGAATGCCTAATTCCACTTTTCTTAAATAAGGGTCAGTCTCCAATGTTGGATTCAGTGGTGCTGGAGGGCAAGGACTTTGTTTTTGGCTTTGGATTGGGACTATTTTGTTATGCTCACTTTTGTTTTATTTTATTTTCATTTTATCTTGTGTTTCTTTTATTTCTCCTAAATTTACCTCATAAATGTCAAGGGGTAGGCCTTGATTCTAGTTTCTCATGGTTTGGTAAACAAGCCTCCGTTTATCCTGTCTTTGTTGTGATTTTTACAAATGCCTCTTATTTATTCACCCATTCATTCAACAAACTTTATTGGAGCTCCTCACTTGGCATAGGACCTCTGTTAGCACCTGAGACTACACGGAGTCTCAGCCCTCACTGAGCTTTGAAGTCTAGTGGCACTTGTATACTACATTATATGCCCGACACTAGAATAAGCACTTAATAAACATTTTTGGTTGACACAGTGAAACTTCCTTGTTTTCTTCTCTCAGGATTTACAAATTGAGAAATTCCTGCTAGTTCTTTTTTTTTTTTTTTTTTTTTTTTTTTTTTGAGACAGAGTCTCACTCTGTCACCTCAGCTAGACAGCAGTGACATCATCGTAGCTCACTTCAACCTCAAACTGCTGGGCTCAAGCGATCCTCCTGCCTCAGCCTCCAGAGTAGCTAGAACTATAATCACGTGCCACCATACCCAGCTAATTTTTCTATTTTTAGTAGAGATGGGGTCTCTCTTGCTCAGGCTGTTCTCAAACTCCTGAGCTCAAGCAATCCTCCCACGTTGGCCTCCCAGAGTGCTAAGTGAGCCACGGCACCTGGCTGACTAGTTCTTGAGTTACCCTTGGTTCAGGAGAATGTCCACATGCTAATAAATGGGACTTAGAGAACTCAAAGATCACGTACCACCTTAAACAAATGATTAACAGATTACAACTTTATACTTCACCCTACAAATTTTTAATAAATACTAGAAAAGGAATTGTCACAAATTTTTGTAAAATTAAAGTTAAAGACCTATATGCAACGCAGGAGCAATTAGCTTTATATTAATTTATTATCCGTAAATACATTGTTCCATTTTCCTGATACAGTTATAATTTACAAAAGAATTATTTCTGGGAATTATGTAGCCCTAGTTCAGTGGTTTACCGGTACCAGAACCACTAAAAGACAGAGTTTCTCCGTCTAAGGCAAATATATACAAAATAATGACAATGTAGAATATATATGCAGAGTAAGATTACCAACTATTCTTTCTTTGGAAGGACAAGCCTTTGTTTTCAAATTATATTCTTTCAGTTTGGAGGGGGGGGGAGTGTTAAAATGTCTTATCTTTATGGAAATAAAGGTTATAGTAAGGTACAGTGTGATTTTTTTTAACATCTTTACTGGGCAAATACAAAGTTAGCAATCCTATTTTTATTCCTTTCTCAACCCTTTTTTATTTATATATATGTCTGGAAACTACTATATCAGAGAATGAGATCTATAGGAGTTTAAGACCTCAATGACATTCTTTTATTAATTTATTTTAAAATCTCTCTGGGCTTGAACCCAATCACTTCAATTAGTGTGATGACTGTTCTCAAACCTTCCAAAGCAAGATCATATTTTATCCTGTCCCATGATCTTGTCTAGTAATTTGTTTCTCTTATCAAATTATTTTTCTGATCAAATCCAGTCTATCTGACGTTCCACTTTTCTGTGACTCAAGATTTACATGTTGAAGAACTAATGATCTTAAAAATAGGATGGGGCCTGTTTCATGAATATAATGTGTAAGAAAAAAACACAGATTATAGAATCAGAAGGATATTCAGATAGTGCGTCTGCCAGTTACTCACTGTGTAACCTTAGTTTACTTCTCTGATCTTTCGTGTTTTCATCTGAATAATGACAAGAAAAGAAAAGAAAAGAAAAGAGAAAGAAAAAGAAACCAGGTCTGTCTAACTTGGAAGCAAAACTACTTGATCCCTATTCTTGATTGACTACCTCAAAAAAAGAGGTTATCTTTGGATCCTTAATGAACTTCTCTAGGACATTTCTCTCCAATTCCATAAAAAAGCAAATACATTTTATGACGCAAATGTGCCTCTTAGTAAGAGGTGCCAGAAGGTTTCCTTCAGGCAAATACCGTGTTAATTTTCTGAAGAGAGTACTGTGGATATCAAAAACTACAAACTAGTAAACCTGGAAAAATCTTTAATAGAGAATGAAACATAATTTGTGGCAATTAAAAAAGGAACATATTTATCAGGAGCCAACGAGGGTTCACTAAGAACAAGTCATGTCAAATTTATTTAATGTCTGTTTTTCAATAGCATAAGCTAATGCCACAGACAACTTTTGTTTCAGGGAGAAATTTGACAAAATCCCTACTGATTATTACACCAAAATATATATGCTGAACAAGGTCCCTACGGCTTCTATAAAATGGCGGATCCCCTTAGTAAATTTTATTTTTTTTGAGTCAGAGTCTCACTCTGTTGCCCGGACTAGAGTGCGGTCGCGTCAGCCTAACTCACAGCAACCTCAAACTCCTGGGCTCAAGCAATCCTACTGCCTTAGCCTCCCAAGTAGCTGGGACTACAGGCATGAGCCACCATGCCCAGCTAATTTTTTGTATATATATTTTTAGTTGGTCAATTAATTTCTTTCTATTTTTAGTAGAGACGGGGTCTCGCTCTTGCTCAGGCAGATTTCGAACTCCTGACCTTGAGCGATCCACCCACCTCGGCCTCCCAAAGTGCTAGAATTACAGGCATGAGCCACCTTGCCCGGCCCCCCTTAGCAAATTTACCATTGTTGAGGCTCTGACCTCAGCTTGGCCAACTCAGAAACTCAATCTCTTCATGTTCACAAAGTTCACAAGAAACTAATAATTGAAACCAACCACTTTTTTATGTTAACAATACTATATTAAAATGCATTTTGCATATAGAAAACAGCACAAATCTTCAGTGAACAGTTTGGCAAATTTTGACAAATATATATACTATTGTAACCATCAATTAGATTAAGATATAGATTATTTCCATCATTCCAGAAAATGTTCTTGTCTTCCTTTCTGGTCAATACCTCCACCTCCCAGAGGAAACTGCTATTCTGATTCCTACTACCATAGATTAGTTTTACCTGATCTTGAACTTTACATACATGGGATTATACTATATGTTCTGCATTCTTTTGTGTCTAGCTTCTTATGCTCTACATTATATTTTTGAAATTCATTCAGCAGTTTGTTATTTTTCTTTACTGCTAAGCAGTACTCTATTGTATGGATATAGTAGTTTATATAATATATTTTGCTGATGGACATTGGAACAGAACACCATTTTATTAATTTTCAAAGAGAAATGGAACAGGCCGGTGGCCCAGACAATGGGGTCAGTCTAACCAGCCTATTCTCTCCCCATCGGTTTATTACATGGGAAGCTGAATCTTCTTAAAGTGGCTGAAGAATCGGATTGAAGGGAGTTTGTTAGTTGGTTCAAATATTCAACTCTCAACAGAGACAGTCTATCAGCAGGCTTGACATCAGCCTGGACAGGTAAGGCTGGCATTGGCCTCAGGAATTCTCCCTTAACATTGTTTCTCCACCGCCGAGTCCACACCCTTGTGATGGACACATCCTCTGTTTAGACGTGTTAATATTAATCTTAGGCACTTCCCTCTTTAAGGATATGCTTTTCATATCACAGCTTTTGATTTTTAATTGAATTATCTGAAATTCCTCCTTACCTTCATTTCCAGTTCTTGTGTAGAGAACTTCAATGTTACCCTGGCGTGATGGATCACCCATAGGATTTATCCCACAAGTCGGGGTTAATGGTGCTCTGGCCATGTAGAGAGGTCACAGGAGTCAGCTTCTTACTCTGCCTTAATCTGAAAGATTTGGATAAAGACACTGATGGTGTAATTCTCAAACCTGCAGATAGCCAGGATGACCAATGCAAAAGCTAACAGAATCAAAATTCAAAATAACTTAAACAGGCTGAAGCACAAAACCAAATCAACAATATAGATATAGAGAATTAGATATAAGTTCTAAAAACATCACTCACAAGTACAGTTTTAGAATAATCTTGTTTGCCAAAATTTCAATTTGAATACAAAGGTTTATAAAAACTGCTTTAGAAGTATTTGGCCTGGCACAGTGGCTCATGCCTGTAATCCTAGCACTTTGGGAGGCTGAGGCGGGAGGATAGCTTGAGCTTAGAAGTTCAAGACCAGCCTGGGCAACATAACAAGATCTTCTCTCTACAAAAAATTTAAAAAAATTAGCCAGGCTACTCAGGAGGCTGAAGCAGGAAGATCACTTGAGCCCGGGAGTTTGAGGTTACAGTGAGCTATGGTGATACCACTGCACTCTAGCCCTGGCAACAAAGTGAGACCCTGTCTCAAAAAAAAAAAAAGAAGAAGAAGAAGAAGCACTGTTTTATTTTACTCTGCATTGATTCATACTGTATCTGGGGAATAATTTTCAATTCTGGCCACCGCAATTTGAGAAAAATTCTAATTCTAATAAGTAGATTCATACAGAGACGGCCAGTACTAATGTATTCTTTCAACAAATATTAGAGTATTTACCTTGTGCCAAGCACTGTCATACTGATGGGGTTACAGCAGCAAAGGAAACGACTAAGGCCCTGCCTCATGGTACTTACATTCTAGAAGAAATACAGAAAATAAACAAGTAAAAATATATGTTAGGGCCAGAGAAGTTCAATGAAGAAGAACAAAGCCAAGTAAAGAATAGAGAGAAAAGAAGGGAAGAGCTTGTGGGAAAGAGTGGCCCAAGCAGACATCTCCGTATGGAAGACGTTTGAACAAACACCTGCGTGATGCAAGGCAGGGATCAGCAAACTGTGAACAGTGGGCAGAATTTGACCGGCCATCTGTTTTGGTTTGGTTTGAGAGCTAAGAATGGTTTTTATATTTTTGAATGGTTGATAAGAGATTTTTAAAAAGAAAAATATTTCGTGATGTGACAATTATATGCAATTCAAATTTCAGTGCCCAAAATAAAGTTTCATTGAGGCATATCCACATCCATGTATTTATTTATTCTCTGCGGCTGCCTTTGCATTAGCACGGTAGTTTTGAGTGGTGGCAAGAGAGCCCATATGGCCCTTTTTGGAAAATGTTTGTTGGCCCCTAATATAAGGGAGCAAGCCCTACCAATATCTAAGGGGAAAACATTCTAGCAGAGAGAATGGCAAGAGCGAAGGCCCTGCGTGGGGACTTCCTGCGATTGGCTTGTGTTCAGAGAACCAGATGGAAGCCAGTGTGGCTGGACAGCAGAGAGGGAGACTGGTAGGGAAATGGCAGGAAGTGAAATCAGAGAGGGAACTTCAGGCTGGATCTTCTTGGGGTAAAGATTTTGACTTTTAAATGAGATGGAAAGACATTTAGGGGTTTGAGAAAGGGATGGCATGATGTGACAGCTGGCTGGATAACAGACTGGAGAGCAGGGGTTCTTAATCTACACCCCAAGGATAGGACAAAAATACATCTATGTTCCCTAAGCTTTAGCTGCAATAAAATGTTTATTGCAATCATGAACGTAGACAACAAAACACAGTAGCATTTACCAGTACTGTGACTTTGTCACCAAGAGAAATCACAAATATTTTTATATACAATAGTTGTAATTTTCTCAAAATATCATTATGATTGTCTTTATTTAGAAATTATTAGACCTACTATATCTTGTTATTTAATGCATTAATAAGGACATATTTGTGTGTGTATATATAAAATTATCACAAATTTGATTTTTAGATATACTAATAACTGTATTTCAATATAATTATTTCCTGTTTGATGCTTTGTGTTTTATATTCTGTGTTTTAAAATGTCCTCTGAAGTCCATATGCTCCACCAGACTTTCAAAAGGGTCTAGGACCCGAGAAAAACTAGGAGTGAAAACAAAGGGAAACAGTAGGAGGACTAAACTGGAGAAGAGACGGAGGGGCCAGTCTAAGATAGCTATTAATATTTTAATTTGCCTGACACATAGTAAGCATTGAATACATGTTAATTATTATTGGTTATTATTAATATTTTTATGCCTAGCCTTGTAGTTTTTTAGCTGTGTATGGTATATGTTACTTTGTAATCTGTATTTTTCACTCAAAAGTATATCATAAGCAGCATTCTCTGTCATTACACTTTTCTTTAAGACAGAGTCTCACTCTGTTGCCCAGGCTGAAGTGTAGTGGTGTGATCATAGCTCACTGCAGCCTCCCATTCCTGGACTCCTAGGCTCAAACCACCTCTGCCTCCCAAAGCACTGGGATTAGAGGTGTGAGCCACCGCTCCAGGCTTCACTACACATTTTTAAATATCACTTTAATGGTCAAAGAATAGTTAATTATATAGATGTATTATTATTATTTATTCAATTAGTTCTCAATCACCAGATATTTACATTCTTGTTTTTGTTTAGTCAAAAAAAAAAAAAAATACCATGAAAGCTGAGCCCAGTGGGTCACACCTGCAATCCCAGCACTTTGGGAGGCCTATGTGGGAGGATCACTTGAGCCCAGGCGCTCAAGACCAGCCTGGGCAACACAGGGAGACCTTGTCTCTACAAAAATTTTAAAAATTAGCCAGGCATGGTGGTGCATGCCTGTAGTCCCAGCTACTCAAGAGGCTGAGACAGGAGGATCATTTGAGCCCAGGAGCTTAAGGCTGCAGTGAGCTATCATGATGCCAACCGCACTCCAGCTTGGGCGACAGAGTGAGACCTTGTCTCAAAAAAAAAACAAAAAACTCCAAAAACTACCATGAAAAACACCAGCGTTAAGTCTTTGCAACATTAGTGTTAAATCTTAGCACATCTATGATTATTTCCTTAGGATAGATCCTAAAACTGGAATCAAAATGCATTACTCAGTGTGCTAGTTGTACAATTCAGTCTCTCCAAGATTTCCGCTTCAGCTGTCCTGTTAGCTGGGATTTCATCTTCTTCCTTGGCTCATACATACATGAGCGACTGTCTGAGCTTGCCACCCTGGTTCAACCCAAGCCCACAACGTTTCCCCAGACACACACACATCTGCACTTGGCTCAATCTATTCTGATTTTGTCAACAGGCAACAGGAAGGCTACATTTAGATCAAAGGACCAAAGCTAAGTTTCTACCATCCACCTGGTGGCAGTATTTCCTAAATGTTGGCAGAATATCCAGGAGGAAGTATTTTCTGCTATTTCAAGAGTACTTTCCATATAAATCCAATCTTATAAAGTGATGTACAATGTCATGTGAATGGAAAAAGGTAGTATTGTTCTGGTAAATACTAGGTCAGTACAGTTGTATGGTAATTTTAGAAGTTTTCTTTGAGCATTGCCCCCAAAAATAGCTTTTTTAAAGCTTATAATGTTGATTTTTCTTATTAAAAATATTTAGATAGCAGATATTTTTAGAAATAGACAAAAGAAATAACATACATTTTTACTAATATAACCTGTTAGCATATTGTTATATTCCTTTCTAATCCTATGTATGTAGCTGTCAATATAAACTTTTGCTTTTATTTCGGTATGTATCCACAGTTCAGCATTTAGCGGTCCTGAACGGAAAGTGGAAAAACACAGCAATTTGCCAGGAAGTCAAGCCTGAGAATTTCGAGGATCTGCTGTGCACACCCAGTTCTTTCTGGATCCCTGCTGAGGATCGTGAGAAGCAGCAGTGCCAAAACCAAAGCGTGCACCAAATTCAAGGTTATTTTTGTTCCGACGGATTGCAAAGATGAACAAATGAGAGCCCTGTTGAAAACTTCTTCAATTTTGAAAGGCAAAAGCAATTACAGGAAAAGAAAGCAATTCAGAGGGATCGTGTGGGCTTTCTCCAAGTTTAACCACCAGGAACTCTGAGAGGCGCCAGGTCTGAGTAACCCTGGCGACTGTTCTTTTCCCCTTATCAAAACCGGAGCTAAAAAAAAATGTATCCGCTGATGATGACAGTAGAGGGTGGCAGGGCTGAGGACCCAGTATGCATTTCCTAGGCTGGTGCAGTGAATAAATGCAGTTCCAAAACTAAAAGAGGGAGATCAGAGACTCTTTCCAACCTCACCTGATGGCTTCTCACCAAAGCAAGGAAGAGTCATGGAAAGTGTGTCGTGGTGACAGTGCAAAGATGGACGTGAGGAAGAGGGAGGAGAAAGCAGCATGCCTCAATAGAGGTGGGGAAGACAAGATATAGGGAAAGCCCTGAATTCCTCACCGAAGGCCAATCTCAGAGGGGAGTGAAGGGGTTACAATCCATGCTTTGGCCAAGGGCAGGAGTGGAGGAGAGCTGGGAGGGGATGGTGTCTTGGAAGGCGGCATCATTTAAAGCTTAAAAAAGGAATCCAGGGGTGCAAGCAAAGCACCCCACACACCCGGCAGTAGTCCCACAGGCTGCGACCTGAAACCTTAACATCTTCTCTAACAAGCCCCAAGCTGGAGGGCTGTTGCAGGGAGGGGAGGGGGGAGGGGGAGAGGACAGGGGAGAAGGCAGACATCCCAGGCCATGTAATCAATCACCAGCAAGGTGATTGTGTGATGCGTCTTTTCACAGTTGAGTTAGATGTGCCCCACCAGTAATGGGAACCAGTTAAATATATTTTCTTGATCCCAGAAGTTCAACTGTGTGGACAGCGGTTACACCTGACAGGATGATTTGTTATAGCACAACTTATATATTTCAAATGGACAAAAAATTAGCATCATTTATAGTATCTTAAGATAAATTTCCTTTTAATGGGAGCTTCCTTTCCAGTACTTTGAGATCTACAAGATGTATCTAGAAAATTTACTACTGTGGAATATGAAGACTGATTAAATCAAATGAAAGGGAAAGGGAAGGGACTGTGGTTTTTCTTTTTGATTAATTGCTGTAACACTGTCCTTCAGGTGGCTGAGGGAGTTTCCTATTCTCTTTAGATATAATTCTGAGCCAAAGCTCTTGCGGGATAACTTTGATGCTATATGATTTCTGCCATGTTGCTAGCACTGATATGGCTCTCAGGTCCACCACTCCATTAAAACTATTAACTCAGCTCATATTAATTTTTGTTACAAATCCTCTAAACGGGGACGTATTTAGGTCCATGTTCTATTTTAAGGCTGTATCTTTGGTTTTCATAAATTATTCTTGGGGGCCCAATTATCATCCCTGTCCATCTTATAAGTTTCATGTCTTTGTCATCTTCTAGACCCCAGCTAACGGTGCCATCTCCTCCTCCTTTCTGGCCTTCTTTGAGTTCTTCCAACAGTCAGAAATTGTGAGGGGCTTTTACTCCCGAGCCCCTGGTGGCTGCCATCTTGCGTCACTGTGGCTCCAATATAAACTTTGTAAGAATTCACAAGTGTAGGACTATCTTTACTACCTTGTCTTCCTTACTGATGGTATAAATGGTCAGAATACATTTTTTTGAAGTGTAAAGAACAGTCTCAGAAGCAGTAGAGTGAATTCCAGGCAGCTCCCATAAAAATATACAACATATAGAGTTCTGAATACCAATGAAAGGCTACAAAACTCCTTTCATTGAACTTTTACCTGTGTAATTAAAGATAACATCTATTGGTACCATAAAAGATTAGGTCATCTTTTTGTAGTCAGAGTTATATTACCACGCCAGGACTACCTTGTGTGTGCATGCTGAGGAAAGGTGTCCTGGTGCCTGATTTGGAAGGCCCCAAAACCTCATGAATGCCCAAATTATCCCTTTTTTATTGCCTTGGACGTACTTTCCCCTAACTTACTCACCTTTTGAATTTTCTTTCCTTCTTACCTTAGTAACAATTCTCTTCACCAGAGCACCTAATTCCCCATGACTCCTGAGGGCAGGGACCATGCTTTGTTCTTCATCATAGTCTCAGCACCAACACATCAAATGGGCTCAATAAATGTTCAGATATCCAGTGGCAATCATTCCTCCCCCATATTGTTCCCCCTTTGGCCATTTGGAGCTCTTTCAGTTGGCTTTTGTGTCCTCATCGATGTAGATTTGTTTGTTTGTTTGTTTGTTTGTTTTGAGCACTTTCTTACTTTCTGGTGCTACACGATACTCCAGGCTCCTCTTGTATATCTCCTGCCCTTGTCTTAGAATCACCTACTTCACCAAGGAGCCTTGATTCCTTTTACTGAAGAATGATATTAGAAACCAAAATTTCTGCATTAGACATGCTCATTGCTACTGGAGTGTCATGGCTCATAGACCCTATATATGTAATTTTAAATCTCCTAGTAGCCCCATTTAAAAAAAGTAAAACAAAATAGGTAAATTGATTTTAATAACATATTTTATTCAACCCAATGTATCTAACATATTATCTTTTCAGTATGTAATCAATATGAAAATGACTAATGAGATTTTTACATTATTTTTCTTTCATACAGAGTCTTTAACATTCAGTGTCTAGTTTACATTTGTGGCCCATCTCAATTTGGACTAACCATATTTCAAGTGCTCATAGCTAGTGGCTTTTATATGGAACAGTGCAGTTTTAAAAGCTTTATGGTTTCAGCTTTTATCATGGGCCTATTATCCATCTTGAACTTGTTTTTGTGCATGGAGTGAGGTAAGAGTTAAGATTTAATTTTTTGACATTCATATTCAATTGCTTCAGTGCCATTTGTCACTTTCCTTTCTCTACTGAATTGACTTGGCACCCTGGGTCTATTGCTGGATTCTCTATTCTGCTCCATTGATATTGACCTAGCCTCAAGGCAATATTGGTCTTGATTATATAACTTCACAGTAACTCTCAAACTCAAGTAGTGTAAGAACTCCAACTTTATTCTTTTTCAAAATAGTTTTGGCTACTCAATTCCTTTGCATTTCCATATAAATATTAGAATCAGTGTATGAGATTCTTCAAAAGAGCCGATTGGGATTTTGATTAGGACTGTGTTAAATCTATCAATTGGGTCAATTGGGAGAGAATGGGTATCTTAACAATTTTAAGTCTTCCAATACATGAACATGGCCTTTGTTTCCATTTATTTAAGTCTTTTAAAATTTCTCTCAGTGTTATGTTGCAGTTTCTGCATAGGAATCGTGCACATTTTATTAGATATGTCCCTAGACATTTGATGTTTCTTTATGCTCTTATAAATTGTATTTTTAAAATTTCTTTTTTTCTAATTGTTTGTTGCAAGTACAGTTTTCCTTCAATGTCCATGGGGGATTGGTTCCAGGAGCATAATCCTTCCACTCCTGAAATCTGCCGATGCTCAAGTCCCTTATATAAAATAGCATAGTATTTATATATATCCTACTCATATCCTCCCATATACTTTAAATCATCTGTAGATTACCTATAATACCTAATACAATGCCTATGAAATAGAGAGAACAAGGGTAAAAATGTTTTACGAGCTGTCTCTTTAAAACCTCCCCCACTCTTTTTTGGGAATTAAAACCTGCATCTCTGCCTGAGGCCAGTGTTCACCTGGAGATGGGGTCAATCAGAACCATCAACTGTAGTTAAACAACAATACCCTGAAGCTTAAAACCCTCCCTTTAAAAGCTCTGTATTTCTGTTTATAGATAGGAAGATGGCACTTTAAGATGAGTGTCTCCATCCTCCTCATTTGCCAGCAAATTAATAAACCTCCCTTTCCTTTTCCTCAAACTACTTGTCCTTGTTCTTCTGATGCAGCATTGGGGACAAGCACCCAATGGTAACACCTAAACATCACTTCATTCATGTGACTCAGCATAGTCTCAGCATGTGGCAAATTTAAGTTTTGCTTTTTGGAATTTTGTGGATTTTTTTCCTGAATATTTTTTACCTGTTTTTGGTTGAATCTATGAATGCAGCCTCCAGGGATATGGAGGGCCAACCTACATAGGAATACAAGAAAATTTTAACTATCTATCTTGTATTCTGCAATCTTGCTAAATTCACTTAGTTCCAATTTTTAAAAATAGAATCCATTGATTTTTCAACATACACAATCATGTGTAGGGGTGGAAAAATAATTTTTTCCTCAACTCTCATAAGTTCTTAAATGCAATGGACCCTATAACAAAAGACAGATTAACATGAGAAAAATAAACAGATGTCTATTAACATGTATATTTGCAAATATACATGAGAGACATCTAAGGAATGAATAGTTCTCAAAGAAGTGGCTTTGGATTCCAGTTTATATAGCAGATTATTAGAGAAGTGAAAAGACAAAGGAAAAGGACTTTGAGTCTCTAGAGTAGGCAGGTTGTGGAAAGGCAAATAAATGGCAAATAAAGGGTAGTTAGTAAAGTTTATTAATGTAGATTCCTCTGGGGCCATCTCTAGGCCCGTAAAGGTCTAAAGTTGTTTTCAGTGGTTAACCTTTGTTCTCTCTGGTAGAAAGGGGGAGTGGGGAAGTGATACCTTTTGTCTAGAAGGTTTATGAGCAATTTTTCCTTAGAAATCAAATGTCCTAAGTATTTTATCTGTGTCTGCAAAAATTGGAGTTTCTCTTTAGAAACTTTATGTCCCTTAGATGCCAATCATTTTAAGAGATGCTATCATAAGTTTGCATATTCAGGAACAAAGGAGGAGATCATCCACATATTGGATGAGTGTAAATCCCCATAACATCAGCCAAGTCAGATTTCAGTACCTGGGAAAAATAGATGGGGCTTTCAGTGTAACCTTGGTGCATGATGGTGCAGGAATACTGGCAGCAGTATCAAGTAAAGGCAAACAAGTATTGGCTCTCCAGGTCTACTGGAATGCTAAAGAAAGCACTGCATAAATCAACTGTAGTCATTGTCTCACCTTCAGCAGGGACTGCCAAAACAGTATGGGGGTTTTCCACCACCAGATGTCTTGGGATCACGATGTTGTCAAAACCACAAGGGGATGTCAGTCTAGGTCCAGTTACTCATTGCAAAAAGGTCCAATTATTGAGACAAGGAGAGGATTGCTAAAGAAGAAAGGAATCTTTAATATGACAGACGTCTTATTGGAGGGGAAAAGTGGAGAGGCTGCCTCAAATCTGTCTCCCTGACCAAGGGAGATCATGAGCTTTTAAAGGAGAGGCTACATGCCTTGGGGCAGGCCTCAGTGTATCTCACGAGGGTCTACATGTATTGGGGCAGGTTGTGGGGAATGGGGATCTTGGCATCATTAAGTCTGCCCTGGGGACTTCAGAATCTCACCTCCTCTGTCTTGTAGAAAATCCATCATTTCAGGCCAGGTGTGGTGGCTCATGCCTGTAATCCAAGCACTTTGGGAGGCCGAGGTGAGAGGATCACTTGAAGCCAAGAGTTTGAGTCCATCATTTCTGGGAAACAACTAAAAGGGTCAAGTAGTTAGTTAAGGGAAAGGATTATAAAAAACATATAGGGGTTCATGGAGCCAGTTACAACAATGTTTTTGATAGCTCTCAAATCTTACATTTAGGTCTAGTATTCAGTTCAAGTTTTTTGTGTATGGTATAAGCTTCAAGGTTTATTTATTTATTTTGCCTGTGGCTATCTTAAGTATGACTCAAAAATAACAAACTATAAAAGAAAAAAATCAACAAATTGGATTTTATCAAAATTAAAATCTTTTGCTTTTTCAAGAGACACTGTTAAGAACATAAAAAAGCAAGCCACAGTTGGGAAAAAATATTGAGAAAGCAATCAAACAAACCAGAATAGAGTGGTTGGGGGAAGGTAATTGTACAAGACAATTGGCCTAGTTTTTTTCCCAAGTCAATGGCATGAAAAAAAGAAGGTGGGACCGGAGGATTTTCTAGATTATTGGAGTTGTAAGAGATATTATTAATATAATCAAATAGTTTGAGCAAACCAATTATAAAAAACATATTGGGGCCAGGCATAGTGGATCACACCTGTAATCCTAGCACTCTGGAAGGCCAAAGCAGGAGGGTAGCTTGAGGTCAGGAGTTCGAGACCAGCCTGAGCAAGAGTGAGACCTCATCTCTACTAAAAATAGAAAAATTAGCCAGGCACACTGGCTTGAGCCTGTCGTCCCAGCTACTCAGCTGAAGAAGAAAGATTGCTTGAGCCCAGGAGTTCGAGGTTGCAGTGAACTATGATGATGCCACTGCACCTACCTGCGGGGACAGAGCAAAACTCTGTCTCAAGAAAAAAAAAAAAAGAAGTGTTGGAAACAATTGGAAAAATTTAAATATGAGCTGGGCATTAGGTGTTTCTCCAACTGTGGTGAAGGAGCATTTCCCCTGCCCCAAATTATTGCAGACAATTACATTTGTAAAATAAAATAAAAATTAATTAGTAGAAAAATGAAGTAAAAGTAAGATGTACAACAAACAAGGTCTATTTTTTTTTATTGATTGACTGATTGATTGAAACAGGGTCTCAGTCTATAGCATAGGGTACAGTGCAGTGGCATCATCATAGCTCACTGCAGCCCTAAACACCTGGGCTTAAGCCATCCTCCTGCCTCAGCCTCCCGAGTAGCTGGGACTACAGGTATGTGCCACCACACCCAGCTAATTATTTTATTTTTGTAGTGAGGGAGTTTCCGCTATGTTGCTCAGGCTGGTCTTGAACTTCTGAGCTCAAGCAATCCTCCTGCCTCTGCCTCCCAGAGTGCTAGGATTATAGATGGGAGTCAGCACTCCAGGCCATTTTTATTATTGTTAGAGTCAACAGACATAAAATTATCCTGTGAAATTGTTATATTTACTTATAAATGCTTACCCTCAGTTTCTTTATACATTTCTTGACAGACAGGTAATGGCTTATGGAGAAGAACCATCTGTGTATCACACTGAATGTAGCACTGTATTAGATGATATTAAGGGATTCTTTTTAGTTGCACGGTGTGATAATGGCAGAGAACAGAAAAAGTTCCCACACTTCTAGGAAAAGATGGACCGTACTGAAGCTCTAGTAAAAAGTAGCCATCATAACTGCTTTTTAAACCTGCCTAATCAATAAATGACAGTTCTGCAATCATAGTAATGAGGGAAAAAAAAACCTCTTTATCTGAAAAGTGTGAGCCCCTTTAAATTATCAGCCCTGAGAGCCATTTAAAATGTAACAGCAGTCACCTCTCAATCCCCCTGGAGCTAGATAATTACCTCTTAAAGCTACTTGCTGTGCAGGCTCTAGACTAGCTTACTCCAAGCAGCCATAAAATGCCATACGCCCAATAGCTCAACAATGTATAGCCAATCACTAGCCATTGTTATTCTGTAAGCCAATGAGAATTTCTGATGAACAACTTTTGTAATCACCCCCTCTCCTGATTTGTCCTTTTTCCTTTAAAAGCTAAAGTTCTCCTTTGTTCTCCAGAGCACTCTCCAAGGCAACCTGGAAGTGTGTCCCAGGCTGCAGTTCTCAACGTTGGCCCAAATAAACTTCATATTAATTTTGCCTCAGCTTCTTCCTTTTAGGTCAACAGTAACACATAACCACCAGAACAGGTTTTATTTTTTTATTATTATTATTTTTTAATTAATTAATTTATTTTTTATTATGGGAGTACAAGTATTGTCAGGGATACATATATTGCCCCTGGCACCCCTCCCCCACCCCGCCGTGCCTAAGCTTCAAGCGTGTCCAACCCTCAGGTGGTGCACACCTCACCTATTATGTCCACATACACCTTTCCCCTCCTCCCCCTTCCCACCAGTCCACCACCTGATAAAAGTTTTTTTTGTTTGTTTGTTTGTTTGGGGTGGTTTTTTTTTTGACATTTTACTTACATTGTATAACTTTGCCTCTCCCTAAGGAGGGTTAGAGGTAATCCCTTCCCCCTGACAATGTACCTCACATCCCTAAGATGAGGGTCTCGCCCATGCCACTCCTTGGTGAACATTACAACTATTTGAGAATCATAGTTTAACTCAGTCAGTACCAATTTGATGGTGAGTAGATGTGTAGCCCATTTTCCAGATCTTGTGTCACCTCACTTTGTATAATGGGCTTAAGCTTTATCCAGGGTAGCATAAACGGTGCTAGCTCGCTGTCATTTCTTAGAATTGAGTAATATTCCATTGTGAGCATATACCAAATTTTAATTATCCATTCCTGAATTGACAGGCACTTGGGTTGTTTCCATGACCTTGCAATAGTGAATTGTGCTGCAATAAACATTCGGGTGCATATGTCTTTATAATAAACATTCGGGTGCATATGTCTTATGCTCTTTTGGGTAGATGCCCAACAATGCTATTGCCGGGTCGAATGGTATTTCTATTTCTATCTGTTTGAGGTATCTCCAAATTCTTTTCCACAAAGGTTGCACTAATTTGCAGTCCCACCAGCAGTGTAAGAGTGTTCCTATCTCTCCACATCCTCGCCAGCATTTGTTATTTTGGGATTTCTTGATACAGGCCATTCTCGCAGGGGTTAGGTGTTATCTCTTTGTGGTTTTGATTTGCATTTCTCTGATGATTAGAGATGCTGAACATTTTTTTATGTGTCTGCAGGCCATTATTCTGTCTTCTTTGGAGAAGTTTCTGTTCATTTCCATTGCCCATTTTTTAATGGGGTTGTTTGATTTTTCTCTTGTTAATTCTTTTAAGTTCTAGATATATTCTTGTTATTAGGCCTTTATCAGAAGTGTGGAGGGCAAATATTTTCTCCCACTCTGTGGGTTATCTATTTGGTCTAATGATAGTTTCCTTAGCTGTGCAGAAACTTTTTAATTTGATCAGATCCCA
>VBSM01001044.1:3878801-3896472 GCA_008086735.1 Cheirogaleus medius | reverse complement strand
CCCCATCTCCTCCAAGCCCCATTTGGCATCTCCTCTGCCAGTGTCAGGAAACACTGGTTATAGTACTGTGCCTCCACCATGGCTCACGGCACCCTGACCAAGCACCAGCTGCCCTCCAGGTACAAGGATCTCCTGTTCCACGATGATGACGGCCCACCCCTCCTGGCCCCTCGGGTCCCTCCTCACAAGCCCTGCGTGGGTCACCTCCTCCATAGTGATTTGAGCCCTTCTTACCCTTCCAGCCCACACCGAGGGATCACCCTCAGGCCCATCCCATCCTCCCCACTCTCCCTGACCACCTCCCACCACTCTGCTGTACTGAGCCCCCCACGTGAACTCCCTCAAGACAACCCTCCTGTATTACTCTCTCCTACTGGCATTCTTGATTATTGGTGATTTTGGGTATTTTGTCCATATACTTATTGGATTTCCTTCCTATTTTTAAATTTCTATTTGTGTCCTTACCTCCTTTTTCTTTTAGACTGTTCTAGTTTATCTTTGCTTTGTAAGAGCTTTTTATATATTATGGAAATTAACTTTTTCAGACATTTTGCCCAGTTTTTCAAACTTGTTATACATCTTCGTTTTTTAAAATATCAGTTTTAGATATTGAATCGTTATTTTCCTTTATGTTTCTATCTGTGATGTTTAGATAGAATTTCTCTTCTCAAGATTATAAAAGTATTCACATTTTTTTCATGTTTTCACATTTAAATCTTTGATCTGTAGACAATTTATTTCAATGAAGATATGAAGAATACATTTGTTATTTTTTTTAATTGCTAGCCAATTATACAAATATCATTTCTGGATTGATTATTGCTGTGGGATTGAATGAGCCCCTCAAAGTTCATGTGTCTGAAACTTAATCCCCAATGCAAGAGTGTTGTGATGTGGGACCTTTAAGAGGTGATTAGGTCATGAGGGCTCTGTGATAATGACATGAATGGATTATGGATATCACAGGAATGGGTTAGGTACCTGGAGAATGGGTTTGTTATAAAAGTGAATTTGGCTTTCTCCCATACTCTCTCACTGTGTGACACCCTCCTCCACATTTTGATGCAACAAGAAGGCTCTCACCAGATGCAGCCCCTCCACCTTGGACTTCACAGCCTCTAGAATTATGGGCCAAATAAACTTCTATTCTTTATAAATTACCCAGTCTCAGGTTTTCTGTTATAGCAGCACAAAACAGACTAAGGCAATTATCTTTTCCCCACTGATTTTATTTTTTTATTTTTTTATTGTTTTAGAGATGGGGTCTCGCCCTTGCTCAGGCTGGTCTTGAACTCCTGAGCTCAAGCGATCCTCCCACTTTGGCCTCCCAGAGTGCTGGGATTACAGACGTGAACCACCACGCCCAGCCATCCCTATTGATTTTAAACGCCACTGTATCATACACTAAATAACTACATTGCAGGGAAACCAATCAGGAAGCTATTGCAGAGGTTCTGTTTCTGGACTATTTTTTCTATCCCTGTGCCAGAGTCAAAGTGTTTTAGTAGCTTTATAATTTAATGCCTGGAAGGGCAGTTCACTTTCATTTTCTTTTAAAACTTCCTCAGTTATTCATTTATCTTTTCATTCGCTTGAGTATTTACTGAGTGCCTGCTACATGCCAGGTTCTGTTCTGAGTGTTGGAATTCGAGATGGACAAAGTTCCTGCTCGCAGAGAGCTTGCATAGTCTAGAGAAGGAGAGGGACCTCCTCCTCTAAATTTATTGAAGGTTGTGATAAATTCTAGGAAAGAAGGAAATAGAAAGATGCAATAGAAGATACTTGACTGAGGACACTGATCCAGGAAGGTCTTTCTGAGGAGGAAACATTTCCCAGGAAGAGAAGGAGCTAGCTGTGTAAAGGAGCACTCCAGGCAGAAGGAAGAGCAAGAGCAAAAGTCCTGAGCTGGGGCAAAGCTTGTCATATTCTGGGAATAATATGAATGGTTGTGGGACTAGGGCAGCATGAGGGAAGAGAAAAAGTGGATATCTTCCATTTTCTCCCTGCTTCCCATCCACTGTCTACCTCGCCCTGTGCCCAAGAAGGCTGACTTCTAAGACTGCGTTCATGTCTCCCTTGCCCTCTGGTTTCTGGTTGAGTCCAGTCACTGGGGACTACTGGTAGGACATGAGAAGAAAGGAGAAGAGTGGAGTCAGGAGATTTATTTCCTTGACTCCTTCCCTGTGGGGTTGTCTCCTGTTGGCCACACCCTGTACTGAAGGTCTCGTCCACCAGCCCTTCCACACAGCTCTCATGCCAGGCTCAGGCCTCGGGTGGGAATGGCTCCCAGCTGTGACTAGGCACAGGGGGGTGCACCTTCCCATGTTGCTTTGCCTAAACTCCACCCTTCCCTTTGATCAGGCTCACATTTTTAAAAGATCACTCTGGTTTCTTTAAAGTATGAACTGGAGGGTTGGAAGTAGAGGGTAGGAGGAAGGGGAAGCAGAGAGAAAGATTGGCAGTAACATAGTTAAAACCAGGACTGACTTGAAAAACTCTTGAATGTATGGGCACTGAGAAACACAGGACTCTGAGCTCTATTCATTCATTCCATTTTTTTCAATAACTATTTACATGCCAGGGACCATTATAATAAGCACTCAGGATGGGTGAATAAATAAATTATAGAGTATGTTTGAAAGAGACAAGTGGCAAGTGATAATGAAAAAGTAGAGCAAGGTAATGGGGTTGGGAGTACAGAGGTGGAAGAAGAGGGTGCAATTTTAAATAATCCATCACTGAGAGGGTGACATTTGACCTGAGTCTTGGAGGAGATGCGGAAATGAGCCACGTGAAGACTATTCCAGGCAGAGAGAGAGGTCACTGTGAAGGCTCCAATGTGACGTACATCTGGCAACGTCAGGAGCTGCTGAGACCAGTGTGGTCAGAGCGCAGGGACCAGGAGACAGTGGAAAGAAATGAGGTCTGACAGGTCACAGAGCAGCAGAAAAAAAGGAACTGCTAGCTCCTCCTCTCTACTTCCCACCCCATGTCCCAGGGGTCAACTTATCCTCCTCTTGGGGAGAGGTGAGCACTCTCACACTTGTCTCCTGCCTATTGCTCCATGCCTAGGGTGGGGAGAGCCAGTAATCACTCTCAGTCTCTCAGAATGCATTAGTTCTGTCTAATTATGCCTATGCAGCGTCAGGCAAGAAATGCTGGCCCAAGTCCCCAATGTGTGTAAATTGCACCACTAATCTTGCAGGGGAGTTGGTGACCAAGACACTTTGGGTCTCTGTGACAGCAGCAGGCTCCCGGGGAGAGCTGGACACTGGGCTTCGGAGAGCCAGAGCAATGCTATTGATTTTCTGTTCCACTGAGGAAGATGTTTAATTGTATTTTCGAATACCTTTGGGAGAAAGAAGAGGAAAGGAAAAAAAATAGTCTCTCTTACTACTCTCTCACTGGTGAGCAGTAAATTTAAAATAAACCTTTTTACAAAAGGTTTTATTATGAAAATTTTCAAACATAAAATGAAAGGGGATAGTATATTGGACCCTTGTGTACTCATTACCCAGATACTATAATTATTAACTAATGGCCAATATTATTTTTTTCTATTTATCTATTTATCTAGCTGTATGGTCTTTTTTTCCTGGGGTATCTTAAAGCAAATCCCAGGCATTCTGCACCCCTCCCTTGGTGACCAAGTTATGCAATCTGTCACAATTCCAATCATGCCTTCCTTTGAGATGTGATTCTGGGTACTTGCTCATCTTGTTCATTCACCGTAACTGTGGGGTAGAAAATCTCATGCTCCAAGTCCATCATGATTCATAAGAGAGGGATGCCAATTCCTGTCGCACTGGAATAGTCCCAAGAGACCTAGATAGTGATGACTTCATCGAGACCCCTACCTTGCACAGAGTCACTAGCTCCTTTAGCCCTGCCACACTCCTGTGTACTAATCAGCATCTGAGTGACCTCCTGGACATGGGTGAGTGGGTGTGGTGCCTATGTCCACCTCGTCCTCTGCCTGACCTCAGATGCCCAGGAAGGATGACCCTGGTGTACCTGCTGCTTTGCCATCTCTGCACAAACCAGAGAAGGTGCCTTCTAGCAGCTAGAGCTCAAGCTTCTGGCACATACTCTGTCCTCCTCAGAAATCCAGATGGTCCTGAACAACAATTCTGAGTTTGGAGCAGCTCACTTAGGGCCAGTCTGACCACCACACTCACTCAGGAAGTCAAGAATGGCCTTAAATCATGCAAGCCGCACACACTTTGCATGACTAGTACCTTGTGAAGATCCATAAGGGGCTGGGCACAATGGCTCGTGCCTGTAATCCCAGCACTTTGGGAGGCTGAGCCGGGAGGATTACTTCAGGCCAGGAGCTCAAGACCAGCCTGGGCAACATAGCAAGACCATATCTCTAAAAAAACAAAAAACAAAATCATCAATCTGTTCTACCTGGACAGATTGTCCCTGACCAGCATACCACTCATTTATCAAATGAATGAATGCCAAGTGTCTCACCATATATTTTGCCTCAAATTTCTCCTTATCCCGCCTCATTCTCTGTTCTTCATTCACTGCAGGTGTTACTATTTCCCAGAATGTGGCAGGAGCCATTTAGTTGCTTAAAAAAAGAAACAGATTTGACTGGCCCATCTTCAAATAGCTGGATTCTGAAACACAGGTTGTGGCTGTTACATCTTTGTATTTGCCCAGGAGTTAGAAATGGATTTAATATGGGATCAGTTCATGTTTTTTTGGAGGGTACATTGATATGCTGATTTTGTTCTAATTTACTAGTTTCAGAAAGTGTAGATTTGGCTCTTATGAAACTTGGTTCACTAATTGTTTAAAAAATTATTATGAAATATTGAAGATACATTAGAAAGAATAAAGAATAATAACCTCTGTTAGGCTATAAAACTAGCAGTGACTAGTGTCTTACATATCTTTGTATATATAGCAACTATCTCAATACTTGGTACATTTCAGATGCTCAATAAACATTTGTTAAATGAGTGAGTAAATAAATGAAATTTAGGATTACTCCATTCACAGACCTATATTAAGTCCAGTGGGATCATCCATAAGTCTGAAGAATGTAAACTAATTCATGCCTTACAGTTTATTCAATGTTTCACTGCTCATTTGATCAGAAACATAATATGCTTCTAGATTTAGTGTCCATTTAACAATTGCTTTGAGTCCAAATGGCAGAGAGAGGTAAAATACCTTTTCTCTTTTGGGAAAGCAATACAAGGCACTCAATAGCCATCCCTTACCTTTATTCCATCCTGAATTTCTCCCACATGCAAACCTGTATTGAGGGGAGAGGTAAGTCAGGAATGGGATAGGTGAAGCTGAGGGATTAGGTCAGTGAGAGATGAGTCTCAGTGAGTTTCCTATCTCAGGATCAATAAATGGCTATTTCACTTAATATTAGGTAATGTTTCATAAAGGCCAAAAGCATGTCATAACTTATTTTTTTAGATTGTGTCAAAAATATTCTTGGCATCAAAATGACTTGTTCAAAACATGTACCCATTTGATCTCCACAATAACAGTGTGAGGTAAACAGAGCCTGCCATCTCTGTTTTAAAGAAGAAGAAACTAAGGAAATTTACCCTTCATTCAACCTGGCATTTTAAAAGGTGACAATTTTTTAAAATGCAGCATAGTGGGATAATAATGCTATGTTATCACTGCCAAGAAAGAGCTATTTGCTTTGAAGTAGCTGTTAGATTTATAAGTACTCTTTAGATCCTTAAAGGAAGTATTTGAGTAATTTCCAAACTCAAAAATCTCCAGAATAAGGGAGATTTGTTTGTCAGCTTGGTTGTTTGTTTGTTTTTATGTACTTGAACTGCTCCTTGAAAAGCAGGGTGCAAAAATCAAAGGCCTGATTGTGCTGAATCCTTCTCTTTGGTCATTATTCAGACTGGTTCCCAGCATGCTGCAGTCCAAAGGAAAGGGTCCAAGTTCTGTTTAAAAATCAGAGACTAAAGAGCTTACTCAGCACCCTGTTCACATTGGTGTTGCTTGTATTCATTATTTAAAATCTTTTGATAGCTCTTTGTATGCAGCAACCTTCAGCTTCTGGGAATACATATTCTCAGAATACAGGAAGCACCTCCCTGACTTAGTTATGATGAAAAATGCTTTTCATGACTATCCCCTCTCTTGAAGGACCCCTAGAATAGCCAGGTTCTTAGGCATAATTAAATCCCAGAGAAGAGTTTTACAGATCTGCAGGGAGTTTGTTTTTGTTTTTGTTTATTTGCTAATTCACTGTGTGTGTGTGTGTGTGTGTGTGTGTGTGTGTGTGTGTGTGAGTGAGTGAAGAGGGAGTTTTCCATTTGGTGGGGAAAGGAGAATCTTAGAATGAAACTGCCCATTGCTGCTCAGCTATTCTGGGAACTGATGAGAGTACTCACTCTTAGGGGAATAGGCTATGATTTTTGCTGTCATTCTGTTTCAGCATCTAGGAGAGTGAGGGTGTGTTGCAGCAATCTGACTATTTGAAAGAACGTTTCTTGAATTTCCCAATTCAAAAGACTTTGTAGGGCTGAGACACAAGAGCATCAAGGAATGCTCAGCATGGCAATACAAATCACAAAAGGCAGGGCTTTTCTAAGAATATTAGAATTATATCTACTTTTTAGGTACAGGATGTAGAATGGAAAGAAGCGAATCTGGAGCAGATACGCTAGAAGAATCCTAAAGCAGACCTCTTTTCACAGGGTTATCCAATTCTCCTTGACAGGTGCACAGGCAGAGAAGGCATTTGCTCCTTGAGGTGACATTTACTTGGGAGGTTATGACAACTATGTCTAGCTTACGGCAATCCAGCTGACCCTGAGCGCAAGGAGCATCGCTACGACCGACCTCAGCAGAGAAAACACGCTAGCCGGTCTGTCACCCCTCCCGCGTGTCCCAGTCCCGGGGGATTGGAGTAGCATTGGAGTCTCTGACGCCATCCCTTCCCGCCTCTGGCTTGCACAGAGCATGCGCTTCCTCCCTCACTTCCTCTCCAGTAGGGAGCTGGAGTAAAGCAACGCCCCAGCGGCCCCGCGGCCGGCTGCGCGTCACAGGAACTTCAGCACCCACGGCGCGGACAGCGCTCCCCTCCACCTGAGGACCTGACTCCCGAGCGCCCGCAGCCCTTTCCAATCCACTCGCTCCGAGCGGCGCCGGCTGCACTGGCCGCTCGGTCCCCGCCACTCTCCCTCCCCGCACCCGCCCTCCCGGCTCTTCCTGTTTTTACGCCTCCTTTTCATTCATAACAAAAGCTTCGGCTGCGGGAGCCCGGCGCCGGGCTATTTCTGAAGCGGAGCGTGAAAGAATGGGGTTCCTTTGGACCGGCACTTGGATTCTGGTGTTGGTGATCCACTTTAGCCCGCTACAAGCTTTCCCCAAACCGGGAAGCAGCCAAGGTATGTGGACACTTTTCTTTTCCCCAGCTCCCTTCTATTTCGCCACGAAAAGGGAAAGCTTGACATAATCCGTGAGCTGTAAATCACGCTGCCTCCTAGAAAATGATCAAATCATATCCATGAACATTGACAGAGAAATCAGTTTGAATTTAGAGACGGAAGACAGATTTTTTTCCTTTACTTTTTAAACGATAAAACAATAACATGGGTAATTTTTAAAGATCTTGTTTTGAAAAAAGGAGATTTTTTTTTTTTTTTACCTAAAGTGGCTTGGATTTGTTCCTAGTTGTTTTACCACCTTTCTCAGATATTCTATTTATAATACCAATCCAAATTATGCTCTCTCTAGTTGTGAATAACTGGTAAGCCAAGTGTTAGAACTGTATGTTAGATTTCTGGTCAGAAAAAAAAAAGTGTGATTCTGTAATATTAACTCAGGAAACACACCGAGATAATAAACAAAGCAACATTGATAATTATTGTTATTGTATCATCTTGATAATCTTTGTTAATATATATTTGGTTTCATAGTCATCCAAAAATATTTCTAAATATCTGTTTCTCTTTTTCTGATGATTTTATTTAAATGAGACATATTTTGTCTTTTCAACGCACAATTAAATTTATATCTGTGTGTGTTTGTTTTAGACAAATCTCTACATAATAGAGAATTAAGTGCAGAAAGACCTCTGAATGAACAGGTAGGTCAAAAGTAAAATTAGAAATGCTATTTCATTTTGCTTTAGTTATTACTTAGTGTAATTATGCTATGACATTTTGGTCATTTTGAACATACAAACTTCAGGAGCTTAATAGTAAATTGACAGTCTACCCACAGCTGAGATGTGAAAACAAAAAGAAAAAAATTTTTTAAGTCTTTTTTAAGAAATATTAATTAAAATTTAAAAATAGTAAATTGACAGATATTAGTATGGGAAATCTAGTTTTGGTAGGTTCTGTGCCCTAATAGTTATATACAGGGAGTTCTGTATGATACGTAGCGCTGACTTTATAATAACCCAGTAAGTTCAACATCATACCTACTCTATTGTAAGATTGCTTAATTAACCAGAGATTAATCTTTCACCAATATTATAGGAGAAAGGAATTAATATTCATAGAGCATCTTCCCTTTATTTTATCTCACTTAATCCTTATAACAATGCTTTGAGATAGGAATTATTATCTACATTTTACAAACAAGAAAACTAAATCCCATGGAGATTAAATCATTTGGCTCTTACACTTGGTAAGTAGTGGAGCAATGATTTTAAACCTGGTCTATGTCCTATTTGTTTCACAGATTGCTGAAGCAGAAGCAGACAAGATTAAAAACACATACCCTCCAGGTACAAAGACATCCTGGTGATGTTAATTTAAATAATGTAGGATATGAAAATCTGAACTAAAATGGCTATGTTGGGTTTCGGGGGCTTTTCTTCCAGAAAACAAGCCAGGTGAAAGCAATTATTCTTTTGTTGATAACTTGAACCTGCTCAAGGCAATAACAGAAAAAGAAAAAATTGAGAAAGATAGACAATCCATAAGAAGCTCCCCATTTGATAATAAATTGAATGTGGAAGATGTTGATTCAACTAAGAATCGAAGACTGACTGATGATTATGATTCTACTAAGAGTGGATTGGATCATAAATTTCAAGGTAAATGTGAAAAAAGAACTGTTTTGCCACCTATTTTCTCTAACTTGGAGTTTCCCATAATACGTTAATAGAAAGTCCTATATTTTAAAAATATCTCTTATACACTCATAATCTTTTATTAGTCAAGTCAAAAATTGAGATAAAGCCCAAATTTAGTGATAGTGTGCAAAGCTCCTGTTCCACAGAGTCCCAAATTTTATTGTCCATTTAAAAGTTCCTTTACTGATATGCTTTGAAAAATTTTTAAAAATCTATTTATATTTTGTTATTTAATTCATTTTAACATTCCAATTAATTTTAATAATTAGTACAAAGAATATATAATGATTTTCAAATAATTTGATCAATAAAATATCCCCCCCAAAGGTGGATTAGCCACTATTTCTTTTTCAATGTTCTGCTTCTAGCCATATCCTTTCTCCTTTAATCATCCTAACCTTTCCATGGCTTCAGTTACATCCGTATCCTGATGTCCCATATCACTATCCCAGACTTCTCTGAGCTATAGACCTATTTATCTGTCTACCTGCTTAACATCTTCCATTGGAAGTCTCAGAAGCACCTCAGCCTTATCTCTGTGTACCTCACATCCCACCCCATTTAGAGTGCTTTTTCTTTAGGAAAGGCACTACTATCCATCTAATTTTTCAAGACAAAAATCTAGGATCAAATTATTTCTCTTTTCCCTCATCTCTCAAATTTTAATCCACCAAATCTTATTAATTTTACCTCTCAAGTATCTGTCAATTTTTTTTCTCTATTCCCAATCCCCACCACCCTTGTCCAAGCTCTAATCACGTCTCACTGGAACTATGGCAAAATCTACAATCCTCCCAGCAACCACTGTCTACCTTTTCCAACTCATTCTTCATGTGGCAAAGTGGCCTTTTCAACACACAGATATGAGCATGCAACTCTTTTTCATAAAACCTTATAGTAGATCCTAATTTCTCTTGGGCTGAAACCCAAAATCCTTAATGTGACTTCCACAGTTTTGCATGGACTGATTTGTGTCTACATTTCTAGGTTCATCCAGCACACATGAGCTAATAGAAATCTTCTTGCTTTCCTTCATGTCACTTAATGCAGTTTGTAATTTTACCCTCACAAGTGTGACTGCCTATGATTAATGTCTTTCTCCAAAACTAAATTGAAAACTTCACAAGAACAGAGATATTGTAGCCCCAGAGCCTAGATGCTCACGAATTCATTGAATGAATTTATAAATGAATGAATGAACAAATGAAAGACTACATGAGGGAATAAATGAAATGCTTTAGGTAGACACTGAGGAAGTGAATGTCTTCTATTCTGAGGACCAGTGCTAAGGAGTGAGTGAGTGTACAGGCTTTTTTCTATGTCTTTATTCTGTTCTATGTCTACAAGAGAATCATGTTGATTATTTCTGCCAGAAAACAATGGACAATTAAATTGGACTTTCAAAGGACATAATAGCCTGAGGAGAGTTCAGAAGTGCGTTGTGTATCTGTGAGTTGGGGTGGCAGCAATGGTTTATATTTTGACACATGTCATTTTCCACGCTACTCAGGGAAATTTGTTTTTTTACTCTTGAATTCTACTTTTTAACCTAAAATATTTGGACTAGAAATAAAGAGACACTGATTATAACTGCATATAAAACAGATTCAATCACTTTGACTAAATTGACCATTTGATTTAATAAAAAAAGAAATAGTGTAATGTTTGTTTGACTGGATTGGTCAGATTGGTTGTATGTGCACACAGAGACACAGATCTGTTTAGGATTTGACCACAAACTTGAGTAATATTTAAATTGTTTAAAATTTTATTACCATCCCAAATATGTTTGCAACTACCAAGTGCTAGTCCTGAT
This sequence comes from Cheirogaleus medius, assembly GCA_008086735.1. Taxonomy (NCBI): domain Eukaryota; kingdom Metazoa; phylum Chordata; class Mammalia; order Primates; family Cheirogaleidae; genus Cheirogaleus; species Cheirogaleus medius. The sequence continues at coordinate 3,885,568 of VBSM01001044.1, read as the reverse complement.
GGCTTTAGGTTTGCCCTAGGAGTCATTTAACTCCACTTGAGATCACAAAGAAGCTGGGCGAAAGTTCTTGGAGAAATTGTATATGGAAAAGCTTCTGGTCTCCATTCATGCCCTGCAAATCCTGGGACTAGAGGATTTAGAACCACCAAATTGAATAGAACATCAGAAGCATGTAGTCTTCATCCCAGAAGGGAGTGTAAAGTAGACTAACTTCTGCAGGGTGCATTCCCAGACCTACTCTCACCTTTAGGAAACTTCCAAATGGGCTTGTACTATAAGAGTCCCTCAGTTCTCCTTTTCAGTATTTTCTATAGTATACATGGTTTAGGATTTTTCCAAGTTTCTTTTATAAAGTAGTGCTGTGGGACTACAGGTACATTGACCTGACATATATTTGTTGAGAATTACTATATATCAGACTATAAACTAGACAATAAGTTCTGTACAGTCAGGGACCATGCCTAACCTATTTATCACTCTATTTCCAGTATCTAGCACATATTAAGACTTTAATAAAATGTATTAAACAAATGAATGCCAAGTGCTATATTAGATGCTAGGGACTCAACACATAACTGGGCAGATGATGACTTGGGGCATGGCCCCTTTGATGTCCACTCAGAATGTTGTGGCTGCTTAACCAAAGTTACAAGTGTCCATTCCACGTTTGGTTTCCCTCTGGGGGTTTTTACAGGGAGGGTGAAATACCCCCTCATGAGCAGTAGGGAAGCCATTCTGAGTGATACTGTCTATTGAGAAGAGCAAAGGGAAATCAGTGGAAGGTAAGGAGCAGTAGTCAAGCATTCCACTATTGACCCATCCAGGAAAGTTCTACTAGGGGAGACCTAAGTTCCTGGCTCAAGAGAATACAGCAATGCAGAGAAGAAAGAGGCTATTTCTTCAGTGGGTTACTAACATCCTCCCTGTTGTGAAATAAATGAACTGAAAAACAGTCATCTCAGTTATTTTCCAGCTCTAGCAAGCAACCAATATTCTTCCTGTTTCAGATCCTGAGGGATAAGTGGGAAGAGAAATAAATTCTTCCACCTCTGCATAGACTGGGCCAGTTTCTGCTCCACATATTCCCGAGAGCCTGACTTGCAACCCACAAATGGAGAAATCAGACCTAAATCATGGTCTCTGCTCCTGAAAAATAGATGATGAACCCAATTTTCAGCCAGCCAGAAGGGGAACTGATTATTTATTTATTTATTTATTTATTTTCCTTAGGGGCTTTCCTGTTCCTTTGTCACTCTGATATTCAGGGCTCAAAAAGCTCAGAGCTTCTGGGCTGGCCCACAGCTTAGCAATTATATCCTGATGGAGAACTTTCAGTTCTCTGTGTGTAATCACCCCACTCATTTTCCTAAGCTTTTTTCCAAACAAGAAGAAGCTATTCTGCCTGAGGCTGCATGTACCTCTATTTCCACAGAGTGTGGGAGAAAGGCCATGGGAGAAATTCCCTGTCTGAATCCCCAAAGCCATGGAAGAAAAGGGCAGGCTCAGAATAGATATACTAGGTCCTTCTTTCTTTAAGTGACTATGATGAGAATTATTAGGGCAGAATCTGGCCAGGGATTCAATTTCCATTTCCTCTAGAAGACAATTATAGTTCCTTTATTTTGAAAAACAAATCCACTGTACATAATAATAATATATTAGCTTTCCTATAGTACTTTGCAATCTAAATGTGCTTTTACATCTTATTTCTTCTGATCTTCATAACAATCCCATGAAATAGATACCCTTAGTCTCCTTTACAGTGGTCTGAGGATGTATGGATAACAAGATGTATCACTGGATCTAAAATTCTGACCTTTCCAATCTGCCTAGAGGTAACAGGGAGTTAAGTGCCTTGTAAACTTGATCCACTCAATATGGTATAGATTGGAGAAGACTAATGGATTCCTGAAAGTTCTCTGTGGATGTGGCACAATGCTTCATTGCCACTAACCCTTTCCCTGAGGATAGGCCCTGGCTGTAGTCTGAAGTAGTACTGCCAAATGCATTCCCAGGAAAGCCAAGGATACATATTTGCATGTTTCTCTGCAGAGATTTACATATTACTTTGTGCAGATCTGTTGCCACATTTTAAAAATTTGAATTCCAGGCACATAAAATAATTTCCCTATTCTCTGGAGAACGGGGCTAGTCACATTGAGCTGCCTTACGTAAAGGCACTCTGACACATGTTCAGTTAGAAGTAAATATTTATTCCAGGTAAGTCATCAAATCATCGGAATCCTCACACTCTCTGATTCTGGGTGTGAGGTAGGTTTCTCCACCCCTACCCCAAGGAATTTGTCTGCAAAGGGAGCACATGTGGGAATATTACCCAACAGTCTTACTCCTTGTATGGAAATGGGATATCATATTACATAATATATAGAAGGGTCATATTTGAATAATATGACATACTATATAAATATGGTATACTTTGTAAATAAAAAGTATAATATTGTTTGCATTATTAGTGATAATAATAAATGGAAAGACCTTTTGTGTTTTCTTCAGCTCTTCCTTCCTCTTGTAGTCACATAAGAAGCTTTCAGAATTTCCACTATCATCCTAAATAGCTTGTTAACTCGAAGACCAATTTTATTGTAAACCAGAAGTTTAGGTAGACCAAGCACCACCATAAATGATCTCAAACATATCTGAGGGTACCAAAGCAAAGTATAGATTATAAATATAATATGATGCACAAAATAGTTCTGGGATCACCATGGTTTGGAATTGTGGTTGTTCTGTCTAGATGATCCAGACGGCCTTCATCAGCTAGATGGAACTCCTTTAACTGCTGAAGACATTGTCCATAAAATTGCTACCAGGATTTATGAGGAAAATGACAGAGGAGTGTTTGACAAGATTGTTTCTAAACTGCTGAATCTTGGCCTCGTAAGTCATATGCATGAGACTAAATCAAATTCTTAGCACAGTTTGGAGTATGCCAAGAAGCCAAGCCACTTGATTCAGGTGTTCATAATGCATCTCCTTTATTCTAGTTCTTGCCACAGGTTTCAAGGAGAAGTAAGGAATAATTCTTTTCCCCCAGGATTTATAGTCTATCAGAAGAACTAGACAAGCACACACACGCCCCTAATGCAAGCTGCTTAAGAACCACAGAGCAGTTCGGTGTGCCAGAGAATAGCTTATAGCCAACTGGCAGTGAGGAAAGGCTTCAGAGGAAGAAGTGTTTGAAGTGAGCTTAGGAGGATGGTTAGGATATAACTAGCAGAGATAAGAGACATGTGTGTGACAAAAAGGAAATAACATGAGCAAAGGCATGCAGTGTGTGTGTGAGAATCTCTAAGCAATCCCATCTGAATCCACCTCAGCTTTGCTCCTCAGCCCTGAGCAGCCCTGACAGGATTTACCCTGATGCCAATGTTATGGCGTTTCAAAGGTTGCCTAAAACCAAAGCTGTGGAGGAGCAACTCTCGGGGTGTGTCTCAAAATTAGTGTTCCGTGGGTCTCAGCAGACAGGACTGACCGTGGGCCCAGAGACCCTTCCAGGAGTGCGGGGCAGTCACTGAAACAGCCAGCATGCAGTGGAGGCATAAGCCGGGGCTGTCTGAAAGACGGTTCAGAAATTTCCTGTTTTAAAAATAGACGTTCAACTACATAGCTTAGTCCTGATTTTTTGCTTTAAGTCACAAGACTGGGAATAGCAGTTACATGTTTTGCTTCTTTCTAACAGATCACAGAAAGCCAGGCACACACACTGGAAGATGAAGTAGCAGAGGTTTTACAAAAATTAATCTCGAAGGAAGCCAACAATTATGAGCAGGATCCCAGCAAACCCACAAGCAGGACTGAGAATCAGGCTGGAAAAATACCAGAGAAAGTGGTATGTACATGTGTATGTTGTGTACGTGTGTATATGCATGTACATGGATATGTGTGTGTATGTATATACTTGTATCTGTATGTAATTAATACCTTACCTGGTACCAAAAAATATTTGGGGCATGTGGTGTTTTTAGCCTGGTTAAGGCTGAGCGCTGTGGCTCATGTCTGTGAGACCAGCACTTTGGGAGGCCAAGGCAGGAGGGTCACTTGAGGTCAGGAGTTTGAGACCAGCCTGGCCAACATAGCAAGACTTCATCTCTACCAAAAAAAAAAGCATATTCATAAAATACCAATAAGTTAAAAGACATAAATGAACTCTACTTTTAAAATAACTGAAAGATTAAATGTTATATTCTCATATATAGTAAAGGTTATCTTATAATATAGCACACAGTAAAATAATACATAATATTATGTGAAATAACAGTATCACATGATAACAACTATCTGTACAGTTCCAGTGCACTGGAACCAAATATCTCACAGCTCTTTTGGTATCCAACATCTGTTCGCAGTAGATGTCATCATCTGTCCCCAAACCCCCCCAAAAAAGTGGGTTGATCTGATCCTCTGCCACCCCAGCTTTCGCATTCCCCAGTGCCAGCTGCCAGATGCTGCCTGTCTGTTCCAGGCTGCGCTCTGCTGCCTGCTCCTTCCCCTTCTCGTTGGCTCAGATGCCTATCTGTCGTCCTCCACCCAGACTAGTCATTCTCTCCTTCCTTCCCCATCTGAGCTCGCCTCTTCATCTTTTCCTTGGCATCAACCAAGGAAACCTTTCTCCTCACCTTGAATTCTCTTAACACTCTAGATGAAGCTAACCCTAGGAGGGTATCACACTCCTCACTCCTCCTTTGATTTTCTTCGCCAGAGCATCCGGACCCATGGATCCGCATCTCCTCCAACATCCTGTCTCAAATACGAAGCAAGAGTACATAGGCATGTGGTTCTGTTTTAGAGAGGCTAGAAAATAGGAATTGGGTCTGCATTTTTTACTCGATAGCCTAAAAACTCTCCTTTGCTCTCCCCACTTCCAATCCCCACCAGTTGCCATCTTTTTAAACAGCTTTTGAAGATTCACCTGCTCTAAAAAAACTTTCTAGCTTTCTCAAAGAACTCATGACTTTCACTCAAGCAACTGTCACTTTCACTGGTTTGGACTAAAACCGACACAGCTATTTACATCCTCCTTCACTCCTGCTACACACTACACTCCCATTCATCCATCTCTAACACGTCCGCATGCGTGATCTGTTTACTCATGTTCTCTGAGTGCATCGATGTGCATGAAACGCAGATGAAATAGTCTTTCCGCAAATATTTATTGAATACCAACTGTGCACTAAGTGCCGGGAATACCATGCTCATTTAAAAAAATATAACCCCTGTTCCTATGAAGCTTAAGGTCTAGTGGAAGAGGTAGGTGGTCTTTAAAGGGTCATGTATTTTCATGACAACTGCATTAAGTGTTCTAAGGAAAGAAATACAGTTCTATGAGACCCCATAAAAAAGAATCCTGTCCTGGACTTAGGCTCAGGGAACACTTCCCTGAGGAAGTAACTTGAGCTTGGAACTGAAGGTCAAATAGGAGTTAACTTGTGAACACCAGAGGCAGCACGTAGAAAAGGATGTGTGGAGTATCCAAGCAACTGAAACAAGGACAGTGTGGCTGGCACAGAGAGAACAAAGAGAGAAGAGACTGGGGAGATGGACCCAGGCCAGACCATGCAGAGCCCATGAGCCATGGATGGTTCAGACCTTTATTGTAAGAGCCATGGGAAAATACTGAAGGATTTCAAGCAAAGGAGTTACATGATAAGATTGTTAAAAAGATAACACTGGCTACAATGTAAAAGATGCAGTGTTGGGAATATATTTAAGGCGGATGGTGTACCAGTTGGAAGGTGAGAAATGAAGGGTATAGTAGAGACTAGAGTGGGATAGTAGGGAGAGAAATATACAAATTTGGGATAAATTTTGAATATAGGGCCAACAAGGCTACTAATGGATTGAATGAGGGAAAAGGGAGAAAAAGAGGGAAGAAAGGCTTCTAGATTTCTATCTAGTTCACTCAATGGAGAATGGACCATTCACTCAGATGGGGAACACGGAACAAAGATGATGTCTAGAAGAAAAGATCTTGTGCGTCTATCTATCCAGACAGCCCTTAGAATGTCACCCAGAAATTCCCAAGTGTGACTTCTCTGCTGGTGTCAGACATTATGACAGGCTTTCCTGGTCCAGGCACCATCCCTCTTGGTAGATTCTGTGAGAGACTTAAGAGAACTTAGGGAGGTGAACTTGGACAGAGCAGGAACCTAGAAATTCCCTGTCTATTTTTCCCTGAGCAGGAGCCAGGGTTTTCAGGGTACAGCATCTTTTTCTAAGCCCCAGTGACCTTTCTATATGATTAGAGCACACATGCCTAGAAATAGGTTTGAACCTGCAGGATCTTGCAAAGGAGGAGGCATTCTTGCACTTCACATTCAAGGGCATCACAGAGGAAAGAATTTAGTTGGAGTTTCATTAGTTGTAACGAAATGCTTAATTTTTTATTGATTTTTTTCCCACTGCAGACTCCGGTGGCAGCAATTCAAGATGGTTTTACTAATGGAGAAAACGACGAAACAGTATCTAACACTGTAACCTTGACAAATGGCCTGGAAAGGAGAACTAAAACCTACAGTGGAGACAACTTTGAGGAACTTCAGTATTTCCCAAACTTCTACGCATTACTGAAGAGTATTGATTCAGGTAACCACTGTGTTTTCTGACCATGTGGAACAGAAATAGTAATTCTAGGAAATGTGTGGGTGGGGTTTTTTTTCTTCCTGTTTTCAATTTCTAGATGGAATCCTCAATGACATACACTGCCAGCTTGGGGAAAAACAAGTCACATTGATCTTTTTTTTTTTTTT
>VBSM01001044.1:3851883-3878701 GCA_008086735.1 Cheirogaleus medius | reverse complement strand
CTTTTTTCTTTCTTTTTTTTTTTGTGTGTGTGATGAGAACGCTTAAGATCTATCCTCTTAGCAAATTTCAAATATACTGTGCAGTACTGTTAACTACAGTCACCATGCTAATGTATTCATCTTGCGTAACTGACACTTCGTATGTTTTGACTAACATCTCCCCATTTTCCCTCCCCCTGTCCTTTGGCAACCACCATTCTACTTTCTGCTGCTGTGAATTTGACTATTTTAGGTTCTATGTATAAGGGAGATCATACAGTATTTGTCTTTCTGTGCCTGGTTTATTTGTTTAGCATATGCCCTCTAGGTGCATCCATGTTGTAGTAAAAACAAACATGCAAAAAACAGGAAGGAAATCCCTGCCGTTTGCATCAAATCTTTATTTAAAAGGCTCTACTCATTTTTCTCTCTTAATGGGAACAGTGTATGGAACCTAATTCATCCTTTTTTAAATTATTCGAGAAATTGCTTTATAGACAGTTTCAGTTTCAGCCTTCAAATGAGTTAAAATGAAGAGCATTAGACTAAAGGAGGAGGCCAAGAGCCCCACACACTTGAGAAATTATTTGTTTTTTTGAAAACAAAGTCTTTCATGTGTCCTGATCTCTTTGCTCCTATGTGCATGGAGTTAACTGAGGATTTCAGCTCATGATTATTGTTGGTTAATTCTGCAAGAAGGATAATAAATGTACAATATTTCTATTGTTATTGTTCAAACAGATGTCCTGCACTGCCTTAATGACTTTTCCTTTCCTTGTTGAAAGATTCAGCCCCAGATTGAACATCTATATAAAGATTTCTAGTTGTAATCTATTTTCCTCCCACTCCCAAGAAGTGACCTTAAAGTAAGCTTTCATTTCTAGAGAACATCCTTTGTGCTTCAATTTCAGACATTGGCCAGATGGCACCGGCCCCTCTGCTGGTGTCCGCAGGGCTTGTACATCTTGAGGGTCCATTCTGAGCCATCTTGCCCCATGGGCTGGCAGATGCCCAGCTCAGAACCTCTGTCATCCTGGTGAGTCACTTCTCATCAGTGAAGAGCACCAGCGTGATGTCAAGTACTTACACAGATGTGACCTTGAGAAAATAATGTGATAGCTGAAGTTTTTATTTACCAGTTCTTTTCCAGGATCTCTTTCTTCCTCTACCTCTTCTCCCACTTTTCCTCCCTCACAACCTGTGACTTTGATGGCATTTTGAAAATTCTACTGTATGGGCTAGTCTTTATTTTATTTTTGTTTATGTTTCAGTCTCCTTCACCCCAATCCTTCTTGCCTTTATTTTTCTAGAATTTTAATTTAAATACTTAACACTGAGGTCTTCGCTAGTACCTGTCTTTATCACCCATGGTCTGAACCAATAGAGAAATAATAAAGCGGGTAGAAAAACAAAATATTATCTCTGTTACTGATAAGCACTGGGATGTGGGATGTAGAATGTAGCTTAGTGTGAGAGCCAACACTGGGCTTGCTCACTCCCTGCTCCTCGGTCTAGATCTTGGAAGCCAATCCCAAGGATGGCTTGAATCTGCAGAGCAGACAAGTATCTCGGGTCCTAGCCATCTACCATTCCAGGCAAGTGGAAAGAAAAGAGATTCCAAATCCCCATCCATTGAGAAGTGTAGACTAATGGATATTGCCTACCATCCACATATGTAGGGAGGATGAAAGGGTTGGGGGAAAGGCTAGGAGTATTTAGAGAAAATCCTTCATGGCAGCTAAAAGAATAGGGAAAATTGGTTCCTGTCTAGCATCTTAGTTTGTTTTTCTTTTCTTCAAAAATGGAAATACATTTGTTCTGATGTGAAAACTAATGTATTTACTGAGCTACTATGGCATCAAATTAACCATTTTGTTCCATCAAGATGCAGAACAGTATGTCAAATACAAAGGGTTAGTTACCTACAGGGAATAAGGGGTGCGGGGTGAGGAAAAGAATGTTACTTTTCACTTTTATTTACTTCTGAACTATTGCAATCTTTTTACTCTACGTATATATTCTTTCAAATGAAATAAAGGTTCAAAAGTAATATATACTACTGTTAAAAAATCAATCTTTCATTTAAAAACTAAAAACATTTATGTATTCTTATTTTCAACTCAGAAAATTAAGCTTCATTAATGAATACAGATTGTTCTTGCCCTCAAAGACTTACCGCCTGAGTAGAGAAAAGTTGTTGGGTTGTCAATCTTCTACCCTTCCTTTTGAGTTCATGTTATCTCAGGTTGAAAATTATCTCTTTATCATCTACTCTATTTGTAAAAGACTTTAGAGTAACTTAAACCCTTTTGGAGAAATTATAACTGCCCATTTCTGAAAAAGTTTCATATAGCTATACATTGCCCTGTATTTCCAATCAAGTCTTAGATTTTTTGTAAATTAAATATATATGATTTTTTATCATATATATGAGCAGGGTGCCGTGGCTCACGCCTGTTACCCCAGCAACTTAGGAGGCTGAAGTGGAAGGATTGCTTGAGCCCAGAAGCTCAAGACCAGCCTGGGTAACATAGCAAGACATCATCTCTAAAAAAATAAAATAAATAAAAATCGGCTGGACATGGTGGCATGTACCTGAAGACCCAGTGACTGCAGAGGCTGAGGCAGGAGGATTGCTTAAGGAGTTCAAGGCTGTAGTGGTGCCACTATGATGGTGCCACTGCACTCCAGCCTGGGCAACAAAGCAAGACCTGGTCTCATAAATGAATGAATGAATGACTGTCTTAGGTATAAATGTAGGGAGAAATATTTCAATAAGATGTTTTACTTCATAAATTGACATTAAAAGATGAAGCTATACTCCACTAGTTTTCTTTAAATTATTTTGTTCCTTTATTTAGAAAAAGAGGCAAAAGAGAAAGAAACACTGATTACTATCATGAAAACATTGATTGACTTTGTGAAGATGATGGTAAAGTATGGCACAATATCTCCAGAAGAAGGTGTTTCCTACCTTGGTAAGAACCCTATCTGGTTTGTTTTTACTATGGTAGTTTTCACTGTTCAAAGTAAGTTAGAAACTTGGCAATAATTACCTCACTAGTTTGATAATTTATCCCAAAACTGTCCAAATCATCTGGGTAACCAGTATTTCCCTATTTGATAATACACACAAATAAAATAAACCAGAGATTTTCAACTTTTTATTGTTATAGATCTGGCTTGAGTACAAACATTTCACACTTATATTTTGTCTTATTAGCATTTTCTAATAATCTCCATAGAAAAATTTTATTAAAATTTGACTCACTAATGTTTTTTAATTGTGTTTGGGACTAAGAATCTTTCTTTCTTTTTTTTTTTTTTTTTGAGACAGAGTCTCACTCTGTTTCCCGGGCTAGAGTGCCGTGGCGTCAGCCTAGCTCACAGCAACCTCAAACTCCTGGGCTCAAGCGATCCTCCTGCCTCAGCCTCCGGAAAAGCTGGGACTACAGGCATGCGCCACCATGCCCAGATAATTATTTTTTAATATATATTTTTAGTTGTCCAGCTAATTTCTTTCTATTTTTACTAGAGACAGGGTCGCGCTCTTGCTCAGGCTGGTCTCGAACGCCTGAGCTCAAGCAATCCTTCCGCCTCGGCCTCCCAGAGTGCTAGGATTACAGGCGTGAGCCACCGCTGGGGACTAAGAATCTTAATTTTCTCCTAGAGGTCTGTGCGTCGTGGCAAGGAGGAAAGAGCACTAACTTGGGCATCAGATGTCCTGACTCCTGGTCCCAGCTCTGCCATGGGCCTGCTCTGTCATGTTGGGGAAGGCACTATTCCTCGATGGGCCTCAGTTTTTGCATCTAAAAATGAAGGACTTTGAGGCTGGGCATGATGGCTCACGTCTATAATCCTAAAACTTTGGGAGGCCGAGGTGGGAGGATCGCTTGAGGCCAGGAGTTTAAGACCAGCCTGAGCAGCATAACAAGACCCTGTCTCTAAAATTAGCCAGGTGTACTGGTGCATCTATAGACCCAGGTACTCAGGAGACTGAGGCAGGAGGATGGCTTGAGCCCAGGCATTGGAGGTTGCAGTGAGCTATGATGATTCTACTGTGCTATAGCCTAGGCAACACAGCTAGACTCTGTCTCAAAAGTAAATCAAACAAAATAAAATAAAATGAAGGACTTCGTTATCAATAAAAGGGCTGGTAAACTGCTGCTCATAGACCATATCTGGTCCATCACCTATTTTTGTGGAGCACATAAGCTAAGAATGGCTTTTACATTTTAAATGGTTGGGAACAAGAAATCAAAAGAATAGCGTTTAATGACACATGAAAATTATATAAAATTCAAATTCCAATGTTTACAAATGAAGTTTTATTGGAACACAGGCATGCTCATTTGTTTCCGTGTTGTCTGTAGCTGCTTTCATTCTACAACAGCAGAGTTGAGTAGTTGCAATGGAGACTATGTACGGCCTACAAAGAACCAAAAGTAGTCACTATCCTGGCCCTTTACAGAAAAAGTTTGCAAACCCCTATTCCTTGAACTTTATAGATAAGCTTGGACATTCTTTGATTTTGCATGTAGGTTATTTTTTAAATTAATTAATATTAAATAAAACAAAATCTAGTTTCTCAGGTTACATTAGACACATTGCAAGTGCTCAATTTTTGTTTGTTTTTTTTTAAAAAAAAAAGCCTCTTGTTTTCCTGCTTGGTTTATTAAATCAACAAATGCCATTCATGCTTAATATATTTTGGGCAAGATGCCCTGACAGCTCCTTGCTCTGATAGGGGAAGGAGAATTAAATAGAAATCTCATAAGGTCGGGTAATCCAGAACAGCTCTGTATAAGCCCTATTTTTTTTCTATATGAAAATAGTTTTACTGCTTTTTCTGATTATAAAAGAGCATGTTTATTTTAAAAAATCATTCAATGCAAAAAAGTGTTTAAAAGTGAAAATCACTCACAATATTGACATCTTCCAGATGTTTTCCTCTACGTGTGTGTAAGTATGTGTGTGTGTGCATACCTATGATGTCATTTCTTTCATTTATCTTATTTAACAAAATACGGGCTTATATTACACACAGTGCTTCATAATAAAAATGTGGCTTACTTTATTCCTTTAACAGTACATCAAAGATGTTTCAGACAAATAGCTGTTCCGTATCAATACCCAGTGACTCAGAAATTCCACACTTAGTCATTTACCCCATGGAAATGAGTGAGAGATGCCACAAAGGCTTATGTGCAAGGCAGATACTCCCACTACCATTCATAGCTCTGCTGTCCAATGCGGTAGCCACGAAATACAAATTGTTATTTAAATTAAATAAAATTTAATATCTAGTTTCTCAGTTGCACTAGGCACATTTAAAGTGTTCATTTGGGCCGGGCACAGTGGCTCACACCTGTAATTCTAGCACTTTGGGAGGCCGAGGCGGAAGGATTGCTTGAGCTCAGGAGTTCGAGACCAGCCTGAGCAAGAGCATGACCCTGTCTCTAGTAAAAATAGAAAGAAATTAGCTGGACAACTAAAAATATATATTAAAAAAAAGTTATCTGGGCATGGTGGTGCATGCCTGTAGTCCCAGCTACTCGGGAGGCTGAGGCAGGAGGATCGCTTGAGCCCAGGAGTTTGAGGTTGCTGTGAGCTAGGCTGACGCCACGGCACTCTAGCCCGGGCAACAGAGTGAGACTCTGTCTCAAAAAAAAAAAAATGTGATAAATAAATAAAGTGCTAACTTGCTACATCTAGCTAGTAGCTATAATATTGAACAGCATAGAATTAAATATGTCCATCACTGCAGAAAGTTCTATTGGACAACATTAGTTTATATGAGTAAAATTGTGAAAATAGGCTAGATATTCCAGAAGAGAATATTATCTAAATTATTTTTTCTTATGATGACTATTTAAATTTTATTTTAAATGTTTGTGTTATTAAAATAATTATATATGTTTGTTATGTATACACTTACATATATAATATAAATATTGTTTATATAGACTAGTGACAGGGAGAAATGTTTATGATAAAATGTAGAATGCTTAAAGCCATTTAGAATATAACATCAATTTTGGTGCTGAAAAATGGATATGTGTATATATAGAGAGAGAGAGAAATAAAGTTGGGAGGAAATATACCAAAATATCTCTGGGCATAATAAGTGTGATTTTTTAAAAATAATTTTCTGTTTTCTTAACTTTATCCAGTATATATCACTTTTTCAATCAGAATGTGAGTTATATTTTTAAGAATTTTTCTGTGTAAGCACATTGGCTTTGACTGCTGCTGCCATGGAGATCCACCCTCAGACCCCCGAAGCTCAGGACAGCACAGGTGAAGAGGCTTGACTGACCTCCTCTCCTGCCATCTGAGCCAGTGGCAAGCAGTGACCTGCCTTTCTGTTCTGGTCTCCATGGAGCATGGCGATTACAAAGGTTGCCAGCTATGGTCATTATTTCAAAGAAGATATGTGGCTGGTTGAATAAACAAGTACAAAGAGTCTAGATTCTAATTTATTGTCTACCTTGAGGAAGTCACAGTCTAGACTCCTGTCTAGTAACACTTATATGATGTTACTCCAAACAGCAGAATTAGAACAAAGACAAGGATACAGATTGCAGCTTAACATGAATAGGGAAATTCTCACCGTTAAGACTACCTAACATTAGAACTGGCTCCCTCCTGAATTAGCAAGGGCCCTGGATAACAGAAATACAACTGTTTGGCTTAAGCAAAAAGGGAATTTATTGCCTCATGTAACTAAAAAGTCCACAGGGGGTTTATGAATTCCACCAATAGTGTAAGGAGTTGATCTCTTCCCAACTCACAGCTCTAACCTTTTGTACACTGATTCATTCCAGACAGGCTGCTCCTTGTGGGAACAAGATAGTGGGGCTGCCTCAGTCTCGCATTCCTCACAGTACATCACTCCAAGTGGAAAGAGAGCCTCTTTGTACCAATAGTCCTAGCATTGAGTCTCACTGACCTGGATTGAGCCTTGTGCTCCTCTATGAGCCAATCAGTAGATCCCAGATTCATGGAAGACCCTGGTTGGTCAGGCTTGCATTACGGCCACCACTGGAGTTACTGTTCTGAGAGTGAGAGAGGGCTGCGTTTCCCAAAGGAAAATCGAAGTGCAGTTTCTACACGGGGTTGAGTAGGACAAAACCACAGGTGTCCATTCCAAGACCGAACCCTGGAAGTATATTCCAGCAGTGGCCACAGAGAGGTAAAAGGGACTACTGCAATTAGCTGAGTAGCAGTCTGAACTCTAGGATCTCAAATTTCATGCCTTTCCATCCTGAGAATCTATGATTCTGAGAGATAAAATCCAGGTCAAAGCATCTTACTAGCAGTGTTAATATTTTGGAATTGCTATTGTGATGTTTCTGGTGAGATTTAAATGTTTTTAGTAAAAGTTTGATATTATCTCTCAGGGAATAAAATTATACTTCTTTCCCCCCTCCCTTCAGAAAACTTGGATGAAATGATTGCTCTTCAGACCAAAAACAAACTAGAAAAAAATGCTACTGACAACAAAAGTAAGCTTTTCCCAGGTATTATTCATTTAACTAATTTTTAAAATGTATTTCTTTATTTTCAGCCCCTCATCAGTCAACTTGATTATTTAACTATTTTTTTTAGCTTTTAGAAGAATACCCCTTTTGAGTGGTAAATAATGAACTTCAGTAAACATTAATAAAGAGTTACAGATTTCAAAAAGTTTTAAAATCTGAAATCCCACATAGGATTAAATAGTTGTAACATTGGCTATTTTGTGGCCAGTCATAGTATAGAAATCTGACCCCCCAAAAATACTGAAAGTAATGTAGGTTTTTACGGAAGAGTCCTAGGATGTAGCTAATAGTATTAGGTCAAAAGGAAAGGGCTAAATCACGAACTGAGCAACCTTTCCTAAAATTCTCCTTTAGATATCTTCTTCTCTCCCCAGGTCATCACTTCTCCAGACTATTGTCCCTGGTCATATGTCTGCTCCATTTCTCCTGCTTTCTGCTCTCCCTCCCAGGTCTTCTCTCTCCTCTGGAACGCTCTGTGCCCCTATGTAGTGTGTGATTTCTTCCCCCCTCCCTTCTTGGTTTCTTCATTTCTGTGTCTCCACCCATCACCCTGCCCAGCACAGCAAACACTGCACAACTGAGCTGTGCAAAGAAGCCTCCTTTCAAGGAGGAAGGTGAAGCAAAAAGAGAAAAGATTGCAAGTTGCAAATTCTTACACTTTAATTTTTTTCTCCCTATCACAAAAAGGATGTACATATTCTTGGGGATATAATATATGGCCCTTTAAAATGTGTTTTCAAGTAGTTTTTAATAACTACAAACATCCTTCCATAATGATATTAATGACAAAAGCAAAGAACAAAATTTCTTCATTCTTCAAAATTTCATGCCACAGCTATGAAAAAAAATTACACATCTCTATATATACCACAGTACACTGGTAGATGTTTTACATGAAACAATAATTGATTTCTTTCTTTCTTCTTTCCTGTTTTTTCTGTAATTAAAAAAAAAAAACAACAGGGTAGGTACAGTGGCTCACTCCTGTAATCCCAGCACTTTGGAAGGCTGAGGCAGGAGGATCACTTGTGGCCAGGAGTTCGAGACCAACTTGGGCAATATAGCAAGACCCCATCTCTAGAAAAAATTTAAAAAATTAGCCAGGTGTGGTGGTACACACCTGTAGTCCCAGCTACTCAGGAGGCTGAGGTGGGAGGATCACTTGAGCCCAGGAGTTTGAGGCTACAGTGAGCTATGATCACACCACTGTATTCCAGTCTGGATGACAGTGAGACCTGGTCTCAGAAAGAAAAAATTCATTAAAAAGGTTAGACTGCTTGAGATTCCAAATATTTTATCGGCTGCAGGGATGCATTACAGTTGTTTTCAAGTGGTTACCTACTTCAAGGTTTATGGTTTGTAATTCAACACAGAATTTGCTAGTAGGAAATGTCGTTATTTTTAAGTGGGAAGTAAGCAAACATTATCCCTTTTTGACAGCAAGTGTCCAAGCCTCTTTGCATTTAGAGTTACCAGGGTTAAGGGAGTGTGAAGAAAGGGGCAGAAGGAAAGAAATCTTGCCATAGCCCCAAATCCTTAGGTGCTAATAGACTGTTACTGAGTAATAGACTCCCACTCTCTAATGGCATGGTGTGGCAGAAGGGAAAGAATCAGAAGTCAGAATCCAGAAAGCTGAGGGTTGGCCCAGCTTTTCTTTTAACTCAGTGTTGAGTGTAGACACATATTTCCCCTCTCTGGGCCTCAGATTCCTCTTCTATGCAGTGGGGGTAGAGGGTTGGAGTAGGGATAATCACTAAGAATCCTTTCAGTTCAAAAAATGATCTGACCTGAAACTGTACCTTTTCAATAAAGCTTATTTCTACATCAGGAATTAATTAATAGATAGGAAATAGGGTTCTAACAACAATGTATAATCTGATTACAGCACCATCAGAAAAGAGTCATGAAGAAACAGACAGTACCAAGGAAGAAGCTGCTAAGATGGAAAAGGAATATGGAACCCTGAAGGATTCTACAAAAGATGATAACTCCAACCCAGGAAGAAAGACAGATGAACCAAAAGGTACAAATTTGACAGCTCTAGGTTAGCATGCAATTGGTGAAGCAAAAGCTTTCACTACTCAAGGTAGGGTGATCCAAAGAGCAAGCCCCACCAAATCTGAGAAATTAGCATGATCTGTATAGAAAAGATTTGGTATGTAGTACCTTTGTTTGAAGAGTAATCTTTTTTAATGGTCTTAAGTCTCCTGGGATGGCAAATTCATTTCATATTTTGAGGATCTTTAGTGTCCAGTGGACTTTTGTGCTTGGGGAGGAATATTTATGACCATTTTTGTGTTGTTTAATGTATAATTTATAATCTTAAGAATGTATTGAGCAATAGTTCTTTAAACTTATTTAACACTCTAAATGGTCACATACTACTTATTCAACAAGGTCATCAAAATTTATGGATTTAACAAAGCAAATTCCCTGAATTATTTAACCAGTGATTGCAACTACATATATCGAATTTCCTTAAATAGCCTATATATATCTACATAATATAAGATTTATATCTTCCTAGGATTTTAGAAACTTTACTAGACCTCCAAAGAAAAAGAGACTGAATGTCAATGAATCTGTAAGTTCTAAATTGTTAACCCTTTGATTTCAGGTCAGAATGTGGGATCTGGCTATATTGTATGGTTCAGTAGTTCAAGCCCCTTTTGTTACAAAATTATGCTAGTTACATGTGGAAATTTTATATCCTTATGTCTCAAATAGATATTCTTTTACTGAAACTCAGTGTCTTTATCAGAATTTGTGACTAGATGGCTTGAACCTACCTTATTTTTCTGTCATTATGATATATTGACTTCTTTGATATATTAATAATTGGAAACTTACTTATGTATTTTCAGTATCTCATTGGTAAGTTCATTCACAGGGATTATTCCCTGGGAGCTGAGGGAGTATATCAGTGCTCTCTTGGGGGAGAAGGGGTGCTTTTCATTGGTTATTATATATAATCATCGGTGGCAATGAATGGATGAACTTTGTTTATTCCTTGTTATGATATGATATGAGACCATAAGGGCTGATCTTGTTCATGGTCTAGCTCTTAATTTTGAAGGGACTGCTTGGCCCACTTAAGGTTTCCCCTCCCGGTCTCTCCTGCTTACACAAATAGAAGCAGGTTCATATTCATACTTGATAGCAGACCCATGCTTAACAGTATCTGTATAATAAATAGAAAAGAAACAAAGTAGCTGTGCATTTAATATCTTGAAACTCAATAATAGCAAAAAAATTACAAAATATTTCCTTTTATACTACTACTACCTTTGTTAGTACTTTACATTAACTTTTTCCATGTGTCCAAGTTGTTCCTGTTGATGAGGATGATGATTTTATGTTTAAATTGGCATAGCTTGGGCAGTAGGAGCCCCCTAACTTTCTCTCTTGTCCTTTTAGCAGATAATCTTTCCTTTCTGGCAACAACAGGATACTCTAGATTCACTCTGGATTTTCCTTTCCCAAGACTTGAAATCAATTCCCCTTCAAGGAGTTCTGGTTCCTTTACGTAGAAAATACTCGTATAATTAGAGATAGGAACCTGGGTTATATGGGTTCGAGTGAGGGGTGATAGTGGTGACAGACGCTGCTTCAATTTTAGCTACTGGGACTTTTTTGAGATAGGGCTAAAAAAAGAATTTTTTCCTTAATATATCAAGTCCATGTTGATTTTGCCTATTCTGTGAAGTTTTTATTGTTTGGATTTTTCTCTAGCATGGATTTCATAGACCATCACAATTTTCTCCTACATTGGCACAGCTGATGTATCAACTCCAATTGTTTGGGAGTAGCCTATGTTGAGAAAGGTTATGATGTTGTATCTGGACTCAGGAGGAGTATTGGAATGATCAATTAATAGTGTTTGTCATGAGCAAGGGAAGGTAGAACTGGTGTTATACATACCATGTTTGGGGACCCTGTAGACCCATCATGCTGTTTTGATAGTTCCACTCAACTGTAGGTCCACTCTGGATGGATGGTGAACTGTTTTTTTAATATCTTCTTTTTGAAGTTATAGTAAAATACACATAAAATAAAATTTACCATCTTAACTATTTTTAAATGTACAGTTTCGGTGCACTAAGTACATTCACGTTGTTGTGTTACCATCACTACCATCCGACTCTTTTCATCTTGAAAAACTGAAACTCTGGGCTTGGCACCATGGTTCATGCCTGTAATCCAAGCACTCTGGGAGGCCAAGGCAGGAGTTCGAGACCAGCCTGGGCAATAGTAAGACCTCATCTCTACAAAAAATAGAAAAATTAGCTGGGCGTGCTGCTGTGTGCCTGTAGTCCCAGCTACTCAGGAGGCTGAGGCAGGAGGATCACTTGAGCCTAGGAGTTTGAGGTTGCAGTGAGCTATGATCATGCCACTGTACTCCAGCCTGGGTGACAAAGCAAGACCCTGGCCCCCCATCTCAGGCAAAAATAAAATACAGAAACTCTTTACCCATTAAATAATAATTTTCTATTCCTCTTCCCCCCAGTCCCTAGCAATCACCATTCTACTTTCTGTCTCTATGGATTTGACTACTCTAGGGACCTCATATAAGTGGAATCGTATAGTATTATATTTGTCCTTTGTGACTGGCTTATTTCACTTAGCATAATGTCCTTAATGTTCATCCATGTTGTAGCAAGTGTCACAATTTCCTTCCTTTCTAAGGCTGACTAATACTCCATTGTATGTATATACCATATTTTGTTTATCCATTCATTTGTCTATGGACACTTGGGTTGCTTCCACATTTTGGCTATTGTAAATAATGCTGCTACGAACATGGTTATACAAATATCTCTCTGATATCCTGCCTTCAATTCTTTTGTGTATATATCCAGAAGTAGAATTACTGGAGCATTTGGTAATTCTATTTTTAATTTTTTGAGGAACCACCATGCTGTTTTCTATAGCAGCTGCACCATTTTAAATTTCTACCAGTGGTGCACAAATGTTCCAATTTCTCCACGTTCTTGCCAACACTTGTTATTTGTGGGGTTTTTTGTTTTGTTTTGTTTTGTCCTAATGAATGTGAAGCGTAGGATGAGTGGTAAACTTTTTAAAAATAGTTAACCAGGGAAAGAGTGGCCTGTGGCCTGAGACAGAGAACCAGGAGCTGGCAGCACAGAACACAACAGCTCACTCCAACAGAAACCCAGCATGCCTCAAGCACCCCCTCTGGGAGCAACCCATGTGCAACGATGGTGTTTCCCCAGAACACAGCAAGCCATGCGCCAGGCCCTTTGACTTGTTGGGGCAGCATACTCAGTGCTTAAAACAACACGTTATATTGTTGCATAGCTGTGCAAAGATCTCTAGGAATGGGTGCTGACAGGTCTCTGTTTCTTTAAAATAAAATTCTCTGAAAAAAGAATATGAAGGAGGTAATTCTTGGTTAGCCCCTCTA
Source organism: Cheirogaleus medius (assembly GCA_008086735.1). NCBI lineage: Eukaryota > Metazoa > Chordata > Mammalia > Primates > Cheirogaleidae > Cheirogaleus > Cheirogaleus medius. Next base: position 3,865,753 of record VBSM01001044.1, on the reverse strand, counting down.
TTGCTTGTTTAGGATGTGAGTGTTTGGAGACTAATGATAAGTGTGTTTTTCGCTTTTCATCAGGATTTCCATCAGATAGTAATGGGAAGAGATGACATTATCCATTTAGTGTTATTCTTTGTGATGGATCTCCTGAAACATCCAGAAGAGGGTAGGAATTTGGGGTTAAAACTAATCCCCACCCTCTGTTATTTATTTAGAAATGTAATTTATTCATATTACCCCTGACCCCATTACTCTGGGATAAGCAAAACTGATTCTAATACAGTTTAGAAAAAAAAAACTGAGCTTAAGCCAATGACTGACATTTCTGGAAAAAAATAAATTAATCCCAAAAAAAGCATACTAAGACATAGATCTTTGTATTCACAGTTGCTTTATTGCACTTTTTTCAAGGGCTATGTTGTTTTAAAACTCAGTGAGAAAACACCCATTGTCTCTAGGTAGAAAAATTAAAGCATCCATGTGACTGAAGGCAGGGTTGTGGGATTTTTTAATTTTTTTTTTTTTTGAGACAGGGTCTCACTTTGTCACCCAGGCTGGAGAGCAGTGGCATGGATCTTAGCCCACTGTAGCCTGGAACTCCTGGGCTCAAGGGATCCTCCCACCTTAGCCTCCCGAGTATCTGGAACCTACAGGTGCATGCCACCATACCTGACTAATTTTTGTAGAGATGAGGTCTTACTATGTTGCCCAGGCTGGTCTCAAACTCCTGGCCTCAAGTGATCCTCCCACCTCAGCCTCCCAAAGTGCTGGGATTATAGGCATGAGCCACCACACCCTGCGAAGGCAGGGTTGACTGGGTTTCCTAGGACATTATTCAGCGATAAACAAACATTTATTCCAATGGCATGTCTGGCACCATGCTCAGGAAGCAGCAACAGAAGGACAAGAAGAACCCATGCCTGCCTTTGAGGACTCAAGCAAGCTTTGAAATTAATGAGAATAGTTCTTATCTCCCATGTAGCCCAATCCAACACAGGCCACATATGTGCAGGCGCATCCTACTTACTGATGAGCCAGGCGTGTGTAGAATGGGATCCCTCCAGGAGAGAAAGTTGGAGGACATTACAGAGTAGAACAGGGGATGAGGTAATGGCCCAGCTAACACCACTTAAGGAAATAATTATAAGCAGAGCCCATTGGCAGGCATATCTGTTGAGAGTTTATTTTTGTCTTGCAATGTGAGGTGATGACCTCATCTAATTACAGCGAATATTGTTGTAGCATGTGCTGGGTCCTGTGAGGAATATAAATAGGAATAATAGTAACAATGGTAATAATAATATTACCCTATGTTTATAGCACTCTTCAATCTACAAAGTATGTCTATATGCATCTCATTTCAGGCTTGATATTAAAAAAAACGATTTAATTACCAATGATGAAAAATGACACATTCACTTTTGTTTTTTGTTTTTTTGTGTTTTGTTTTGTTTTGTTTTTTGAGACAGAGTCTCACTTCTGTTGCCCAGGCTAGAGTGCTGTGGCATCAGCTTTGCTCACAGCAACCTCAAACTCCTGGGCTCAAGCGATCCTCCTGCCTCAGCCTCCCTAAGTAGCTGGGACTACAGGCATGCGCCACCATGCCCGGCTAATTTTTTATATATATATTTTTAGTTGGCCAATTAATTTCTTTCTATTTATAGTAGAGACGGGGTCTTGCTCTTGCTCAGGCTGGTCTTGAACTCCTGACCTTGAGCAATCCACCCGCCTCGGCCTCCCAGAGTGCTAGGATTACAGGCGTGAGCCACCACGCCCGGCCCACATTCACTTTTGAATAGAGTTTAGACTACTTAAATTATTGCTTTCTATAGGGATTCACATTCAGAATAATATTTTAAAATGATGATTTCTAATTGGTGCATTTATTTGAATGATTCCATAATACTCCTAAATTTAGAGACATGCCAATAAAATACAATTTGTTCTAATTCCAACCAAATCTATAAGTTTGTTTAATTTTTCAAGTAAATTGCTCTCTAGAGGCCCAATAAAACTACTTTAAAACTATTCCATTATTTTTTTTGTTTATTGTTTTTCTTTTTAATCATCCTGTCTCTGCTGAAAAACTGTTCCATTATCTAAGTGTGACTCTTTTTGCCAGTTGGATGTTTACTCATTCACGTCTGTTCTGTGAGTCACTAAAAGTCTTTTTCTAAAATTGTCCAAAGGATGAGATAAACATTATAACACCCATAAACTTATTCCAATGCCAGAAAATTGATTCATTTGTCAAGTTTATGGCTAGATAATGAAGTTAGGTTGAAAAAGGAGATCTCTAAGATAACTTTCACCTAAATATCCTATCATTCTCCTATCTTTTTTACAGGAGCCAGAGAAGGTTAGCCTGTTTCATTAAGAAATTGATAATAAATTACCTAACTCATGTGGATGCTCTTATTTTTTAAGCAACATAAGAGAAGAAAATTTATGCTTCCATTCAAGTCCCAAGGCATTCTTGGAAATGTCCAAAAATATAGTGAGTTCAGTCTTCTCCCCTGGGAGTCAGCGAGTGGGCCGGAAGCTAAGCACAGGCACGGAAGACATGGGTTTTTCAAGAATAGCAAAGGAGAATTTCTTCCCATAAGTGCAAACCATGAATCTCTTTTTTAGAATTCACCTTTTAATTTACAAATCAGTAAAACAAGGCCCAAGAGTGACTTGCTCAAGATCTCATGGCCAAAGAGTGACCAAGCTGGGCCTTGAACCCACGTCCCCTAGCTCTCAATCCAGTGCTATTCCAGTATTCCATGCAGCATCTTAGAGGCACGTGAAATAGCATCATTATACAGAAATTCTTGAATGGCTCTGTGGCCCATGTTGGTGTCCACAATGCCAGTATCAGTTGCTTTGCTTTCTGCAGTTCAAAACTGTAATCGTGTAGTCTTGACAATAATTTTAAGCATTATATCAAACTTGATTTTGATAAATATTCTCAGAATATTTAATTTCTTTAGTATATCCAGTATGCAATAGGTTAATCCTATTGATCTGTACACCTTTGTTGCAGGGGAGTAGGAGTGGGGTGGTCAGAACAACATATTAGGGTCAGGACAAATTTATGTATAAAAAAGGGTAATTCCCTTGCAGTGTAGCAAAGCAGAACAGCCAGAAAAGCAGGGCTGCATCTTGACTGGCTGTCTTCCCATCTGCCTCGGCATATGTTTTAAGGCTTTTGTGCTCTATTACTTCAGCCATGAGCTATTTTTTTCCAAAGGAAGCTGAAATAAATTAGGGAAAAAATAGTCCAGCTTTCCAAAGTAGACTCATAGGTTTTCAGTGCACACGTGTAAATAAAAGATTAGCTTTATAGCTCTAGAGGAAAGTAAATAGGAACAAGCTGCCTCTCTCCAAGCACAGAGGAACACCTGCTGCTATTCCCATTGTTCCCAGTGCTGCCGTAGCCACGTGGACGTCCCAATACTGGTGGCAGTCATTCCCAAACTTTGCTGCACATGGAAATCACCTCAGGATGGTTACAAAATACTGCTGCTCAGTCCCTATGCCCAGATATTCTGATTTAATTGGTCTGAGGAGTGACCTGGACATTGGACTTTTAAAAATTTGGCTAAGTGATTTTAATGTGCAGCAAAGGTTAACCAAACACTGCCTTGTTTGCCAGTTTGATAACAACAACAGACACTAAATACCTCTAGTCCAAAAGGTGAATTTGACCCAGCTCCAGTCACTAGAGGTTCCAGATTCATTCTGGTTCAAAACCAGGCTCTGACCCTTACTTAGCTGTGTCCCCTTGAATGTGTCACTTAACCTCTCTGAGCCTTAGTTTCTTCATAAGTGAAGTGGGAACAATGTTTACCTGCCACCAGGGATGGGACTAAAAAAAAGGAAAGGAAAGAAAAGAAAAAGACAATGGAACAATAATACTTATTTCATAGAGTTCTGTGAAGAATAAATGACATGTGGCTATAGTATGTCTACCACATTTGTGCTTTAAATTGTTTCTGATATACATATCATTTGGAGTCAGTATCCATTAAATTTCAAGTCTTTCCAATAAACAACTCATTTTCATTTAAAAAAGAGACAGAAATCTATGTCATATATACCTTTTTTAAAAAGTACTTTCCCTACTTTGGATTCCATGCTCACTGAGCATATTTCTAATTACAATTTAACTTCTATGTAGGAAGCCTTCATCCATTTACTCATTCGATAAGTATTTATTGAGGGCCTACTATGTGTCAGGCCTAGTTCTAGGCATGAGGGTACATCAGCAAACAAGATATTTCTAAAGGAGGAAGACAATAAACTTAATAAACAAATTATATAATATAGTAGAAGGTAATAAGTAATCACCTTCTTTTGGATAAAAATAAAGCATAAAAGGAGAATGAGGGTGATGGGGTGTTCCATTTAAAATCAGAGAGACTGTCCTTATCATATATGTTATAACCCATACAATACTAGTCTCTTAATGGACTGTAGTCTAGTTTTCTTTAAGCTATAGTAAACTCATTCTTTGTTATGGGTTGATAATGTCAATATAATGAATACATTTGCTTTTCATACATTTCATATTTTTAAAATCCCACACCATTTTTATAGGTAATTCATTCCTTTTTTTTTTGTTTTTTGAGACAGAGTCTTACTCTGTTGCCCTGTCTTGAGTGCCGTGGTGTCAGCCCAGCTCACAGCAACCTCAAACTCCTGGGCTCAAGCAATCCTTCTGCCTCAGCCTCCCGAGTAGCTGGGACTACAGACATGTGCCACCATACCCGGCTAATTTTTTCTATATAGTTTTAGCTGTCCAGCTAATTTCTTTCTATTTTTAGTAGAGATGGGGGTCTCACTCTTGCTCAGTCTAGTCTCAAATTCCTGAGCTGAAACGATCTACTCACCTCGTCCTCCCAGAGTGCTAGGGTAATTCGTTCCTTAGCAAAAAGCAACCTAACAAGGTAATGATGAGACCTCTATTTCCAATTGTCTTATGTCAAGTTCCCTCCAAAGCAGACCCTAAGAGAGGGATTTGAAGTAGTTTAATTGGGAGGTGACCCCAGGAAGCACCCACTGCAGGGTTAGGTACATGAGACAGGGAAAGGAAAGAAGCCAGTGTAAGGTGTGTTAATGAGCAGGCTTCAGCTGTGGGCAATTCAGCTCAATGCCACTGAAGACCCTGGGGAACTGAGGTTAGAACATACCTGAGAAACAGGCAAGCTGATGCACTGATCTAGCCATTTTATCCATCATCTGTTCAGCTCGTCCATCATTAGCATATCTGGAGAGAGGGAGGAACGACAGTGGGAAATGTCTGCTACACTATGGTAAAAATCTCATAATTTTTTTAGTCTCCTAATTCAGAATTTTTAATGCAATATTTAAACAGAGACTAAGCTGTATCTTTGCTTTTCTCAAGTAAGCTCATCACATCGTGGTATAATATCATGGATAAGACAGTGGAAAAAAAAATGCTCAGAATGATTTAAACAATAAGACTATATTCAGACATATACAAAAGTTTCAGAAGCCCTAACTACCTAATGTGCTAATGACAGATCATTATCTATTCATTAATGCAAACCCCATGAGAATCACTAATTTGCTTTAAACTCTTTAAAAACAATGCAGTTGCACTGTATAGAAACAGTCGACACTAAGATTTCTTTCCTTATTCAAAATGCTTTATCTTTTTTTAAAGTTAATGCAATTTTATTTTATTTTATTTTTTTATTTCAGAATATTACAGGGGTACAAATGCTATAGTCACATAAATTGCATTTGCACTGCTGAGTCAAAGCTACAAGTGTGCCCACCCCCCAGCCAGTATGCACTGCACCCATTAGGTGTGAACTTATGCTTCCCCTCCTCCCCCATCTGCAATGAATGTTAAAAATGCCTTATCTAAAAGAATTTATTTTAAATAGAAAACACTGTTTTTATGTCACCAAATCCAGTTAATCTTCTCAGCAACGGGCAATAGACAATGAAAATCTCTGTGCTGATTGTGCTGTGATGTTATATCATAACATCAGCCAGGGGATATTGTTCTTCACATGCTCTGACATTCTTGAAAACAAGCCACTGAAATCAAGGCTGTTTCCACCCAGACTATTTTGGAGTGAATAGGGGATAAAAATTGTGGATCTCTTCTGTCATCCATTTATACCTTTCTGCTTAGGAGAGAGTCTCTGTGCTTCTTTAGGGATCAGATAACATGGAGCCCCTTGGTGGTGAGCTAAGAGTGGGCTTCAAGATTAGGAAAAAGATGCACAGGAAAGTAAATGCAGTGATGGAAATTGGAACATCGACAGCTCTTAAAGCAATGTTATAATGCATGGACAGTAGTCAGATGCAGCCGGGTTCAAGCCTGGCTCTACTATGTGATCTGCAGCATATAACTTTATCTCTCTGTGCTTCAGTTTCTTGACCTGTAAAATGGGAATCATATTAGGACTGCCTCTAAAGGTTGTTGTGAAGAATAAAAGAGATAATGCATTTTGGAGCACAAAGTGAAGTCCCTTGCATGTAATAAGCACACAGTAGAGGTAGCTCAACCAAGCAGTGTGCACAGTAGACTAGAGGTAACAGGGCTCAAGGGGGGCTCAGACTGGGTGGTCAGCACACTGAGCTTCGCAGCTATTGCTTCTGCAGAGGCTCTGGACTTTGCAAGCCTCTTTTTAAAAGCCATCTGGTACTCTCTAGACAAGGTCACTTGGTTCTGACACTCTCGGCCTTAAGGACTCACCTGGTTAAGGGGATGGTTGATTTCTTTGATATAAAACAAGGACACATTAGTGTCCTTGAAGACGGGTCTTATCTTTCAGATAATGCAGGTAGCAGAAACTAAGCAGACCAGAGTCTAAATTCCATCTGTTATTTCCTGTGTGACCTTAACCAAGTCACTTAGCCTCTCTAATTCCTCATCTCTAAATTGATGATAATCCCCACTTACTGAAAACCACGCAGATAAAGGGCATCATAGAGTAGGTGCTTCAGTGATGCCGGGTATTCCCGAGCCACACTTGAGGCCCATTGGAGAGTGTTTACATCCAGGGGAGTTTTATTAGAACCAGTTCTGAGGTTCACCATCCAAACCTTGAAGTGAGGCCCTGATCACCTCTTGATCTGAGTTTTTACACATTCCCTCCTAGGATTGGGCAGAAGACTTATAGAACTGCTTACACAAAGCTACACATTTGGATTTTTAACTGAAGTGATGGAGTCTTTAAGCATCTTCCGCTCTGGTTCAGTCCTTGACCTGATAATGTGCCTTGGTTTGGAATAACCATCCCTAACCAGAAATGAACCAATCTAAGAATTGTAGGGACCCACCTATCTAGTAAACTGAATCAAAACTCTTCTCTGCCAGGACATCAATCTGTATTTATTTGTGTGTGTGTGTATAATGCTCCTTGACACATACACCCCACACACACACACGCACACACACAACACACATGTATATACACATTCAAATATGCACACTATGCAGTTAGGGACACCACCTTGCAAGTGTTCCATAAGTCCAGTATTTGTGCTTTTGAACACAAAGGTGGTCTTTAAAAAGTGCTATTTTATGAGGGTTTGATATGGTTCTCTTGCCTTTTCCAGGGAAAACAGAAGTCTATTTGGAAGCCATCAGGAAGAATATTGAATGGCTGAAGAAACATGACAAAAAAGGAAATAAAGAAGGTAGGGACTTACTATGGTTGTACACTGCAAACTTCACCAGTTTGTTGGGGGCTCTTGTTATATAAAGAGTCCCACAATCAAATTGACTGTGCTAAAGTCTCCCCTCAGAGCCCCAAAAGACTCCAGTCACCTCTCAGATGCAGAGGGGAACAGAACCACCATTTCTCTCATTATTCAAATCAGCCTTTCAAGCAAAGGCATTTTCTTCTCTTTTACATTTTATTATGAAAAATGTCAGGCAAAAGTAGAGTGAACAGTGTATAATGAATCCCCATGTGTCCATCACCCATCTTCAATAATTATCGACATTTTGCCAGTCTTGTTTCATCTACCCTGCTTTTCTTGGAGTATTTTAAACGATGACATTTTCTGAGCACATATTAAATGTACCCTGCAAGCACAAAAGCAGTTGCTCCCTTACATAAGACAAAACACAGAACCAGACCCTGTTCTGAGCACCAGAGACTCGAGGGAGGATAGGTGCGGCCCGCCCAAGACACTCACAGCGTCAGCAGAGCTCCGGTTGGATCTGCTCAGCGCTGTCATGGACCGGTGTAGTGGTGCCAGGGAGGCAAGAGGATGGGGTGGATCTTCTTACCAGAACAGAGACAGCTGGGAGAAAGGGCCGCAGGAAGGCCTTCGCTGGGAAGGTAAGGAGGAATGTGCCCAGTGAGGAGAGATGAAGGCAGAGGGAACACTGGGTACCCAGACTTAAAGGCTCAAAAGAGACGGGTGGTTCTGGGAACCGGAGCCATTCATTTCTGCAAAAAAAACTGGGTGTCTGCGAGGAGGAGCAGCCAAGAGGGCTGGAAAGTGGACAGTGGCCACTGGCCACACCAGGAGACCCTTGTGCACCTTGCAAAGGAGGTTGGTTATAGCCAGGGGAGCCTAATGTGGGGCCTAATTAGGTTAAGAACTGAGAAATCCATCTGGCAGCATTGTGGTTACAGAGTGAAAAGAGAAACCCCCAGAAGGCAGGAGAAAGATAAGGAGGCGAGGATCTGGAGCAGAAATGGTGGGGCTTAGACCAAGGCAAGGCAGAGCAAATAAAGAGGAAGACAGGGACGGCAGAGCTCCATGGAGAGGGAGAGTCTGGCATGATTCCCAGGTGGCCTGGCCAGAGCAGCTGCAAAGTGATGTTTTCAAATGAGATAAGTAATGCTTCTCAATACAGTGCATCCACGTCACCTGGGGAGTGTCTAAATAGCCCGCTGCCCAGGTCGCATCTCGGCACTAAATCAGCAACTCTGGGGACAGGGCTCTGGCGTCAGTATTTTTTCAATTCCCCAGATTATTCCAGAGTGCTCTTTCCCCACTGCCCTCAGACGTGCTCTGCTGGACTGTGGGTCATCTCTCAAAGCCTGTGGGGATCGAGGTCGTGGGGCCATTCAGTGGCTGCAGCTGTCCAAGCAGGAAGACTGTTAGTTCCGACCTTTCTTAACTGCTGCGAATAACCTTTGTTTGTCAGGGTCCAGGGTGGCCTGAATCCCCTTCCCAAACCCAGCAAAGAGAGGTCCGTGTGATGTGATTGTGAGGATGATAAAATCTTTATGCAGCCTTAAAAAAAAAAGTGTGCTTTTAAAAAAATGAATCCCAGCCCTTATCTCTTTTGAGAGATTTTCCCACTGCACAGAGTAACGCCCATGTCTTAAAGATACAGTTTTTCCTTTTCAAAAGAAAGCAAACTATTTGCCTGTTTGTCCATTCAAATGGCTGTACCTCTCCACATCTATCCTTGGGAATTTGCCATTTGTCCCAGAATTGGTTGACACTGCAACCAATTCTGAAGAGCCAGTGTTAACATTCAGTACTGCAAGGCCGTAGAATGGGCAAGCAGTGACTACAGACAGACCTAGGCAAGTGACTTACCCCCTCTGTCCCTTTCTTTGTCTCTGAAATGGGGATACTAATGCTTACCTGTGGGTGTGGAACACTCACATGCTTTTTCCTATTCTTTCACTCAACACGACAATCAACGCAGAGAACTTCAGTGACCAAATGTGGGAGGGTTTCTCCCCACACACGGAGCAAGCGATCAATTCTGTAGCAGACACCAGCCGGGTGTTCTCCAATTTCCATGCAGTTCTGACACTATCTACCTGGAGGTAGCCTCAGAAACCACAGGTTGAGGGCTCAGTCCCACAAAACCACCTCTTTGTTCCCACCAGTCGCGAATCTGAGCCTCCAGAACGTCTGACCTACCCAGCTTCTAGTTGGGGTTCCCATAACCCTTTCTTTGAGTTCGATTAATTTGCTAGAGCAGCTCACAGAACTCAGGAAATGCTTACGTTTATCAGTTTATTACAAACAATATTGTAAAGGATAAAAATAAACATCCAGGTGAAGAGATACATAGGGAGAGGTCTGGAAGGGTCCCGAGCATGGGAGCTTCTACCTCTGCAGAGTGGGGGCGCACCACCCTCCCAGCACGTGGATGAGTCCTCGTTCACCTCTCTGCATGTGTTCAGCTCTCTGGAAGCTCCCTTACCCGGTCCTCTGGGGCGTTTTGTGGAGCCTTCATTGAATAGGCGTGATTGATAACCGTGTAGAAATGTGATTGAACAAAAAGGGTACAATATAAACCCACCAAGCCCTGTCCTTCCAGATTCTTCTTGGACTCTATGTAGCATTCCTTCCTCCAGGCTGTGGGACAGGACCCCTTCTGAAATGAGGGTCTTCTGACACACAGACCCACAATCAGATGAGATCCAGCCTTGGGCAGGTGAAAGGAGGGCAAGAGAAGGTCAAAGAGAGAGATTCTGTTTCCTGAGGCCTAAGGCGCCCCAACATAATGTCACATTACCTCACCGGGTTTTGTGAGGCTCAGATAAGATGATGGCTGTCAAGTGCTCAGTGCTGGGAGTTCTCTCTTTAAACCCTCATGGCCGTGTCCCCTAACAGGGAGCAAATGCCCGGCTGGCCGGCCGGAGGGGAATGAGCTGTCTCTCTAAGCCTCGCTCACCTTGATATGATAAACACTTAGTGCTTGTAGAGAGTCCTTCATGCTTTGTTTTCCTTTTGTGTAGGGACTTAAAAATACCAAAGCGACCCAGGTTCGGATTACACTGAGGCTGGCTAAAGTGTAAGATACTGGGCTGTTAGGCTAATGGTTGTTTTCTAGCTTCTGTCTGTTGTTTGCTTGCTGATCACAGCTGGTCGCAGGGCATTATGGGTTGAAACAAGATGCAGAGGAAAAGCGCTGAGTCTGGAGCCTATCGGCTAGGACTCAGAACAGGTTAGAACCAATCAGGGGCAGGGTGAAATAAAATGCTGGGGAAAAATGGTGGATAGGGGAGCTCACCAATCACTGTAAAGGGCAAATGCATGATCAGCACGCAGAACCAATTAGTAGGAGCGTTATTAGCGGGAGAACAGTTCCTGCCCCCGGAGTATAAAGAAGCTTCCTCTTGCATAGCAGGGGGTCCCTGCCCGCACAGGAGACCACTGCGCTGGTGCTCTTGAGCTTGGACCCTAGCTAGCTAGATAATAAAACTCCTTTTGGTGATTACAGCCTCGGTGACTCTGTCTCTCTGTCCCGTGGAACTGCGGATTCCGGCTCTAACAAAAGGCGCCTGGGAATCCCTCTGCTCTCTTATGTCCACTGTCCCTCCTTTCTCTCCCCTTTGCAGATTGACTGAGGCAGGCTCTGTTCCGGTCTTTTACAATTATAATCATATCGTACTTAAAGAATCAAATGAAGATGTGGAGTTTTTTTAAGCCTTCAGAAAAGTGCCAGAGGCAGCCTCCTTACTTAGGGATCTCTTTACTTTGGGTGGATGGTTTGATGATTTAAATGGATTTTGTTTAAGTGGGACAGAGAAGCCATTAAAAGGTTACAGTTGGCTTTTTGCTCTGTGCATACCATTCAAACAACATGAAGTAATCAAGGTAATTCTTAAGTTGGAAAAAAAAATTGTAGGTTGTCACATCCACAGGGAGTTAACCTGGTGTAAGAAGTTCAAGAAGTCAGAACACCTGGTTTTGATCATAACTTTTACTACCTATGTGACCTTGAACAAGGCACTTAAGCTTTAGGATCTTATTACCCCAATTGTGGTTCCCGGACCAGCAGCATCAGCATCTCTTGGGAGCTTAAAATGCAAAACCCGGGCCCCCAACCCAGACCTACTGAAAATGAATCTGCAACTGCCCAAGAACCCCAGGTGACTGGTATAAACGTTTAAGTTTGCAAAGCCCTGATCGTGATCCGGTTACTTCTTTGGTCAGATGGGATGGTACTCCCCCGCCTGAATACCTGCTCATGAAGAGCAGATGAGGTAATATAATACACATAAACATCATTCCTATAAAGTACAGATGCCAAGAATTAAAATGTTTTCCAATGTGAAAGGCGAGGAATGGTAATTGTGTTATCGTACAAAATGCCTCTCTGTTAATGGTAATCACTGTAATGGGACTGGTCTTTCCTCATCTTTGCTCCTGACATTCTAATAATATTTTCCAGATTATGACCTTTCAAAGATGAGGGACTTCATCAACCAGCAAGCCGATGCGTACGTGGAGAAAGGCATTCTTGATAAGGAAGAAGCCAAGGCCATCAAGCGCATTTACAGCAGCCTGTAAAAATGGCATAACATCCAGGGGTCTTTCGGCTGTTCGAGAAAACATAATATAGCTTAAAACACGTCTAATTCTGTGATTAAAGTTTTTTTTGACCCAAGGATCAGTAGAAAGTGCTGAGTTTACAGTAGTTAACCTTTTAGAAGTGGTTAAAACATAGCTTTCTTGCCGTACAAACTATCTGAAGAGTAAAGTTATATGCAAGCTGAGATTTTTGTATATAGAATCCTTATTTCCTCATAGATGTACATTTCATAATCAGATGTGTTGCTTTGGAAAAGCCTCCAATGGACTGAACTTAAAACTAAACCCTCTTCCCACTGTCTCTGTCTCTGTCTCTCTCTCTCCTTCTCTCTCTCACACACACACACACACACACTCCCTGAAGAATTAAGGGGGTTCTGTTTTCAAGGCATGCCAGGTACTGAAGCACCCTGTAGAATATGTCTGTAACAGGATGTTTCCACTAACAGATCCCTTTGGGGAGCTGAAATAAATTCCCATTTACGCAAAGCCTCATAGCATGAGCAGAGCCATCTGCTTTTTTGGCTGTTCTTTTTAGCCAGGTCTTTATGAGGCCCAGTGACAAAAAAGGGACCTAAAAAATAGGCATAGGATGCACTGGGTTTATTAACAATTTCCCGCTGCCCTTAGCATTTCCTGTTAGTGAGTTTTCAGAGACTGAGTTTACTTATAAAGGGGGATGTTTATGTACTCTCCAAGAAGACAAGCGAGGTCATAAACACTACATAAAGCAAGGTAAAAATGTATGCCGGATCTCCGTTATCGAAACTGGATTTGACCCAAGTGAGGGTGTCTCAACAAGACAGCGAAGGGCCGGGCAGCAGGGTAGAAATAGAGATAAAAATCATTCCTTTCCCTGTGAACCAAAGTGGGTAAAGAGCTTCCCTGGAGGAGGTTAACGAACTTCAGGTCCTTGCAACTCCTCTTCCTCAGCCACCACCACAAACACAGCCCTGCAAACAACCACACAGTGGCCTGAGGTCCTCTTGAAATGTTAATGGTCAACGTTCCCAAACCAAAGAATGCTTTGAAAATGGATTATTCGGTGTAAAATTAATTACATAAATATTTTTCTATATATTTGCTTAAAATCGTAAAAGCAACATAATGCTTTGTGTATTAGCTGTCACTACTTCAAACAGCCTTCTGAAACCTACACTGCTGTCTCGCCTGCCCTTCCAGGGTATTGCACCTTTGGTAAGGACCAGGGAACTCACAGGGCTGTTGTTTCTCACAGGTAGGGGGCTGCTGCTGCTCTTTCCTGTCCTCTCCAGAGAGTTGCAAAAACAAACAAAAACCAAAGCCTGACGTACACACAAGCTAAAATCAATATGCTCTAGAGAAGGCAGTGCCCACGGGTGAGTGGGGAGAGGGAAGTAAAAACACCTTCTCCCAAATAACACTTGCCAAAGCACAATGAGTCAGATTGTTTTAATGAGTCATCTTTGATAACATGACTAACTCTACTTCAGCCATGTCCAAACAGGCTGCTTCGTCTCCATCAGACAGCAAACTGGCTCTGACTAAAGCATTTTATTGGTTCACTTTTCTATAATGAATCTAAATATCTATGCGATATTTTTAAAAAGACATTTATTTGGGGAGTTTTTTT
>VBSM01001044.1:3831728-3851783 GCA_008086735.1 Cheirogaleus medius | reverse complement strand
AAAAAAAAAAAAAAAAATTGAGATGTCCTAATTTCAAATTTGAGCTTATATTACATCTTTTGGATAGTGTCTTTGGATTTATGTCTTCTGGATTACTCTCAAATCTCAGATCATTTTATGGCAAACAGCCCGATAACTCTACATTTTGAAAAGTTCCTAGGCCTCTGCAGAGGCTTGCTTGAGCCTTAAATACATAACTATTTCTCTTCCTTTATTATTTTTTTTCTTTTAGTTTTCTCCTCTTCCAACTAACTCCCACAGTTCAGGTAGTAGTGCATACAAGAAAACAGCAAAGCATGATCAAGAGAGTACCCTATTGCAAAGATGCTATAATAACATGAGAAAAAAAAAGACTCAAGAGATTATGTATGTTATGAACAGGAAAATCAGCAAGACACAGACAGCTACCGCCTGTTGGTTGGTCTCAAGGGTTGGCTATGTGCCGTTCTGGTTCTGCAAGCTCTGCTATATTAACACCTAAGGGCACTTGTTTCCTGCTTAACGGGAAGACCTGGAAAAGCAAGACAGGAAGAAGAGGAGGGAAGAGAAGAGAGGGAGAAAAGAGAAAAAAAGGGAGAAAAGAAAGAGGGAAGCCAGGCACAGTGACATGGGAGGCAGAAGTGGGAGGATCACTTGAGCCCAGGAGTTCAAATCCAGTCTGAGCATATAGTGAGACCCTGTCTCTAAAAAATAAGAAAAAAAGAAAAAAATGTCCTTTTGGCCCCACAGATAGCAGACTCTTTTTCGGATGTTGGGAAGGGGTAGATATGGGGAATTTTTATAGAAGTATAAAGATTTATTTATCTTAGTAGTTGAACAGAAATTGAGACCACATAAATATTTAATTATAGATGATATATTGCTTAAAGTTTCCTGCTGTAAACTATACATATAATAAAGGCAAGACAAATTATGTGAATAAAACCTAATGTGAATAAACCTCAATTCAAATGAGTACAGTGACTACAAAACACTCTATAAAATGACTTGGCAAAGAAATCTAAACTAGAATTCAGCGATGTGTCAGATTATGGTACTATTTATTTGTTCTTTTGATTATATTCCATGTTTTGACTACATCTGAAATACATTAGGTCAATTAAAATTCTAAGGTTTAATAATCTAAAATCAACTGTAATTGATTTTATTTTATTTATTATTATTATTTTTTTATAGCTGGCACTACTCTGTGGATGATTTCCTTTTAGATTATTAAAACTTTTTTTCAAAATTGCATTTATAATAATAAAAACCATTATAGTGGCAGAGAAGCTGTCATCATTTAAAATATGTAATTTAAAAATCAATTTTAATTTTCTCATTTTTCGAAAAAAATGAAGACTCAAATTTGAAAACATAGTTTATTTTCTCATTCAGACGTTTGCAGTTTATTTTTACAAAATAGCAGACAAAATTTGGTTCTTTATATTAATACAGAATATGTAATACATATCGAAATATATATTTATAGCGCTTAAGTTATAAACACACAGCAAATTCAGCATCACTTAAACAGCAACCATGTTTTTCACATAATTAGGATTTCGTAAGGAGATAAACATTGTTTTTAGCTTAAATATATAAATAGTCTTTGATGCTTTATGTCAACCAGTATTTACAAAAGCTAGTCTAAAAACTACCACCACCTACAAAAGTGATGAGCTTTAGGATACAATTTTGCCACCATGCTATAATAAAGACTTAAATTTGTAGAAAGCCAGAGGAAACTAATCACTTCAGTGCAATTGCAGTAGGTAAATTATGACTTTAAGATGTACACTATGGGAATCCAGAAGGGATGCTTTTGAGTCTTCAGTTGTTGCATCCTTCATGGTCCAACCATATCTTAATCCAGGTTTGAGTTATGCCCCCAAATCACCTAACTGTGATAGAGGGAAGTTGCATAGGGACTTTCTTCACTTCTGAAAAAAAGAAATACAACACCAATCAGTGTTTAAAACTGTATTCAGAAAACTAACACATAAGCATATTACACAACTTAAAATACACTTGCCAAAGAAGGGCAGGAGTGTATCAACTTAGAATATTGTGCATGCCTTGAAAGTTGTATGGAACACCAAAACTTATTAAGGTTTGGTATTTCATACAATAAGGTGTACTTTATTGTCTCCATTTTACTGATGTCTCAGTTATTGGAAAAAATAATGGTATTTGTTTATCATATCTAATTTGTTTATATTACATTTAAATATATTAAATGTATACTACATTATATTCATATTTATATTTGTTTATGTTTTTTATATTCCACCTCTTTCTCAAAAGGATTTGAGGCACCTGTAACAAATTACATACATATATAATAACAAGATGAATAAAATAGAAATAAAAAATCAGGACTAAGGAAGGGAGAAGGAAACCAATATATTAACCATAAAAAAAAATATTACAATAGTTGAACCTGGGTATCAATTTTAGTTGCAAGCTTCTCAGTAGCCAGGGTAAAAAAAGAAAAACACAGTAGGTTGTGCCTTCTTGAAAGTATAAGGGAAGAAGGAAACCAATTTTATAGGAGAGAGAAAGGTTAGCCCTAGTACCAAATTAAAAAACAAAGATGCTCACATGAGATCGCACATGAGGGACTATCCAGTAACAAATAACAGACTAGGTCTGACAAATTTTATAAGGATCAGTATTTTACAAGTATTTCCTAGGGCACTACTGTCCTTGACGGTGTCAGTGAGATGCTTTTACTTGGCTGCTATCCTGAATTGCTAGCTGGATAGTGATGATATTAA
Organism: Cheirogaleus medius; assembly: GCA_008086735.1. Classification (NCBI taxonomy): domain Eukaryota; kingdom Metazoa; phylum Chordata; class Mammalia; order Primates; family Cheirogaleidae; genus Cheirogaleus; species Cheirogaleus medius. The sequence continues at coordinate 3,849,024 of VBSM01001044.1, read as the reverse complement.
AGCAAAGCAGCAAACTTTTTATAATAAGTAACAGAGACGAAAGCACTGCAACAGATAAAGGCTTGTGTAGCAGGCAGTAGCTCTGTTAGATTTTATATATTTAAAATGTCTTTCTAGAATTAAAATATAGATTTTAAAGCAAAAAAAAAAAAAAGAAAGATTTGGGACAAGGCGGGAGGATCGGTTGAGGTCAGGAGTTTGAGACCAGCCTGAGCAAGAGTGAGACCCCATCTTTACTAAAAACAGAAAAAAGCAGGATGTAGTGGTGCACGCCTATATCAGCCAGAGATTTCCCAGCTACTCGGGAGGCTGAGGCAGGAGGATCGCCTGAGCCCAGGAGTTTGTGGTTGCTATAAACTAGGCTGACACCATTTTCCTCTCCTTCCCCCTCTCCTCTCCTCTCCTTTCCCCTCTCCTCTCCTCTCCTCTCTTCTCCTCTCCTTTCCCCTTGCTCTCCTCTGCTCTCCCTCTCCTCTCCGCTCCTCTCTCTCCTCTCCTCCCCTCTCTTCTCCTCTCCTTTTCTTTCCTTTCGCCTCTGACATTAGAACCAGGATATTTTTACCTGCTCTCTTCTTTTAGTTTCTTGGCTGCCTGTGTTGATAACTTAATCTGCAAATCAAGTCTCTGCAGGAAATCTCTGGCTGATACTTCCTCAGGCTGCAAGGGCTGAACATCAGATTCTTGAGGACTAGGAGGAGGGAGGTCTTCCCCAGCTACCACTGGTTCCTCTTCATGAGAAAAACTGCTATCAACAGTTTCATTTTCTGGAGAATCAATGGAGTTAAGTCCATTAAACAACAAAGGCTTCTCTGATATAACTGGGATGTTCAAAGTTTTCTTCAGAAATATACAATCATTGGTAAACAGTTTATTGGCCCTTTTAATCTGCTCCATCTAAAATATAAAAAAGGAAACACAGAGTTAATATAAGCAAGTCCAGGAGTAGGGTTTATTATACAATACAGAACTACAAATATTCGTGAGCAAAATGTATGCAATACTTTCTCTGGATTTGAGATTCTTCATTCCGGTGTGGTCACCTCCCCAGAAAGCCCTAGTTATTTCAAGAGATGTGAGGAAATACTGTTTCCCAATTTCAAAAAAGACTAATTTCCCCCCCACTGCATTATTTCCCCTACAAGGCAGCTTTTAACATCAGTGGTTTTAAATCCCTGAAGTTAAAAAAATGTAAATTTTTTCACGCTTATTTAGTAAATTCCATTCTTGTTTTGACGTTTCTATTATATGACTTAAAACAAATATTATCACTGCTATTTTACATATGGAGTGCTTCCCATGTCTCTAGAATTGTGCTTGGTGAATACAGTCATCCCTGGGTATCTGTGGGGGGTTGGTCCCAGGACCTCCCTTGGATAACAAAACCTGAGGATGCTCAAGTTCCTTACATAAATGGCATAGTATTTGCATATCACCCACACACATCCTCCTGTACACTTTAAACCACCTCTAGATGAGTTATAATACATGATACAATGTAAATGCTGTATAAATAGTTGTTATACTATATTGAATAGGGAATAATGACAAGAAAAAAATCTATACATGTTCAGACACAACCACTGTGGGCCTAACTATATTCTCCGAGGTTGGCTGAATCCACAGATGCGGAACCCATGGATACTGGCTGACTATATAACAGATACAGGAGGTGGTAGAGACATAAGTACCAGTATTTGGAAGAATGATGGAGGTGGGGCTGCAGGCATTAAGAAAGGCCTCACAGAGAATGCGGTGGTTCTGATTTGATTCTGTTGACTCCAGATGGGTCCTGAAGAATGGATACATGTGGGACAGGTAAAGAAAGCAGGTAGGGCCACTATATATACAGCGTCTCATTCTTTCTACACTATAGAGTGGGTACTTGAAGATCCACATCACAAATAAAAGAAACAAAGCTCATAGAGATTATGTGCCATGGAATCATCATACAACTGGCTGATGAAGAAGCTAGAATTTGATACAGGTTTTTATAACTTCAAACTCTTTTATAGCCTATGGATGCCTCCCCCAAACCACTGAGATGGAGAAGGGAAGTGGGGGTGAAAGAGGGAATAGAATTTACATACATTATCTCATTTAACCTTCGTAACAGTTCTGCAATCTAGATACTTACCATCTCGTTTTTTACAAATGAGGAAACTCAAAGAGTTCAGTGGCATGTCTAAGTCCACAACACTCCTAAGCGCAGACAGGACTAAAACTATGCTGGTCCTGAGTTTGTTGGAGAAATGCCTACTTTGATATTCATCACAACCTACTATAACCTGTCTACAGACTTCTCCACTCTATGAGCCTGGAACTTGCACCAAGCCAGGCACTCTGCATGCACCGTAGCATCTAATTTTCACCACAACTCTTTCTTGCAAAGTCTGTAACCAAGACAGTGCAGTGCAATAGCTAAACACACAGGCTTTGGAATCTGACAGTCCTGCTTCAAATTCCAGCTCCACCAACACAGACTGTATGAACATGAGCTTGTTACTTATCTCATAGAGCCTATTTCTTAATGTGTAAACATATATCATCTACCCTTCGCAGGGCTGTTGCAAGGATTAAATGAGAATTTATACACACACTCACATAGAGAAGATCTAGATAGATAGATAGATAGATATAGATACAGATAGAGAGAGAGAGAGAAAGATTAAAATATTGTGTGTATACATATATATAGAAAGAGAGAGAAAGAAAGTAGTTAGAAGAATGCCTGGCAGTGGATAATACTACTCTCCATTTTCCAATAAAGCAAAGCAACCAAGGCCCAGAGAGATGACTGTTTTGACCAAGTACATATGGCTCTTTAAATGTTTGAACTGAGATTTCTGCCTGATTCTAAAATCCATACAACACCTGGATTAAAGTACATGACTAATGGAACCACATTATGAGAAACCTTTAATGCCAAATTAATTGAGTGAAAAAAATTATATTTCTACTTCAAAAAGCCTGCAAGACCAACAGTCATATAAATGGGCCCTGTTTCTCCTGCTTTATTATAAGCTAAATCCATGCAAATAGTACAAACACGCAGCTTTCTTTTTCCTTTAAAAGATACTACATTAAAAAAAGAGAAGGGATAGTCTTTTGTGTTCTAGTTTCTAGTTTAAGGAGAAAAGGCAGGGTGAGAAACAGAGAACATAAACATGGGCAGGTGCATGTTGGAGATCAAATTAAAATCTAAAAATCCCAAGTATTTCTGCTCTAGTTTAGGTTGAGACCTGAGCTTGAACGCTTTGTCCACAGCAAGTTCGGATATATTCCGTTCTGCCTGTGGCACCCCCAGTTCTTCCAGCCAGTAGCCAGCTCCTCGCCTGCTGCACAGGCTTCCAATGGCGAGGTGACTCAGTCCTGCCCTTTGAAGCATCACAGCGCCCTGGCTTTCGTGATAGGTCATAAGTCCCAGCTCAGAACACTCAGACATGCAAGGAGACTTTTGCTGGGTCTGTCAGAGACAAAATTCTCTATTTTTTTCTGCTGGAAGCGGGTGGGCTAGAGATGCTGGCAGTCATCCTGCCACCGTGTGGAACCTGATAATGAAGCTAACTTAGAGGAGGGCGTGGGGACCTCTGGATCATAGCCTGAAGCCAGAATACGCTCAGACCTTTCGGTTCCAGGAGCAAATAAGCTCCATTTTGGGTTTTGTGGGGTTTTTTTTTTCTCTTTTTCTTTTTTGCTCAGGCCAATTTGAGTTAGGTTTTCTGTCACTTGTAACTAAAAGAGCCCTTACTGATACAGGGACCTTTGAAATGCTTATTGGAAGGGGCCTGTAATTGCTAATAGTCATTGTTTCCTGGAAATAATGATGGAAGACAGAAACAGATAGGAACACTAGGATCTGAATTGCTGAGCAGGGCTGGGAACAGCAAGAGTACACCATGAATTCCTTCAGAGCAAGAACTGGTTATTTCTATAGCCTCCCTGGTCTGACAAAGATCTTATACATACTAAGTGCTTTGGAGGGATAGATAGATGAATTAATAACAGGTCAGAGGAACAGGCGTGGAAGACGAACCCAGGGAAGTAACCAGAAATGGGTAGTAAAAGTTGTCTGTTAGGCTATATATTCTCCTTTTCTTTTCTTTTTTTTTTTTTATTAATTGCAGAAAACTCAAGACAGATTATTCTCCTTTTAAACCTCCCTTCACCTCCTAATCTATTCCCTACTCTTTTTGAGCCTGTTCTAAATCCTAGGAGACTGACCTTTTATAATAAGAACTGCATTACCCTAGTTCCCTTGTCCTTGGAATTATTCTTGGTATTCCAACTGCAGCAAAATGACCTCACCGTGACTGGTGGCCAGGGTTCCTGTCAGGCACCCCCCCCCCCCCATCCAAAGCTCCAGATCTGGCCAGTCTTCCCTTGGCCCTTCAGGCCTAGGGGCAACATCTCCCTGCCATAGCTAGTCTCTGGGAACTTCACCATCCCTTGTTGGTTCCCTAAACCCTGCTCACACTGTCAATGTCCCTTCATTAAACCCTGTTCGGCCACATCTTCTGAGTGTGCTATCTGTATCCTGCTGGGACCCTGAATGCAGAGCATGGCAGGCCACTGAGGCCAGGCAAAGGGCCAAAGATACTGAGCAAAGACAAGGTGACTGAGTCGGACACTGGTTGCGGTCAGGGAGTCCACAGGCAGTGGAGGGCAGGGCTCCCCCCAGCCCTTGTACTTACTATTGCACAGTGATTCACTATAGATTGCCCTTTTACCCAGTGCACAAGCTTCCTGAAGTCAGGGGCTGCATCTTCTTCATCTCAATAGCATTAGTAAACATTTCAGGTGTATATTGACCCTTGTGGTCTGGATTCGAAGATGACACACAGGATGCTAGCACCAAGGGGACCAGGGACACAGAGACATAGTTTGTTCCCATCAAGGCGAGAACCAATATGAAGACAGGGAAGATCTGAGTCTGAAGGTGAAAACAGGTAAAAGAGTTTAATATAAGATAGGAGTTCAAAGAATAGGCTCTGGGGCCACACTTTCTGGGTTCATATCCTAACTTTGCTACTTTCTAATCATTCTGTTTTCTTATTTGTAAAGTAAGGAGAGTGATAGTTCCTTCCTCACAATATGATCATTCATTAATTAATTCATGTCAAGTACTGAGAACAACACATGGCACACAAGAAGTACTCAAAAACGTTAGCAATTATTATCATTAAGTTTGGTTAAAAGTAAGAAAGCAACAAGTAAGGGCAGATCCTAACATGTATTCAGCAATTGAGAAGGAAGGAAGTAGGAATTTTCTCCCATTAAAATTTTTTTCTTGGCCATATGCAGTGGCTCACACCTATAATCCCAGCACTTTGAGAGAGAGGCCAAGGCAGGAGGATCACTTAAGGCCAGGAGTTTGAGGCTGCAGTGAGCTATGATAACGCCATTGCATTACAGCCTGGGAGACAGAGCAAGACCCTGTCTCCAAAAAACTAAAAAATAAAAACATTTTCTCCCCTAAAGTAAGAATATATAAAGAAAATTTCACATATACAAGCTCAGACAAATAACATAATATGTTGTCACTGCCCTGTGACAAAAGGTTTTGAAAGGTTTTTTCAAAAGGTAATAAATTTGATCTTAACTTGTTCTTTTTCACAAGCAATGGCTTGGGCCAACTCTATAGGCTCTAAACTCTGTTACTTCTATTAAAGTTATGGTATGAAACCAGACATGCAAAGAGCTAGAAAAGAAAAAAAAAAAAAGCATTTCAGCCAGAAAGAACAGCAGCAAACGCCCCAGAGTAGGAAAAACCCATGTGGTTGAAGTATAGAGAGTAATTAGCAAACTTCAGGCCAGGCAGGGCCTTGGATGGCAAGGTAAGGAATTTGGAATTTATTTTATATGTGATGAGAAGCCACTGGAGGATGAAGGAAGGGAGTGACACGATCTGATTACAGTTAAAGATCACTGCAGCAGCTGTGCGGAAAAATGGATTAACAAGAAAGAGGCATTAGTGGAAACAGGAAGCCCAGTTATGGAGGTGTCTGTGGTAGCACAGACAAGAAACCATGGAGGATCCAAAATGGTGAAATGTTATTTTACTTTGCTTTGGAATGTTTTATACTTCTATCTGAACATAGGGGTTACTATTCTGGGAATTTCACCTCACATAAAAATAAGGAAAGTCATGATCCAATCCAAGGAGAGGTAGAAAACTCTACAGCTTTCCTGCCTGTCTCTGTTCAACATTTCCTAAGATCCTATTAATGCTGAGACTAGAAAGGGTACCCTGTTCAGAGTGATGCAGAACTACCCTCTGTTTCTTAGAGATGGATGAGTAGGGGTGGGGGCCACATCAATCACATGCTTTCATTTCCAAGTCTCTCCTAATCAGAATTGAATAGCATGACTCAGTGAAATAGAAATTTACTCTCTGGTCACTAAGAAACAGATTACAGAATAAGGAAAGTGAAAGCTAACAGATGGCCACAAGGTCGGTCATGGTAAAATCAGGCAGAATGAGTGCCATCAATAATTTAAAAATGACTTATTGAAAATGATTCCCTTGTAAATATATTTTGTAAAGGTGAATTTACTTTGGAAGGAATTTGCAAAACTTCCCCTCTAGAAGGTATCTCAACAGTAGCTACTGGGTATGGCTGAGAGCTCCCCCCAAAGGACGCTTGGTTCACACGAGCAGCTTTTAAGAAAAAAAAAAAAAGACACTCGGGCCAGCATCATCAGTTCACCTATCTAACAGTGAATGCAATATTCAAAACTTCTTTTTCTTCCTCTCCATCCCTTAAAACAGACAAGCCCTTCCAAAAACATTTCAAGATAACTAACGTCTTCACAGTACTGTGTGGCTTATGGACATTTTCATAGACACATACAACTTATTTGAATACTGTTTTACAGAACACAGGCTGATTATTATTATTTTTACAGAAAAAAAAATGAAATGATTCTCCCAAGATTCACCCCCACATCTGTCTCCTGTTACGTTCCAGATGTTGGTGGCAATCACACTTCAGCACTGCCATGTGCTCATGGGGAAAAGGCCTTTTCCTTTTCTTTGCTGTCTTAGAAGAGTACAGGAGATTCCACTCACATGAAACGTCCAGAAAAGGCAAATCTATAAATGAGAAAGTAGTTTGGCGGCTGCCTGGGACTGGGGAGGGGAACAGAGAATGAGACGAATGGGATGGACATAGGGCCTTTTTCAGGGTGATGGAACTTCTCTAAAATTGAGTTGTGCAATTCAGAGAGCTGTCCCAACTCTCTTTAATAAAAATCATTGAATTATACACTTAAGAAGGGTGAATTTTGTAATTATACCTCACTAAAGCTATTTTTTTTTAAAAAAAATACATGAGAATCTACTAAAACCCCAAATTACTAAAGTCTACTTCACCATACCTCTCAATTCCAGTGGCGCTATTTACAGTTTTCTTCCCTTTGACCAGCAAGGGTCAACAACCTCCACCAGCAGCAGGAGCTAAAGTTATAAACACTAAAGGTTTACAAATACTAATACTTAAACCTTCTAACTCACAATGCTCACTCACCTCAAAATGGTGATCATTTCACTTTTTCTCAGCAAGATAATATGTTAGGGGAAATGTTAAGCAACAACTTGGCTTAGCAGCGAAGAGGAAGAGAAAACCCTGGGAGTAAAACCGGATAGGAACTAACTGAGGGTACTGGGAGGGTGAGGTGGCCTCTGGAGAGGAGACAGGACAGGTGAGCTGCCTGGGAGAAGCAAAGAGACAAAGAAAAAGTTGATGCACACCAAAGTCCACTGGGCTGCCTCCTTCACACTTGTAATTCCCATACTGCTCTCGGGAGGTTTTTCCAGGATTTCCAAACAAAAAGTTGACGGCGGCAGCCCGGAATGGGTCACTTTCCTCCAGAGGCTTGACTCCAACGAGGAGGAGCCAGGATCACTGAAAAAGCAATAGCTTAATCTTGAATAAGGAGTTAGGGAAGGGGCCTTAATGTCTCAGTGGAGATAAACACAGCCAGGGAAACTCCAGCCAATCTAGTTCAGGTTTGAGGTTTGAACTGTATTTATTTAATAGTTTCTCAACTCAGCCCAAATAGTTTCGGTTTCCCAGACTCACTTCCTCAGCTGCCTCATACTATGGTAGAGGTGCCCAACTCTAAACCTAAATGTAATTCAGTGTAAAGATCCACTGCTGGTGGGGGGAGGAAACACACACCAGGGAAAGGCAGTTGTCTTTTACAGATCTGAGAACTCGCCACAAACTAAATCTTGCAGCTTTAGTCTTCAGCAGCAGATGCTTAGGAGCTATAAGCAACTAAAGTGAAACCACAGAGGGCTGTGGGTTGCAGAGAGTTTGCCATAAGAAGGGACATTGGGAAATAACACTCCTCTGGAGATCACAGATTCCCAGGTACAGGCAGCCCAGCCTAACTAATAGGGATGATGCATGAAAAACAGACAGAAAAGTCCTTCCTTCCTTCTTCAGTAACCAGGATAAAAATAAGGGTGGATATCAGAAGTAATATCTAGAGAAAAGCAAATGCTTTATCACTGTGTTAATTCAGGATGGTCTCAATAAATAATAACACTTGGAAAATATCCTTACCTCTCGTCCATCTTCTCATCTGTAAAAAAGATTAATTACACCTATCTCCTAGGCTTATTGTGAAAGTCAAATTAAATAAGATCAAGATGAAGCAGGACAAATGCAAAGTCTGGCACCCAGCAGGCATTCAGCAGAGGGTAGCTACTGATACTTCCCAACTCCGCTTTCCTCTGGCTCTGACCCAAATCAGGCCCCATTAATGCACATGGAGAACTGGAGGTCTCTGTTCACATTTAGAGAACTCCCAAGAGGGCAGAATGGGGCTCTCCAGGGCATGATAATGTCAGTACACGACTGACTGCACAGCAAGGTTCCTGCTCTCAAAATGTTTAAATGATGGAAGGGCCTGATAGGTAAATGTACACCCCCTCAAATATGCAAAATTGATTACTCAGTCTCTGTCATTGGGTAAAGGGCAGGAAAGAGTTTCACTTTAAGAGAAAGATATAGATAAGATCATCTTTCTTCCCATTGCTGTCTAAGGTGCTTCAGGAAAGAACACTGAAAACTGATACAGAACTCAAATGTAAAAAGGCCATCACATAGCTCAGAGTTAATTATAAGTAATTTTAATGAAACAATTTGTTCCCTCAGGTTTCCATGTTCTTCCAAGAGGTGTAATGAAATACACCCAGGACATACACACTTACAAATTTGTCATAAACACAGCCCTCCCGATCACCTAGACCACAGTCCTTGGCTGCTGCTTAGCGACAGGTGTCACATTCACGGTTGCCAGTGAGCCCAGGGGTGTCATTTCACTTCTAAATAAAGCATAATCGATAGAACCAGAACCATCCAGTAGGTACAACTGTACCATTCCTGACTCATCGTAGAGCTTGTTTACGCAGAGAATAAAATTCATCTCAGTTCGGCTTTGAGTAAATACACTGTAGTGTGCTCGGGACTGCAAATCAAGTGAATGTGGCTCCTGGTGGTGCCAAAGCCCTAGTCCTCCCTGGCCTTCCTCACGCGACAGATCCGGTCTGACTTTGGGCAGGGCACCGGGAACTCGATGCGGCTACCTGGGGAGGGAGGCTTAGCGGCCCGCCCCTCTGGCTGCAGGACCAGCTCTGGCGACCATTGCTGTCGCCCGCAGCGCGCGCTGAGCGATCGCGTGGAGCAGAGCCCCGGGGGGGGCGGATGGCTGCCTTCTCGACACCCCAGTCCTCCCCTCCCCCCTTCTCCAGCCGCGCGGCTCCCCCTCCCGGGAGCTGGCAGCCCGGGCCGCGGCAGCGCGCCCTGCTCACCGTGACTCCGTACTTGAGCGCGATGCCCTGCAGAGTGTCGCCGGCGCGGACCCGGTGCTCCACATGGCGCTCGATGACGCCGGCGCCCAGAGGCGCCCGCACGCTGGCCGTGCTACCGTACGAGCGGGTCTTGGTGCGGGCGAGGCTCAGCGACAGCTCGGCCTCCTCGGACTCGGAGCCGGAGCGCGAGCGCGGCGGTGGCGAGTGGGCCGAGGGCCGCGGGGCGCGGGGGCCGCCTTCCCGCAGGGACAGCGCGGGCGAGGAATCCGCCATGGGTCCTGCCGAGGCCGCCAGGTCGGGGAGCTCGCCCAGGGGGCGGCGCCTCCTCCTCCTCCTCCTTCGCCGCCGCCGCCGCCTCTTCCTCCTCACAGGGGCTGCGGCTGGCCGTTCCGCGGGGGCGGCGGGCGGGAGGCCGAGGCGGGAAGCTGCGGGCAGGGCATGGCGGGCGCCTCCTTTCTCCGCGTCCTGCCTGCCCCGGGCGCCCGCGCCGCTCGCGCACCTGCAAGGGGAAGAGCAGAGCGAGCTCCCGCAGCTGCCGGGCCGACTGCCGCGGCTCGTCCCTGCCCGCCAGTCCGAGGAAAGCCCTGCCCTGCGGGGAAACGGGGGCGCGCGGCAGCCGCGGCGGCTAAGAGAGGCCCGTCCGTAGGCGTCCCGGGCGCCAGGTGGTCTCCTGCGCCATGCAGACGGAACCTGGGCAGGACCCTGGCCACGGCAAAGAAACCAAAGCTTTGCTCTGCCCCCTCTGTTGACTCCCCAGCAGGGGCCAGCTTGCTCAGACCTGAAAGCTCTGCCAAACGCCAAGGGTACGTTTCTGCCCCCACCCTAGTGACCTCAAAGTCCACGTCACAGAAAAATTTAATAGCATCAAACACATAGCTTCTCCAGCTCCATCTCAACAGCCTGGAGGGTGCAGCCCTTTCAACATTACACCAAGAGGTACAGTGCTTCTAAGGCCCGGTGGCTGGCCTCAAAATAACCTTCCAGTTTGTTTGGGTTTCACTCTGCTTTGCACACCAGGGCCAGTTTTAGTCCTGGGCTGCTGTGAAAGCCTGACTGCATACAGTTCCTTCTCCTGGCTCACTAATTTACTATCTGCATCCATCTTTTTTCTTATCGGTTTCCTCTTTGACACCCCGACATCTTAACTCACCCCGGTATTACCATTACATCTACCCAAAGACTAGATCTTACTCATCTTTTTAGCTCCAGCATTGCCTACTTCAGTGAAATAAAAAATATACATGATCACTAGTAGTTGAATTGAGGTGTAGTAAAAAGATCCTGAAGGCAAAATGAGACTGTTTAGCACAAGTCTGCCAAATGTGAACTTTTGGGTGTCCATTCCAGGACCTAGGAGAGAGGTGGAACCTGAGTCTCAAAATATAGACAAGATTGGGTAACTTTGGGGCAATTTTCCTCTAAGAGTTTACAATCTAGTAATGAGACAGCATATAACATGTTTTCCACTAAGAAAAAAATTGCTAAAGGACTAGAAGTTTCTATTTGAAGATTAAAGAACTGGGTTACATGAGGTGTTATTAGGTGTTCATTAGAAAGCGTCCTGCATTACTTGGGGTAACATTGCAAGCTATATTTCCTTTTTGGAGATTCCCAATGCACATCAGAAAACTGAAGGCTCCAGAAGACCTGCAGGGAAGTAAGCTACTGGATTTTGCTTAACAGTGTATTTCCCAAACTCATTTAGTTATGGAACCTCTTTTTTCTTTAGAATTTCTACAGTTTGAGACATGCTGAATTAAAGGGGAAAGACAGGCCAAAATAAGAAACCAGGAAGATAATTTTGAAAAGTCAGAGATTACCAAAAGACAGAAAAGTAGGTACCTAAACTAAAGGGAGAAAATGCGCCAATAGGAAAGAAGTTAGGTGATGATCACTTAATTAACTTTACAAAATGTCCAAGGTGTCTGTAAAAGTGCAGTAAAAAATTTTGCCATCAAAAATCTAGACAGATTTGAAAGCCATCCCACTTCTTTCTTATTAGGGTTAATTTCTAAGCTATCACTAGTTATTTTTAATTTCTCTAGCCATAAAATGTCCTGGATTATGTAACACCTCCAAAACAGTTATAAATACTCTAAAATATAATACATATAATTCTCAGAATTTTCTCCATGATTCTTTTTGGTGATCTGCACTAGAGTTTCTTCTAATCCCCAAAATTCACCAACTTGAATTAATATTTATTTGACACTTCATAGTTAGGGTCCTTGGTGAGTTTTGTTCCCCTACATACCTGGGCTGTTTCTAGATATCCAGGCTTCCTGTGAATTTCATATCTATTTCTCCCAAATTCCAAGAATAAAAGTGAATATATACAATTTGTGGGTTACACTGAATTTTTGTTTGTTTTACTTCTTGAACCAGAACTTCAAAATTACGCTTATATGTATCTACCTACAATATAGAGCAAACCTCACAATTAATGGTAAAACAGTAGAAACATTTCATTTGAGGAGAAGAGCAAGAAAAGGAAGCCTTCTATTACTGCCTCCATTTAACATTCTTCCGGAGGGCCTTGCCAATGCAATAAGAAAAACAAGGAGAGAGGGAAATGAAGATTGAAAAGAAACAACAAACTGTTGTTTACAGATTGTAGGCAATACTAAAATGTTTACAGGCAACACAGATAATGTCTATAGTGGAACTGTTCAAACTATTAAGAGTTCATCAAAGTTATAAATGCGTAATCAATATGTAAACATCAATTGCATCAATGAATCAGGAAATATAAGTGTGAAAAAGATGACATTCCAGATACCAACAAAAATCCCTAGGAATAAGTTTAACAAAAGAGAAGCATTCCTTGTATGGAAAAATAAAAAACTTTATTGAAGTACATAAAATATAAATGAAAGCAGGGATATACCATATTTATGAATGAGAAATACAAAATAATGAAAACATAATTTTCTTCCCAAATGAGTATATAAATACTCATTAAAATTCCAACCAAAATCCCTATAGGATTCTTCAAAGGACATGACAGGGTTATCCTAAAATTCATATGAAAGATAAAGAGCTAACAAGAGTCAAGACATTCCTGAAGAAGAAGAATGAGGAAGGGGACTTATCCTCATAGCCATCAAACTTATAATAAATCTATGAGAACTAAACTAGTGTGGTACTGATGCTGAGATAGACAAATGCAACAAAGGACAAAATAAGCCCAGAAACAGATCCATACATTTTGGAGAACTTAATCTGTAACAGACATAGGATTACATATTCAATAAATGTTGCTAGAACAATTAGTGATTCATGTGAAAAAAGATGAATTAGATCCTTACCTTATACCATACATTGAAATCAATTACAGATTGATTAAAGACATACTTGAGGAAAGCAAACTTCAATACTTTTGTAACAATATCTTTATAACCTTGGTATAGCAAAGGAATTCTTAAACACGATACCAAAAATACAAACCATACAAAAAATGACAGATAAATTCTAGATTTCAACCTTAAAAAGTTCTATGCATCAAAAGACATCTTAAAACTTTGAATAGATAAGATAAAAATGGAAGAAGACATTTGTTACAAATATAACTGACAAAGTATTACTATGCAGAATATATTAAAATGTCTACAAATTATTGAAAGAGAAATCCTAGGAAAAATGATCAAAAGGTATGAACAATTTACAGATCAGAAAACTCAAATGGCCAATAAACCTAGCAAAAGATGCTCAACCCTACCAGTAAGCAAAGAAATTCAACTTAAAGACCATAATTTCATAGATATCATATTAACAAAAATTAATAAATTGGATAATTCTAAGTACTGGTAAGGTTGTCTAACAAGAACTCTCAAACAGTGTTGGTAGCAATGTAAATTGGTGCAACCACTTGGAAGAGCTAAATGGCAGTATCTAATAAAGTTGAAGTACATACCTAGAGTTCTGGTTCTGGCAACCTGACAGTCTAACACAGAAGCCCTCCTACTGCAAATATTTACAATTTAGATTAAATTTTTAAAATAAAATTCATAATTGAGCTGGCGATTTAAAAAGGGACATCCATGAATGTGAGGGCAATCTGGCTGTAACATCTGTCACCCCATTGATCGCCAGGGTTGATTGGGCTGATCTGGCAAGCTAGGCAGTTGTCCCCTTCCTCCCTCACTGCTCTGTATGCATCTCTCTCAAAGCTGAGCTCTTGGTCAAAGAGGAAGACCTCCCTGATCGAGCAGGATGTTCTTTGGTCAAAGGTATATGAGTAGTTGCACTCCCCTGCTAGAATCTCCAAACAAGCTCTCAAAAAGAGGATGACTTAAAAGATAGAGCCATAAACAACTTGCTTAACATAATACATGAAGACATAGAAAGCCCAAATAACCATTAAATAAATACCATTAAAGAAATTAAATCAGTACCAGTGTTAAAAATCTCGCTACAAAAAAAAAAAAATCAGTGTCAGAAGATTTTGGTGGAAGATTCTATCAACCTTTCAAGGAACAGATGAATCCATTCTTATGTAAACTCTTTCAGAGAACAGAACTAGCAGGAACAATCCCCAATGGGGTCCACAGTACAACCATACACCAAATCCCATATATGGCATAGTATAACCATGACACCAAAACCAGTTGAGCAAGGTGTAAGGAAGGAAAATTATGGACTAACATTACTCATAAATATATTGTTATGGTCTGTCTGATTGTTTTTGTCCCTCCTGCCCCCAAATCCTAACTCAAGGCCATTGTATACCAAGGTGGGGCCTTTTGAAGAGATGATTTGGTCATAAGGGCAGAGCCCTCATGAATGGGATCAGTGCTCCTATAAAATAGGCCCAAGGAAGCTCATTCAGCACTTTCTACCATGTGAGGACACAATGAGAAGGTGCCATTTATGAACCAAAAAACAGGCCCTCACCAGACACTGGATTTCCCAGCACCTTGACCTTGGACTTCCCAGCCTCCTGAACTGTAAGGAATAAATTTCTGTTCTTTATAAACTATCCAGTCTATAGTATTTTATTAGAGTAGCCCAAATGAACTAAGACTAACATAGATACAAGAATCTTAAAATATTATTAATCCAAATCTACCAGTGCATACAAAAGATAATCCATCACGAACAAGATGACTTTATCCCAGAAATTTAAGGGTGCTTTAATGTTAAAATGTTAATAGATTTGATAACTGAATAAATAGAACCAAGGAACAAATGTAACAGAGGATAAACAAGACCTTTATGGAGAAAAAATTTTACCTTTAAAATTTAACTATGATAATTAAAGAAATCTTAAATAAATGAAAAGTCTATGCCACATTCATGGGTAGGAAGACTTGCTATCATAAAAAAATGTCAATACTCTACAAATTGATCTGTAGATTCTCTGCAATCGCAATTAATACCCCAATATGAGTTTTCAAGAAACATGACAAGCTAACTGTAAAACTGATATGAAAAAGTAAACACAGACAGCCTTTACTGTGAGCTACATCTTAAGATATCTCTTAAGAATAAGTAAAGGGAAATTTCCCTACCATATATCAAGAATTATTATGAAGCTATATTAGTTAAGACAGGGTGATATTGATGCTGTGAGACCAATGGATAGGAACAGTGCAGCCATGAAACAGAATCACAAATGTATGAGCACTTCTCCTATGACGAAGGTGGCTCTGCATACCACTGGAGAATGGTCTCTGAAGTGCAGATATCAGGACAACTGATTATCCACATCTCTACTTTGGACCATAAACAAAATTTAATTTCAGATGGATTATAAAGACTTAATTGTGGAAGGTAAAAATTTTAAAACTTTTAGAAGAATATATATAGAAAAATATCTTTATGATCTCAGAGTAGGAAAGTATTTCTTCAGTAAGGCAAAAAAAAGATGACCTATAAAAGAAAAGATCAATAAACATGACAACACTAAAATTAAAAACTTCTCCTAAAAAAAAAAACCTTGAAGAAAATGAAAAGACAACTTAGAAACTAAGACAAGATATACGTATCCTAAGGAACCAAAAATATTTGAATAAAATGTTTAAATTATCCCTTATTATCCAAACTCTAGCTAATTTTTACATGAAAATCAGTACCCAAACAGATTCTGAAAATTAGGTATCCCTCATTACTTCAACTCTGGCTATCTGAATTCAGAAACTACATAAATTATGGTGGCCAAGAATGTTTTATTTGTAACATATACAACAAAGATTAATATCTAGAATATTTAAAGAGCTAATTCCTCCATATCAATTAAAAAAAGATAAATAATCCAATTGCAGATTGGCAAAAATTAAGAAATTTGGCAAAACTTGCATATTGGTGAAGATAGGAATTCTTACACTCTGCCTGGGAAAGTACAGTTTGGCACAACCACTTTGAAAAACACTCTGCCATTATCTTGTAAAACTATACATGTGCATTTCCTATAGACTAATATTAGATACTGTATATGCCCTGTTGTAGAAATTCCAATACTAAATAATGTATATGTTCTGTTGAAAATCTTCTACCTGTCCACCAGGTGACAGGTGTAAGAATGTTTATAGCAACATTGTTCAGAATAAAAAAAATGGAAACAATTACTCATCAATAGCAGCAAAGATATTCAATTTGTGTTATACTTACATAATTGCATATTTTAACAGCTTTATTGAGATACAGTTCACATACCATACAATTAATTTAAAGTGTACCAATTCAATGATATTTATATTACATTATTAATTTTTAAAATTGTGGTATATATAACATAAAATTCACCATTTTAATTATTTTTAAGTGTACAATTCATTGGCATTAATTATGTTCACAATGTTGTGCAACCATCACTACTATCTATTTCTAAAACTTTTTCATCACTCCAAACAGAAACTAATGGTGTGTGTTTGTTGGTCCAGTGCTGGTATTATCCACTACAGCTTCATGGAACCTGGTCAGTCCATTACAGTGGATGTCTCCTGCAACCAACTGTACAAAATGATGAGGATACTTAATGAAGAAGCAGCCAACAGAGATTAGTCAACAGAGATAGGCCAATCCTCTTGCAAGACACTTGACCCCATGTCGTACAAACAATGCTGCTAAAACTACAGCAGCTGAACTTGGAAACTCTCTGTCATCCAGCAGATTCACCAGACCTTGCACCAACTGACTACCACTTCTTCCAGGCTTTAGACCACTTCTTGCAAGAAAAAATACCCAATTCTCAACAAGCTGTGGAAAAGGCCTTTCACGATTTGATAGCCACTCGCTCTCCAGGCTTCTTCACTGCTGGTATAAACAAGCTACCATTAAGATGGCAAAACTGGTCTACGGCCATACCAGCCTGAACGCGCCCGATCTTGTCTGATCTCGGAAGCTAAGCAGGGTCGGGCCTGGTTAGTACTTGGATGGGAGACCCCCTGGGAATACCGGGTGCCGGAGGCTTTTGGCCTCTTAGGGCGCGGTGGCTCACGCCTGTAATCTTAGCACTCTGGGAGGCTGAGGCGGGCG
>VBSM01001044.1:3814757-3830191 GCA_008086735.1 Cheirogaleus medius | reverse complement strand
AAAAAAAAAAAAAAACGAAAAACAAAAAAACCAATATAGATGCCTTTTATTTCTTTTTCTTGTGTAATTGCTCTGGCTAGAACTTCCAGTAAAATGCTAAATAGCAGTGATGAAAGAGGACAACCTATCTCCTTTCTGATCTTAGGAAAACAGGTTTTTTTTTTCTTCCTTTTTATAACTCTAATCCCATGACACATTAGAGCATTCAGTCTTTCACCATTGAGTATGATGTTAATTGTGGGCTCATAACTGCCCTTTATCATATTAAGGAGTTCCCTTCTATTTCTAGTTTTCTGAGTGTTTTTATCATGAAAGCGTGTCGGGTTTTGTCAAATGTCTTTTCTGCATTGAGTTGATCATGTGGGGCTTTTTTCCCCTTTGTCTATCAGTGTAATGTATTACCTTTGTTAATTTTCTTATGTTGAACATCCTGCATTCCTGGGATAAATCCCACCTCATCATGGTATGTAATTCTCTGAATATGCTATTAAAATTTGATTTGTTTGTATTTTCTTGAGAATTTTTGCATATATATTTATAAGGAATATTGATTTGTAATTTTCTTTTCTTGTGATGTCTTTGTCCGGTTTTAGTATGAGGGTAATACTGGGGCCTCATAGACTGAATTAGGAATTCAAAGAATTCACCAGTGAAACCACCTGGTCCTAGATTTGTTTTTGTTGGGAGATTTTTGATTACTGATTCAATCTCTCTACTTGTGATAATTTACTAAGATTTTTCTATTTCTTATTGAGTCAGTTTAGATAATCTGTGTTTCTAGAAATTTGTCCATTTCATCTGGGTTATCTAGTTGGTTGGCATATAATTGTTCACAACATTCTCTCATAATCCTTTTTATTTCTGTATGGTCAGCAGTGATGTCCCCACTTTCATTTTGGATTTTAGTTACTTGCATCTTCTCTCTTTTTTTCTTTGTCAGTCTAGTGAAAAGTTTGTCAATTTTGTTGACAAATTTGTCAAAGAACCAACTTGTGGTTTCATTGATTCTTTCCACTGTTTTTCTATATTTTACTTGTTTTCCCTTTAATCTTTACTATTTTCTTCCTGTGTTAGCTTTGTGTTTAATTTGGTTTTCTTTCTCTTGTTCATCAAGATATAAAGTTAAGTTACCTATTTGAGTTCTTTCTCCTTTTTAATGTAGGCATTTACAGCTATAAATTTCCCTTGGAGCCCTGCCTTTGCTGCATCCCATGTTTTGGTATGCTGTGTTCATAATACAGCATATTATATTACTGCATATTATAGAGTAGTAAAAATGAATGCACTGCAGCTAGCTATAACTTTATAGCTTTGTGAGAAACCAGCAAACTGACTTCCAAAGTGGTGGTACCATTTTGTGGCCCCATGAACAATGAATGATAGTTCCCATTGCTACATAACCTCTCCAGCATTTGGTGTGGTCAATGTTTTAAATTTTGGCCATTCTAATAGGTGTGTAGTAGTATCTCATTGTTGTGTTAATTTACAATTCCCTAATGACAGATGATGTTGAACATCTTTTCATATGCTTATCTGCCATCTGTATATCATTTTTGGTGAGGTGCCTGTTCAGATCTTTTACCCTTTTTTAAAAAATTAGGCTGATTGTTTTCCTTTTGTTGAGTTTGTAAGAGTTCTTTGTATATTTTGGATATAAGTCCTTTATCAGGTATGTGTTTTTCAAATATTTTCTCTACTCTGTGGCTTGCCTTTTAATTCTTTCAACAAGGTCTTTCTCAGAGCACTTTTTTAACTTTAATAAAGTTTAACTTATCAGTTTTTTCTTTCATGGGTCATGTTTTTGGTGACATATCTAAAAGTCATCACCAAATCCAGTCACCTGGATTTTCTCCTATATTATTTTCTAGAAGTTTTATAGTTTTGTGTTTTACATTTATTTCTATGATCAATACATCTTGAGTTAATTTTTGTGAACAGTGTAAATTCTGTGTTTAAAGTCATTGTTTTGCACGTGGATGTCCAATTGTTTCAGTACCATTTGTTGAGAAGATTACCTTTTCTCTATTGAATTGCTTTTGCTCCTTTGTAAAACATTAGTTAACTATATTTGTGTGGGTCTCTTTCTGGGCACTCTATTCTGTTCCTTTGATCTATTTGTCTATTCTTTCACCAATACTACACTGTCTCAATTACTGTAGCTTTATAGTAAGTCTTAAAGTTGAGTAGTGTAAGTCCTCTGACTTTGTTCTTCTTCAATATTATTTTGGCATTTCTAAGACTTCCCGTATAAACTATGGAATTGGTTTTTCAATATCCACAACATAATTTGCTGGGATTTTAGTGGGGATTGCATTGAATCAATTGATGCTAGTTTTGAAGGATTGACATCTTGACAATATTGAGTCAACATTGAGTACATGGAATCTCTCCATTTGTTCATATTCATTGATTTCTTTCATCAGTTTTGTTTTCCTCATATAGATATTGTACATATACCTAAGTCTTTCTTTCCTTTTTCTGTTGCTAATATAAATGGTGTTTTTAATTTCATATTCCAATTACAGGAAAGCAACTGTATTTTCTATATTAATCTTATATCCTATAACATTGTTATACACAGTTATTCATTCCAGGAGTGTGGTTTTTGTTTTTGGGTTTGTTTTTTTTTTTTTGACAATTCTTTTGGATTTTATACATAGCCAATAATGTTATCTGTGAACAAAGATAGTTTTATTTCTTCCTTCTCAATCGATGCATTCCTCTTTTCCCTTTATTGTCTTATTACATTAGCTAGGACTTTCAGTACGACATTGAATAGGAGTGGTTGCAGGGGACATCTTTGCCTTGTTTCTGATCTTAGGGGGAAAGCATCTAGCGTATCATCATTTAAATATACTCTTACCTGTAAAGTTTTTTTTATAGATGTTCTTTATCAAATTGAGGAAGTATCCCTCTAATGCCAGTTTGCTAAGAGCTTTTTATCATGAATGGGTGTTGAATTTTATCAAATGCTCTTTCTACATCTATTGATATAATCATATGATTTTTTTCTTCTTTAGTTTGTTGATGTGATAGGTTACACTAATTGATTTTTGAATGTTGAATGTTGTTTACCTGGAATTAATCCTACTTGGTTGTGATATAAAATTCTTTTTATACAAGGTTAGATTCAATTTGTTGATATTTTGTTAAGGACATCTATATTCATGAGAGATACTGGCCTATAATTTTTCTTTCTTATAATGTCTTTGTCTGGTTTTGATATTGGGGTAATGCCGGCCTCATAGAATGAGTTAAGAAGTGTTCTCTTGGCTTCTATTTTCTGGAAGAGATTATAGAAAATTGGTATCATTTCTTCCTTAAATGTTTGGTAGAATTTAGCAGTTAAACCATTGGAGCCATGATAAATCTAATAAAGATTAAAGCAGAAATATATTAAATAGAGACTACAAAAACAATATAGAAAATCAATAAAACCAAAAGATAGTGCTTTGCAAAGATCAACAAAATTGACAAATCTTTACCTAGACTGATCAAGAAAGAAAGAGAGAGAAGACTCAAATTACTAAAACCAGAAATAAAAAAGGGGACATCACTACTGGCCTTAAAGAAATAAAAAGGATAATAAAGGAATATTATGAGCTACTGTATGCCAACAAATTAGATAATTTAAATGAAGTGGATGAATTCCTAAAAAGGCACAAACTAACAAAACTGACTCAAGAAGAAATACATAATCTGAATAGATATACAACAAGCAAAGATTGACCTAGTAATTTTAAAACCTCTGACAAAGAAAAGCCAAGGCCCAGATAGCTTTATTGGTGAATTGTACCAAACATTTAAAGAACTAATATCAGTCCTTCATAAACACTTCCACAAAATAGAAGAGGAGGGAATGCTTTCTAACTCCTTTTATAATGCCAATATTATCCTAGCACCAAAACCAAGGGCATCACAAGAAAAAAAAATACAGACCAATATTTCTTATGAATGTAGACACAAAAATTCTTGATAAAAATATAATACTAGCAAACCAAATCTAGCAATATGCAAAGAGGATTATACACTATGACCAATTGGGATTTATCCCAGGAATGAATGGTAAATTTAACACCTGAAAATCAATGTAATACACTATATTAATGAAATAAAGGGGGGAAAAACCCCACATGAACGTCTCAATAGACACAGAGACAGTCTTTGATTTAATCCAGAACCCTTTTGTGATAAAAATATTCAACAATATAGGAATACACAGGAACTTCCTCAAATTGATAAATGGTGTTCACTAAAAAGCACAAACAAGAAAGTTAAGAAAAAAATCACTGAATGGGAGAAAATACTTGCACATCACATATCTGACAAGGGATTTGTATCCAGAACATATAAAGAACTTTCATAAATCAATTACAACTCAATTAAAAAATAGGCAAAGGATTTGAATAGACATTTCTCCAAAGAGGATATACAATGGCCAATAAGCATATGAAAAAATGTTCAACATCATTAGTCATTAGGGAAATGCATATCAAAATCCCACTAGGATCATTGGTTTGTAGAAATTACATTGATTAAAAAAAAATCCCACTAGGATGGCTATAATTTAAAAAAGACATTAACAAGTATTGGTAAGGATGTGGATAAACTAGAACTGTTCATCCATTGTTGGTCAGAATGTAAAATGCCACAGCTACTTTGGAAAATAGTTTGGTAGTTTCTCAAAACGCTACCAGTATACATAAAGTTACCATAAGAAACAGTAATTCCACTCCTAGATAAGAGAAATGAAAACATATGTCTGTACAAAAATTTGTACACAAATGTGCATAGCAACGTTATTCATAACAGCCAAAATATAGAAGCAATCTAAATGTCCATCAACAGACGAACAGATAAACAAAATGTGTTATATGCATACGGTGAATCCTATTTGTCCATAAAAAAGAATAAAATACTGATACATGCTACAACACATATGAACCCTGAAACCATTATAAGTGAAAAAAGCCAGTCACAAAAAACCACATGTTGCATGACTCCATTTATGTGAAATGCCCAGAATAAGCAAATCTAGAGAAGACAGAAAATAGATTCATAGTTGCCAGGGTCTAGGTGTGTGGAAGAAATGGGGAATGACTGCTAACATGTATGAGGTTTCTCTTTGTGGTTTCAAAAATGTGATAGTTACACAACTCTGTGAATATACTAAAAACCATTGAACTGTATACTTTAAAAAGGGTGAATTTATGGTATGTGAAATATATCTTAACAAAACTGTATTTTAAGAAAGAAAAAATATACAGAAAATTATTTGATAAAGTCTCGTGACTCAGCTTCAACCTTTATCAACTCATGGCCAATCTTGTCTCATCTATATCCTTACCCTGCCATTCTACCCCAGCTCCTACGCTGGATAATTTCAAAAGCAAATCCCAAATACTATTTCTTCTGTAAATATTCGGTTTATTGCTCCAAAAGATAAAGTTTTTTTTTGAAAAAAAATCATGATACTGTTATCACATCCAGAAAAATTTTAAATAATGTCTTAATATAATCAAATAGCTTGTGTTCACATTTCTCCCAAATGTCTCATTAGTGTGATTTTTTTAAACAGTTGCTTTGTTCAAATCAAGATCTGTACTTTACATATGGTTATTTGTCTCATGTATCTCTATATATCTGTGAGCTTTCCTCCCTCTTTTACTTTTCTTGCAATTTACTTATTGATGAGACTGGGTTGTCATGTAGTTTCCCACATTTTGGATTTTACTGATTGCATAACTGTGATGTCTTTTACCATGATCACTTTTACATAGTGATACAATTTAACTCAGAATTCATCAACATAGTCTGCTGCTTCTTTAGTCCTTATTAATCGCCATATCCTTTGCAGCATACTTGACACAAATGATCTCATTTAATCTTCATAACAACCCAACGTGGTAAGTATTAGTATCCTCAGTTTAGAGATGAAGAAAATGAGGCTTAGAAAGGTTAAAGGAACTTGGCCACAGTTAAACCATCAGTAAATATCTGGGTTCAAACTCAGGTCTGTATGATATCAAAACCCATGATGTTATCTGTTACGTGATAATACGCCCTCACATTTACTTTGCTTGTGGTTTATAGTGGTTTGCTGTTTATCAGGTCTAGGAAGTAGTCTCTTACTCCATCCAAAGAACACACATTCACATTTCATCTGTAACACTTAGGATGTTTTTAGCTTTAAGTAATGGAAAACCCCACCTCAAATTGACTGAACAATAAGGATATTTATTATCTCATGTAACAAGAAATCCAGAAGTAGGGCACCACCAAGGGCTGGTTGATTTACTGACTCAACAACACTGTCGCAGACCCTGGTTCATTCTATCTCTTCACTCTGCCATCATCAGTGTGTTGGCTTTGTCCTAAGGCTCGATTCCCTGACGGTTATAAGACGGCCATTCCAGTTTCAGGTAACACAGCCAGATGCAACAACGTCCAGTGAAGACGGTGGCATGTTTCCCAGTAGGGCTCTGTTTAAGTGCAATAAAACCTTTCCCAGAAGTTCTTTCAGCAGATCTCTCCTCAGTTCTCACTGGCTAGAACTGAGTCGCATGCCCACTCTCAATCTCAGGCTAGTTAAGAGGATCCTATTCCCCTGGCCCATGATAGGTTTAGGCATGTACCCCTGAGATGGTAATAGGGTCACCTTCTCTGATGGATCAACACCCATACAAGCTTCTGTAAAGAAGAAGGAGAGGTTGGAATGCATATTAAGTGGGCAACCAACAGTATCTACTGCCTGTTCCTAATGAGGTATGCTATATATTCTATAGTGAGTAATTAAAATATTTCATTATAACTGACACTTATAATTTTTTTACTTTCTGCCATTACATTTACTATCAATGTATCAGCTTCCTCATTTGTAGGAAGAAATGGCTACACAAGATGATCTATAAGGTCCCTTCCAGCTATGGGAGTTCTGTTTCAATTTTACATTTTCATTTTCTAAAAAGTAAGTTGAAAAGTTAAACCTAAAAGATATGGTCCAGAAATGATGATGGGTTTCAACTGATTAGTCATAGATATGGCTGACGTCCTTTCTCCCTTAAAATAAGACATAGACGTTAGATTTAAAGAACTACAACAGACCGGAACTGGTAATGTCTTTCCATTAAGTTTTAAAATTAGGTAAGTGATCTACCTTCCTCACTCATCCATTAACATCTACAAGCTTCCAGTCCTCATTATACAGACAGAGAATGGCCCAAAGTTCCTTTTCACAACTCACTTTATTTAGTTTGGTGTCAACATCCTCCTGGATGTATCTCTGCTTTGACTGCCAACTATGACTTTCACTTAATCATTTCTCTGTCTGCTTCCTTTCGTAGCCTGTTTCTGAAGTAATGTTCTTTTTATTTTATCACATACAGCCATTTTCCTTGTGGGGAACCATAGGACACCAAAGAGGAAGATAGTACACTATGGGATACCTTTGCTACTCTTTCTTCCAATATGGATGGAATTACCTTATTATTTTTAGCATATGCCTACTCTCAGCTTTCTCTGGGGAAACTGCTGGCTTGATGTGTAAACGCCCTTTCTTATTTAACAAAGGGATATGAGTGTAACAAATGAAAAACATAAAAAGGTCAAAGACATCCTGTCTGTTACACAGGACATTTGGAATAATAAATATACAGGAAAACCTGGGAACACGATTTAAACTGGCTTGGCCACACTGCCATTTCAGTTAACTCCTTGCAATTCAGATCTGTCATACTGAGGAGGCCCAGGGTACTGTCCATTACCACCATTGACAGTGGAAACCACCCTGATCTCTCAGTCAGCAGCTCCTGTGTGCCAGCATCCATCACACTAGTCCCAAGAGTTTTTGAGAATTAACTTTACTTTCTGATTCAGCCCATATGCTGGGGAAGGCATGGTCCTGTTTGGAAATATGCAAAGGAAAGACAGTGCTGAGCATGCCCACAGTGGAAGGAGCAAAGATGGGCTTAGTGGCCAGACGGTTGACCTTGAATAAGTCATATTACCTCTCTGTGTCTCTTATAACTCTCGCTGGAAAAAAAGTCCTCACACTGCACATCTCACAGGGTTGTTGCAAAAACCAAATGAGAACATGGTGGCTCAGGTCTGTAATCCTAGCACTCTGGGAGGCCAAGGCGGGTGGATCGCTCAAGGTCAGGAGTTGGAGACTAGCCTGAGCAAGAGCGAGACCCCAGTCTCTACTAAAAATAGAAACAAATTAGACAAATGAGAACATGAATAGGAGAGTATTTTCACAAATGCAAAGCGGTGATGTTATTTTCAAATATGGAATTTCCTCTGCAGCATTTTTTTTCTGGCCACATGATGACTGCATATCCCATGCCAGACAATAAAGCTGTTTCACCTCCATTCATCCTTTGCCTATTTCAGACAGGGATCACACTCGCCATGCTGCATCCATCCCTTTCGTTCATTTTCCTCCACCACATCTCTCAATGCATATCCCACCATACTGTGAAATACTGCACAGTGGCAACTTGCAAAACTCAACACACCTTCAACTGTCAAGATAAGTGCCCTAAGCAAAGGTTGTGTATGATTAAAGGATGCAGCAAGGGTTCAAAAGGAGATAGAGAGACCACGTCTAATTAGAAAAGGCTTCTGGAAGGTAACGCTACGATGCCATGTATTTTCATAATTTTGGTCTCTGTCCTGCGTCACCCCACCTCACTTTCATGCTTCATAAACAAGACAGTATTTTCTCTATCTTTGTAGCTCCCGAGAACCCAGAAGAGAGGACATTTCAGCACATATTCAGGGATGAAACAAACCCAGTGGGTTTTAACATTTACCTAGTTTAATGAGAACTATAGCACTATGTTGTAGGGCTTTCCCGGCAAAAAGTGTGCCCAAGAACTCCCTCCTAACTCCGAAGGAAGGAACCTTTACTGAGTGCCAACACAGGCATATGCTGTGGGTCTTTTAATCCTCACAGCACCTCTTCAAGCTTTAAGTCTTTTATACAGATGAGGACACGAAGGCTCACTGAGGCTAAGTTGTCCTGTGTCACATCTAGTGAACGCACCACATGTGCGTGTGCTTCTCCAACACCCTCATGCCATGACTTCAGATCAGTCTCGCTCAACCCCACCTTACTTACCTCCCTCCCCCAGGCAACTAAGCCAGCTACTTCTCCCCGCGCTCCCGATCAGCCAGTCAACCCTACGGCAGGCCTGGTCTGCACCTGAGCCGGGCCTGAGCAAGGCTTCCACGTCAAGATGCTCACTCACCCAAATGCGCCTCACCAGCGTGGAAAGCCTGTGCCTGCCACCCTATCCGCAGCCCCGGGCGTCCCAAAAGAGCCTGCACAGCTTTTCCCCTTGCAGACCGTCACCGGGTCCCGACCCGGATTCTAGGAGAGGACCCCTGCTGGGGAAGTGCGGGGGGCGGGGAACCCCAGCGCTGCGGCCGGGCGGGCGGGGGTCCCGCCTCCGCGCTGTGGCCGCGCGCCGCCGGGAACTACGCTTCCCAGCCTGCTCCGCTGCCGCCGCGCGCCCCGGCGCCGCGCCCGGCCGGAGCCGCCTGTTGATCGCCGCGCTCGCCCCGGCCGCGGCGCCGCCCCAGCTCGCCCGGCCCCGCCAGCTCGGGGCTGACGGACTGCCCGCCCTCACCGCCGGCTCCGGGATGGGCGCACGGACGGGTGAGCGCGCCGGGGACGGGAGGGGGCCTGCCCCGGGCAGCCGCTGTCTGCAGCCCCCGGGCCCGGAACGCGGTGCCGCCGCGCCCTCCCTGCCCGCCGGAGGATGCTCCGCGGCTCCGGCGCTCGGCCAGGCGGGCGCGCAGAGCCGGGGCGCCTTTCGCCTCCCGGCCCGGCGGGCTGCACGGGGCGAGCGGGCGCCGCACGCGGGCGGCACGGGCGGGAGGCGCCCGCGGGGGTGTGGGTCCCACGCCCTGCACTGCGGTGCCGCAGCCTCTGCAGCCCGCTGGGCCGCGGCAGTGAGGGCGCGGTCTCCTGTCCTCCCGGGCTGCGGGGCTGGGTTTTTCCACGCTGGGCTTTGTTTCCCACTTTCTCCTCTCTTGTGAATGTTTGATAAGCTCCTCGAGTCTTATGCACCTCACTGCCTCGTTAAAGCAGAGGACAAGGAAGGGTGGACTCCAGCCGGCATCTTTTTCTAAGATCCCTAGAGCTGTCACTCGCAGGGCGTTTCAGCCTCCCTGAAAGCAGCCCGATGCAGGTCCTTGAGACGCTTTTTTTCCCCCCCTGATTAAAGTTAATGATAATATGTGCTCCCTTGAGGCTTCCTAAATTTTCCCTGTTGACCTGCATAAATGAAGGTTGATTTTTAAAATAATGAGAATGAAAGGCTCCTAACGGGATTTTTTACTTAAAGTATTCGAAGGTGGGAAAGTGATGCGGTCAAAATGCAAATTAGCAATGAAGGAGGCTGTGAATGCTATGGTTTCGCCTGTGCGCCTTAAACGTCTGAATCACGAGGCACTTGGGAAGGGAATGAAAAGAATATTGGAGGAGGTGTTTTAAAAACCAGCTTCCCGTCCTAGCTCCACTATAAGGAGCTGAGGAACCCTGGGCAAGGGCCCTCCACCTCTGAGCCTCTTTTTGTATGTAAAATGGGGCATTTGGGCGAAATGATCTCTAAACCTCTATTCTTCCAAGCTTCTGCTATCAGGGAACTGAAGAGATGAGGGTGCTTCTGTTTAACACCATTACAAAAAGCCCGATTGTGACTGAACAAGCAGCTCTGCCTTAGTGAGGAGGAAAGATTTTTCAGGGCTTAGGCAATCTGATATTTTTACAAAATGAAACTGATTGATTCTATCTACTCTCTTCAGTCTAACCCAATAAATATGCATTACAACCATTTTAATTTTTGTAAATTACTGTAAATTGGTAGTCATAAACGTGGTGGTTTTTTGTTTTTAATTTGCTGAAGGTGAAGTGATGGGATCAGCAGATAAGGGGTTAGTGGCTCCCTAGGGCTGGGCCTGAACAGTGGAGTGTGGTCAGCAAGGAGGTGGGGGAGGCAGCCCCAGCAAGGAGTAACCAGAGCACATATACACTGAGAAAAGAGAGGATGGTACTGATGGGCCATTGTTTGAAAAGGAAATACACCATAGAAGGAAGAAGAGAACCAGAAATTTAGCACTATGCAAACCCTAATATAACAGATGATTCAGGCAAGGACTCACCAAACTGATACAAAACCTTGGAGTGAAAGATGGTTGAAGAATAGGATTTTTACATTATTTCAAAGTATCTCACCACAGACTGCTTAAGGAAAAGGTGAATTTACAATGGAGAGATTAGGAGGTCAGCACTTTAACCAAATGATCAAGTTTAGCAGCACCTATTATGGATCTCCTGTAATGGTGCAATAAGAAGGCTGTAACTTCACCTATGTAGTGTTCTTGCCAAGAAGACTGGGGATCGGGAAGCACAACTGTTGTATATCAAAATACTCAAGTGGCGTAACAAAGAAATGGGAACTTTGAATCCTAAAAGAGAAAAAAAAAGCTATAAAAACCAATTTGGAGACAATAGGGATATTTGAATATGGACTGCATGTTGGATGGTATTATGGAATTACTGTTAATTTATTTTAGGTGCAATAATGGTACTGTGATTATGTAGGAGACCAAACTATCCTCATTCTTTGGAGAGGTGGTATTAGAAGTGAAGTGTCATGACATCTCCAACTTTTGGCTTGTTTAGATAAACATGTATAGGGTGACAGAGCAAGTTCAGGAATGTGGCAAAAGTGGCAGAATGGTGACAGTTGGTCAAATCAAGAAGAATGGCATATAGGTGTTTATTTTACTATTCTTTTAACTTTTCTGTAGATTTGAACTTTTTAACTAAAAAATTGGGGGAGATCAATAAAATAAGTAAATTAAGAGAAAGTGTTGTAGAGGTCTGTGTGAGTAGTGATAGAGAGCTGCAGTGAATATATGAGAACTCCTTGGTTTCAAGTTCCCAAGGCTTAAATCCTATTGGAAGTATGAGTGGGGTCAGGAGAAGCTCCCTTTTTTGGTTCATCTCGGCTGCTATCAATCCTTTATGCTTAAGATACCCCATCTCCTCACTCCAACCTCAAAGCATTAGTAATTCCCCAAACCTTAGAAACTCTAGCTCTATACACGAGCCATCCCTTCCCTCTTTTTGTCTGAGATCTATGTCAGTGTGTAAGGAAGTTTGATAACATAGGTGGTGGTTCATTTTATTTTGGGTTAGGGAAGCTTTGGGGGAAAAAAACCAATCCAGCTTTGTGACAATAGAAGTTGAGGGGTTTCCTCGCATTCCCTTTGCGTGTAAGTCACATACAACCAAATGTTTTCCTTATAGACTATAGACTATAAGTAGTTCAAAGGGTCCGTAGAAGACATGTGCAGAGACTTCCTGTAACCAAACCAAGAAAATAGAATCAACTCTTAAGATACAATATTTAATCTCTTATACAGAATCCTTTGCTACAAGGATATTTTTGCTATTCCTGGATGTTGTGTGTATATATATATGAAAATGTTAATTTGGGGTGTACACATTTATTTGCATTAATGTCTAAGATAGTTTATGTGTATGTATCTGTGAACTTCTCAATCAGTATTCCCCAAAATATATCGAATGTTAATAGGTTACAAGAAAAAGTACCTAGTCACCTTTGAGAAACACTAGGGTAAACAAAACTGAAAAGGTTTTTCAGAGTCTTTGTTCATAGGTATGAAGGTGGGGAAGGAGTGTCCGTAGGATATAGCATGGAATGGTTCCCAAACTGTACAAAAAATTTTTTAAATCTTGAGAGACTAGCATTGCATGGAACCAACTTTGAGAAAACTGCCTTTAATGCATTTTTAGGTGGAAGGTCAGGACATCTGGATAAATGTGTAGGTTGTAAGTATTTGTCATTTGTGCTTCCCATTACCTACAGATTAGAATTCAAATTTCAGTTTTCTGGTTTTAATGGATCATAACTGTTTGACCCCAATCTACTTTTCCAACCTTAATTTCCCATACTTCTTCCTGTGAACTCTCCTATTTAGTAATCTGTTGCATACTATGAACCATTTTTATTTTCAGTATACCAAGGAGTCAATTACACGTAATTTTGAAGGCTTTGTGGTTGTATAACACAAGATACACTGTTCTGCTTTGGCTCTTCCATGGAGCTGGGATAGCCCCCTTTCCTGCCAAAGCCATTTGAGTTCCTTGGCCTTGGTCCTGTGTTTCAGCACAACCTTCCTCAAAGCTGTGATTTCATGTTATTTTTGATTTTATGTTTTGCCCTCCTGTTTTGGCATCAAGGCTGCCCCACTGACTATCTTTCATGTGTGTCACCAGTATTTCTGGATTCCCCTTGTGACAGCTGGGTAGGGTAGGAATGAGAAGGTCAATTCTAGGACTGTGGGTGACAGGAGCTTGTGAAACAGGGTGCAAGGCTAGCCAGGCCAAGCCTGGACATGAGGAGAAGGGAGCAAAGCTGGGGCACCAGCCCTAAGAAAGAACCAGGAGGCCCTTCATCAGAGTGGTTGGAGAGGTGTGGAGTCTAGTGACCTGGGCTGCTTGCTGTTCAGTTAGTGGCTGGGGGGACAGCCATTCCTATTGTTTGTAAACAACCATTCTGTTTGGGTGGTGCCAATTTTGTACCACTTGCTAAATATTTTGCATTTCATCTTGGTAAGCAGTGACACGTCAAGGTGTACACCACACCCATAGGTCATAACAAAGCACATATGAAAACCTGGCTGGCATACAGATGCCAAAGAAAGAGACAAGATAGATGGGTCAAAGACCACATAAGCAGGCAGAAGCCAGGAGGACACGTGAATCAAAGGACAAAGAGCAAGGAACCCCTGGTACCAATCAGGAAGTTAGAAGGCTGTAAGTTCTCAAAGGCAAGATGAGGGGACGTGGTTAAAACCAACAGGCAGTTAAAAACAAGAAAGGCACAGATGCCCAACTAGAAAGCAAGAAGGTAGACAGAGGTCAAGAAATGGGAACTCCTCCAAAAATAGAAAATGGAGCCACACAGAAGGACAAGGTGGCAGCAGGAAATAGGACCCACTAAGAGAATTAGAAACCAGGAGGCAGTCTGGGCACACGGTGAGACTTCCTTGTGAAAGATCTTCTGCCCCAGCCAGGAAGCTTTCTGGCTGCTTCCTGCCCAAGTGGAAACCTATCTCCTAGTTTGGCCAGCCTATACCACAGCAGCTTGCTACACCTGGCAGCGCCGACCCCCAGCTCTTACAGGATGCTGCCTTTCCGTGTTCAACAGATCCTGATGAGGAAAACAGAGGGGAAGAATACCTGCAAAAGATTATTCCCAGACCAAGGATGAAAGAGAAAGCTTTGACTGAGGGCTTACATGTGCTAGACACTGTGCCTGGTATGTACATTATCACCTTAAGTGTCACCTCTACCTTTTGAAAGAAGTACTGTTCTTTGCCTGTTTCACAGAGGAAGGAACAGAAGCTTGAAGAGGTTGTCACTGCACACGTGTCTGCACCATCAGACCTTGGGCTGGTTGACACCAAGGCCCATGTGTTTGGTGTGCTGTGTGCTCTTCCGAACCTGGAGCAATCACTAGTGGGCTCATAGTTATAGAGAGGGACTATTTTCAACCACAATTTAAGCTCTGGCAATTCTTGTGTTGTAAAATTGGGAAGTTAAGAACAAATAGTCTCAGATACAGGCTCTTCATTCTGGTAAAATCTGTTCCTCATTCCCCTTTTTTCATGCTTACTGTATATTTTGCCTGAAATTTCTCCTTATACCACCTTAATCTCTATCCTTCATCCTCTCAAGTATCTCTTAGAATGTGGCAGGAGCCATTTAGTTGTTTAAAAAAGAAACACACTTGACTGGCCCATCGTCAAATAGTTAGATTCCAAAACACAGGCTGTGGCTGTTACATCTTTGTATTTGCCCAGCAGTTAGAAATGGATTCAATATGGGATCAGTTCATGTTTTGTTGGAGGGGACATTGATACGCTGATTTTTGTTCTAATTTACTAGTTTTAGAAAATCTGGCTCTTGTGAAACTTGGTTCACTAATTGTTTAAAAAATTATTATGAAATATTGAATATACATTAGAAAGAATAAAGAATAATAACCTCTCATTTACTGACAACTCCACTTAGTAATCAATCATCACCAGCACAGTTGAAGTCCCAAGTCCCCCTTCTCCAGTCAAATTCCCCTCCCCTCCCAAGGTGGTGTTTGTCCTTTCCGTGAGCAGTCCTTTGTAGCTTTCCTAGATGTGTATGTATTCTGAGGCAATTTATAGTAGTGTTTTATGTATTTAAAAAACTTTCCACTGGGTTTGTTTTTTGTTTTTTGAGATAGGGTCTGGCTGTGCCTCCAAGGCTAGAGTGCAGATGTTTTATCATAGCTCGCTGCAACCTCAAACTTCTGGGCTCAAGCAATCCTCCTGCTTCAGCCTCCCAAGTAGCTGGGACT
>VBSM01001044.1:3762393-3789416 GCA_008086735.1 Cheirogaleus medius | reverse complement strand
GTAGAGACAGGGTCTCGCTCTTGGTCAGGCTGGTCTCAAACTCCTGGCCTCAAGTAATCCTCCCGACTCAGCCTCCCAGAGTGCTAGGATTACAAGCATGAGCCACCTTGCCCTGCCCTATTACTTTTCTTTATTTCAACATAGTTTTTAAAGTTTTCAAAATGCTTTCTTATTCCTCTTTTTAAAAAAATAGCCAGTATTTATTTTATGGATATAATATCTCTCTCTCTCTCTCTCTCTCTCTCTTCCTCTCTCTTCCCCTGCCTCCGACCTTTTTTTTAAGGGCGGTGTGGAGAATAATACATAATTGGAATTTTTACATTTATTTCTGTTCCTTCTATGATATTGTCCTGTTTGGTCAACCTGACTTTTCTCTTTCGTAATGTCGATTTTCCTAATATGTCTGGCAACTATTGGTTGTCCGTTCATATTTTTGAATGGAGAATGAGCTTGGTCTGTATAAACTAGAATAATTTCTTCTGCAGTTGCTGTAGATCTGTTTCACCAGTGGACCTCTCCCTTAAAAAGGAGGCCCGTTTATTTTTCTCCACTTGTCATCATCTGATAAGCTATATATTTTATTTATTAATTTGCTGACTCTGCCCTCCTGCTCAAATATTAAGCTCCCTGAGGACAGGGAGTTTTGTTTTCTCTACTGCTGGAGCACAGTAGAAGCCTGACAAATAGTCTTTTTTGCATGAATAAACGAGTACTTTTTTCAGCAGGCAGGTGAATTGACCCATAGCCTTTTCTGTCTGTGTGTAAGGAGCTGGCAGGCAGCCTGGGGTCCCCTGCAGTTGCTACAGTTAGGAAGGCTTCACTCAGGGTGGGGTACATTTCACTAGTCCTCCCTTGTCCACAGGGGATGTGTTCCAAGCCCCCGAGAGGATATCTAAAACTGTGGATAGTACCGAACCCTATGTATACTATGTTTTTTCTTACACATATTTACCTATATGATAAAGTTTAATTTATACATTAGTCAACAGTAAGAGATTAACAACGATAACTAATAAGAAAATAGAACAATTATAACAATATACTATAATAAAAGTTATGTGACCATGGTCTCTCTCTCAAAATATCTTATTGTACTGTACACACCCTTCTTGTGATGATGTGAGCTGATAAAATGCCCACATGATGCGATGGAGTGAGGTGGATGACGTGGACATTGTGATGGGCTACTTTTGACCTTCTGACTATATGGCAGAAAGAGGGTCATCTGCTTCAGGTGACTCTGGATCATTGAGCCATGACAATGTTGATGGTTGGATGGTCAGGAGCAGGCGATGCCGATGACTTAACAGGCAAGGATTGTATGTAGCGTGGACACGCTGGACAAAGGGATGATTCACATCCCAGGCGGAGGGGATGGCGTAAGATTTCGTCACGCTACTCAGAACGGAGTGCCATTTAAAACTTATGAATTGCTTATTTTTGGAATGGAATTTTCCATTTAATATTTTCCAACCACAGTGGACTGCAGGTAACTGAAACCTCGAATCGGGGGACTGCTGTACTTCAATCCTGGCAGAACTGCCTTCCCCTCATTCTCCCACACTGTACCTGGTGCAAGGTCTGGAGATGTCCCGGTTTCCACACTGCTTCTTTCTCAGGCCACAGCACCCTCACTAGGCTCTTCCTAGGAGACTTTTCATAGATAGTCATGCTGGCAGCTTCTCTTTCCCAGGAAGGTACTGGGAGGGGTGGGATGCCCTGCACCTACTCTAACCGTTTTGTCTCTGCCTAAGGCAGTTCTTCAATGAAATGCCCCAAATGGGACCTACCTCTGGCATCTCAGGCAACAACTTTCTTTGTGCTAATTTCTCTACCAATCTTTCTATTTTCTGTATTTCAGCAATTCCTCAAGATAATGGCATTTTGTTTTGTTTTCTTACTCCATGAGAGTTCCAGTCTCTTAAAAAGTATATATTTTCTTCATGGTGGTGGGAAGCTCTGGGAGGGAAGGGGAGCAGGCAGGTGTAACCCGTGCAGTCCGCTGTCTCAAGCTGGAGTCTCCAGTGGGTTTGCCCCTCTAAGTGGTGATTTTGTTACAAAAGTTATCTTTAAGGAATTCTGATTTATAGAGGCTCTGAAATAATATAACTAAATCAGTAGTGCCCAAGTGCTAGTCAGTGGTAAAATTTTTTTTAATCCATTCATATATGGTAAAAGGGGGGAAAAATAAGGTAATTCTGACATTATGTCCTTTCTGCTCTTTTCCTAATGTTAAAATGTCTTTTCTCAAAAAAATCAACAGCAACAGATGGTAGTGGGCTTTTTTTTTTTTAAATATTCTTAACAAAAAACGGCTGGTAATCATATGTCAGTATCTTTTTTAACAAAATCTTTTGCAAGTATGTGAAATTCGTCAGTGTGGACTACTGAACTAAACTACTTTCATTGCAGTTTTAAATTATCGTCTTTGTCACTTAGAGATGAAAGTATGATTTGACTAAGGTTTCCTTTAAGTGCTGTAAAATATATTTGTATTTAATTTGGAAGTGAGGAGTTTTGTAACTTAATCTTTAGAAACCCTAATGATTATTTCTTTTTGTATAATAAGGCTTTTGCAGATATGCTGAAAGTAAATAAGACCTTGAAAAGTCTAAACATAGAATCCAATTTTATCACTGGAACTGGGATCCTGGCCCTGGTAGAGGCACTGAAAGAAAATGACACCTTGACAGAGATCAAGATCGACAACCAGGTAAGGAAGGGCAGGCAGAACTAGCTCACAGGGTACACAGTGAGGGGGCAATGCCACCAGGAGTGAATTAAAAGACAAGAGTTCTGTGTGTGGCTTGATTTGGTGTTCTGGCTTTCCTGTAAGTTGTAACAGTTTCTGGCCCATGGGGAGTGTGCACGTTACTAACTAAACAGTGCACACTGGGCAGCCTGAGAAATAAGAGCCAGCATCCCCTCAGCCCTAGGCTAGGCAGGCATCGGAGGTGTTAACAGCTGCTTTGTTCAGCCATCATCATTGCCTTTTAGCTTGACTCTTAGCTGCAGTCCTATCCTAGCCTTGCTTTTGGCACTCACTGGGACAATGGCTAGAAGCAGAATGCAAGGTAGCCACAGCCAGAGCCAAAAGAGCAGACCCAGGCTCCTGCAGTCTGGTGCTGGCCACAGAGAGCCTGTTTAAAGGAATCAGAGTTCTAGAGGATGGACTGGGCCAGAGTAGCAGGCCACACCCACAGTGTGATCAAGATCTCATTTCTGCCACAGCATTTCTCAGGTTCCCACCTACAGCCAAAGCGAGCTGCTTTTCCATATAGCCGCTACTTCGTATACCTTGGAGACCTCTTTTTCCGGGCGTCGGCCTGCAGTGCCTTCTAAGTTGCTCTGCTGGCCTCAGCTGGCTCCTGCCCACAACTCGCAGCTATCAGCCATGATGCCGTGCTGGGCTCCTTTGCCTACAGGGAAGTGTCTACGATGGGGTTCCAGTGACTCTGAGGGGTCAGACACTATATCTTAAAAAGAAAGGGCTCTGGCGTGGACCAGGAAGAAGAGAGAGAGAGAGCAAAGAGACTTATGGTGTGAGCATTCCCCTTTGGGAGGTGGGAGGGACAGTGAGGGAGGGGAAGGGTGCTCAGAACACCCTTTAGATGTCTGGGGGCCATGTCTGAGAAATTCCCTGCTCCAGACGTTCTAAGATCTGACAAAGCCCCAGAGTGCCACCCAGGACTATTGCCTAAGCCTAGAGACCCACCCACAGTTTCATGGAGGCCCCGCTCTCCATCTTTGCTAACCAGGACAAGCAGGGTCTTTTGGTGCAGGTGCTCTGGCCCTGACCTCCTGAGACTTGTTGCCAGAGGAGCAGGGAAACCCCCCAAGGAGACAGCAGCTTCTTCATTCTCACCCTGCCAGAAGGGATGCACCACCAAAGCTGCTTTCCCAGATGCAGAGGGGTGGAGGCACACCCCAGGGGATGTGCCACACGTGGCCCCACACACTCAGGGGAAGCTAGATGCTGTGTGTCCTGGTGTATGCCCAGCGGCTAGTGAATTAAGGAAGTGGCATCAGGGAGTAGAGGGGGAAGGAAACAAGCTAGAGAGAAATAGGGAGTGAGTGAAAAGAAGTGATAGCTCAGGGATATTTGTTGAATAGACTAGTATCAGGAAGAAGTTAAGAGGGCTCTTAGTAAATATTTCCAAGGGATCTAAGAAGCGGATATCTTGTTCTAACGTATATTTAACTTTTTATATTGGTTTAGGCCATTGTGAACCCCATATCTGAAATAAGTCACAGATACTCTGTTCCTAGTTCCTTACAAGGTACCACCTAGCCAAGGTTGCTGCAAAAAATACAGTTAAATTTGACTTTCAGATAAACAAAGTGTAATTTTTAGTATGTGTCATGAAATATTTGGGAATCCTTATACTGTACTACAAAATTATTTGTGATTTATCTGAAAGTCAAACTTAAGTGAGTGTTCTGTATTTTTATTTGCTAAATCTAGCAACCCTACACCTAGTGAATGAGCTGGAATTCCAAACATTTAGAGTAGAGCAGCTTTTTATAATGCATATGAAGAAGACCCTGAAATACAAAGAACTCGCTCTCTGACATCCCCTCTAAATCAACCTCATCACACTCCTCCTCGGCCACCTGGGAATAACCGATTTGTGTAATTTTTCAACTTTAGTCCTCCATTATGCTTCTGAAATGGCTTCTCTTCACTTGTGTGTGAGAAGAAGGAGGATTAAGATTTTCTAGAGGAACTGGAAAAAATTATTTGCTTTACTCGAAGAATGAGGAAATTCAGAGTCAAAACTTGTCTTACATCCAAATTTTGTTCATTGACTCATAGACTGTTAGAAGTAACCTCAGTTTTCTCATCTGTCTAGTCAAGGGTTAGGAATGAGATAATCTCTAAGACAGTTTCCTCAGGCAGGCCCGGGAGCTGAGGGCAATTCAGCAGCATTGCAGCAGGCAGGTGCACCAGAGTGAAGGCGGGGAGAATGCACACAGGGAGGGCCGCTGTGGCCGGGCTCCAGCTCAATATGTAATGATTTAATCAGATGCGCCCAGTGAGAAGAACAATCAGTGATGCATATTGAAGAAACAGATGGGTAACTGCTAAATAAATGTGAGTTGATAAAAGAGGTCACTTAGAAAAAAACAGAAGGTGATTTGAAGACACGAATGCTTAAACGTTTGTTTATGTTTTTTTGTATTTAGTGACTTAAAATGTAAAATGAGGATATATGCAAATTATAAGAAATTTTGATGCTATTCGTTGTCCTGGGTTTATGTAACACTAAAGACCTCAAATAAAAAAAAAGAAAAGACCCAGTAAGTGGAAATATGAGAGATGATTTAAAAAAAAAAAACCCAGGCTGAGAAAGAAACATGCCCTATGTTACAATGCTTCTTACCCCCCAATATAATTGTCTTAAGCTTCTAAATCCTTTATATAGCTATTAGCATACCCGTATTCCTCCCAAAAAGAACAAAAATAAAAGCTACTATTCTATTATTCATATTTCCTATTTTTCTATGCCAGATTATATGAATTATAATTATTCAATTAATTATGCATATTAATTATGCAATTAATATCATAAAAGGGGAAGTAGTGTTTCTATTTTACTACTTTGCCAAAATGTCATCAAAGATTCAGTACAAAATAGAGAAAACCCCTAAAGAAATTACAGTTGACATCTATATAAATAGAACATCCAAATCAAGGAGGAATAAGATTGGATTTACCTTTTGTTGCAAAACAAAGTAACACTAAAGTTGCTGACAAAAATTTAAACTACTGAGAAAATAGCCAGCTACTTGGAGAGAAGGCACTCAGACACTTGGGAATACAGGTGATGGGGTAACTTTTGACCATTGTATTAACATTCATTTGAAGTTACCCAAGTCCAGGACTCAAATGTACCACTTTGGCCCACTCTAGGGGCACAAGCCATAGTTGTGGCAGCCCCAAACTCTAGCTTAGGTCTCATCCTTGATACAGTCCCACTATTCTAAAGTGTGTGTCATTTGCTAAAGTTGCTCATGAAACTTTGGGGTCAGCACCTCTTACTTTTTTTAGCTGCCACTCCCTCCCATAGACCCACATTGCTTAGAGCACTCATCTCTACAATGTGAATGCCAATATTGTTATTGTCTAACTGGAAATATCACATTGTGTTAAGTTCTTAGGTGGAGACTTGTTTAACAGGTTGCTGGATGACAAGAAAGAGGGGCAAAGAGTTAAGCCTTAAAACTTACCTGGGACACAAAAGTTCCTCTATAAACTTTTGTCCTTCATCCATTCCATACTTAGGTTTTCCAAATTTAAAAGGTATATATTTTTAATGTATTACACAGTAATCAAAATTGCATGGTACTGGCACAAAATAGACTGACAGAACAAGAGTGGATTCCAGAAACAAACCTGAGTATACTGAAGAATTTTGCAATGATGTGTCAGTGTTTCAAATCAGGGAAGAATGAAATAAAAGATAGTAGGACAATTTGCTGGCATTTTGGCACAAAATGAAATTGGGTATCTATCTTCATTCTGATGCAAAAATTCATTGCAGATGAAATGAAGATTTAAATATTAAAATATATGAAATCATAAAACAAATGGAAAATCAGGAGGAGTAGAGAGGCTTCCTAAACCTGACATACAATGTAGGAGATTAATAAATTTGACAACATGAAAGTGGAAAAAAAATCCTTACAGTAATCAAAATGAAAGTCAAAAGACAAATTAAGCAAAGTATTTTCAGGGCTAATTTCCTAATATATAAGAAACTTATAGTGCTTGCTTCGGCAGCACATATACTAAAAGAAACTTACAAATCAATCAAAAAAAAAAAAAAAAAAAAAAAAAAAAAACCAGAAACTGTAAGCTGGTAGAAAAATGGGCAAATGGCATGGATTAGTAGTTTCCAAAAAAAAAGAAATATAAATACATAAGAAAATTAATTTTTCTTATTCATAATTTGAGAAATGCATATTAGTGCAATTAAATAAATACAAGTGAAATATAAATTTTCACCAAAAGGATTCACAAACATTAAAAAGATTGATAATATTTCATTTGGCTAGGAGAAAGAAAACAGTAACACTCATACACAGTTAGCAGGTGTAAAAATTGTCATAACCTTTGAGGGTAAATCGGTAGTATATCAAAACTTGAAACATGCTTACCCTTTGACCCAGCTATAGTTTGCCCTACAGGCACACTTGCAGAGATGCCCCAAGATATACTGTGTGTGCAAGGGAAGTTCACTGCAGCATTGTTTGGAATAGTGGAAATGAAAAGCAATGTAACAGTAAGTCCCTAGGGCCTGGCTAAATAAATGATGATCCTTCACAATGAAATGCCATGCAGCTCTTTCTGAAGTTGAGGTAAATGTATATTTACCAACAAGAAAAAATATCCTAATGTCAAATAAAAAATAAAAACATGTTTCAAAACAATACACTAGTAAAATCCATTTATATGAAAACATAGATGTACTTGTGATTGTGTAGATGTATAAAGGCGTAGAAAATGCTTAGAAGACTACATACTACATGCCAAACTAGGTTTCTGTATGAGGAATGGGAATGTTGGAGGAAGGTGACTTTTATATTTTATATACCTTTTTATTTGCTTTTTAAAAACAAGCCTGTACTTTTTATTGTTTAAAAAAGTAATGACTATATTGTGAAAAAATATACTATGTTCCTTAAATTTAATTTTAAATTCCTATACTTACATGCCCCCATTTAAAAAGGAAAACAAATTCCACCTTTTATTTTTTCATTATTCTATATCTCAACTTAAACCAACACAAACAAGTTGGGGATTTTTCTGTAGCCCAATATCCCCCTTCAGTGTTTGATAATTCATCTGACCATGGACATGGTTCAAACCACAAGAAAGCCTGTCTGGGTTCTCCTAATGAGATTTACTGCTGAGAGAATGGCCCATGGGTTAATGATCTTTAATTAATTTTGGATGTGGATCCTAGAATTAATAATTTAGTAATTGGGTTGGCTGCTATAAAACAGTTTTACTAAAAATACCTTTTGTTTTTAATCACAGATATGGGTGAATTGGCAACACCAAATATTAGTTTTGCTTTAATTTTACCTCTGGAATTATCCTTTCCTTCATAAATGACTTGCTTAGTTTCTTTGGTGTAGGACACCAGTAGATTCAGCTGACGGTTGCATTCTGCTTCTAGACAAGAAGCAGGACTCAAATGACTGTATGGGAGAAAACATCCGAAGTGACGCTGACCCTTTTAATTTGAAACTTTTGCTTCTTGGCCTTTTTTTCCAACAAGTAGCCATGTATCTTTCCCGTGCAAGTAACTGTCCCTCTTCATTTTTGTCATCTTGTGTGTGTGTCTGCACCGGCAACCAGAGGCAGCAGTTGGGAACAGCTGTAGAGATGGAAATTGCCCAGATGCTGGAGGAGAATTCAAGAATCCTCAAGTTTGGATATCAGTTTACCAAGCAAGGACCACGAACAAGGGTGGCAGCTGCCATCACAAAGAACAATGACCTGGGTAATGCAGCCATAATATATTCTGTTAACAGTTAGAAGAGCATGATGAGCTTTCTCTTCTCCGCTTGAGATACAGTGTCTCACAGATAACATTCCATTGGCCTTTGGTGTCACTTAGTCCTTCATGAAAGGCACATAGTCTTATAGTCATAGCAGTACTCATGGTTCTCACAGTGTTTTAAATTTTTTCATAACATTTTCTCAAAAAGAACTGTTTGTTCTTTTTTTCTGGACAGCCTTTGCTTTTTGCTTGATTTCTTTTATGTATTTGATTTTCCTTTACTTACTTCTTACATGTACTTTCCCTCTGTTATCTGCACCAGAAAATGGGCATAGGGACATGGAAATTCCCAGTTTACTTAGGTTTGACTTCTGACTGCTTTGGTACTTAGATGTAAATATGGGTATGTCTGATAGTTTGGTACTTTACAGGTGAAATAGACAAATGGAGCTATGTTATGAAGGATAAACTTAGAAGTAGATTTTTCAGTTAGCCCTCTTTAATTTTTCCTGTTGCCATGTTTTGCAGAGGATCCCTGGCATTTCTTCTGTTAGGATGAGGTGGGGCATGTCCTGGTCAATCATGGCACAGAAAGATGGAACAGACTGGGAAAGCTTGGTCTGGGGAAATCCCAGCCACCTGGAGCAGCGTGGCAAAAGGACATTTAGGAGCTGACAATCCAGTTGGCAAGCAGTCAGTTAGGCAAAAGCAGGTTTCAGCTCCAGTTTGAGGTTCAGGGACAGAATGCCAGACCTTGGACAAGGGAACTGAGCAAGGTGTTCCACCAAGTACAGTGCTGGCCATGAGGAGGATTCAGACAGTGGGCAAGGTAGAAGCTAAGGGTTAGAACTAGAAGAGGCAAGGGAAGGTTAATGCCCAGACATGCTTAGCCAAGACCCCGAGGCCCAGCCAAGGTGCAGTGTATGGCATCAAGAGGCTGCCCGGGCATATGCATTGCTTACCTGTGGGGTGCACAGGGCGAGGCCAAGGGGCAGCCCAGCAAATAGGGCTTTGGGGCAGGGTGGAAGCAGCAGTTGGAAGGTGCCTAGGAAAAGCACACTGGGTCCATTACTGAACAACATAGAGACCAAATAAAAACAGGCCAAACAGGAGATTTGAAGGAAATGGAGAGGCAGTCCTGAGCCCAAGAAGTGGCAACTGTGGATGACAGCTTTTTTCTAATTTCCCTCATCCTAGGCAGGAGCAGGTTGGGCTTTTTAAAGTGGAGAGTTAGGGCAAGACCACAGTCAGGGCACCTTTTTGCCAAGTTCAGGAAGGTTTAAGTAGTTCTCTTACTAGCAACCAGAAGAGCCTGAGTTTGGGAGGTGAAAGGGGGAAGAAGAGGGTTGCAGAAACTGGGAACAGGAAGTCTGGGCAATTTCTTTGATCCTAAGTACCAGTTTAAGTGAAACTTATCTCTGAATTTGCTTGTTCTCTGAATCACACTTTCCTTGAAGCTTGATACTTAGGAGTTTTTATTTAGAAGACTTTTAGAAACTTTGAACTTCTATTTGTAGCTCCTCCTGGTTTTTGACCCATAATAAGAATTTAATAAGAATTTAATAAATAAGAATTTATAGTTATGATTGTGTTAACCTGAGGAGTTAGTTAAAGCCAGTTGGGGATTGAGTTGCACAGAAGCTGCAAAGATGATGCGCTGTGGTTAAATGAGCATGAAAATATTTAGGAGTGGGCTGTTTCCTGGGTCTGTTCTGGGCTTTCTACTCCATAGAAATGGGAAAGTTCTAACATGCGAGTACCTAACTATCAGACATATCTGTATTGAATTGTAAACTCCACCAGACACTGGATTTTATCATTTCTGTTTATTGTCATGGTTGAGTATTGGAATTTAAGCTAACTGTATCCTCAAGTGTGTGAGATTTGTGTGATTACTGTCACTTATCTAGAATTTAAGGAATATTCCTTCAATTTATCTTTTTAAGCCTTCCCTTCTTTCTTACCTAGTTCGTAAGAAGAGAGTTGAAGGAGACCGAAGGTAAACTTCTGCAAGAGGAAACGAGGTTTCGCCACGTTGCGGCCATTTAAAAACAAGCAAACAAAAACTCTTTTCCTTCCTCGTGGGGACCATATTATCAAAGGTCATTCATTTCCGTTCACCACACAACTAATAATTTAATTGTTATTCTTTTTTAGCACTACTTATTTATCTTGGATTTTTTTAATATATACAATTTTATTTGCTCGTGGGCATCTCTGGCAACTTGAAATATAGACTGATGGGGATCTTAGAGAGTGACAACAATTGAAAATGATTTTAACCACTTTCATATTGGGTTTTCTTGCTTTCTTACATAAACATGTTTTTTTAATTACTGAAAGGAATTTAGTATATAATAATATGTGTTTGTAACTGTGATTATGATAGAGGCCTATCTCTGTTTACATGCATAGCTTTGAGTTAGGCTAAATACATCAGAAGTGTTCTGACCACACGAGAAGTTAATATTGCCAATCTTTCACTGGGTGAGAAAATGTGACCAACTTAGCACAAATTCTCCCTTAATTCCAGAAAAAAATCACTAAATGCAGAAGCTCCACTGATCGAAGATCAGTAATGTCATCTCCATAAAGACAGCATTATGACACTTTAACACAGAATTAGCAAACAAGTATGAAATACTTATAATATTGACCCACTAATACAGCTTCAATCCAGACTCACAGATAGCAAAATAAATGAGCACACCGACCTTTACTGACTATTCAACATAGATTGAATCTTTAACATGATTCCAATGGATAAGTATTTACAAAGCAGTTTTAAAGTTTTTCAGATGTGATAGGAAATTTTTAAATTTTTAGTAAGAGTACATTCCTAATAAAACAATAATAATTGCACCTTAATCAAGGTTGTTGATACAAATGATTGCATTAGTTTGGCAAATTTTAGAAGCATTTATTGCTTTGCCTTTCAGGTAACAAGATCACAGGATGAAATATGAACACTCAGTTTAATTATACAGATTTTTGTCTGCATGGCATGATCCATCTAGACGTATGCAAACATCAGGAAAAAATTTGAATTATCACTTATCCAGATGCTTTTCATCTCAAAGACAAAGCCTGTGAAAGAACAACTGAGATGATTGCATTGTGGTATTCATTAATCTTTTAATGTAGTTCAATGCTAAACTAAGGAAACTGGTGACTACAGCCTTTGGCTCAAGCTCACCAGTCTTTTGATAACTGTCAATGCCCAAGGCTGTAATTGGTGGCATTCTGACACTGCCTAAGGCATCTCTCCCTCTTCTCCTTCCTTCTCCCCTCCCTTCCTTACAATTCTTTTTTCTTCTTCTTCTTTTCTCTATAATTCTGAGGCTTATAATGGAGACATCCCTTGT
The DNA here is from genome assembly GCA_008086735.1 of Cheirogaleus medius. Taxonomy (NCBI): domain Eukaryota; kingdom Metazoa; phylum Chordata; class Mammalia; order Primates; family Cheirogaleidae; genus Cheirogaleus; species Cheirogaleus medius. Next base: position 3,777,538 of record VBSM01001044.1, on the reverse strand, counting down.
GTTGGTGGCAGCTAGAGCTAAAGAGATTGTTGACCCAGACCCAGGCAGAAGGTGGGCCCAATCCAGAATTTGTTTAGTAACTGGGTGTTCCTGAGTTGCTTGGTAGCAATAAAACAAGTTAATGGGAGAATAATGAATATATTATTCCATTTAGCTTGTAAAGCATGTGGAATCTGTTTAGGATAGCCCTTATAAAATTATACCCCATTGCAATGGATAGTAAGGGATTCATTGCGCCCATGATCATTGAAGGAGCTACCACTTAAACACTTTGGGCAGATGTGGAGATGAAGCCCTACGCTAATTAAGTGATTGCTAAGCTCCCCAAAATGTATACAGGACATTTACCTGTATTATAAGTACCCACATCTGTGTCTCTAAAGTCCTTTGAAACATCTCATTTTCTTAGGAATTTTTTTACACTTTTGAGGACACAAATAAGCAGAACCTTTTGACACTGCTGGAACTCTAAAAACCCTTTAGTTAGTTTATTACTGCATCTCCTTATCGATCTAAAAAGCATAGTAAATATTATCTGATAGTTTTCAGTCTGATTTCTCCTCTCTTCTCACCCATTTATGTGTGGTGTGTTGGAGCCAACTTGTATAGGCTTGCCGATTATTAGATTTTTTAAGAATTTTTGGGCCGGGTGCGGTGGCTCACGCCTGTAATCCTAGCTCTCTGGGAGGCCGAGGCGGGCGGATTGCTCGAGCTCAGGAGTTCGAAACCAGCCTGAGCAAGAGCGAGACCCTGTCTCTACTATAAATAGAAAGCAATTAATTGGCCAACTAAAAATATATAGAAAAAAATGAGCCGGGTATTGTGGTGCATGCCTGTAGTCCCAGCTACTCGGGAGGCTGAGGCAGGAGGATTGCTCAAGCCCAGGAGTTTGAGGTTGCTGTGAGCAAGGCTGACGCCACGGCACTCACTCTAGCCCGGGCAACAGAGTGAGACTCTGTTTCAAAAAAAAAAGAAAGAAAGAAGAATTAAGGAGGGTGGCTAAAGAACATCACTTACAGTTAATCATATTAAGGACATAAGTAATAAATGCTACACTCAAAAATACTACATTTTACACTCTTTGATGCTGTTGAGATTATTTACATCTCTTGGGTCTGTATGGTGGAAACACACCTAACAGTGTGCTATTGCACGTCTCTTCCCAGCTCCATGTTCACTAACTTCTTGTTAGTAGCTTGAAATTGGCCATGGTGGGAGTTTTTATGCCCCAGAAATTAGCAGTATGTTAGAAATTGGGGCTTTGACTCCCTCTAGATTGCTGGCTGATAAACATTTATCAGCACACCACTGGGTGAAATTATAAAATCCTTTTTTTCATATACATATGTTTTGGTCACCATGTTGCCAAAGAAAAGAACATTTCTCTTAGGTGTCTTCTCTTCTCTTTGGATTTGTTTCAAATTCAGTTAAGTGCTGACTCTCTGACCTGCTTCTCTATGTAAGCCTTTTTCCTTTCTTTTCTCACTCACTCTCTTTCTTGCCTTCACCCTTAAGAAATCTTGCAGAGTGTTCCCTGCAGATCCAAAGTTCTGTGGACTAGGGGGTAAAGCAGGTGTTGACAAACCCTGCCAGAAAGCAAGAAAAAAAAAAATCAGAATTTGATCATGGCTGTTTCTTCTGTACAAGCAGTGGTGGATAGTATTAAAGCAAGAAAATAGGACATTATTGAGAATGCAGCACTATTTTTAGCTTGTAAAACAGTTGACTCATGTGATAGTCTATGAAATCAAATGTTTATTACTAATCAATTTTATTATTACCTGTGTTTTTAAGGTAGCTTGAAAGAGGACATTTCTGTGACTATTCACATATCGAAGATAACTATTAGAAGATAAACATACATTTTGGGGAGTCTAGCAATCATTTAATTAGCCTAGGGCTTCATCTCATGTCTGCCCAAAGTGTTCAACTGGTAGCTCCTTCATGATCATGGGTGCAATGATGGGGCATAATGTATATAAAATATTTTTATGTGTATGTGTTTTGCCAGATATTATGTTGAGATATTTGGCAATATCTGCACAATTGATTGAAGGGAGACAACCTCTCCTCAGGGTCATTTTCCTTCCCCTTTTAGAGTTGTGCATGTCCACATGAAGTGTAAAGTCACTCACCTGGACCTGTGAACTCATACCATCAACACCTATCACAGCATATGTGGAAGATGACTTTTAGGAGATAAATTTTAGAAGTCTAGAAATCATATGATTAGTCCAACACTACATCTCCCCATCTGCCTAAAGTATGTAATGTCATCCTCATCACCATAATTAAATCCCTTACTTTCTTTCATCTTTGGAGGGCATAATGTAAATAAGTGTGTGTGTATGTGTGTGTGTGTGTGTGTGTTGTCAAATACCTAACTAGGTATTTGGCTACATCTGGACAACTGATTGAAGGGAGATGTTCTCTCCCCAGCCCCACTTCCCTTGCCCTTTTTAGAGTTTCTGCAGGCCCAAGTTAAGTATGAAATTACTCCCTGGAGTTTGCAGTTTACGTCACCAACTACCACATTTCATAGCTGTGTGGAGGATGACTCTTAGGAAATAAATAGAAGTCTAGTAATCATTTAATTGTTCCAGCACCAAATCTGTCCATCTGCTTAAAGCATATAACATTGTATCTTCATCAACATGATTAAGCCCCTTCTTCATCTTTGTAGGGCACATTGTATATAAATATTTTGTGCATAAAGATCAACAAATACCGTAATGAGGTATTTGTCTACATCTGGACAACTGATTGAAGGGAGGCATTCTCTCCCAGCCCTGCTTCCCTTGCCCTTGTCCGAGTTGCTGCAGGTCCAGGTTAGATAGAGAATTGCTAACCTTGAGGGGCACACAGCTCATCTTACAACAAAAGCCCATCTCCATTTAAAAACTCAGATACCATCCCAGTGCCTGTACTCCTCTAAGCAATTTCCCTAAGAGAAGACTGGCACACCAGCCCCAAAGAACAGCTGCCTCTCTTCCAATGGCAACACGGCCCCTGACAGGCCACCAGCGATAAGGAAACCAGTGTCCTCCGAGTAACTGCCAAGAGAACATTTCAGATACTCAAACTGAAAACCCTTAAAACCAGTGTAAAGCATCAGCATGCTTTAAATTTAAGACAGCCCTTTGGAATCTACAAAAGCGTTTGCAGATATTTCCTTTTTCATGGATATGATGCACTTGGTCCTCTCCTAGGCACTGGGAAGGAGACAAAGAAGTATAAGAATTCTAGATTAATATAATCATGTATGTGTTTCTGGGTTTGGAGAGGAGATTGAGTGCCTTTTTGCAAAGAAGATCCCATCTTTAGTTCAAATATTTATAGCGTCAGCAAAAATGGGCAGGGAGTGCGAAGTTGAGAACCCTGGGTTCTGTAGTATGTACTAGGTAGAACTGTTTCTGGAGTCAGGATTTAAGTCATGATCCTGAAACTTCCTTTCCCTCTTCCACAAATGATGACATAATAGCTGTTTTCATTTTAATGAGCAGAGAAATAAGAGGAAATGTCCTAGCTCTGCCTTCCACTGGCAAGTTCCCTTTACCCCCCTTTGTTGCTCCTCACTTCCAATATCCCTTCTACTCCCCCCCATCCTCAAAGACAAAGGACTGAGACCCACACAAAGGAAAGGTGAGGAAGTACTTGGAAGCATCAAGCTGAGCCTATTGTGTGAAAATCACACAATCAGGCCTCCTGAAACACTGGCTGGAGAAAGTGCCCAGAAACTCAAGGACATATTCACTGTTTTCTTGCTCCCCAACTCTAGATCAGATTGGGTTTTACTTTGTGTTCAGGAGTTTAGTAAAGTGCAGGGGCTGACTGAGGTGGGGAAGGAGGATGGAAATTAAAGGTTTAAATTTGTTTAAATGGCAGAACTGAGCTCGGCTAAACTTACCTCCTTCCCATATGCCTGTAACAGCAATGATTGAATAATTGCTAGATGGAGGAGGAGTTGCAAGTTTTAAATTTGTAACCTGACTCTCTGGATTCAGGAACAGCACATGTACCAGAGATTATGCCAGTTGGGATACATTGTTGACTTTGGGGAGGGAGAGGGAGAAAGTTGAAAACATAGAAATAGGAAAGAGTAATTAACCTACCAGACTTTTCTCTGATATCTTCCATGGTAGTTATTCTGAGCACATTGGCTCAACCAGTTGGTATGGTGAAAGGGCACCATACTAACAGATTTGGAGACTGAATCCTAATCCCATCACCAACACTTAGCAGGTATATGATCATGGGCAATTCATTCAATTGCCTACCAATTATAGACTATATAGGGGGAAGAGCACTGGATTTGGAGTCAAGAAACTTGGACACTTGGCTCCATGCTTTCTTAGCTGGGTAACTTTGGGCAAGCCACTTGGTCTCTCAAGCCTAAGGTTCTGTAGCTATAAAATGGGAATATCTTCACTAACTACCTCACAGAGTTGTGGTGAGAATATAATCACATAATTGGAAGAAAATACTACATAAACTGGAAAGTGCTATCAAAAGTGGGAGATCATTTTTTATTAACAATTCACTGTTTTCACTGCCTCTTGAATCTGTTTTATTCTGACCAACAATTATATCTTCTACATCTTTTGGAGTACGGGGAATCGAGGCGTGGGTATGTTGTAGAGGACTGGAATTATTTCACTTTCCCAATAGAGGTGGAAGAGGTGGTTGATGGGGGCAGTGAGTGATAGATACCAGTGATGTGTATGGTGGGGCATTTTCTTGGGTCACTGTGATGGTACCTTGGGAAATGGTCAGAATCCTTGCAGATGGCCTATGGCTGGACACACAGGGGAAGCAAACAGTAAGAATTAAGAGGAGAGTCTGAGGCACTACTGCCCTCCTGTCACTGCTGGAATTTTCCTGCCTAGCAGCTGTGGAACAGGCAGTAGCTCTGACAGTGAAGGGGAGAAAGTACCACCTGTTGTGAGATCAGTTCTCCAGGACAGCAGCTGCCTTGTTATCACCAGCAACCTTGGCCCTGGTCAGTATTATCTCTGCTATGAAAGGTATTGAAATACAGCCTCACAGGACTCATAAGCACTTGGAGGCAAGTTTCATCAATCTTTGTATCTTTAATACCATCTAGTAAGGTGCCTTGTACATAGTAGGTGCTTAATAAATGTTGTCCTCTAGCCCCATAAGAGTTATACTTTTTTTTTGCCACCATGTGCCATTTGGGGGAAACAATACTGATTTGGATGCCAGCTGTCTGTGACTTTGGGCAAAACTCTTCATCTATCTTGTCTTCGTTTCATCCGTAAAATGAAGTGAATGGCTTAGATGTTCCCTAAGGTCCCTTCCCGCTCCAAAACTTCAGGAGCCTGTGATTCTAAGTCATTTCCATTGCCTCTGGACGTGGCAAGTGACACCTCCCCTGCAGCTCCATTTCTCTCCAGCGGGCGTTCAGAGGAAGAGATCTGAGTATTCCACAGACAGTTATTTGTTCTTCTTCAGTAGTTTCTACTGTCTTCAGAATAGTTGTGGATGAGTAGCCTTTTCTGAGAGGACATTCTAAAATATCTTTTTCTCCTCTAAATCAGTAGGGAAAGAGAGGAGAGAATACAAAGAAGGAAACTAAGCACAGTAAATAGCATGTTTTTCATAGCCTTTTATTTAAGATTTCTGTGTGTTTGTTTCTGAGCACATGTTGACTGGGTAACAGAGAATCATAAGTGTATTGTGCAATTGAGAGAAGCTGGCCCAGGATTTAAAACTCCCTATGGATAATCCAAATATGTGTAGATAGGAATTGGCCATGTGGTGAAATGAGATGGGTAGAAAATACACTTTTTGAGGAAATTTTATTTTAGTATCAGATGTTGCCAGTGACAATCCTTAGTTAAGAAAGAAGGTATCCTGACCTAAAATTCTTATCTCTGCCACTTTGGTTTCAAAAAATAAAACCTTATACACATGAAATAATTATTTTAATTAAGCCTTTATTTTAATTCTGTTTCATCTATTGAAGGAAAATGAATAAGCAGCATTTTTCATTGCATTTAAAAATGTAAAATACTTGCATGCGACTAATCTGTAACCTTTTACCAGTTCAGATGCCTGTAATGTGTGACCTTATGTGTACCTGTATTGTTTTGAACAGAACAAAGGAAATAATACTTTTGTAAACTGTTTAAGCTTTTATTGGTAACCTTTATTTGGCTAAATAGTTACGGAAAAAACATAGTTTCATATTTCATTTGAAACTTTTCAATCAAAGGTAGAATATTATATTCATTAGAGAATTAAAGACTAATTTGCCTTTTAAATGTGAAGTTGAACATTGTGTAGAAAGTAAATGTGTGATAAAGCGAAATGTATGAGGTGTGAAATACTTTTATCCTGATAATTATCAAGGACCCAGTTGGCCCAAATAGGTGCAATTTTTGATCCTTTGGAATTAGCCAGCCACACCCAATGCTAAGGTAAATGTAAACTATTTTAATTAATTAATATCTTTCTGCTTTCAAAGATGTGATGTATCCATTTGTGTCTGGAATGATATCTCCAAATGAAAATGTAAAGAATATTGGGAATTAATAAACTTTCCTTTCAAAGTAAAAGTAAAGACTGTTTTTATCTGGCAAAATTTTAGACAGTGTCTCTTTAAAACAAATGGTTGGCATTGTGCTCTTATTAGATGAACACATTTGCAGATAGAACTATAAAGTCCCCTTATTATGAAGAAGATGAAAAGACGTAGACAGCCACAAGTAGCGACAAGAGGGAAAAATGAGAACTTGTTATCAAAACAAAAATGCACACATTTGACTAAACAGTTAAAATTTGTTAGAATAAATGGGAGTACGAATACAGATAACCCAAAGTTATCCAATTTACAGTTAACTATTTTACCTTGAATTTTTTTACATTAACTTTGGATTTATGTTATTATTCTTGTTAACTATTCTGGGAATTTGTAACACTGAACACTAAAAATGATAAAGTTACATCATAAAGGTTTGACCCTGGAAAAACAGGAAAAACTACTCTTCTGATCCTCCTGCTGAATTCTCCCAACTCTTCCACCCTTGGATTTCGTAGTTTAGGCTGATGATGAGGTCCAACTAAGAAGCATAAAGGGCCTATGTCTAATTTCTATATTTGCTGTTTCACACCTTCTCTTGGACAAAGAAGCATAGTAATTATTTTGTTTAAAGGAGTCTCCCTTTCAGTCTATTGGGTTGTAATGAGTAGAGGTTATGAGTGTGCACTCTGGGGTCATACTTGCCTAGTTCAAATCTCACTTCCATCAGTTGTGTGAATTTAGGCAAGTTACCAAGCCTCAGTTTCTTCATCTGGAAAATAGAAACAATGATAGTACTACTTCACAGTAGTACTATTGTGAGGATTAATGTGTAAAAACATTTAGAACAGTGCCTGGCATATAGAAGGCACATAGGTATTACTAACCTAAATAAATATCCGTGGATATTAATGCCAACAAAGTTCTCCATTTTATGCTGACAATGTCAAGAATTTTAATGGGACTGAATGAATCTTACTTTTTAATTTCCACTGTCCATTCCTTTCTGGCAGACAGGTCCTCCCCCATCACTCTAAGAATTGAATGCAAACAAGGTGGAGCTGACTCAGGAGTTACTGCCTGCCAACCTTCTCATTTAGCTCAGCTTCTTATGATTTCCCTGATGTCCCCACTTGTTTGTGTTTGTTCTGCTTTCTGAGTACACTCTTTTGGACTTGGCAGTTTGGCCTTGGGAGCAACGCTTTGACTTTTAGGTCTGTTTTGTGTTAGGATTGACTCTTTTATGGACCACCTTCTCTTGGCTTGATAATTCAGCCTTTTTCTATGTCTGTAAGAAGTGGTGCCGTACATCCCATCTGCCCTGGCTACCAACCCACTGCCCACTCCCACCAATCAGGGAACATGTTCATTCAGATGCCCACAGCCTCTGGAAAGTGTCCCACACATCCCAGGACCTCAGTAGGAACTAGATGTTTGTGTGCTTACATGAGGTTGGGCTATGCTTTAGGCACAACCAACCTAAGAGGGCAGATGGTATAGGAAAATCAGGCAGGCACATGACTCAAAAGGCATGGTGATGGGGTGGGGATTCTATAGACTATAGACCACTGGACTTCTCAATCCTGAGCAAAATTTTAGAAAAGTATATTATCCACTTTAGTTGTTTGTAAGCACTTGGAAATGAAGCAGCCATTTCTTTTTTTTTTTTTTTTTTTTTTTTTTTTTTTTTTTTTTTTTTAGAGACGGGGTCTCGCTCTTGGTCAGGCTGGTTTCGAACTCCTGACCTTGAGCTATCCACCCGCCTCGGCCTCCCAGAGTGCTAGGATTACAGGCGTGAGCCACCGCGCCCGGCCTGAAGCAGCCATTTCTAAAAGCCAGCACAGAATCACTCAGAAAAAAATGATAGGAAATCTTGAGAGTAAGGTCAAAAGAACACACTGTATTTGGTGTTACACAAAACATTTAACAAAGTCTCATGACATCCTTGAGAAGTGTGGGGTGCATAACAGTGCAGCTAACTATTAATAGTTAAGTGTCTGGTTCAAACAGAGTCTTTTTTTACTCTTTATTATAACAAATGGAATAATTTCAACCAGGACGTGCTTAATAGCCACCATGGGGATCTTTCCTTGACATGTCTTGATTAGCAGTTTATCAGTTATTTGTATGTAATACTATCAGAATACTGACTGAGTCTTCAGCTGATGATGAGCACTGGGAGGGACAAGGAATTCTTTGACAGGTTAAAAATATCTAGATGGACTAAAGTATAAGACTGTGTCTGATCAGATACAGTTTAATAGAAGTAATAGTACAGTTTTCTACTTTTAATCCAAACAATCAACTAAAAAAAAGATGAGATAGGGAAAATATAAGTTAACTATCATCTGTGTGGATAAAAATTTTGGTATTTTAGTTGATTAAAAGTTTAATGTGAATAAGAAATGCAATGTGCCTGCCTAAAAGCTAACTCTATCTTAGGTGACATTGGACAAAGTATCTTGGTATTTGGCCAAAAATCTGTTACTTGGCCTTGGCTTCAGGTCTTAGCTTTCAGAATGCCTACTTCAATATTACTTCCTTCATCTTTGAACCTCAGCATGGTTGGTGTTTATATGTTCATAAAGGTTATTCACATACCTTATCAGTCAACAGTGTCGCTGATAGGAAGTATTATTATTATTATCATTATAGAATATTCATTTTCAGATATCAGCAAGTATCCTAGATGTAACCTGAGTGAAGACTATCTAACTTGTTTATTGAAATTCTATCAAAGTATAAATGTATAGTAATTATTGGATGAGTAAAATTCTGTAATAATTGCTGATTGTGAAAGATTTTATTTTATGTTCAAAATCAATTAAGACAATTATTAAGGGGGGAATGAGAAGAGGTTGATTAATGGGTACAAAAACACAGTTAGAAGGAATAAGTTTGAGTATTTCATAGCACAGTAGGTTGACTATAGTTATAAATAATTTATTGTATATTTCAAAATAGCTAGAAGAGAAGATTTGGAGTGTGCTCTACGCAAAGAAAAGGTAAGTGTTTGAGGTGATGGATATCCCAGTTACCCTGATTTGATCATTATACATTGTATGCATGTGCCCAATACATATGTACAATTATTATATATTGATAAATATTTAGTGAAAGACAAAAAGAAACAATTATTAAGAACTTTCAAGTAGATAAATAAATAGGGAAATAGGTTGACAGTTAAAAATATAAAGAAGGAATGTATTAGCTAGATCACTTAGTAAGAACAGTATATCCTTTTTGGCCAATTGTTTATAAAAATTTAAATAATACAAGGAAGGATAAGTAGAGGTTACATCATATCATAACTCTGGTCTTTATAGAAATGTTTGGTGTATCTAATACTTATCATTTAAAAACCTGAATTCTTATTTAATTCCATTTAGGACCTGGGTCATATTCATTCACTCACCTCAGCTGAAATTTGTAGTGACTATAGGAGAGTCTAACAGCTGATAGCCCTGGGAAATTTTTGTTCCTATGCTAAATGGTAAACTTAACATTTAGTTACCATAACTAATATTTTTAATAATAATAATGATAAATAATAATTAAAACTTTGGGATAATGGATTTTAGGTTTATTTGTGTATCCAGAAGTTTATTGTATGATAGTGATATTTATTATCAACCTTGGCTTCAGCTGAAGAGTGATTTTTTTTTTTTTTTTGAGACAGAGTCTCACTTTGTTGCCCAGGCTAGAGTGAGTGCCGTGGTGTCAGCCTAGCTCACAGCAACCTCAATCTCCTGGGCTCAAGCGATCCTCCTGCCTCAGCCTCCCGAGTAGCTGAGACTACAGGCATGCACCACCATGCCCAGCTAATTTTTTCTGTATATATTTTTAGCTGGTCAATTAATTTCTTTCTATTTTTAGTAGAGATGGGGTCTCGCTCAGGCTGGTTTCGAACTCCTGACCTTGAGCGATCCGCCCACCTCGGCCTCCCAGAGTGCTAGGATTACAGGCGTGAGCCACCACGCCCGGCCTGAAGAGTGATTTTAATTTTTGGCCCCGTAGCATTTGGCTAAAACATGTATTCAGTGCACCTCTAGTGGGGACATTATGGGGTATGAAAATACAGGGGAAGGCAAAATTAATTCTAGCTATGGCATGAGTGAAGTTTGAGTGAGGAACAAGCATTTGAGATGGACAGTGAAACATGAGGAGGCCTGAGGTGATAGATAAGGACATTTCAAGCCAAAGAGTTTGCTTGAATCCTTTCTCTAACTTGTATGCACCCAGCCATAGCGTTTGTTTTCTCAGATTCCTACCTCCTACTGCTTTAACTAACTCCAAACTCCTGGAATGAGGAATGAAATCCTTACCTTTTAGTTTCAAGTTTGGCCCAAGTTTTCTCAGTTCTCCTATAAAATACATGTTGTTGTTGTTTTTTAAATGCTTACATATACCAAAGAAACTATTTCCTAAAGGAGCCTTTTGATAACAAGAAAATTGCTGCTGGCATTAATTTGCATATGATGATTCAGTGTGACATGCTTTATGAGTTACTTTGGCTGGAAGTTTAAAGATAACACTAATTAGAGCTTGGAATACATTAAGTAGAGTTGGAGTGTCATTTTTATCAATCACTTTCACTCTAACCAAACCCTGAAAACTAACAGGACACATTCGCTGTCCCTTATTCAAATATTTTACTTAAAGGTCTCAGATTTGTCCTTTTTAGTATGTTGAACTTGAAATGTTTTCCATTACTTGAATTGGGATTAAATGCAGGGGGTTGGGGGGTACCATGCCTTCTATTTCAGAGCATCACCTTTCTTTGATTAGGCACTGTAGCAGTCAGCTTTTGCTATGTAAGTGTATAGTAACAAATAAACCTAAATCTCAATTTACTCGTTGTTCGTGTTACTTTATGTCACCTCCTGTGTTTGGCTGAAGCTCTGACCCATGTAACTTCTTATTCTCGGACTCAGGCAGGAGAGCCAGCCTCTATTTAAGACATGCCTTTCTCTTGGTGGACGGAAAGAACAAGCACACTAGTGGGAAACAGCAATGACTGACTCTTAAAGCTTCCACTCAGAACTGTTGTACTGTCACCTTCACTTGTATTTCATGGGCCAAAGTAAGACTCATGTTTCCAAGCTTTATGATTACAATTTGACATTTTTCTGAAAAACAAGGAAAAACTCATCACTAGAACATAGCCAAGCCTGAAAATGCCTACAGGATAGCACTACAAGTCACATGGCAGTAAGTAAGGCTGTCTGCTCCTCTAGAAGACAGCAAATATCTGGGAACAATATTTCAATCTCTCACAAGTATTTAGTGGTCTTACCTTTTCCTTTATTTATTTATTTATTTTTTTGAGACAGAGTCTCACTTTGTTGCCCAGGCTAGAGTGAGTGCTGTGGCGTCAGCCTAGCTGACAGCAACCTCAAACTCCTGGGCTCAAGCGATCCTTCTGCCTCAGCCTCCTGAGTAGCTGGGACTACAGTGGGACTACAGGCATGCGCCACCATGCCCGGCTAATTTTTTCTATATATTTTTAGTTGGCCAATTAATTTCTTTCTATGTTTTTAGTAGAGACAGGGTCTCGCTCTTGCTCAGGCTGGTTTCGAACTCCTGACCTTGAGCGATCCGCCCGCCTCGGCCTCCCAGAGTGCTAGGATTACAGGCGTGAGCCACCGCGCCCGGCCACCTTTTCCTTTATTTATGTAAATATAATTTTCAGGATTTTCCTCTTTTTTCCCTCCAAGAATTGTGTTTTCTAACTATAAGCTAATAATGGCAACCCATAAAGTATGGTCTTTTTAAAAATAGAGCTCTGTCTCCATTCAGGAGGAGTTTCCCAGGATCTTATTCTCCTGCGTAGTCAACTCTCTCACAACCGGTGTTTACATCTGCATCAGGTCACTGGTAGGTATTTACAGGTGAACCCTCTGGTTCTGTGTCCCAAGATGAGAGCCGGAGGGGGAGGGAAGAATCTAACATTTATTTATTTACAAATATCTGATGAATACCTACTGTTTGTCTGGCAGTATTGTAGATTCTAAAGATGGAAGAATAAAAGCAAAGCCCTCACTGAGCTTACACTAAGTGAACAAGCAATATGATTTCAGGTAGTAACAAGTGCTGTGAACACAAGTAAAGTAAGGAAAGGTGAGAATGACAAGGTAAGGTGATCAGAGAAGGCCTTTCAGAGGTGACATTTGAGCAGAACCTTCACTAAAATGAAGGTATGAGCTGGGAGTATCTGGGAGGAAAAGCATTCTCCTGTGTCATGCAAAGAACTTAAAGTGGGGATATAATAGTCAGGATTGAGAAACCCTCAGGGAGACCAGTGTGACTTGAGCAGAGTTAGAGACAGAGAGTGTGTGGTAGGAAATAAAACAATCATGTAAGGACTTGCAGAGGCAATAACTTTGGATTTTATTCTAAATGTGATGAAAGCCATGAGTAGTTTGGAGCAGGAAGATGACATGATCTGATTTGTTTTTAAAAGATCATTCTGGCTGCTGATACAGAGACTAGATTGTAGCAAGGGAGTGGAAGCAGTGAAGAAGGTTCTAGTTCTTACAGCTTTATCCAACAATAGGATATTGTTCTTAATACATCTGGCCCCATAAGTGATATTTAATGTACATGGATTTAAGAGATTCATATTTGTAAGCCTTGTGATTACAATATGATAACATTTGTCTGAAGAAAGGAAAAAAATCCATCACCAAATTGTATTATTTGAGAGAAAGGAACTAAAATAGGATGCATGTTTGTTAGGAAAAAGTTAAAATGAATAGCTAAAAGAGAAAATACATTTAAGGTATGCCTAACAACCCATATTAGAAGTTCAGGGGAAAAGAGTGCCATAGATTAAATCAGTCCAACACTGACTAAAGAACAAAGAAAAAGAAACCATATTGTAGAGGAAAGTCCTTCTTAAAACAAACCATGTCTACATGGCCATGGTCCTCTGCTTTACTTGTTTAGGAACTCCATTTTGTCAGTTTCCCCAGGAGTGATGTCCCAGAGGTGTAGCAGGAATTCACAAAAGGCTTGCTAGTAAGCCAGGATAAGTTAGGATACTATATTTATAGGATATATAGAACTATTAAAATAATCTAAACATTCATCTCATCCATCCAGAGTACCAGCTCCTCCAGACTGTTAGAGAAGTTTTTTTATTCCAAAGCCTCTACTTTTCAGTGGTTGAGAATGAGATTTTTTTTTTTTTTTTTTTTTTAGACAGAGTCTCACTCTGTCACCTGGGCTAGAATGCTGTGGTGTCAGCCTAGCTCACAGCAACCTCAAACTTCTGGGCTCAAGCAATTATCCTGCCTCAGCCGCCTCAGTAGCTGGGATTACAGGCACGCACCACCACACTGGGCTAATTTTTAGTAGAGACGGGGCCTCGAGTTGCTCCAGCTGGTCTCGAACTCCTGACCTCAAGCGATCCTTCTGCCTCAACCTCCCAGAGTGCTAGGATTATAGGCTTGAGCCACTGTGCCCAGCCAAGAATGAGATTTTAAAGTTGGATTTTTGCCTGGACTTTAAGCTAGGAGACATTTTTAGGAACAGTTATTTGAAATGAAGTTATAGAAGGGTAAATCCATTTCATAAACTATCACCTCATATCTCTTGTAATCTATGTGTTTGTAATTTTTATTTGTGTAAGTCTTTGATCCATATTTATCTCAAGTCTCTGGAAATTCAATGCATATACCATATATAGCCAGTAAAAATATGCTTATAAAAAGGAATTGAGCCTGAGATTCATGAAGCATACGTATCAATTTTCTTTCTTTTTTGAGACAGAGTCTCACTCTGTTGCCCAGGCTAGAGTGCTGTGGCATCAGCCTAGCTCACAGCAACCTCAAACTCCTGGGTTCAAGCAATCCTTCTGCCTCAGCCTCCCAAGTAGCTGGGACTACAGGCATATGCCACCATGCCCGGCTAATTTTTTTCTATATATTTTTAGTTGGCCAATTAATTTCTTTCTATTTTTAGTAGAGACAAGGTCTTGCTCTTGCTTAGGTTGGTCTCAAACTTCTGAGCTCAAACGATCCACCCGCCTCGGCCTCCCAGAGTGCTAGGATTACAGGCGTGAGCCACGCGCCCGGCCCGTATCAATTTTCTTATAAAAGGAATATATGAAGATGGCTTTGATACTATATATGAGACACAAATGTGTTATACACTTTGTGTACAGTATAACTGATGATCATTTACTCACTGTTAATTCATGTGACTCAAAAGAGCTGCTGATATCTTTGATAAGACATTTTATAACTAGTTTACATTGCTTTGAGAACATGTAACCTTCAACTGCTTTAAATTTAAGATTTACTAAAAGAAAACAAAACACAGAAACAAAAAAAAAAGATTTACTTAATACTCAAAATTCAGATAAAAAAGAATTTTTTTTATACCTTGGACATGGTCATGGATTCTCTTACTTTAATTAATTTGATGATATTTAAGAGACACATTAGTCTGATCAGCAGTGGAAAGTATGTTAGAATTTTTTTTTTTAATTCCTTCTTTTTTTTAATGATAATCCTTTTTTTCTGAGACAAGAGCCTTGCTCTGTTGCCTGGGCTAGAGTGCCATGGCGTCAGGCTAGCTCACAGCAACCTCAAACTCCTG
>VBSM01001044.1:3737656-3762293 GCA_008086735.1 Cheirogaleus medius | reverse complement strand
AAAAAAAAAAAAAAGAAAGAAAGAAAATAAGAAGCAATGATTACAAGATTGAATGTTGACTGTCTTCTAAGAGAATTTGCAATTTAGAGGGGGTTTTTCCCCTTAAAACTCCAAAGTATCAGTGATCTTCATTACTGGAATTAGTGGGTGCCAGTTGCATTAAATTCCAGGGTGTTTACTTCACTAGGGTGCTCCCTGCTCTGAGGTGAAGAAATAGATGCCAGGAGAGGTTTAACCGTTAGGCGGCTCCCGTACTGGAATGTACTTTAAGCAGGCACTATAGTCCACTTCCTTGGCTGCATTTTTGAAAGGTCTATCAGAGCTGAGCATTACTCCTGAGGATGGTCTACTCCTGAAGGGCAGGCCAAGAAAATTGCCAGTGAGTGACTGAATGGAAGGGCATTGCTGTTCCCTCTTCTCAGAGTCCTGTACAAAAGTCAGCCATTACCTAGGCCACTGTCAAACAGTTTTCTGAGATATTCCCACGCTCTTCGTCTTCCTCTCCAAAATAGGCATTTGCTCCAATCCTCTCTTTTGAGCAGCCGCTTCTATTTTTTTCTCCCACTTAACATCAGCCCAGCCCCACAGCCTGTGTGAAACTCGAAGCCGGAATAGGAAAGAAACTGCTGGGGAAGATGGGGACAATAGTTCCGACATCCTCCCTGGTTGCATACCTAAGAAAACTACTAGGGTCACCACACCCTCGAGATGACATTCGCCTGACTTATGCCCCTCTTGAGGCTTAGCTTTTGTTCGTTTACTTTTCTGTCAGTTTTTCATGACAAGTTTAAGGGGTTCAATGTCAATGTCCTCGCATTAGCAACCAAGGAACGGTACAATGCAAGTCCAGCCATGTATGCCTCTTTACAAAAGGTCAAGGTAAAAAGGAAATCTATACCAAAGAGCCTGTAGGTGCGATTTGTAGCTTCCAGAGGATCAAGGGTAGGTATGTACACGAGTAGAGAGCTTTGTCTCAGGCTGGCTTCTGCCCATAGTAAAGGCCAGCGTTTGTGTCGAGCCGCGCCCTCCTCGCTCGAACTACAACTCCCGGGATGCCCCGCGGCCTGGGCGTGCGCACGCGCGTGGGAGGCGGAGGTGGAGTCCGCCGCTCCGACAGCGCGGTCGAGTGGGGTAGCCGCTGGCGGGGCAACTGGGCAGCTCCCGGGAAGGCCGGCGGAGGCTGACGGGCGGGTGCTGGGGACCGAGCCTCAGCTTGCAGCCGGCAGTTCCAGCGGGTCTGTGAAGAGGTCGGCGGCCCGAGCAGGCGCCAGTCAGGTAAGCTCAGCCGGGTGCTTTCCAGGAAGTCCGTCTGCGGGCGCGGGCAGGGAGGCGCACCGGCCATGGTGGTTGAAAAGGGAGAGTTTGCTGCCTTGCAGCCGCCCCGCTCCGGTCTCCTTGCCTACGGGCCCCTCTCGGGGAGCAGGAGGATTCTGAGGGATGCTTCGGGGCGAACCGGCCCGGCCGGGGGCCGTGGGGCGTGCTGGGCGTCGCCCACCGGTCGAGGCGCGCAGACCCGGAGCTGCCGATGAATCACTCGGGGGCCCAGCCTGCCCAGGTTCGGGACCGGCCCCTTCCCCTCCCGCGGAGCCGGCGCCTGCTGCGGCCGCGCTAGCTCCCTCCACCCCACCCAGGCGTAGCTCGGGGACGATCATCTCCGAAAGTTTTTTTTTCTACCAAGACTCCTTCAAAGACTTCTGCTAGTTGAAAGTTCGGGGGAGAAAAAACTTAGGGTACACCCATTTTGTGATTGAAATCTGACTCCTCTTGCATTCGCCGTTTTGAGCTATCTGCTCTGCCTTCGAATAAATTCCTGGCTCCTAGGCAGCACAGCTGGATCCGGCTGTGAAGTTTGTGTGTTGGTTTGTTTTGAGGACGTGACTGAGTCGTTATACTTTTGCTTACAGAGGTTGGTGTGTTTCCTCTGCAAGGGTTGCTTTCTGATTACAAACAGAAATGGGAAACAGCCACAGTTTGTTTCTTTTCAACGTTAAGAATCGCGTTTCCAGCTTGCCCTTGGCTTCTCTTAAAACCAAAAGTCATCTGGGAATGAACACTGCAGGAAAACTTATCCCAAGAGGCCATACTTCGACAGGAAATTAGCCTGTGGAGATTTAAGTTAGTTATGTGCGGTCTCTCTTGGTTGGTAACATTTTCATGCAGCACAGGTCTCTTTTTCTGAGAATCTTTCAGATTAATTTTTTGGCAGATTAAATTGATTAATTAATTGGCCTGTCAGAAATATACTAAGCTTAGAAAAATAACTTTGCCCAGGCTCATTTACTCTTGTTAGTCTCTAAGCACATTTTTACCCTACACTTTGTAAGAGCCAGCAATCATAAAGTTAGAATTCCCATAAAAGGAACAAAAAGGGAATTAAAATGTGAGTTCCAGTATATTCTAGCTCTTTTAGCTTTCTTGGTTTTGCATATCTCAGATTTTCTAGTTTGCTCATCTTTAAAATGAGGTTGTTGCACCAGATTATCCCAAGATTATTCCAGCCCTAAATAGCTGATTTTTTAAAAATTCATTTATTTATTTTATTCATTCAAGAAACACTGGCCACATGAATCATTCCAAGCCCTGTGCTAGGCATGAAGGAACAAAAATGAGTTTTGAGAATGTTATTGATCTACTGCCCAATTTTGTTTAATCATACGTTTTTATGACTAATTTCTAAGTTTTGTGGTATGTCTGTTAGGCCAAATTACTCTGTAATTAACTTCTCCTGAAGTTACATATGTACTGGTCAAATCCCATTACAATTATTGGTTTCATTCTAATCAAAGATTTTTCAAGCCTCATTTACTGTTGTATTTAAATAAAACACAGGTTGAATACTCCAGGAAGGACCTGAATGGTATAGGACAGTGGTTTTTAAACTTTGTCTGGTAGGTAGTGCTGACAGAGACCACACTTTGAATATCGAGAGTGAGGAGAAAATTTTAAAGATGTTTTCAGGTGTTTATAATCACACTTTAAATACTGCTGCTGAAAATTGATATTAGATACATATTGATGGCTTTTCCAACTCTCAATTTTTAAAAATACTGTAATCCTGTTCTCTCTAACAAAAACAATTGCTTCTTTCTCTTTGGTGTATTTTCTCAGCGTTTTCTTCTTTCTGTCCTTCTCTTCCACCCTCAGTTGTTTTCATTTGCATTAATTCAATAATTCAACAAGTATGTGCCCCTGTACAAGGCACTGTCTTAGGCGCCTGGTGAATTTGTGAAGACATATGTGCTGTCTAGGAGCTTACTCTCTTTGGGATTAGGCATGTGTACTTGTTTATAGTTCACAGCACTTGTAAGAGCCATCTGTACAGAATAAAAACATGTGGTAGGTGTTCTGGAAACATCTCCACTTGCAGGGGTGGGGAACAAATGAAGTCAGTCCTTTTTTCCATTCACTGGCCATCCCTATTTCCCCAGGCTATATTTTCTATACTATTTGAGTATATGTGACATATCTACATAGAGTACAGTTCAAGTTTGTAAATTTATTTGGAAGCTGAGGTGAGCTGAGCACATGAAAATCAATTAGAGCTAGGCATGGTGGCAGATACCTGTAGTCCTAGCTACTTGAGAGGCTAAGGCCAGCCTGAGCAACATAGGGAGACCCTGTCTCAAAAAGAAAATCAGTTAGATCTGAATAATAATATAGGAAGGGTGAGAAGCTGTGGGGATAAAAATATACCTGGATAGAGACCAACAGAGGGAGGGGGAAAGATAAAGAGGAAAGAAAACAGAAGGATCCTGTAAAACGGTAGGAAAGAAAGGACTTTTAGTAAGTTTTCTGGTGTCAGCCTGATATTCACTGATATTTAGGCTGTGTTATAGCTGGTAAACTATGTTATATGCTTTTCAGTTGCTCTTAAATATGCGTGTGCTTTCTCTTGAATAGTTGAAGAGGGCATTATTCTCTAAGCTGCAAAGTGGCTCATAACCTTCCCGGCTGACATTTGATTTACATACCTTCTCAGTTTCATAGATCAGATCCTTTAAAATCACAAATATAAACTCATATTGAAAGAAAAATGGTACAAAAATAGAAAATTCTACTGGACCTATAACTGGTTCTTTATATACATATTAAAATTGTAAAGAATCATATTCAATTTGCTATTTATGAAAAATTAAATATATGAACATATATTCTCATCTGTGTCTGTAATCCATTAGGTTATTTGCAGTAATGAAGGAATAGAGGTATGAATAATCCAGAGTGGCAAATTATTGAAAATACATGTGGTATTCAGGAATTTCATTTGAAACAAAATTATTAACCTATATCTTGAAGCAGAGTGCTACTTTGTATTTTTTATTGAGGTATAGTTAATATTCAATAAAATTCACATATCTTAAGTATCCAGTTCAAGGATTTCTGACAGTTTTATATACTGTAGTTTCTAACAAAACAAGATAGAAAACTTTTTTTTTTGATTACCCTAGAAAGTTCCCTCACCCACCCTCCTCCAAAGGCAACTACTTTCTGACTCCGTAGATTTCTGACACCATAGATTTGTTTTGCCTAGTCTTGGACTTAACATAAATGGAAGTCTTTTTCTGCCTGCTTTCTTTCATGGAACAGTGTTTTTAAGATTGATCTGTGTTGCATGTTTCAGTGGTTTGTCTTTTAAATTGCTGAGTAGTATTCCATTGTATGAATATATCCCAATTTTTTATCTGTTTTTCTCTTGATGGATATTTGGTTTATTTCCAGGTTTGGGCAATTATGAACAGGTTGTTATGAGCATTCTTTTATAAGTCTCTCGTGGACATACGTTTTTCATTTCTCTTGATAAATACCTAGGTGTAGAATTACTGAATCATGGAGTATATGTGTGTTTAACTTGATTTAAAAACTTTATTAAAAACCAAACACTTCTCCAAAATGGCTCATACCCGAGTTACAGTTGCTCCATATTTTTAGTGTTGCCAGCTTTTTAAAAAAATTTTAGTCACACTGGAGGATATACAATGGTATCTCATTATGGTTTTAATTTGTATTTTCCCGATGATTGAGAGTGTTGAATGCTTTATCATATGCTAATTGGCCATACAATATCTTCTTTTGTGAAGTATTTGTTCAAGACTTTTGCCTATTCTTTCATGGGCTCATTCATCTTTTTATTGTTTGTATGAGTTCTTTTTATATTCTGGGTACATGTCATTTGTCAGATATATGTGTTGGCAATATTTTTTTTTACCCAGTCTATCGCTTGTCCTATTTTCTCAATGATGTTGTGATGAGCAGACATGCTTAATTTTTATGAAGTCCATTTTATCAATTTTTTAATTCTATGGTTAGTGTTTTTTTGTGTCCTGACCAAGAAATTTTTACCTACACCCCAAAGAGTCTGTTTTCTTCTAGAAGCTTTATTATCCTAGGTTTTTCATATGAATCTATAATCCATTTCTAATTTGTGTGTTATAGAGGTTTAGGTTCATTTTCCCCCCCATACATATATCTAGTTGTTGCAGCAACACAGGTTAAAAAAAAACCCTTCCTTTCTCCATTAGATTGAGTTGGCATCTTAGTTAAAAATCAACTGAGCTACTTTGTGTTTTAGTTGTGTTTATATTGTCAGTTTCTTAAGAACAGGCCCTGAATCTTAAAGAAAACCAAAACCATCTAAAAACTCTTACACACTACTTCTGTATTGGGACTAGACTGAAATTGATCCAGAACTAGTTACTATTTATTTCCTGATGTAAGAATGCTAATTATGAATTTGAATTTTAAATGGCTTTTCTGTGGGTTGAGTTAATAGAGACAAGCTCGTTTGTCTCCAACCTCTAGTTGAACCTTGCCTATAAACCAGGCAGATGTTGGGGAGAAGGAAGGAGATTCTAAGCCCAGAGAGATCACCTAAGACTCTAATAGAGCAAGCTATATGGAGCTTAATATTTTCTGGCTTATTGGCTTGGTCAAAATATTAATAGATGTAAATATATATAATCCATGCATTTTCATTTCCATTTCTGTACTCCATTGTCCATTCCAATCCTTGGTGACACACAATTCTTGAATTTGCCTTAGAACAATTTTTAAAGAAATGGGTTGGTTATTTTTTTTTTCTAGGTTTTATTTACTGATAACACAAAAAAATCACATTTTTAAAAGAATGACCCCAGCCTCATTAATATAACCATTTTCATTTCTCCTCATTTCCTTCCAGGCCGTATTCATCCACATACGTATTTTTATATGATTGTAATCATAACGTACATGTTATTTTTGTTCTAAGATTGAGTCATAACTAGTGAATGCTATCTGCCTTATGCGGATCGTCCTTGTTAGTAAAAATAAACAAGACTGGAGATGGAGAAAAGATGAGGGACTTACCAGTGGGGAACCTTGAATCCCAAAGCTTAGCTAAAATAAGCAGAAACAACTTTGATTTCCTCATTCATTTTCTCTCTTTCTCCCTTCTTCCCACCCCCTCCCCCTCTCCCCTTTCTTTTTCTCTCTAATACATAATAGCTTTATTGAAATATAATTCACATTCCATAAGTTCACCCATTTAAAGGATACAATTCATTGGATTTTGTATATTCACAGAGTTGTACAACCATCACGACCATTTTAGAACGTTTTCATCACACCCAAAAAACGCCCTTACCCATTAGCAGTCACTACCCACTTCTTGTGAACCCCTCTCCCTTTCCCCCAGCTATATGCAATCACTGATCTATTGTCTCTATGGGTTTGCCTATTCTGGACATTTCATATTGATGGAATCATATGTGATATTTAGTGACTGGCTTCATTTACCCTTGTACTACTCTTAATGGCTCATTTCCAAAATTACTGTAATACAGTCAAGGTTCCTTCACAGATGTGCACCCTTTCTGACCTGTAAAGATATGCACTCCCTCGGGTATATATGCTCAAACACCTACACGCACTAAGGAAGGAACACAAACACACTAAGACAAATTTACAAACTAAGATATCTGATATACAGTGATAACCTTCTACAAATAAACAACTTCATATCTGGGCATATCTAAGCACTAACATCACTATAAATACATACAAGTTTTTTTTTTATTTCAGCATATTATGGGGGTACAAATATTACGGTTACGTATAAAAAAATAAATACATACAAATGAACACAATTCATGAAGTGTGTGTGAGAAAAGGGATGAAAGTATGATGAGCTCAGAGAAAATGAGGGCTGAGTGGACAAGAGTGAATGAGTGTGATGGCAAGTTGAATTTATTTAAAATATATTTTCCCACGCTGGGCGCAGTGGCTCACGCCTGCAATCCTAGCACTCTGGGAGGCCAAGGCGAGTGGATCGTTTGAGCTCAGAAGTTCCAGACCAGCCTGAGCAAGAGCGAGACCCCGTCTCTACCAAAAATAAGAAAAATTAGCCGGGCATGGTGGCGCATGCCTGTAGTCCCAGCTACTCAGGAGGCTGAGGCAGAAGAATCGCTTGAGCTCAGGAGATTGAAGTTGCTGTGAACTAGGCTGACACATGGCACTCTAGCCCGAGCAACAGAGTGAGACTCTGTCTCAGAAAAAATAAAATAAAATATATTCTCCCAATGTTTAAAACGACTTCCTAGAGCTTTTAGTTAAGTTTTTTTTTTTTTTACCAGTAGCAATAGTCTGATATGTATATATTATTTGATATGTTTATAGACTTATAGGTAAGATTGCTGTAGTTCCTTAACCTATATTACATAGTAATTCCTTTGAGCAGGCTATTAATAATAATAATTATACAGTAGGGGATTTCCATATAGAAAATTAGGACCGACAAAATATTTTGGTTCCCTGGGTGTGGTGTTATGACTTTAGTGAGGAGTCGTTAAGGAATATTCCCTTGATATGCATACTAGTAAAGGGAGAGGAGGCCCTTCAAATGTATATATTAGTATAATTCTGGCCTATAATAAGCTGGAACCCTGGGGCAAGCATGGCAAGATTTGATACAACCCCAAGATTTATTTTCATTCATGGTGAATGAAAATTATTCACCCAAGTTAGTATTATTATTAACCCAAGTTAGTATTCTTAAAGAACTGTCTCTTTTTTTTCCTCTTAATGTGCCTACTGGGGTGCTAGACCAGCTGAGGGGAGAGTGGGGAGGCCTAATTTGATTCGGAGATATCAGTAAGTATTTGATGATTTCAAAGTCCATACCTCCCCCCTTTTGTTTTTCTGCTGTTGTCCCTAAGATCTATAGTTTCTTAGAGAAAAAGCACAGAACCATATGTAGAAATGGACTACAACTATGACCTTGCATGGTTTCACCTCTGCAAGGCCTTCCGTGCAAGTGGGCCCTTCTGTTGTCAGCACACCCGCTACACCTGCCTTTCCTGTGCACTTTTCTTGAGCCCCCATTATTATTCCTTGTCAAGTGATCTCACTTCCTACTCTCCTTAGACATCTGCCAACATCCCAAGTAATATAGTTCACTCTCCACCAGAGAATAGCTCTTGTCACTGCATTCAGTCCCTTAACCTTCCCTCCTGCCTCAGAAGAAACCACACCCTCTTTTCTCCCTTTCTTTTCCCACTGCCAGAACCTCATTTCTGGCCTGTATCTCCTTTGAGTAGGATACCAGGGAAGCCTCTTCAGAGAAATATTGTTTGAACTTGTCCCTGAAAGGTGCAAAAGGATAGTTCCATGTAGTGAACAGTGTGATGTAAGTGCTGGAGGCAGAAGAGCATGGAGGTGTACTTACTTCTTTGGCCGTAACATAGGATGTATGAAGATCACTCCTTTCCCTTTTCTTCTTCTCCTTTCCCTGGCCCCCCTCCCCCCCTTCCTTTTTTTTTTGGCTTGTGCTTTGATCTCTTTGCTTAGTATATACTTCTCCTCCTCCCTCTATGCTAAATCTGTGCCTCCCTGACCACCCACAGTGATCTCTGAACTCTGTAGCACTAATTGCCATTATCATTCTTTTGGCAGTTAATTATATATTTCTTTGACTCTTAAAAAATAATAGCTTTATGTGCATGTCTCATTTTCCCAAATAGAGTGTATTAGGTTCTTAGGTCTCAGGGAACACAAACTCACTTCAGCTAGCTTGCTAGACTGTATGGTGGCAGAGCTGGGAGTTGTAGTGGGTTACTGTTGTAAGGCCACTGAGCTTCCTGAAATGAAACTACAGCTGGAACCCAGAGCAAGCACTTGGAAACCCTTGTCTTCCCTCTGTAGCTTGCATGGGCTCTCTTTGGTTTCTTCCTGTGCCTTTGCTCCATTCCAGGACATTAATTTTGATTTTTAAAAATAGTGTGCATTACAATATAATTTATCTTAATTACTGAGTTTTTTGGTGCCCTCTTGAATCTTGTGCCTGAGGCAAGTGCCTCCCTCTAGCCCCAGCCCTGCTCTCCCCTACAGACTGGCCTTCTCTGCTTTCTCTGTAGCTTCAGCTTAAATGTGACTTTGGCTTGCTATGGTGCTGCCTACAGCCTTGAATAGTACATTATCTTTCAACTTAGGTTTTGTCTCCCAGCTTTCCAGATTCTGGGAGAATTGATTTGATCTGTACTCCTTGGGTTAGGGGTGGTGACCCCTATACCAAACAGCTGTGAGAGATAGGGCATTGCTATGTGGTTGCTTTGGGTGTACACTTCTTGGGTACTGGGGTAAGTGTGGTCCCACACAAAGCGGTTTGGGGTTGATCATCCCAAAACATGCTTTTTGTGCTGCCAGAAGTCAGAGGGAAGTAACCGTGGCTTGTCTTTTTTATATCTACACTGCATCTAGCAGACTGACAGCTAAAAAAATGTGTGTTTCTTTTATTTAGTGTCTGTTTATTGCTATGACTGCCTGACCATTTGGCCATTAGGATTAACTTTTGAGGTATAACAGGCTATTCAGAGCACTATTTTTAATATATAAATTACTAAAATTTGTTTTATGATCATTTGGGCATTTTCTAATTTTATAGCAAATTAACTACTTTTTAAACATATCTTTTTGAAATTTATTTCCCAGTTCAGAAAGAATAGAGGAGTAGAATATTGGTAATCAAAGAGTGACATGATACACTGCAGCTTTACTGACGCTGCCCCCAGCCAGTTTATAATATAACCAGGCGATCCCAAGAGTGATCTCAAAGCTTACTGAGACCCCCCCCTTATTATTTTATTGTACATTAATTTGGTGTCTACCATGCTACAAGTACTAGGTAGGGCTAGTAATGTAAAAATAGGTCCTGCCCTCAAAGTGTTCACCGTCTATAGCAAAGATAGATATTTACACATCTGATTGTAATGTGGTGAGATAAATGTACATAGAAGTGTGCAAAGTGGTGACTAACTCTTCTGTCGTTTTCTTTGCGTACATTCATCTCTCACTTTTTTATGTTCTCTTTAGTCTTCATCTCTCTCACCCAGTCTCTGCAATTAATTGTCTGTATTATGTGGATCAGAATATAGGAACATGTCATTTACTTAACATGAACTAATGAAGTGTTTCTTAAAAATGAACTTTGAAGATAATGACTTTATCAGCTAATGTTTATTCAATGCCTGCTCTGTATTAGACACTGTTCTAATTGATTTATATGTGCTAATTTATTTATCAAATTAATATATCAACCCCCTGAGAAAGGTACTCTTATTATTCCCATTTTACAGATGAGAAAACAGACAAAAAAAATAGTTCAATATCTTGCCTAAGGTTATAAAGCTAGCAAGAAATTGAAAACATTTTAAAGCTATTTTAAATGTCACTTTTTGTAAGATGTATATATAATAAAGTTTCTCCTGGTCTTCTTAAATGGAGTCCTCTATATTTAATTTACTCAAGATGATTTATATAGAATTTAGAATTCATTTTTTGCATCATTTATTATATCATGCTGATGAATTGCCTTCTGAGATTATTACAGTTTTTAGGCTCTGGGAACTGCATTAAATTGTTCTGCACTTTGTAGTTTTTCCTTTGCTTTTACCTCCAGCTGTGGCTTCTTCCTGTCAGTTATTGTCACTTAATATACTTCTGTTAACGTATAGTGTGTAGTATCATAAAACTAAAAATGTAAAAATTAAATATTTTATAGAAGCAGTGTGATATTGTGTAAAAAGTATGGATTTAAGGGTCAGGTTCAAATCTTGCATTCACTGTTGAGAAATAAATATCCTTGGGCAGGCTTGGCCTCTCTGAGCCTCTGTTTCTTCATCTGTAAAATGGGGACAGAAATATTTTACAGGATTATTATGAAGAGATATATATGGTAAAGTGCCTGCCATATAACAGGCATGCAAAAAAAAATTGATTCTTTTTCTCTTCATCTTATTAGGATGTGGCACATGATCCCTTTGTTAATCTGAGAGTGACTCAGATACAAATGAAAAAAATGTTTTCTTGTGATGTAATTAAGATATAGCCAGTTTTATTCTATCACTTAAAAAAATTTACAGTTGTCATTGTGTTAATTTTAGAAATATCTTGAAATCTAGTTTTGGATCCTTATACTAAGCTCTCAGCAACTTCCTCTCCTTCCCTACATTAAATTATTTTTTGACTTCTGTTTGGCTCCCTTGATTTCCCTCATTTGCTATTAAAGGAAATAATGTCCTTTAGCCTCTTTCTAAAGAACCCATGCCAAAGCAGACCTACCCTGGGAATAGTGAACCAAGCTTCTTGGCCAATAGCAATGATTTCTAAGACTTCCCTTCTTTCATCAGTTCTGCTTGCTTCAACTATCACCAGTCTTAAGTATTAATTTGTTATTCTTTCTGTCTCCACCCCCTCCCATTTATGTATGGTTATTATTTTAGTAGTTTTATATGGTTTTGTTATAAATTGTATACATATTATATTTTTTTAAATCTATATTTTAGTAGTTGTTATCATTTATAGTGAACGCTCCTATCTTAATATCATGAGACATTTCCACTTTTGTGCCAGAAGTTTTTTTTGTGCCTTCTGTCTTGAAACCTCCAATAAAAACCTGTGAATACCCCTACCTTAATGGACTGGATGCTCTTCCACATGTGAATACTCTAGCTTAAGTCACCAGGTTACTTTAAAAAGAAAATAATTTTATCAAGGCATAATTTACATACAGTGCCGTAAAATTCATCTGTTTTAAGTGTACAGATTTTTGTTTGTTTTGAGACAGAGTCTTGCTCTGTCATCCTGGCTAGAGTTCAGTGGTATCATCATAGCTCACTGCAACCGTGAACTCCTGGGCTCATGCCATCCTCCTTAGCCTCCTGAGTAGCTGGGACTGCAGGTGTGCACCACCACATCTGGCTAATTTTTTCTAATTTTAGTAGAGATGGGGTCTTGCTCTTGCTCAGAGCTAGTCTTAAACTCCTGATCTCAAGTGAGTCTCCTGTCTTGGCCTCTCAGAGTGCTAGGAATACAAGCATGAGCCACTGCTCCCGGCCAAGTGTACAATTTAATGATACCAAATTATTTTTCCTAGCAAACACTTTTCATTGCTGTCTTTGGTCTGTAAGAGCATAGCCATCTTGCCCCTTTTCCCTTTGTATTCCCCAAATCATTTATGGTGAGTTGTGTGGATGTTGCTGGTAGCTGCCATGTGGTTACTTACAAGTGTCCCATCTGTGGGCTATTGTTTCAACTATTCATTCTGGATATCACAGTACCTCGTTAAGCAAAGAGGTTTTTCTATAGTTGGGATCCAGGGTCAAGGTATCGGGGCAGTGACATTTTCTTGAAGAATTGGCTCCCTTTTGCCCTGCTCTTGACTGAGGGAGCTCACTTATTTTCTCAGGTACATACTTTTATTCCACCTGATAAGAATTATATCATGACTCCAGGGGTTACCAAATTTCTTGGACTAGTACTATGTTCCATCCCCCTCCCTCACACGAGGCATCAGGATACATGATGCAAATTATAGGCTTGTGCCTCCTCAAACTCTTATTACAACCACTTCTCCTTACTAATTTGAAAATTAATTGAATTGTGATAACAAAACTTGGTATGTCCCCAGGCCCCTGAAATTGATTAGAGTAGTACCAGTGGTATACCTAAAAGTCACAGGTGTGCTATATCTCCGAAGGTGTGTGTGAAGTGCCTTCACCATGTGGGAGTGAGACATGGTCAGTTGAGGAGCATGTATTTGTACCAGCTGGGGCACCTGACACATGCATCAATGGCAGTAATGGGGCTTGTATATCCTGAACATTGTTGACCTTCGGGGGAGAAAAGAGACTAGGAAAGGTGTTGGAGAGGACAGACTTGAGCTGGTCTTTGAATTGTGCAGAGTTTGGATAGGATAGAGAAGTGAAATTTGGGAATGAGGTAGGGAGGATTATTGAAGTGCACACTATGTGGGAAACAAATGAGGCAGCCAGGTGGAGGTGAACTGGGGGTATTTGTGAGGCCCTGAGGAATCCAGCCTGATTAGAGCAGGGAATTCTTAGTTCAAGTAAGAAGGGGGAGTTTTATCAAAAACACCTGAGAATCTGTCAAAATACAAACACCTAACAAGAAAAATTTCTAAGCAAAGGAGTGAAATGTTAAGAGCAGTATTTTAGATGACTATAAGCAAGATGTGTTAGAGCAGGAAAAGAGGGACCTAGAGTCAGACAGGCAAGAAGTTTGCTTGCCTAGAGCCTGGGAGAGATGGCTTGGTAAAGCAGTGTTTTTATTTTCCTCTCTTTATAGAATTCCAGAAATTTCCCTAGGTCCTAGAACCTTTCCTGGGAAGGGGCAGGGTCCAGAGAAACAGGGCTTTGAAGGCCTGCACAGAACTTTAGAAAAATGGTTTCTCTTTATGTTTCCGTAGGGAGAAGGTCTTGGGAAAAAAACACCCCAAAACTGGCCTCAATCCCAATTTCAGAGTTGCAATTAAATAGGGCCTTTGGTCCCAAGCTGTGGAACTTGGGAGAGTATATGTTTATATATCTCTTAAAATAAGTTTTGCTATTGGTTTCATAGATTGCTAGTTTTTTTAAAAAATTAATGTTCTGAAATTATTTAATAGAATTGTTTGATGGGTAGATGTTCTTATTGTTTTGTTTTTTCCACCAAAGCACTTTTTGCTATTACTTGAATGTGGCATACATAATTCAAAAGTCAGACAATATTTGTTATTTTTTTCATATATAGCATCAGAATGCAGCAAACAGTTGAATTGTCCTTCAAATTAAAAATAAAACTTAAGGCCAGGCATGGGGCCTCATGCCTGTAAACCCTCCTAGCACTTCTGGGAGGCTGAGGCAGGAGGATTGTTTGAGACCAGGAGTTTGAGACCATCATGGGCAACACAGCAAGACCCTGTCTCTACAAAAAATGATTAAAAATTAGCTGGGTGTGGTGGTGTATGCCAGTAGTCCCAGCTACTGTTGAGGCTGAGATGAAAAGATCCTCTTAAAGCCTGGAGTTTGAGGTTACAGTGAGCTATGATGATGCCACTGCACTCCGTCTTAGGCAACAGAGTGAGACCCTGTCTCAAAAATAAAATAAATAAGTGCACATAGTACCACTGAATATATGAAAAATACTGTGTGAACAGTCTCTGTATCTTCAGCTATCCAGTTTGTCTCTGATTCTTGTAGACCCTTCCAAAGTTATTCTCAAGAACTTTTTTTTTTTTTTTGAGACAGAGTCTCTCTGTTGCCTGGGCTAGAGTGCCATGTGTCAGCCTAGCTCACAGCAACCTCAAACTCCTGGGCTAAAGCGATCCTTCTGTCTCAGCCTCCTTAGTAGCTGGGACTACAAGCATGCGCCACCATGCCCGGCTTGTTTTTCTATATATATTTTTAGTTGTCCAGCTAATTTCTTTCTATTTTTAGTAGAGATGGGGTCTCGCTCTTGCTCAGGCTGGTTTCGAACTCCTGACCTCTTCCTCCCAGAGTGCTAGGATTACAGGCGTGAGCCACCACACCTGGCCAAGAACTTATTTTTGAAAGTTGATTTTTTAAGCTCAGAGGAATCGATAATAGTATATGACCATAAAAGAAACATTTAATTATTTAAAAATGTAATAAAATAAAAGTGATTGTTCAGATTTAGAAGGACCTTAGGGTCTTTTGTTAACCATTGGAGTTTCTTGAGGTACTGGAGAACAATGGGCCAAATTTGAGGAATGGACATGAATGAATAATGGGGTGAGGCAACCCTTCTAAAACTCCTTAGAATATCACCTTCTGAAATTAAAGCCTTTATGAAACCTGTTTCCCAAAGAAAGGCCTCTTTCCTAAATTCCATATCCCTTTTCCTAACCTATTTTCCTTATTCTAAAGTCTTTTTCTAGAATCTTTGAGTACTATCCTCCTCTGGAGAGTCTTGACTATAAAATTAAAATAAAAAGAGATAGTTAGATACTTTTTAAATTTATTTTAATAAGAAAAATGAAATCAAGGCAGAAATGAATGCACTACTTTAGTATTTTTACTGTATTATTAAAATTTATATTTAATTTTATTAATTAAAACTTTGCATTCATTCCTATGATTTCTGATGTGTTGAGAATTCATGTTTTCATAGAAACATTTCTAATTTTACTATGGAAGTCAATGTGAAAATAGGAAATGAACTTATAAATTTGCTTTATTTGGTGAGTTTTTAGGAAAGCACTTATTAATATGGTCATACTACTTTAACTTTTTTTTTCTTTAGTATTTAACAACATTGGCCCATATTTGACTTCATTATTTACTTTTTTCATTTTTTTAATATATCTGGTTCTGGTTTTTCAAGTCACTTTCCTGTAATATTTCAATTTTTGTGTGTATGTACATGCTTATCTAGCATGATTCAGCTTTCATATTTTTCCTTTCTAGTTATACATTGTTCATCTTGGCAGTGATGAAGACAAGTCAGTATATTTTTTCCAAAATTGAGTTAAATGGTGTTTCCCTAAAATCATAGATTGGACCTAGAAGAGACCCAGGGATAAAAGGATTAGGTTTCATCTGGTTACCAATTCTCATCTACTCGTAGTGGCTACATAAGGACCGAGGTAGACTCTGTGCTCAGTGGGGAACAGGTTATTTGATTTGCAATGTTTGTCGTGGACATGGAAGAGTTGATTGTCAGAACCAGTTTCATATTTTGGCTTTTCCTCATCTAGTCCAGGAAACTGAAAAGTGAAAAGTCTCAGACAGCGCCTTTAAGTCCTTAGATCTGCTGACCCCCAGTTAGATGCTGGGAGCTAAATAAGTGCTAGGCTTTTTCTTCTAAAGAATTCTGTCTGGGTTTTGTTTGATTTTCCTCCTATAGTGATAATTGAATTCTATTAGGTACTTACGTTTGTCACAGTTTGTTACAGATCTTAGAGAAAAACTCTGGAGTATTCATCCAGTAGTCAGAATGTAGAGAAGGTTCTTATTCTAGCAAAGAAAACGAACTTGAGTTATGTGGTCTAGCTAAAATTGAAAACTTTTTAGAATCCATTTTTAAGACTAAAGGTTTTTCCATTAAATTTTAAAAATGTACTACTCTCTTATCTCCATTATGATTCAGCCAGGATCATGCTCCCCCTAAAAAAGGGAAAAAAATAGATTTTTTTTTTAAAAGAAGAGAAATTGTTCAAAAACAAAATCTGGTCTGGAAGGATTAAAACACTAGTAGAATTAGAGTAGGGAGATTTTTTTAAAAGCTTTCAGACATTTATCTACTATGGTGTTGGACATTTTGGCCAAAATCATGCATAATTTTGCAGTTAGTCAACACAAATAGCAATAATAGCTATATTTTGTGTGTTCATAGGATTTATTTTATCCTTGATTTGGGAAATCTTTATATTAAAAATATCCTTTCTATCCTAGTTACCCTTTGATCATTACACATTATCTGCATGTATCAGAGTATCACATGTGCCCCATAAATATGTGCAATTATTATGTGTCAATTAAAATTTTTTTTTAATCGTTTGCCATTTTCTACATCTTGTAGGCTTATTTGGTGATACAGATTAGTTCTCTTAATCTCTTAGAACACTTTTCCCTATGTTTTACCAAAACCATACCATTTTAAAGTCTATAGAATGCTGGGACCATTTCATAGAAAATGGTCTGATGCCTTATTAGCTGTTAATTAGCTGATCTGCAAGTATGGCTAGCAATAATCATGTATGTCTTCATTCCAGACACATTTTGTTGAGAATAGTTGATTTCTCCCAGCACAGTTTCTTCATTTGGGGGAATATTTTTCTATGTAAACGCATTTTCAGTTGAACAATGATGCACTTCTTAATCTTTATTGTGGCACAATTGCCAATATATAGCATTGCTAGAGGATGGGGTTCTGCATACCTGTGGATGTAAAAAGGGAGAAAGAGAAAAGGAGAAGAGACATCCCAGTGATGGCTACTCTTCAGTGCACCACTCAAGCCATACTCTTATGATGGAAGGTGGCAGGATGGGGCCCAGGTGAGAATCACATTTCCTTTTGTTGTATGCCCAACTTTGCAGATCATCCCTTTTGTAAATTTAGAGATAGCAACAGAGTATCAAAAGAAAATTGAAAAGTATTGTTTGTACCTACATTTAACATTAAGTCTACAGTTGTGTATTACAGTCTCTGTTTCCTGTTTGTGCCATATCTTTGATTCTTATGATCTCTTAAATTCTGGTTTGAGAAACATTTATAAAGGGGGAGAGAGAACAACGATCTATTCTATGCAATTTTCTCACATTCTTTTCCTCTCATTCTCATGGTCCCTTTCCTCTCTCCACGTCCTACCCCTCCCTTCTTCATTCAGGACAATACCTTAAATGTGATAGGTGCTTAATTAATTATACAAGTATATATTGCTTTGAAGATGGGAACATTGCTAAAGTTAAGAAAGAGTGTTTCAGAATTCAGAGGGTCCATCTGAAAATGAAGCCGATTTCTAATTTGAAGCCCAGGAAATTCAAAAGGGATGAAATGAAGGGAAGATATTGCATAAAATTCAGCTTGCTCTCAGCATGATTTCTAGCCTAGTTTATTTTATATGTACTTCAATGCTTACCAACTTGGTGGATTAAGAAAATTCATGCAAGAGGAAGAATGAGTCATAGCAATACTTCCTTTTGGGGGTGGTGGGGGGAGAGAGAGAATGAGCCCTCAGATTAATCTCTCCATTATATACTTGGCATGGATACAGCATTTTGATTGATGGCTGAGCACTGATAATCTTTCCTTGTAAGCCACCTCATATCAATTTTGGTTGTGTCCATTATATGACTGGTAGAAAGCTCTTTTAGGTTAAGCAGCAAAGATAAAGAGCTCTGTAACCTTATTACCCTGAGAGACTTATTCGTATGATGTCATTTCTTTTTTAAGATTTTTTGAGTTTGCAACAACTTTTAGAAAAGCTTGAGCATTTCCTAGTCTACCCAATCTATTAAGCAAACAAACAAACAAACAAAAAGGAAAACATTTGGTACTGAGAAACTGGGTATGCTAAGGGTATGGCTGTTTTGGCATTCATCTTTGGTATGCAGAGTGGGTTCCTCTGTGACTTTGCCTTGTATCTCCGATGCTGCAACTCCACCAAGAAGAAAAAGAGAGGAGGTGGGATAGGACTTGAAGCTGGTTTACTGCTTTGAGCCAGAAAATGGGGAAGTGGAGTACCCAGATGGGAGCCACAAAGTCTTTTAGTAGGGTCTTGTTGAAAGATTGTTTTTTGAAGTGGGGTGAGTAACCTGTTAAGTATTTTCTTGTACTAATCATGGAACTGATCTGGCCTCTTTCTACTTTAAGGTTGCCTTCAGTAACCTACTTCTAATTACATGTCTTCTTTGTTCTGGCCCTAACAAGTTCTTCTGGGCTGACTTCAGACTTTATTTTCTTTCCTTGTGCTTTTGGGATCTGTAGATCTCATTATAGAAAATGCAAGATGGCATCAGTGGCAATGGCAGGAAAGACACAGCTACTTAGCTGATCTCATACTTGAGTGGATGAGTTTCCATGGAACTTTTACACGGAATAATCAACCACCATTTTCTCAAACTTCTGTGGGCAAAGCAGCTATTTGACTCAGATAAGCCCACAGCTGAGTCAATGAGAGCATGCCAGGAATGCCACCAAAATCATTATTTAAAGTACTATCTTTTAGGCTTTATTATCTAGAAGAGTCGGTGAACTGATCAGAAGGATAGACTTAGCATCCAAAGTATTTGCTTATAAAAATGTCTTATTTATGACTGGGCATGGTGGCTCATGCCTGTAATCCTAGCACTTATGAGGCCAAGGTGGAAGGATTGCTTGAGGCCAGGAGTTCAAAACAAGCCTGAGCAACACAGCAAGACCCCTGTACAAAGAAGACAAAAATTGGCTAGGTGTGGGGTTGCACACCTGTAGTCCCAGCCACTCAAGAGGTTGAGACAGGAAGATCGCTGGAACCCAGGAGTTTGAGGTTTCAGTGAGCTATGAGTGCACCACTGTACTCTAGGCTGGGCAACAGAGTGAGAAACTGTCTCAAAAAAAAAAAAAAAGATCAAGTTTTATTTACTATAACAGTAATACATATTATATACAAGTAAAATAAAATGGGTTTCATTTTTTAGAAGGTAAATGTTGTGAGCATAGTTTCGGGCATGATGAACACTGCTATGATATGAATGTCTGTATCCTCCCAAAATGCATGTGTTGAAGCCCTAATCTCCCATGTAACAGTATTAGGAGGTAGGCCTTTGGGAGGTGAGTAGGTCATGAGGGTGGAGCCCTTATGCATGGAATTAGTACCCTTTATAAAAGAGGTCCTAGAGAGCTGCCTTGCCTCTTCCACCTCGTGAAGACATAGCTGGAAGGCTTCATGTATGAATCAGAAAGTGAGCCCTCACCAGATACCGAATCTGCTAGCATCTTCATCTTGGACTCCCCAGCCTCCAGAACTGTGAGGAGTAAATTTCTGTTGTTTATAAGCTTCTCTATTTATGGTATTTTGTTATAGCAACCCAAATGGGCTAAGACAGACATTCAGTACATTTTTTGGTTATAATTAGTGTTATTTAGAATTATAAGCTTATAAGAAGGAAATGACCTTATGAGAGTCTAAAAACTGTCTTGCAGTTGAGGAATCTGCTATATACTATCCCTGACAGATACTCGTTGTCAGCCTGTGCTTTAACAATCCTAGGAATATATAGATGACTTTCTTTACTTCAGCCTTCTCCCTTAAAGAGAATGTTCTTCAACCAGCAGAGATGACACAGCCTAACATTAAATAAAAGAGCATTTAAGGCTGGGCACAGTGGCTCACGCCTGTAATCTTAGCACTCTGGAAGGCTGTGGCCGGAGGATTGCTTGAGCTTATAAGTTCCAGACCAACTTAAGCAAGAGCAAGACCCTGTCTCTACTAAAAATAGAAAAATCAGCCAGGCATCATGGCACATGCCTGTAGTCCCAGCTACTCGGGATACTGAGGCAGGAGGATCGCTGAAGTCTAGGAATTTGAGGTTGCAGTGAGCTATGAGTACACCATTGCACTCTACCCAGGGCAACAGAGCAAGTGTCTCTCTCTCCCCCCCCCCCTCTCTCTCCCAAAAAAAAGCTTTTAGATACTTTCAATGTTAAAATCTCCAAGCAGAAATAACTCATTTCAACATTTTTTTCCAGATTAATTCTGAAGCTGGGTCCAAACAAAAAAGAAAAAGGAATGTAGATTTGAATTTTTAAAACCAAAGTAAATTGAAACAGATACTTATAAGATTATTGGATAGTGAACCATATCTAGTTCAAAAGAGTACATGGATATTTATCTAGAGGAAATGTTTTGATCCAAACTACTATTATCTAGTATGTATCAACATTGAAATATTTTTATTTAAAAATAAACATATAATCACTAAACGGTTTCTTCAGCATGAAAGGATGATGAGACTACTAGTCAATATCTGAAGCAAAAAGGCAAAGCTGAATTTAATACTGGCTATAATAAGGGAGAACTATGCTTGCTAGGCACAGTTTCTCCAAATAGAGCAGACCAATTTTTTATATAGGATTTTGGGGAAGTATGGAACTCAGGGTTTGGCAAACTTTCATAGACCATAGTGGATTACTATAGAAGCGTAACTATGATTGGTTGGCTGGCACTCAGGCATGAGTGAGTCTGTGCCTTACTGGCTGACTTCCAGAAGTGAGGGGGCTGGCAGTGATTGGCTTGCAAAAGCAAATTGTTTATCATTTTTTGATGCCTACTTCTTACCATGGTTACAGAAAAAGCAGTCTTTTCCAAGTTTGTGTAAACTTTTTAGTTTTCAGCATCAAATGCATGTAATTGCTTATACAAAGCAAGCATATATTTTAATTTTTTAAAAATACAACTTTTGGATAGAACCTAGAATAAAGGGAGAAAATATTAAATGTACAGCTCAGTGAATTTTCTACATCTGTATATACTTGTGTAACTACTACCCAGTTCAAGAATATAGCACATTTTTGTCACTCCAGAAGTCCCTATCTAATCAGTAACCCCTAATAGCTATTCTAATTTCCAGGCAATGGATTAACTTTGCCTATTCTTGAATTCTATATAAATGAAAGTATGTAGTATGTATTACTGTATGTCTAGCTTTTTTTATTTCTGTCAACACACAGTGCATGTAAGAATGATTCATGTTTTTGTACATATCAGTACAGTAGTTTTTTATTACTATGTAGTATTCTGTGGTATGAATATACTACAATTCATTTGTGTAAACTCCTGGCAGTGGACATTTGGGACATTTGCAATTTGGGATATTATGAATAGAGCTGTTGTGATCATTTTTATTCAGTTTTTTTGTTGTTGTTGTTTTTTGAGACAGAGTCTTGCTCTGTCAAGGGACTCTGGGTAGAGTGCAGTGGCCTCATCATAGCTCACTGCAACCTCAGATTCCTGGGCTCAAGCAGTCCTCTTGCCTCAGCCTTCTCAGTAGCTGGGACTACGGGTTCATGCCACCACACTGGGCTGATTTTTTTATTTTTGTTCTTACTCAGGCTGGTCATTCCGTTTTTTTAAATGAACATAACTCTTACTTATAACTATACTCATCTTGGGTATACAGGTGGGAATGAAATTGCTGAATCATTATGGTACATGTACATTTAGTTTTAATACTAATATATAGCTTTGCTTTGCTTTTCCTTTTTTTTTTTTTTTTTTTTGGAGACAGGATCTCACTCTATTGCCTAGGCTAGAGTGCAATGGCATCATCATAGCTCACTGCAACCCTAAATTGCTGGGCTCCAGCGATCCTACTGCCTCAGCCTTCCAAGTTGCTAGGACTGAGGGCCTGGACCACCACACCAGGTTGACTTTTTCTATTTTTAATAGAGACGAGGTCTTGCTCTTGCTCAAGCTGGTCTCAAACTCCTGACCTCAAGTGATCCTCCTGTCTTGGCTTCCTAGAGTGGTAGGATTACAGGCGTCGGCCACATTGCCAGGCCTTATGAATAGTTTTTCCAAAGTGGTTAAATCAATTTGTACTCTACCAGCAATTTATGAGAGCTGCAGTTGCTCCATGTCCTTGCCAATACTTGGTATTGTCATTCTTTTAAATTTTAGCTGATAGGTGTATATGTTTTTATTTTTAAATGGGTGGGGCCAGGCACCTTGGCTCATACCTGTAATCCCAGCATTCTGGGAGGCCGAGGCAAGAGGATCACTTGAACCTAGAAGTTTGAGATTACTGTGAGCTACTGTGATCACATCATTGCACTCCAGCCTGAACAACAGAGCCATACCCTGTCTCTAAAATAAATAAGATAGGTAGATAGATGTGAGTGTATTTTTTTAAAAGACAAATTTTGAAGGGAAAAAGCCTAGGTTATTTCAATAATTTAACATGAAAAACTTAAAAACATGGAGTTAGGCAGCTTAATTGAGTATTTACTTTCCTATTCTTAGCCTAAAAAAGAAATAAGCATTCTTACTTTTTAATTTGTTAAACAGCCTTCTAATTTAGAATAATCTAGGAAGAAACATCCTAAACAAAGTTATTAACATATAAAGTTAAGAGGTTAGTGTTTCAATAGTCTTGAAACTCCAGGTTAACTTTAGTGATTTTTTGAGTTTATCCTATCGTTAGGCTTGGAATTAATTATCTTTGTTCTTTTTTTTTTTTAGTACTTAGTGTGTGTCATGATCTTTTCTAGGTGTTGAGGATACAGTAATGAGTATAGTTTAGATTTTAGTGACAGGATACAGATAAGGAATCAATAAACATATATTAATAACATGTCTGAAGATATAGAGGAATACAGACTAAGAAACAGAGATTGCCTAGTACAGCAGTAGGAGGGAACTCCACAGGTTGATAGTTTATATGTAGGGGTCAGGGAAGTACTCTCTAATCAGTTCATTGACATTTGCTGTCTTGGGGAAGAGTATTCCAAACAGATGGAACATTAAATGCAAAGGCTCCGAGGCAGGAGTGTGCCTGGTTTGTTGGAGGAAGAGCAATAAGGTCAGGGTTGCTGGAATGTTGTGAGGAAGGGGTGAATAGTTGGAAATGAGTTAGAGCTTTTGGGTGGGGAAACTGCGGCCTTGGGGTCACATGTGGCCTTCTAGATTATTGAGTGTGACCTTTTGACTGAATCCAAATTTTACAGACCAAATCCTTTTAATAAAGGGTTTGCATTCAATCAAGAGGCCACACTCGGGGATCTGGAGGGCCACATGTGGCCTTACAATCTTTGTAAGACAGTGTGCCTTTTGATTGAGATAAAATGCTATAAGAAGATTGTGAGCAGCAGAATTAAAGGGAACTGTCTAGTTATGTTCACACAAAAACATGTATGTGAATGTTCATAGTCACTTTATTTGTAATAATCAAGGACTGGAATCATTTCAGATGTCCTTCACCATCTGATTGGTTAAACTGTGGCACGTATATACTGGAATACAATAAAGTGAAATGAACTGATACACACAGAAATTTGGATTTATGCTTGATGATAAAAGCCAATCCCAAAAGGTTACTTATATGATTCCTTGTATATAACATCTTAGAAATGACAAAGTTTTAGAAATGGAGGGCAAATCAGTGGTTGCATGGGTTAGAGAGGAGAGTGTATGTGATTATAAAAGGCCAACATGAGGAATCCTTGTGATGTTGGAACTCTTAAGTATCTTGACTGTGATAATGGATACACAAATGATAAAATGGAATAGCCAGGCGCTGTGGTATGTACTTACAGTCCCAGGTACCTGGGAGGCTGAGATGGGAGGATCGTTTGTGCCCAGGAGTTTGAAACCAGCCTGGGCAACATAGTGAGACCCCATCTCTTAAAAAAAAATCAAATGGAATGTAACACACACATGGGTACAAGTAAAACTGAGGAAATCACAATAAGATCAGTGGACTGTATCAATGTCAGTGTCCTCATTGTGGTATACTAGTAATATAGTTTGGCAAAATGTTACCATTGGGGGAAAATAAGCAAAATATACAAGGGATCCCTCCATTATTTCTTAAAACTGTGTATGAATCTATAATTATCTCAATAAAAACATCAATTAAATAACATCACATTATACTTCATAAATATATGTACATTTATAATTTGTCAATTTACAATTTTAAAAAAATTTTTATAAAAGCTCTGGTACCTTTGTATTAATAGAAGATAGACTATGGGGCATTAGGGTGGGAGCAGGGTCCCCAGTTAGGAAATTATTGCAATAGCCCAGCTAAGAGGTGATTTAGACTGGAGTAGAAGCAGTGGAGATGGTAAAGACATGATGTTTTAAAGGTAAAGACCAGGCCTG
>VBSM01001044.1:3717294-3735932 GCA_008086735.1 Cheirogaleus medius | reverse complement strand
TGAGCCTAGCACATCTGAAAAGTAGGCCTCCAACAGCTGAAGTGGGGCTGACTTGAGGATTGGTGCCTCCTAAGGAAGAAACTGATTTCTTCACCTAAAAGAAAAGCAAATTTTCATCAGGATTTATATTTAATTTCAAAGGTTTGATGACTGATTATCAGATAGATATGTTTTCTTTTGTTCTGTTTTTGACTGGGGAGGATTAGCAGAGAACTCTGAATACCAAGCCAAAATGGGTTGATACTGAGGGAAAAAAAGATGAATAATGCAAAAGCTGTAGAGGATTAACAGAAATATCAAAGACTAATTTTCAGTCCCTTTTTAGTTGTGATAAAGGGATTAGAGTTTGGGAGCAAGAGGACACTAGAGAGCTGGGGGAGGAAGAGGAAACTGTCAAAGCAGGGAAAGTAGAGACTGATATATAACCTAATTAAATCAAATTTCGCTTATCTGTGTGTTACCAGGTACTATATCTGGTGATGGTGACCCAGTGAGGAATGAGATCTAGGAGAGAATCTCTGCCCTTTAAAAGGTTTACAGTTTCTAGCAATGGAGACAGACAAGTGACTATACAATTGTTGGTTTGAAGTGAGATTGAGAGGTGTCTTTAGGGGTTAGCTGGCCAGCCAGCTCTGGGATAGGATTTCACATAGTGGTCCACAGCTTTATTTTTGCAGAGACCCAATTTCAATCTACCAATAGATGCCTAATCTCTTAAAAACTAGCCCATAGCAACCACACTCATAAAAGACTAGTACAAAAACCAAAATGTCAACTTACTACTCTATAGTGGGGAAAGCTACAGGAACAGCCAAGTTTTAATTAGAAGATTACTTGGTAAACATGAGAAGAATAAAAGGAAGTAATTGGGTGATGCAAGTTTTGCCTTCTTTCTTTAGTTATGTTACCCTCAGTTTATAATTTGTTGTTCTATCTGCTGCTTTAGGAAACGCTCTTACCATTGTATGTCAATATTTTCAGTTACACCCTTAAGTTCCTTTTTGTTTTAATTTCAGAATATTATGGGGGTACAAATGCTTCGGTTACATAAAATGCCTTTGCACCGCCTGAGTCAGAGCTACAAGCATGCCCACACCCTAAAAATTTGAAGTTACCTATGTGCTATAAAACCTGTTGTTATAATGGGGTATATATCAGGTTAATGGCAACATCAGTAAGGAAACTATCAATTTTGGCTGAGATGAGAATAGAGACCAGGAAGATTTTCAGGGAAGATGTGACATTTCAGCTAGGCTTTGAAGAATGTGTAGGGGTTCAATTGAAGACAGAGATAGATGAGAAAGAAGGCATTTTTTTTTCTAGAGAGAGGGAACATGATCAAAAGAATAAAGAACCTAAAGTCTTTGGCCTGTTTTGAGGATAGTCTATGTGATGGAGATAATATTGGAAAGCTAGGTGGGACCAGGTTCTGAACTGTGTTAGCACATGCTGAGAAGTTTAGACTTTCTCTTGTAGGTCAGGGATGGGTAAACTTTTCTGTAAAGGGCCAGATAGTAAATATTTTAGGTTTTGCAGGCCATCTGGCCTTTGTTGCAGTCATTCAGCTCTGCCATTGTAGCACAAAAACAGCCATAGGCAATACGTAAATTAATGAATGTGACTGTGTTCTAATAAAACATTTATAAAGACGGGCAGCAGGCTGAATTTGGCCCTCTGGCTGTAGTTTGCCTTACCTTATTGTGGGTGATGTGACTCTATATAAAGTTTTTGAACCAGAGAACAATATGATCATATGCATGCCTTAAAGAACATATAAGAGAGTCTGAAAACTCTGAGCCCACCTTAAAGAAATGGTGATGAAATGGAGATTAACACCTCATATATTACAAGGATATATCTCTGCATCATGTAATTCCACATTTTTAAATATAGCCAGTGTCAGTACCTTACTCTCCATAAAAATATAAAACTTGAAAATAAGTGGAGATTGGTTAAATAGAGTAGAACAGTGCTTCTCAAACTTACATAGTTTATAGACTCCTTTTAAAGGAAAAAAAATATTGTGGATCCTAGTGTTAATTGATGATTTTTTTTAAAGCTAAATTGCTATTAGATGGGAATATGGTACTGGCTGTTACATTGCAAATTATTTTTGAGTTCATTGTGGCTGTCCTACCACCTGCCATTGCAGACTTAAAGTCTTCCATTTTTCTATATTTGAATCTCAGAGAAACCTTTGATTACATAGTGCCCTATAATCTTTATTTTGTGCAAATGAACAGTTAGGTATTAAGGCTGCCTCTATTAGTTTAAAATAATTAAAGCAGTTCTACTTGGTGCTGATGCAGTGATAAATATAAATGTAAACATAGCAACTGAAATCCTACAACAGTGCTTTTTTTAAAAGTGATCCGAAAGATCTAGAATATGGCTGTTAATTTTCAGAAATTACTCATATAGAAAGCTAAAGTTTAAAACTTCTCAACAAAACAAGATTGCCAGTAATCCGTCAAAATTTTACATGGTTCTGAAAGTGCAGTGTGAAAAATAAGGATTCTAGAGATAAGTGATAAGTGAAAAAGAAGTTGGTTAATGGATGATGACTTTTGGCTCAGACTATTCCAAGAGTTTCCTGATGCCCCGGGTATAACCTCCACTAACAGAAGTGCAGTGCAGCAGCGGGCAAGTAGAAAGAAAAGCAGCAGTGCCCGTCGACTTTGGGGAATATTTGAACAAAATTCTTCAGCCTGTGAGTAGGAAGAGATAGACGGCCACAAGAGTGTGAGACCTAGTTGTCAGAACTGATGAGGCAAGCGCCTCTGAGCAGTAAGTCTCAAAGTGCAATACAGTTCCTGACAGCAAGCATCAGCTATCCTCTCGGGGTGAAGCCTGGGGATCTGTGCCCTAACAGGTCTGCCAGGAGATTCTGATGCACTCTAAAGTTGGGAGAACCACTGCTGTAAAAAGTGAGTTAAGGAGGAAGAATTAAACAGTCTGAACATACCAGAATTTCAGATTCAAAAGTCTACTTTTTCCTAAGGTTTGCCTTAACTTACCTGGCAAAACTTGCTCGTTTACAAAAGGGTTTTTTTATTTTTATTTTTGATGACTATGAGAATATTATGCTTCAGAAAAACTATTCCCATACTCTTGTGATGTGTAAATTGTCTTTGTTACTTCTTATGAAATGTATTTTACATTAGCTTAGGAATGAAAAGAATAGTTCCTGTAGACACAGTATAGATTTAAAATACTTGTCAGGACACTGGATTCACCTCTTCATCATTCAGAATTTGTTCCCCTTCCAGAAGACTGATTCCAAAGGACAGGCAAAAGAGAAGGATGTGTCATATCCAAAACAGAAAGCAAAGCAAAGCAAAGCTCTGCTTCCAGAGCTTCCTTCCTAAGGAGTCACTGAACTCCTGCTAACACTTGGAACATTGTCAGTTTATAGATGTTCTTCAATAAAGGATCAGAATTGAGAGGGGAGGTATAATCAAGTTTCAGGTTAGAAAATCTGAGAATGGGAACGCCTGATGAAAGAATACTAGCGGTAAGTTTTTGAGCACACTTAGATAGGATGAACACCAGTTGTTTGCTTTTTACTGAAACAATTGAGACTTTGGTATATTACCTGAAAGTTCTTACCTCTTGGAGAAATTCCATAGTCTGAATCGGAAGGAAATGCCTTTTCCCTTGCTTTGAAAAGGAAAAAACAAGCTAAAGAAGTAAATTTTTTAAAAAATGAAAAACACCAAGAAACATTTCCCTCTAGAGTATACCATAATAAACTTAATAAGAACTGAAAGAAAATGGAAGAAGAGATTTATTACACATAACTGACAAAGATTAGTATCCAGAATATATTAAAGGCATTTATTTTTAAAAAACCTCCATATAAAAATGGGCAAAGGATTCGTCACAGAATAAGGAACACTTGGCCAATGAACATATGAAAAAATGCTCAACCTCATCATAATTCAGCAAAATGCAAATTAAAACCACAATGAAATATCATTTTACATCCACTAGAACAGCCAAAAATAAAAACTCTGATAATAACCAACATTAACAATGATGAGAGCAACATGAATTGTCATGTACTGAATCTTCTAGGAATGTTAATTGGTGCGATCACATGAAAATAGTTTGGCATTACCTATAAAGTTTAGTATAAGTGTACCCTTTACCCAGTAATTCCATTCCTAGGTTTGAACCTTGGAGAAACCCTTGTACACATGTACCAGAAAATAGATAACAAGATTGTTTATAGTAGAGAAATAGAGGGGGAAAGACTACAAGTAACTTAAATGTTCATTTATATGATAGAATACTACATATTAATAGAAATGAAATTGAAAGAAATATAGCTCTAAGTGTCAATTCAAAACAATGCTAAATGTGAAAAAGTAAATCAGAAGGATGCATACTGTGTGAGTCCATTTAGA
Organism: Cheirogaleus medius; assembly: GCA_008086735.1. Lineage (NCBI taxonomy): Eukaryota > Metazoa > Chordata > Mammalia > Primates > Cheirogaleidae > Cheirogaleus > Cheirogaleus medius. The sequence continues at coordinate 3,731,523 of VBSM01001044.1, read as the reverse complement.
TAAAGTGCAAAACTAAAACTGTTAAGGATATATACATATAAGGTAAAACTAAAGGAAAGCAAGAGAATAATTAAAATCAGTAATGGCTGCATCTTTGTTGGGGGGCATGCACCTAGAGAACATGAGGGTACTAGTAATGTTTTCTCTCTTAAGCTGGGCAGTGTGTTCATTTCATTATTCTTTAATCAACACTGTAAACAAGCTTTGCATGATAGATTTAACTTTGGGATTCGGAGGAGCAATCTATTGGAGTAAGCCATTTAGTCTCTCCGTGGAATGGAGAACATTATAGAACCTGAGTGGCACATAACATTGCCCACATTTTCCCCTAATATATCGTTCCTATTGTGTTGCCCATTAGAAAGCTTTATTTGTAGAGTGACTCGTTAAATATATGACCTGTACTGGGATAATCTTGAATGTAAAGCGAGGGGGTACTCAAAATAATTAAAATTATATTTATACATTTTAAAAATACTTATGATTAAGAAATTGGTTCATGTATAAATTTCAAAAATAAATTATATTAAAGCACATTAAAAACGTAAAATGTTTTAAAAAATAGCATGAGCTATTAAAAAAACAGCACAAGCTGTTTATTAAAAAAATAGCATGAGCTGTATTATTCTTGGTACATATTCATATACTTTTATCAATTTCTTACCTTTAGCTGTCTGAAATGCCATGTCACTGATATTTTTATAAAGGGAATATTTTTTCAAAGTGGTCTTATTTTTAATTTTTGTCCCTTGAAATTGTCTGCTACCTTCTTCAAAATTACATTTTATAGTTAATATGTTTGAAAATGCTACCTTCCATTGAATCTTTTCTGTAGACTGTATTGTTTTTAGTGGAGAAAATACGCTCTCAGAATATTTGTAAGCTTGCTATCTTAAAGTTGGAAGTACAAAGTAGAGGTTTATTAAGCTTAGTAATGACAGTGATGATAATTCCAAAGAAAAGAAAAAAAAAATTCCAGTTTAACTAGTAAACGGGAAAAGGTGCCAGTAGACCAGGTGTCAGCCAGCCAGACCTGTCTTGAGCAGTTACACAAAATGCCTGCAGTTTAACATCTGCACAAGCAGATTCTGTTCATTTGCTCACTGTTGGGGCTGAGGTGGTTGCTAGTCAAGTTGCTAGTTGTCAGACCCCTGCGGTGAGTCTTCGTTCCAAATATGGCTTGAACAGTTCTGTTCATAGGAGATGAAAACACATACAACAATCCTTAAAAGTTACAGGTTTGCAGAAGAAAATATATTAGTTAAACTATTAAATTGGGAAAATTGGGAGGGAATGGGTAGTAAAGGAAATAAGTCAAACTTTGAAGTACTGGACATTTTGCAGCCAAGAAAAATTGAGCCAAATCACTAAGTCTAAGGATTATTTCTTATTCCCATAGGTACATTTTGTGAGACAGACAGTCCACATATATGGCTAGAATTTATGGAAATACTGATTTTTTACTTCTCATTTTACATGTGACTTATTTTAAGTATCCTTTCCTATGGGACAGTCATGCTGTAGCAGCAAATGATTAGGTCTTTGGTATACACCAAGCCGTGTGTCTCTTCAGACCTTCTATTAATACTAACCTGCTTATTATTAACCTCATAGAGAGGAAATGATGAAAGTACTTCCTATAGTCAGACCATCTTGACCAACCTTGTGAATCAGTGGATGATGTATCCCAGCATGATTTTGAATGTTTTACTGAAATATTTCCCGAATGCTATATTTTTTCCTTTAAAAATACCTTATCAGAAAAATATTTTCAAACGCACCTTTTGAAAAAATTTTTTTTCCAATAGCCAGAGACCACTCCCTCCATGGGGAGTGTATTGATATCCCACCTATATTAACATTACATCATATTGTTCTCCTAAGCAATTTATAGTAAAATAAGTGTGCTTTAAACATACTGTATTGAAGCAAAGTACTCTGGTAAAATAATTTCAAAGTCATTGATAGAAAAACTTTTTATTTTGGCACACATTATAATTTCTTTTCCCCTAAATTTCAATTACCAGAAATTCTAAATTCTATCAAGTAGCTGTCTTAATGGGTTTGAATTTTATTTCATCCTTCCCCTCTTTTTTCCCAGTTGATTTTTTTCTCAAGAAAAGACAAAAGGTGGCTGGGCATGGTGTCTCATGCCTGTAATCCTAGCGGCGGAGGAGGGAAGATCGCTTGATGTCAGAAATTTGAGTCCAGCCTAAGCGAAAAATAGAAACATTAGCCGGGTGTGGTGGCACATGCCAGTAGTCTCAGCTACTAGGGAGGCTGAGATAGGAGGATCACTTGAACCCAGAAGTTCCAGGTTGTAGTCAGCTATGATGACACCACTGCACTGTAGCTCAGGAGACGGAATAAGACCCTGTCTTTAAAAAAAAGACAAAAGATAAAAGGCATTGAAAGATCCATAGACAAGGTAGTATGTGATATATGATCCAAGAGTATATGACACATGGAAATTAGATTTCACTTAACCTGATAATAGATCTAAGTAGGTGGACATTACTTAATACTTAAAATATTTTTATTTCTTTTCTCTATAGCTTTAAGGAAAAGTAGAAATAACTTCTGACTGTACTGAATAGCAGAAATTAAGTGACTACACTGCAAATCATGGCACTACCGTTCCGGAAGGACTTGGAAAAGTACAAGGACCTTGATGAAGATGAGCTCCTTGGGAATCTGTCAGAAATAGAACTGAAACAACTGGAAACTGTTCTGGATGATCTTGACCCCGAGGTAGGTGTTAGCTGTTGAATATAAATGCAATAACTTCTCAAATCCTTTGAAACTAAGTAGGTGCCTTTGAGCAGTTAGCTTTTCCATGACCTTTCCCTGGCACCCTCCCCACTCCCCTCCTCTTCATCCAAATGAACTTGCCTTTTGCTGCTTCTCCAGTTCCCCCACTTTTGCCTCCATTTGTTTACTGACAAGACTGTTCTAAACTGTCTTCTCAAACATCCTTATTTTCAAATTTTCAAACTTCTCCTGAAATTTTTTCTGCTCTAAGACATCTTTTTTCTCTGTGCAGGAAGGGATATCTTTAGAAAGATGCAGCACAGATGGTTAGTTCCTTGATATATGAGACACCTCTGTGTCTCTTCAGAACTTCTATACCAGGATGGCTCCAGCACAGATTACCTTTCTGAAAGATGCTGACCAAATTGAATAAGTTTTTAGTCATTAGTAGAATAGAAAAATAGTCTCTCAGCAATACAAGCAGTCCACTGTGAAACATGCCTGAATATATGTGTATATGTTTTAATTTGCAGAATAGATGTTGTTTGTTTTATAAATTACAGAAGGTTAAGGTAGAGACCCTTAACCTTATTGAATTATTATTGTCTGGTATGGGGGACATAGTGAGGTAAGAACCTGAAGGTAATGTTATTTGCTAGGCTTTTTTAAACTACGTTTCTTTATGCCATGATATTGATTTTAAGTGCCTTTTAAGGCCTGAGAGTTTGTTTTACAAAACTGTTTTTGTTACTGGGTGATGTGTCTGTACCGTAGATCAAATCTCTTAACTGTAATTACTATTATAAAGAAAAGTTTTCAGTACACTTAAGTCTGGGTGATTACTCAGGATAACAGTGCTGTTTTTATCATGTTAACAACAGTATCTTCTACAGGTAATTCAACCTATTAGACCTATTTGAATCATATGGTTTTAGAGTGAGAAGGAACGTAAGAGTTCATCTACTGCAGGGTTTTTCAACCTTGACACTTCCACATTTAGGGCTAGATAATTTGTTGTGGAGGGCTGTCCTGTGCATTGGAGGGTGTTTTGCAGCATCCCTGGCCTCTAGTCACTGCATGCCAGTAGCACATCCCCGTTTTAAAATGTACCTGGGATTTTGTTTTAGTCAGGTATGGTAATAGAAGACACACACAGAGACAACTACCTTGAAAGAAGAGTTTATTACTTACAGTTCCCAAGAGCAGGAGGCATGCCATGCAATGTGAGGCATGCCATGCAATGCGAGGCATACGGAGAAGCACCCAGGTCAGTTAGGAGGCAGAAAGAGCAAGGAGCAAGCATGGCCTAGAGCCTATATTGTGGTTTCTGCGGAAACGAATGAGTGAAGCAGGGTAGACAAGTTTGAGCAAGTTGAGGACTGGATAGTTTAAATAATTTCAACAGAATCAAGTCTATAAAAGTGGTCTTTTGTTGTTTGGTACCTAGCCCGGGGAAATTTAGGGCAAGGGGAATCCTGGCTTGGTATGTGAGAGATAAAAGTGGTTGCTGTTATGGGCCCTGGATTGGTTGGTTTGTGTATGAAAGGTGTGTTCGTGGGGTGGGACTGGTTAAGTGGGGAATAGTGCTATCTCTAGGAATTATCCTTGGGAGGGGTAGTCTCACCGGGATTAGCAAGTCCCTCAAAATGTCAAAGCATCATAAAATTCAGAAAATAAAAAACATGATTAATACTCCCCCCTCAGTTGTGACAACCAAAAATGTCTCCAGATATTGCCAGATATCCCCTGGGATACAAAAATGCCTATGGTTGACAAACATTGATCTAGTCCTTCTGATTTACAGATCAAAACAAAAATTAGGTGACTTGCCTCAGTTATTACAATTAGAGAAAGAACTGGAACTAGATCCTTGATTATACCTGGCAGAGTCTAGCAGTCTTTTCTGTTAAAACATAGTGAATCTCCTCTCACATAATGCACTGTGGCATCAGTCTAAAATCTGATGGCGTTTTTCTTATTTGCAAATCCATGGCCTGCTTCTTATATGGAGAGGTTCAAGTTCTAACTTCTGAAACTCCCCAGATACTGTTAGTTGAGACTAGGAGAGCAGTGATGTTTATTGACAGACAGCATGCCACTTGTTTGGGTGACATTTTTAGGAAGAGTTCTGGTGAAGGACTAGGCAAGAAAAGAGGACAGGCGTGGTAGTTAGCAGCTACGTTGGCCAGAGAAACACCACTGTAACTTACAAAGTCTCAGAAGATAGGATAAGAGCAGGTGAAGGTATGTGTGGTACCTTATTATATTTTAGAGGGCCACTTTACTGTCCTGCTTCATTTGGTTTATTTATTTGCAACTCGCTGCATTTTTGCAAAACATTTGTCTCTAAAAGACAGCTAGCCTAGGTAAAAGCTGCTTTTTTAAAATTTCCAATGCTGGGAATGTATTATTACAACAAAATTCCACTGCAAGGGAGAAACATGTTATTTTTAGTGGCAAGCATATTAATGAAATTTTTTATCAATTTGTTAAGTAAATGTGATCTCTTAGCCTACTTGATTAGAATATACTTCTAATGAAGCTCAGTTCATGGGTTTATAGCTTCTAAAACTAGTTAGCCGTCATTTATTTTGTGGTCAAAAACTATGTTTAAGGAGTCAGGATTCCAGCTAATATTTAAAACTCTATGTTTCACATGGGCTTGAGCAAGCAGGTGGAGTAGTGCAACTCTATCACCATCACCATGAAATAGCAATACATATGTGCATGCATTATCGATGGAGAAGGAACGTAACTTTTTATTGATTTACCTTAATAAGCATTTTTCTTTAAAAGTATTTTAAAATATTTATTCAGTAAATATTTGAAGGGCAACCTGTAGATCCAGGTGCTGTGCTAGACTTAGGGATACACAAGTGAGCAAAACAAAGGTGGTCTTTGCCCTCATGATGCAGGCTGGTAGGAATGAGGTCAGTCTTATTCAGATAATCATACCATATTAAAAGAATGGTAAATGTTATGAGCTGAGCTACAAGAGCTTATAATGAGAGGTCAAGAAAAGCTTCCCTGGGGGAATGGAGCTGTAATCTGAAAAAATGAGTAGCAAAAAGGGATGGGCTGAGCATTCCAGGGAAGGGGGACCACATACCTAGAGGCCTTGTGGTAGAAGGAAGTATTTGGCAAGCACAGGGAGGAGGAACGGCTGGTGTAATCAGAATGGAGAGGGTGTGTGAGCAGAGGCCAGGGTAACTGGCTGAGGGGGCGGCAGTGAGGGATGAAGAAGAGGGTCAGGCAGCTGATTCAGTTGGGAGCTAATGTGACACTCCGGGCAAGCTCGGATCACAGCTTGGGACAAAGGTGGTTAGAAGTATATTCTAATCAAGTAAGCTAATAGATCACAGTTACTAAACAATGGTGCTAGAGGTGGGAGAACAACAAGTGAGTTCTTTAGGAGATAAAAATGGACAGGACTTGCAGGTCAATTGAGAATGGATTCTTCATGTATAGTTCTTGTGTTGATGTCCAAGTCTGAAGGTAGAAATCTTGTGTTTCTTTTTTATGGTTCCATAAACAATTTTGAATTACAAATACATACTTGGTACAGGGTTAGTAACAGATCTCCTTTGTATTTCATCTTTATAGGTCATCTTTCTGTATAATGAGTACCATTATGTAAAGTGGAACGCAAAGGTGACATTTATGAAAATTATTATGGATCTCAGCAAATGGCCAGTTGAAATGCTATATTTTCTACTTATAAAATGAATATTTCCTATTATCATTATCCATATAAGATCACCCTATGATGAAAAATTATCTTTTACCCTCCCCCCACCATGAGATGCAGCATCACTACTGATATTGGGAGGTGTTACAACAGAGGGCTGGCCCTTTTGTATGATTTCTCTGGCTGCCTTCTATTTTCAAAGCAAAGGAATACCCAGGAATATGAGACAAGGCATTATACCTCTTTGGCTTTTGACAAGCAAACGGGTGGTGCTCACTTTATATAATCGCACCTTATTATTCCTGGGCTTAGTGAAAATTCAGAGTAGGGACTACAGGAGACAATTTTAATCCATTGCCCTCCAGCCCACCACCCCCTACTCCATTCATTCAAAAAAGCTGTACCCACATGGAAATCCAGGGACTTAACTGTTACTATGAGTGTCTGAGGGGTGCCTTGGACATGTGTGGTAGTGATAGTGGTTGTTGCAAATTGTTGCAAGTACATCCTAGTGCTCATGTATGTACATATGGACACACACAAAAGTGGAAAATTTCACATTTGTTTAAACACGAACAAGTAAACATGAATCTGATATTTTACTGTATGGTATCCATGTTTTTATCATAAGAAAGTCTGTACAATGAAATAAAAGTCATTATGAAGGAGTATCATGTATATAGTCATTTAACATTCTTTTGTAATAGAATTATTCTCTGTATATATATGCTGAACAGTTATTAAGTACTTAGAAAAGTATTTTTTATTACCATCCCAGGACACTTAAAAACTAAAGGGTGTTTACTGCTAGTAGAATACTTTCTGAAGAAGATGTTCTATTTTCTTTAAATGTTCTATTAGAAAATGTTCTAATTATGTGCCTATTTTAATAATAATAAAAATGAATTCTACCTAATTAAAAACTTCTTGGAGCACATTTATATTGCTGCCCTAAAATCCTGCAATAAAATGTTTAATGCCTATATCACATTCCAGTCTATAATTCTTTCTTATATGGGTAATCTGTGGAAGCATATAGCATTAGTATCTTGGTGTTCATAATGTCTGATTCATTTTCTTTGGCAGAACGCCCTTCTGCCTGCAGGGTTCCGGCAAAAGAACCAGACATCAAAGACCGCCACAGGGCCCTTTGATAGAGAGCACCTCCTTTCATATCTGGAGAAGGAAGCATTGGAGCATAAGGACAGGGAAGACTATGTGCCCTACACTGGAGAAAAAAAAGGTAAACCCGGAATTTTGAAGTCATTATGTGATAGCACTTGATTTTTATTTTTATAGGTAGATATGGAGAAAATCATATTTTTAGAAGTATGTCACTGGTAACCTTAAAGATAAGATACTGTTGACTTAAAATTTTATTATATAGTTCAGACATTTTTATTTACATTTTTCATCAACTTGGGCAGTATGTTTCTTCTTAATGATTTGTTAATAACGTTTTATCACACAATGACTTTGTCTAACACTCCTAAGTTCTCTGCTGTAACAAATCTAAAAGTATAGTGAAGGAAACCTTTAAATCCACTAGTATATTGCAGAGTGCAAATGATGTTAAAGCACTGCACTATTCTAACTCTTGTCTTTAAAGTGGAATGCCATAAAATAATTTAAATTTTCAAAGACCGTTTTTAAAAGATATCCTACAGCCTTCCTTAGTAATTCATGGTTATAATTACCAATGCTTTATAATCATTACTTTCAGGAAAATTTTCTAGTCTAAGTCCCTCCCATTACAGTGTTTGATCTTACATATCCTCTGGTGGAGACTGAGTAAAGATGTGTTTTCAAAAGTTCTGTATGTAATAGCACTTAAATGAAATAGGATAAGTTTCTCCGCTTTCACAGCAGATCAGAACACAGTTTGGCCTAAAAAGCCAAATTCTGCATGCACTCTTATTTGGGATATCATGTATAGAATACTGGGGAATGATGGCAGCAGTAGCAGAGCTGAAGATCAGCTCTTCCAGGCTCTGTTTTTACATCTGAATTTGTACTAGTCCAGGCAGGAAGAGTGGGTTAGAGCATGGTGCTTTCTCCTAGTGAGACTCTGGCTTTTTATTTGGGAAAGAAGTCATTCTCAAGAAGTTTGGTCAGGCCTATGTCATATGGCTACCTCTTAGCTGCAAGGGAAGCAGGGAAGTTCATTTTAGCATTCCAGCCTCCATAGCTGAGGAAGGCTAGTGAATGACTTTTGAGTAGGTAAGCCAGAAGGTCTACATCAGGCTTTTTCAAAATTGTCCATCACCCCCTAGCCCCTCTGCTCTTTCTTTAGATTCCATTTCCCTTTCATCTCTAGTTGAGGATTGCTAGCTTTGCTACTTGAATTAGTCAGGCTTCTCCAGAGAAACCAAACCAATGGGATGTTGGGTAAGGGGAGAGAGTTATTTATTTTAAGGAATTGTCTCACATGATTGTGGAGGCTTTATAAATCCAAAATCCAGCAGGCTGGAGACCCAAGGAAGAGTTGCAGTTCATGTCCTAAGGCAGTCTGCTGACAGCATTACTTCTTACTTGGGGGAGATTAGTCTTTGTTTTATTCAGGCCTTCAGATGATTAAATAAGCCTACCCACATTATGGAGGGTAATCTGCTTTACTCAACACTGATTTAAATGTTAATCTCATCCAAAAAACACCTTCACAAAAACATCCAGAATAATGCTTGACCAAATAATCTGGGCACCATGGCCCAGCCAAGTTGACACATAAAATTCACCATCACACTACTGTTAGAGATGGGAATGTCATATCCCTTAGGTGCTTGGGGCCAGAAAAAGGGTAGAAAACCAATGCAGAGTGTTTAAGTGTGGAAAGTCACAAAGATAGGCAAAGGCATCTGTTCCTTTGTATTTGTCATGGAAAAGACTGCTGGTTATATTCTCTCTGTACAGCCATACCTTTAATCCTGCTTAAATAGGAGAACATGGTTTTAGAATAAAAAATACTGATTGGTCACCTTTTACTAGTCTTTGTGTTTCAGGTGGACTCTAAGGGTATAATTAGAAAGAGTAATGGAGGTAGAAACAGAGAGATGTGAGAAAAAACTATAGATTTATCTGCAAAATGGAGCGAGTATAAAAAAAAAAGTAAAATAGAAAAATGGAAAAACTAAGAAATTTGAGAGAAAATAAGAGATGTGAAAGAGTGCTGCATTTATCCCAGGTGGACTCAGGAAGCTTCCTAACATGCTCTTGTTTCTTAATCTCTAGTTACCTAGGAGAAGATCTTGGAGGATTAGAGGAGATAGGAAAGAAAACAGAGAAGAATTGTGGAAAATAAGAAAATATGACAAGTGGGAAAATGTTAGAGGTGAAGAATATGGGCGACGATAAGAAAAAATGCTATATTCTCAACTATGGAGGAATAGTTTTTGTCTCCTTTTGTATCTTTTAAAAATTTTATTTCTTACTTTAGGTTTTAGATGGGTAAGAAATAAATGGAAATAGTTGAATTAAAAAGCAAGTAATGTTGCATTCACAATCAGCGAATGTAAAATCAGCCCATAACTTGAGACTTATTATATATAGATAAATGAGTAATTTCATTTCATGATTTGTGAAATAATTGTGTATATTGATAATTGTACATGTTGCAGAATTGAAAACATGTCAACATCTAAGAAGAAGGAATTAATACTAATTAAGTGAAGTTCAAGGCCTTATGTCTTAGATGCATTTAGGGGAACAGTTTGTCCTATAAGAGTAAATGTTCTATATTTAATAATGTAGTTTTATTAATTGAAAAACAAAGGCATCAGGCAACTAGTAAGAGCACATCTTACAAAAGATGTGTTAAGGATCATTTTTAAGTGCATCATTTACAGGAGAACCCACAATCTATTAATACATGTGTTAAATTTGTCTAAATCTAATAAGCTCATTATAGGAATGGTATCATGATATGAAATAATCTTGGCAAAGATTATAGGAAATGTCTTTCTTATGAGTGTACTGTGTTCAAAAAATTGAGAAACTAAAGTTTAAGTAAAGTAAAACAACATAATTTCAATATATGTTTCTTTTACCTAAAGATAAATGTTAAGATGTTGGAAAGGTACAGCTTGTTACCTCTTCCTCCTTGAAACTTTGCAAAATATGTAACTGAGTCACAGACCAACACAGGGATGTGTGATAGTATTCATCCAGCTCTTTCTCATTCCTGAGAATGGTTAAAATGCACGGAGCGTTATTTATTGTTTCCCATGGTATTTTTAGCCTTGCTGTGGACATATCCCTTGGAGAAATAATTTGCCCCAGTCTTTAATATTTTTTTACTGCATTTCATTTTGCTTTGCTAGGGACTCCTCCTTCCCATTGCTATAACACTTCACCCTTACTTACGTTAGGATTTTTTTCCTGTGTCCCTTACTTCACCCATGGACCAGAGCCATGGCTGCACCTTATATACTACACAGGGGTGTGCCATCTAATTCCATTTGAGCTGCTGACTCACCCAGTATTGGCCTCTCCCTTCCTCGCAGACCACTCCTTTTCTCCCTGTTGGGCCTTGGGGTAGAGCCAGCTGTGCTTTTTTTTTTTGGATTGTTTTTCCCTTCCCCATCCTGAGAATGGAATGCCCTTGGACTCTTTCCCAAGAATGCCACATGCCCCACCTTGCTTTTCTAAAGGTGAATTTAAACAGATTGCCTTAAACAAAGGACTTCCCATATACTTTCCAAGTTACTTATTCACAAGTACCTTAGCTTTCCAGAAGACTTATTCACTCTTACTCTAAAAGAGGCTTCCCTCACCCTGCTGAGTACATGATTTCTCTGGAGGAAAGACAGACCTGATCCCTTAGTAAGCCAAAAAGATCATGGTTATAACCTGCCTAAATCAGCAGGATTACATAACCACCAGTGGGCAATTGGTTTCCACTAAGTTCAAGATAAAAACTGGCTCTTATTTTTGTAGTTATATTTTATGTGTGCTAAATGTCCCTTGTATATACCTCTGAAAGTGATTTTCCCAGACACTGAAGCTGATATTTAAAATGGGCTGTTTAAATTAGTCACATAGATGCTGGCATCTCCTTTTCAGACTGGTCGTGCTATCATTTGAATGATTGACTTGTTACTCCTTCGGGGTAAGGAGTTAGCCAGATGGATGGTTCATTATTCATGTTAGGACGCTGTTTTATAGGAAACTTTCCCTGGATAACCACACCCACTCAGGATAGTCCTTCTCTCCATCATTTCTGTACATGATGTATGTAACACAGAGTACCGCTTTTAATTATTTCAGAATCTTATACTATGAGGCTTTGTTACTAGTTTTTATTATTATTATTATTATGTCCTCTTGATGAATTGTCCCTTTTGTTATTATGAAATGACCCCTATCTCTGGTAATATTCTTTGCTCTAAAATCTACTTTGATATTAATAGAGCCAATCTTTCTTTTAATTAGTGTTAGCATATCTTTTCTATTTGTCCTAACTCTTCTTTGTTCCATTTTTCCTTTTTAATATCTTCCATGTTTCTACTTAACTTTTTGAACACATAGAATATAAATTACAATAATTTCTTTAATGTCCTTACCCATTAATTTTATCATCTGTCACTGCTAAGTCAATTTTGGTAGATTGATTTTTTTTCTTACAGATCAGATTTTCCTGCTTCTTTGCACATTGGTAATTTTTTATTGGATACCAGACATTTCAACTTTTGGGTGCTGGATAGATTGGTATCCCTATAATTATTATTGAATTTCATTCTGGGACACGATTAAGTTACTTGGAAACAGTTTGATTCTTTAGAGTCTTGCTTTTAAGACTGATTAAAACTATGGTACTCAAATGGTGGTAGTACTCATCAGGGAGGTGGCGGGGGTGACCCACATCCGTCGGATATGGCGAACATTGTGGGGGGAAGGGAATACCTCTAACCCTTCTTAGGGAGAGGCAAAGAAATATAATGTAACCAAAATGTAAAAAAAAAAAAATCTTTTATCAGGTGGTGGGCAGGTGGTGGGGAGGGGAAGAGTGTATACTTACATAAGGGATGTGACACGAACCTCCAGGGGGTTGACATGCTTGGAGCGCTGGCACGGGGGGCGGGGAGGGTTGGCAGGGGCAATGTATGTAATCCTAACAATATTTGTACCCCCACAATATAATGAAATAAAAAAAAAAAAGATTTGTTAGGTGGGACTAGGGCAATGTTCATTGTAGGGCTAATTATTTCCCCACTACTGAGGCAAGACCCTCCTGGGTTTCCTACCCAATTATGAGCCCCGTGAATTCTCAGGTTTTCTGATCTGGCTGGTGGGAACAGGTTCTATTCCCAGCCCTGCATGAACATGGGCACTGTTACTTCTAATCTTTCAGGTGGTTTTTTTCCTTGGCTCAAGGTAGTTTTCTCACATACATGTGCTGATCACTGCTCTGCTGAATACTCAGTGCAGCTCTCTGCACATCTCCTGGGTTTTCTCTCTCTGCAGCTCTCTTCTTTCCAGTCCTCTGTCCTGTAAACACTAGCTAGCTGCCTTGGTCTTTCTGGACCTCTATTCTGTCCCCTCAGCTCACAGAGAGTTCGCCAGACTGTGCCCAAATTTCTGTTTCCTGCTCTGCAGCCTGGAAATGTTTGCCAGGCAGTAAGCTAGGTAATTGTAAGAGCTCATCTCCTTTTTTCCCCATCTCCCAAGGGTCACTGTCCTTTGTTGCCTGATGATCAGTGTCTTGAAAACTGCTGTTTTATATTTTGCCCATTTGGGGTTTTTTTCAGGCGCGTGGGTAAATTCTGTCAATGTTACTCCATCTTGGCTGGAAGAAGTCTTCAGAATAGGATATAATAGATAAGCTATTTCCCCAACTAGTGAATTAGTTCCCCAAAGTAAAGAATCTATTTTGTTTTCCTCATGGTATCTTTCTAGTTCGTTATCTAGTATACACAAGCTCACTGAACATTTGTTTAATAAATAAGCATTTATTGGTGACCATACTGCAGCATTGAGCAGGTATCATGTGTCACTGGATCAAAACAAAAATGTCTTTCCAGGATCTTCTCCCGTATCCTTCAGTTTGGTTGGTTTGAGGTTTATGTGCTGCCTGTCAAGCAGTGTATACCAGTGCCCCTTGGAGATTAGAGTGGCCCCTTGCCTTAAATCTTTTCTGGAATAAGGCATTTTAAAAACAAACAGTAAAATTAGCTAGGGCCTTTCAACTCTGTAGGAATGAAATAACTAAGAGCCATCTCTGCTTCTTATTACATTTTCTATATATTCAGCAAGGATGGGAGCTATGACTAAGGTCATTCTTTAACATTTATTGTAGCTGTAACTTGATATCAGAGCAAAAGAGATGAGGACTTGATAAAGGTCCTGGCAATAAAATTGTTAACGTAGTTCACAGTATCTCTGATTTTGTGACAATAACAAGGATCTTGGCACAGGATATTCCTTTTTTTTTTTTCTTGGCACAAACATGCTTTGGATAAATGCCATACATTTAAATTACTATAATATGAATTCTTATCTCGATTTCTTCTATTTCCTTAGCTGCCATTTTGTAGTTACAGAAATATTACTGAACTATTTTAACATTCTTAGCAACCAAGAGTCCTAGCCCTGTTTTTATTTGTTTAATTTAAGGGGTGGGGGATGTGTTGTTTCATACTTGTCTGAGAGATTTTTACTGAGCTAATCATTGTTTATTTTTATATTTGGCTGCAATGTAAAGTTATAATTTCAATTTTAAAAATTCCAGTTTGGTTGGCTGGGTGTGGTGGCTCATGCCTGTAATCCTAGCACTCTGGGAGGCCAAAGTGGGAAGA
>VBSM01001044.1:3694430-3712687 GCA_008086735.1 Cheirogaleus medius | reverse complement strand
AAAAAAAAGAGGTGAGGTGATCCACTTCTGCTCTCATCCATGACTGAAATATCAGGAGAAGGAGGAAGCTACCATAGAGGGGAGTAAGGAGAAATCAGCCTAACTTTTAACAAACTTTTAATGACTGTGTGTGGCACAGATTAGAATCCAGAGAAGCCCTAGACTAGTGCTGTCCACTAGAACTTTCTACGATGAATGTTCAATATCTGTGCTAACCAGTATGGCAGCTACTAGCCAGTGTGTCTTTTGAGCACTTGAAATGTGGCTAGTGTGACCAAGCAAATTAATTTTTCATTTTAATTAATTTAAATAGTCACATGTGGCTAATGGTGGCCATATTGAATAGTACAGCGCTAGAGACAGAGTGAGAATATAGTGATGGTAACCCCCAGCTCTTTTCTGTGGGTCTCCCTTTCATGCTTGGGGTAGTACTCCAAGAACAGAGGCAATGAAGCAGAGCTGAGAGAAAATCCCCAAGGTATGGGCTTTTATCTGGGGGAGATGGAGGGAGGGCAGCAGAGCTGGGAGAAATCCCTTTCAGGCCATCCTGGCTTTCAGAGTGGAGAGCAACAAGCCAAGAGTGAGGCTGAAAGATCCCGCAAGACACAGAAAGCAGGGGGTGGGGCTGGAAAGCAGAGAGAGCTCCCAGTTACCCAGAAAGCTGGCAGCCAGGGCTATACATCAGGAAGAAAGTTCACAGTTCACAGTTCAGAAAAGTAGGCAGCTCAGCAGATCTGCAGAATCTCACCAGGGTTCTAATCCCAGGCCTTGCTAAAGGGAAACTCCTGATCCTGTTCTCAAAATGTTTTAAGCCAATGAGGAATTCAATCAAACTAAAGTTGCAACAAGGCCCAGATCCAGCTCAACTGTAGAGCATATTGATTCAGCTCTGACCTAAGAATTGTGCTCCTTTCTGGGAATATAACTTCCTTTAGTCTCTGCTATACTTTTATACAAAATGCTCAGCATACAAAGATCCTAAGACATGTGAAAGCAAAAATATGTGACCCATATAGTCAAGAATGTAGTCAGTAGAAGACCCAGAGCCTGCCTGTAGTGCCAGCTACTTGGGAGGCTAAGGCAGGAGGATTGCTTAAGCCCAGGAGTTCGAGACCTGCCTGGGCAACATAGCAGCACCCCATCTCTTAAAAAAGAAGGTAACCCAGTGGTGACCAGATATTGGTATTATCAGTCAGGGACTTTAGGGTAACTATGATAAAAATGCCAAAGAGTCTGGTGGAAAAGGTACACAGCATGTGTCAAGAGGTGGAGCATTTTAGCAGAGACATGGAAATAATTTTTTAAAAAAGAACCAAATGGAAATGCTAAAAATAAAAATATAATATCAGAAATTAAGATCTGGTCTCCTCCACTCATAGGGGTTGACCGATTCCCTCTCTGGAATGTAAAAAAATAGGAAGAAAAAAAAAAGAAGAAGAAATTAAAACCTTAAGATTGGCTTAACAGAAAATACCTGACCAGCCTTGGTCAAAACTGTGAGAGCAATCTGTATTGTGGAAGGATTCTTTATGGTTACACTGATTTATATTTACCTTGAATAAGAAGTACATAAGAGTCACTGAACTAATTATAAGCCCGCAAACGTTTCTTTGATAGAGTACTTCATAGATTCATAAGACCACACAGTCTCACATGTGTCCCTGATAGTTTGTTGATAGAAAAGAAAGTGGCAGTTCTTTAAATTCATACATAGGCCTTGCCAGATAACTTGAGCTATAATTTTCAGCTGTTTTGGGAGAGAAACCAGTAGGAGCATTGGTAACCCAGTTCCCACTTTGTGTGAGTACATCTTGTTTGGTCAGCTAGTGTGGCAGGTACATCATTGTCATTTTCCATTCTCTTTTTTTTTTAATCTTGCATTGAACATGCGGTCATAAATATGATTTTCACATAATAAAGACTTTAGGTTTCTAGACTAACTACTTTCTTAACAGATAACCTTGTTGTTAGTGTCCATTGAGGCTTAGAGGAATAATGATCAAAAGTTATGGAATACCACTCAGAACGTATAGAAATTTCTTCGCAATTGGAACTTGAACTTCTGGAATCATAATTGCCTCTGCCATCCCCCAAATGACTGTAACCGTTTGTTGCTTAAGAATAAGAAATTGGATTGTGTTGTTTTTAATCTCTTTAAAGTTTTATAGGTTTTTTGTTTATTCTTTCATTTATTGATTGATTTAGTATTTGTAAAGAAAGTCCTAGTTACTCCAAAAAGAGCCTATTTTTATTTCTACAGATGAAAAATTTCTTTCCAAAGTATACAGCCAAAGTAGTGCCTTAGAGATTTATAAATCCATATAGAAGATGAAACAAAATTACTGTAGATGTTAATCTTCACTTTTCCTTCAGTTTCAATTGAATATACTTTTAATAATGTTTGTTAGAGGGGTAAAATGGTAATGAGTTAATGGCAGTAGTAGTGGAATTAACAAAGTGCTTTATTTTACAGGGAAAATATTTATCCCCAAACAGAAACCTGTACAGACTTTTACAGAAGAAAAAGTATCTCTTGATCCAGAATTAGAAGAAGCTTTGACAAGTGCTTCTGATACAGAATTGTGTGACCTCGCAGGTATCTCCTAAAACAAATTAATTTGTGAATGAGTGCAGAGTGGGGAGGGAAATACCAGCACACACCTATATACGTTATATAATACAAACACTTGCTTTGCCTAGCAAACTGCTGTGGAATCAGTAACCACATATTTGGCTTTGTATTTTACACAATAAATCTGACATTCAGGATTTCATTTGTTTAACTACTTTCAATGGTGAAATTTTTATATTAATAGAATTTATTTTATTATTTGACATCTTTTCCCATGTTGCCATATTTGAAAATCTTTCTAAATAAGTATCTTTTATCAGCTGGTGTTCAGCTAGAAGCTCTCCCACCTAAGCACTGGAAAAGAGTCTTCAGGGTCAACTGCTGCCCCATTTTATTAGAAGACCCAGAGATGAGTAACTAGAAAGCAGATGGAAATGGAACAGTCAGTCCTGAGCTGTACTCACCACTTTCCAAACTTTTCTGAAGTGTGTATTGGAACATTCCATACTTCTGTTATTTTCATCATTCTCTAGCTTCTGCCTTATTTGTACAAAAGGGCATCAAAAACTAAAACCAAATTTAGTTTCCCTTCTAAGTGTCATTTTTTTTTTTTTTTTTTGAGACAAGATCTCGCTTTGTTGCCTGGGCTAGAGTGCAGTGGCATCATCATAGCTCACTGCAACCTCAAACTCCTGGGCTCCTACCTCAGCCTCCCAAGAAGCTGGGACTATAGGCACGTGCCGCCATGCCCAGCTAATTTTTTATTGTTTTGTAGAAATGGGGTCTCGCTGTTGCCCAGGCTGACATTCTTAAGGAAAGCTACTTTATTCTTAAATAAAAGACTTTAACAATACTTTTAGTATCCTACTCTTAGCTAGAATACGAATATAAATTAATGATATTAACAAATGTAAAAATACTAAGGTTAAGTTGAAAAATCTGCCTTTATCATCTTAAGTTCCTAGAAACCTTGTGAGATGAACAAAAATAGATCATTGCAATTTTCTCTGTTAACCACCAGAAGGAGCTAAGCACAGATGTATGTTTAGAGATAGGCTGGCTCCAGCTATGTGTCTGAATTCAGAAACGGGAGGGAAAATAACAAAGGTATTAATGAGAATGAGATTATAGGTGATTTTTAATCACTTTGTCTCTATTTTATTCTGGCTACAAAATCTGTAATTTAGTAGGAAAATGTTAAAATTGTTGATAGAAATTTTTAACTGTAAAATTAATTCTTTATGTTTAAAACAAATGGAAGCAAAACCTATTTTTGTTTTCCTATATTTATAGCTATTCTTGGGATGCACAATTTGATAACGAACACACAGTTCTGTGATATAATGGGAAGTAGTAATGGTGTCGACCAAGAACATTTTTCAAGTGAGTATGTAAAATGATTTGTGAATTTTAGCCCTTTATTAAATATATGTTGTTTTCTCCATATATCAACTTCAGTATTTACATACTAAATATTATATATATGTGCTTGAAACCAAAATTCCAGTTTGATGGTATTAACAGAGAAAGCCACTGAAAACAGAATATTAAATATTATGGCTTAATATATCAGCAAATATAATAGGAATTACTCTCACTTCACTAAATAATGCTAATGGTGAACAGTATAAAAGCTAATCAAACTTGATTTTTGTTGACATTTTATTATTGGTGTTACTGATTTTCAAGAAATCCACAATAATGCTGACAAAGAAATTACATTATAAAATCAGATTCCATAGAAACCACAAAACTACCCAGCCCCTAAACCTTTCACTCTGATACAAAATATTCAGTAGCCTAAAGCAAAGCTTTTTAAAAGATTCATTTATAAGATGTTTTAAAATTACCAAGGTGATACATGGTTTTGTAGCACATTTAAATAATACGTAAGTGTATATGGTAAGAAGTAAAAGCGTCTCTATCCGTAGTCATCATGCCCTCTGCTCCCCACACCCCACCCTGACTGTTAACACTTTGGTATACATACCCTTCTAGACTTTGTACTATGTTTATACAAACATATGCATGTTATATAGTCTTTTGTTTTTTTTACAAAAATGGAATCATTCTATAAATATTTCTTATAACTTAATTTTTCAATGATAATACTATTGGCTAATTTTTTTGAATGCTTACTATGGACCATGTTCTTCTGTGCATAGCTCTTGAATGTGGATTATTCTCATTAATCCTCACAACCTTTCTCTGAAAAAGGTATTGTTATCTTTAATTTGCATGTGAAGGAGCTGAGATTTTTGAATAATTAACTAGTCTGAGTGTCAACACAAAGTCAGTGATAAGGATTTTAACCCATGCAATATAGTATATCACTTATAGATGTATCATGTTTCCTAGTTAGTACATATAGTCAATGTACCTCATTTGGACATCTGTGTAACATTCTGTTTTATGGTGTTCTGTACTTTGGCCATTTCCTCCCATTTTTAATTTTTTATTGTAGAAATGTTCAAACATACATAAAAGAAGAGAAGATAATATATTCATCACTAAGCTTCAGTTGTTTTTAGCATTTTGCAAGCCTTGTTTCATCCATCTTCTACCTCCCTCCCCATCCCTTCCACTTTTTTCCCCAGAATATTTTAAAGCAAATCTTGTTCATTTGTATTACTTCACCCATAAATATTTCTGTATATGTCTCTCACAAATAAAGCCTTTTCTTTTAACATAACCACAATGCCATTATCAAACTTAAAAATTAATAATAATTCCTTTATATCATCTAATACCCATTCCATGTCCAGAAAACATCACTTCACAGTTGGTTCAAATCAAGATCCAAATAAAGGTTACACCCTGCATTTGGCTATTTGTCTTTTCAGTCTCCCTTAATTTCTTTTTTTGTTTTGTTTTGTTTTTTTTCAGACAGAGTCTCACTCTGTTGCCCGGGCTAGACTGAGTGCCGTGGCGTCAGCCTCGCTCACAGCAACCTCAAACTCCTGGGCTCGAGCAATCCTCCTGCCTCAGCCTCCCCAGTAGCTGGGACTACAGGCATGCGCCACCATGCCCGGCTCATTTTTTCTATATATTTTTAGTTGGCCAATTAATTGCTTTCTATTTTTAGTAGAGATGGGGGTCTCGCTCTTGCTCAGGCTGGTTTCGAACTCCTTACCTTGAGCGATCCGCCCGCCTCGGCCTCCCAGAGAGCTAGGATTACAGGCATGAGCCACCGCGCCCGGCCCTCCCTTAATTTCTTAACAGTTCGCCACCTCAACCTCTTTTCCCTTTTTTTCATGCCATTTATTTCTTGAAGAAACTAGGTTATTTGTCATATAGAATTTTCCACATTCTGGATTTGGCTGATTTTAACTTCATGGTGTCATTTTATATTTTTTTCTATCGCCTGTGTTTCTATAAGTTGGCTCTAGCGGCTTGATCAGATTCAGGTGCAGGTCTTTTTTTTGGCAAGAATGCTTCATGAGTGGTGGTTGAATCACATTAGGAAGCTTATTGAGTCTGAGCCTTCCTCTTTGAGGAAGTTTGCCTGTTATAGATGTTCATAGACTTCCACATATGTGATCAGGGCACAATGATATCTCATTAAACGGTTCAGGGATTCCAGGTCCTCTGTTTTGCAGCTCTGAAGTGCTACATTCTGGTCATGTGTGTGGGTATATAAGGTGAAAATGAGGGTGAAAGTGAAGGAGGGCAGTGAATATTGCCTCTGTCTCAGTAGCTCTTTTGTGTACCTTCACCTGTCTCTCCCTCCCCACTCCCTACTCTGACCCTTCTTCGTATGTATTTCCTTCTTGCTAGTCAAGAGTTCTCCCCTTTTTCTGATTGCATAATACCCCCATGGGAGGAAGAGAGAATGTGCCTTCCTATCACCTAATTCTTCCTATTGAAGCTCTATTTCCTTAAGTCTATGATTTCTTATATTAGTTATCTGTCATATCTCAGCAAAAATGATAAGAAATGCTAGATTTTATCATGGTAGAACTTTATCTTGAATGTTGCTAAAAGTAAATGGGATCATCAGCTTGCACTGTCAAATATATTTGAATGGTAAAGATTATATTGTAATACACTAGGAGCAGTAAAAATAGCTGATACATGGCAAACAAATGTTGAATGTATTTGGTATTTATATTCAATAAAATTTTATTTAGATGCTTTAAATATGTGTCAACACATAAAGGATCTTTTAGGAGTCATGGGGAAAGAACTTTTAAATCCGTTCTGTTGAATAAAGTGTTTGTATGTGAGAGAGAGAGAGACAGAGAGAAGTGTGTTACCAAGTTAATATATACATGTACTGTAGTGGCGTCAACTAGCGAGACTCTTACTCTTTTCATCTGCTACTACAGATGTGGTGAAAGGTGAAAAGATTCTTCCAGTATTTGATGAGCCACCAAATCCAACCAACGTTGAAGAGAGTTTAAAGAGAATTAAAGAAAATGATGCTCGTCTTGTGGAAGTTAATTTGAATAATATAAAGGTAAGTGTGCTAAGCACACAGAGTTGTTTTGTATTGCTTTGAGTCAGTTGGACCTAGGGCAAGCACTGGTTAGTTTTGAGTATTATAGTATAGTGTTTTCTAACTTGCTTTTTAAAGAGTTTATCATACAAAAATGTAAACTCTACAAACTGTCATAAATCTCTCTGGTTTTCAAAATATTGTCTATTTCTAAGAACATTTAGCCTTTTGGGTTTTGCTTTTTTAAAATCAGGTTTCTTGAAATAAAATTTAAATATAACAAAATTCTCCCTTTTTGTGTATAGTTCTGAGTTTTGAGTCTGGTTTCTTTCACTTAGCACAGTGCATTTGAGATTCATCGTGTTATTGTGTGTTTCAATAGTTTGTTCCTTTTTATTGCTGGATATTATGTCATTGGATGGAGAGGCTGTAGTTTGCATACCCGTTCTTCAGTTGATAGATACATAGTTTCCTTCCAGTGTGGGATGATTATGAACGGAGCCACCATACACTTGGAGCCACTATACACTTTCACATACAGGTTTTTGTGTGAATGTGTTTTCAATTTTCTTGAGTAAATACCTAGGAATAGGCTTTCTGGGATCTTACCAGGTTTCAAACAATGCAACCTTCCTTGGAGTAGGGAAAGAAGAAATCAGTTAGGAGAGCATCAAGGTAATTAATTATCAAAGAGTAAACTCACATTGTCTCTTGGGTATTGACCATTATATAATAGCTTCATTACAGATTTCTCATTTTAAATCTTAATTTTTCGGAATTGAGGAGTAAGAGGAGGAGAACATCTGGAAATTACATGAAACTAGGGAAGAAGACCTTTGTGCTCTTTTGGTGGGTGTTCCTTTTTTGTGAGTGGAGAAAAGAAAGCCTTGGATAAAGTGAATATTCTTAGTTGATCACTAATCTTTTTGAATTTTTTTAAAAAAGATTTTGTCCTTGTATATCTCTGTCTCTAAATAAATAGTAATGATCTGAAAATAACCAGGCTATAGGGAATTAAAGTCTCAGGTACTAAAGGGAGAAATCAGTGCCTGCAATAACTATATTTTTCATCCTTCAAATAGTATAGGGTTATCTCTCTTAATATCTTATAGCTTAAACTAAGTGACTACGAACAGTATGTCATCCACTTCAGAGATCATACACATTAGAAGTAGACTCCTACATCTCTCTCCTTGTGGAAAAGTAGATCTACTTTTAATTACCAACAGATGGCTACATATAATAAGAATAATTAAAAGTAGAATATAGAGAGTTTTTTTGACCTAAGTGCTAGAAAAGAAAATCCAGAAAACCAATTGGATAGTTAAAAAATACAAAAGTGCTAGAGAAGTACTGATACATGCTCTGCCCTGAAAATGAAAATGTAAGAAAACTAAAATTTAGTGTTTCACATTATTGTCTTTCAAGAATATCCCGATTCCAACCCTAAAAGATTTTGCGAAGGCTTTGGAAACCAACACGCATGTGAAATATTTCAGTCTCGCAGCCACGCGGAGCAATGACCCTGTTGCAGTTGTAAGTAAGCTACTACTGATTATATTGAAATTATGCCTACATACCAGGGTATGTAGTGGTGGTTAAACTGTGATTTTATGGACAAGATTTACTCCCTTTTTTCAATTGGTGTTTTATCTCACTATTAGGCAATATATTTATTACCCTTTTATATTTTTTCCTGTATTTCCTTCCTATGACTTTTTTAAAAACATAAATAGAATCATGTAATATATGCTATTTTGCAACTGGATTTTTCTTTTCATATCAACATACAAAGATCTACATTCTTTTAACATCTGCAGAAGATTCCATTTATGGATCTACAGTGTTGGATTTTTGTTAAATGCTTTTTCTGCACCTGTTGAGATCATGTGGTTTTTGTCCATTATTTGATTGATATGGTCTGTTACACTGATTGACTTTTATATGTTAAACCAACCTTGCATTCCTGAGATCCCACTTGATCATGGTATGAACTTTTTCCTTCACTTGGCTTTGAGGATATCACTCCTTTTGGTTCTCCTCCTACCTCACTGGACATTCCTTCTCAAGGGCCTACAACTGGTTCCTCCTCATATCCCCAGCGTCTAAACAGTGGAATGGCCCAGGGATTGGTCCTTCTTTTCTCTGTCTGTATTCCCTTCCTAGGTAATCTCATTCTTTTTCGTTGTTACATGTCATCTACTTGTACTGATGACTCCCAGTGCTACTATCTCCAGTTTGTACCTCTTTCCTGAAACTTCATACACATGCCCAGCTACCTACTCAGCAGCTTTACTTAGATATCTAATAGACAGCTTACATCTAAGTCCCCATCCAAACTCCTGACTTCCATCTCATCCCTGCTTCTCTCACCCTTTTTTCTGTCTCACTAAATGCAACTTCAATCTTTCATTTGCTCGGGGAAAAAAAGGGAATTATTCTTGACTTCCCTTTCTTACAACCTTAAATATACATTCAGCCATATCTTCAAAGTATTTGTATCCCTGGTGGTCTAGTGGTTAGGAAAAAATATGTATATATTTTTCTAGAATCCAACCACTTCTCACCATTTTCACAACTACCACCCTGGGCTAAGCCACTGTCTTCTCTCACCTGGCAGTAGCCTCCTGATTGAGTTACCTTCTCCCATCTTACCCACCCTACAGCCAATTCTTTACATAGCACCAAGAGTTATTCTTTCAAAACTTAAGTTAAATCATTTCATTCCTATACCGAGAACCTTCCAGCAGCTTTTTATCTCACTAAGAGTAAAAATCAAAAAATTTCAATGGCCTGATAAGGCCTTACATGAGCAGACCTTATCTCCTGTCCTTGCCCTTTCTTTCATTCTACTGCAGCCATACAGCCTTCTTGCTTTTCCTTAAACATGCATGTAGGCTCCCAAATCAGGAGTCTTTGCTCAGAGATCACCTTCTTTGATGTATCACCTTTGCTCAGATATCACCTTCTTTGTTTCAGTCTTTGCTCAGATGGCACCTTCTAAGCAAGTCCTTTCCTGACTACTCTATATAAAATAGCAACCCCACCCCCACCCCACGCACCTCCTTACCTTTTTTATTTTTACCATCCGACGTTACATTTTGCTTACTTATGTTAATTAGTGTATTTGTTTATGGCATGTACATAATGTAATAGGTGCCATCAAATTTTAATCCCCAAATATGCTCTTCAATTTCTAGGCTTTTGCAGATATGCTGAAAGTGAACAAAACTCTGAAGAGCTTAAATATGGAGTCCAACTTTATCACGGGAGCGGGGATTCTAGCACTGATTGATGCTTTAAGAGACAATGAAACCCTGGCAGAGCTCAAGGTTGACAATCAGGTCAGTGTTCTGTGATTGTAACTTTCAAAAAACGACAACCTACTGCTGTGTAGAGCTTAGAGACTCAATCGTGAGAGCAGAGTTGTCAAGGATCCGTTTCAGAAGGTGGTGGCTGAAAGAGAATGAGAGGACATTTGGGGCATCCGGAATATTAACTTTGTGTATATAAAGGTATATACAAAGCAACTCTCACTAAGTCATTTTAAGAGGATTTAGATGACTGGCTATTTTGAACTGGGAGAACTCTTATGTATGATTCAATCAATTCTCCAATTCTTTTTATTTATTTATTTATTTATTTTTTGAGACAGAGTTTCACTCTGTCACCCTAGGTAGAGTGCAGTGATGTCATCATAGCTCACTGCAACCTCAAAATCCTGGGCTCGAGCAATTGAGCTTCCACCTCAGCCTCCCAAGTAGCTGGGACTATGGGCACATACCATGTCACCTGGCTAATTTTTCTATTTTTAGTAGAGACCGGGTCTCACTCTTGCTCAGGCTGGTCTCGATCTCTTGAGCTCAACTGATCCTCCCACCTTAGCCTCCCAGAGTGCTAGGATGACAGGTGTGAGCCACCACGCCTGAGCCTGACCCATTCTCCAATTCTTTACCTCTGTGGTGGCAAGGTTTACATTGTAGACTTTTTGTATTTGTAGGAAGAGGCACAGAGATATACATATTAGAAATGTTTCCATCCATAGTGGGTATTAATTTTTTATTTGAAAAATAACTGCAGTTATTTTAAAAAAATACTTGGTAAATGTCTCCCTTAGTCCTTCAAAGTAAATAAATTTTGTAGATTATGAAGGTAGAAAAGAGGATTATGTCTTTTTTTTTTTTTTTTTTTTTTTTTTTTGAGACAGAGTCTCACTCTGTTGCCCGGGCTAGACTGAGTGCCGTGGCGTCAGCCTAGCTCACAGCAACCTCAAACTCCTGGGCTCGAGCAATCCTCCTGCCTCAGCCTCCCGAGTAGCTGGGACTACAGGCATGCGCCACCATGCCCGGCTAATTTTTTCTATATATTTTTAGTTGGCCAATTAATTGCTTCCTATTTATAGTAGAGACGGGGTCTCGCTCTTGCTCAGGCTGGTTTCGAACTCCTGACCTTGAGCAATCCGCCCGCCTCGGCCTCCCAGAGAGCTAGGATTACAGGCGTGAGCCACCGCGCCCGGCCGAGGATTATGTCTTAAAATTTAACCAGAATGCTGCTTAATCCATGTTTCAGTTTACAGTTAAATGATTTTTAGTATATTCGTAGAATTTTGCACCCATTGCCATTAATTCCAGAACATTTTCATTACCCTAGACAGAAATCTCATGCCTATTAGCAGTCACCCCCATTCATCCCTCCCACTAGCCCCTGGCAACCACTAATCTGCTTTCTGTTTCTCTGGATTTGCCTAATCTGGACAATTTATATCAGTGGAATCAAACAATCTGTGATCTTTTGTGACTGGCTTCTTTCACTGGGCTTAATGTTCCAGAGGTTCATCCACATTATAGCTTGTATCAGTACTTCTTTTATGGTTGAAGAATATTCTATTATATTTGGGGTGTTTACACTTTTTGGCTATTAGAAATAATGCTGCTATGAGCATTCATGTACAAGCTCTCGTATGGACATGTTTTCACTTCTCTTGAGTATATACCTAGGAGTGTGACCACTGGGTCATATGGTAACTCTACCTTTTGGAACAACAGCAAAAAGAAGTTTTCCACAGCAGCTGCACCATTTTACATTTCCGCCAGCAATGTATTAGGGTCCCAATTTTTCCACGTTCCTGCCAACACTTGTTATTGTCTGCCTTTTTGATTATACTTATCGTAGGAGGTATGAAGTGGTATCTATCTCATTGTAGTAATTCACACTTTTTTATGTCTGTATGATCATATACCGAACTTTTAAAAATTTATTTCTCTTAAATACATTGTAGGAATTAGAAAAATTTAAAGAGAGCAGCAGAATCAGTATGTGCCTAAATGCTTTAGTCTCAGTTTACCTTGAAAAGTATTTTGATCTAGTTTATTAATATTGTTCTTTATTTCTAATTTTTCCAGAGGCAGCAGTTGGGGACAGCTGTAGAATTGGAAATGGCCAAGATGCTTGAGGAAAATACAAATATCCTTAAATTTGGGTATCAGTTTACACAGCAGGGACCACGAACCAGGGCAGCTAATGCTATAACAAAAAACAACGATTTAGGTAAGATATATTTAGTATCAAGCTGAGTTTCTGAATTCTACCAGTAAGCTAATATATTGGGGGAACTTTTCAGTTTTAAAAATGAATGTTAAAAGAGGGAAATTACTTGGCCTTTGTTTCTAAAAATCGGCACAGTCCATTTTATACTGATTGAATTAGAGTTAGATTTAATTGAGGTTGTAGTGATCATTGGGTCAGTGGGTAAAATCAGCTTTCTGTGACAAACATGTTTTATAGCTTTAGGTGAATATTTTTCTACAACAAACAAATATTTTGTTCTCAGTTGCAAATCAGTTCTTGGAAGTATTAAAAGAAAGATTTCAACATTACAGGAAGGTTTTTTGCCCTTTTTGTCAAACAGACCCAGATAGAAATTTTATATGGTAAAATATGGAATATAGAAATATATAAAATGTGGAATAACTATCATTTTTTCCCAAGTTTTATGGTCACTGGTATGCAACTATTTGCTGGACTGCCTAACAGAACTGCTACAGGGCAGTCTTCTCACTACATACATCTAGGTCAGCAATCTCCCATTCCTTCATGGTTCCTATTGAATTGCTGGGGCCTGTAGCTTCTGTTTGAAATAAATTTTGCAGCCAAGGCTGAATTAAAGAACATGGTGTTTATAATTTTGTTTCTACATGTTTCCTAAAATTCAGTCTTAAGTTATGGTATTTGCCATCGGAGTATTTTAAAAGATGCATTTTAGGCAAGAATTAAAATAAGACTTCTCAAAAGGAGTAACATTTCAAAGTGCTGCAGTTCTTTTAAGCTTCAGTCATATTTGAGTTTGCATTCTTTAAAAGTTTCTGGAGCAGAAAAAATACAGCTTCATTCCTTTAATCCAGATCACCATGAAAAAGTATTAGTTCACACCCTTTCTGTCCTTTATATGACCGTAGTTTCCCATAGGAGATTTTAGCCACTTGCTTTTTAAAAGAGAAAATCGGTGTGTTTTGGTGTATTATTGATTCTAGATGTAGTTTGCGCAGTCATGCTAATTGTTTTTGTATTGGTTTACTAGTTAGCTTTTATTTTTCCCTTCAGATATTTCATTTTGCTTTTTAGAGTAGATTTTCAAGTCTAGTTGAATTTCATAAATAATTGGAAAGCTTTAAAAACACAGAGATTATTGGCTTTTCTTCCCTTAGAGATTCTGATTTAGTTAGTCTGTAGCGGGACTTGGGCTTTGGGACATTTAGCAAGTACTCCAGCTGATTTGGTTGTAGGCAGTTTCATGCCCAGTGAATGTTTCTCTGAGTATCTTTCTCCACTTTTAAGTGGAATTTGAGTTTCTGAGATCATTTTTATACATGCTGAACAGGTGTGCCCTTGTCACAGCTTCTGGTCACACTTTTTAAATTGCATTTTACATAGAAAATTAATTATACTTTATTGAAATAGGCTATTTTCAAAGACTGTAAGCTTTTTGAGGGCAGGGACCATGTTTTTGGCAGGGGCCATATCCAGCTCTTGAATCCACAACTCTCTTAAAATCATACCTAACACATAGTAGGTACTTAATAAAATTGTATTAAGTAAATAAATGAGGTGATAGAATTTAAACCCTGCTCAAAGTTACAATTTTCTAGTACTTAAGCAGCCATAAACTCAGCCAGAAATATCCTCCATTTTTCCTCTCCTCTGAAACTACCTTAACAAATCCTAGAATCGCACCAACAAATGTAGCCCCCCCCCCATCTCTTACATAAGTCTTTCCCACGGGGCAGGTAATTCCAGCAGCTGTCCTTCCAGGAACTGTACAGTGAAAGTTCGTAAGTGTCACGGCAGGGACACTAACCTTTGCAAGGCCTTAGCAGTTGTGCACTCTTCTGCAAAGCCTATCGTGGCAGGCACTTTGCCCAAATTTCTATAAGAAAAGAAATGTCCAGTATTAGAGTAAGAGAGATTTCACAAATGAGAGACGAAGGGAGCAGATAAAGAGTATTTCCTAGGCTGCTTTACATTGACATGAGCAATGGAGTGGCTGTCCGTGGCAGTGTGTTGGAGAGGAGGCCGTGTTGAAGAAGTCGTGGTCTGACAAAGCAGAATCGAACGAAAGCAAATAGCTTTGTCCTGGGAGCTCCCCAGACTTCCACTTACCATATATTGTTCTGATCCAAGCTAGATTTTCAGACATGGATCTCAGGCATGAAATGACAATAGGGATATTCCTAGAGAGAGGAATTGTGTGGATAAAAGCCCAAATTTGAGAGCAAGCTAGTTATGTATATGCTGATGACAGCCTGCAGATTTTGAGAACTGACTCATAGTATAATGCTGGCTCCAGAATAAACTTTTGATAAGTACTTGTTTGAAGCTAACAATAAAACACTGATGTTGGCAGATTAAGAGAGGGAGTTGGTAGAAGACACTAAAATTACATGGTTAAGAACTTAGATTTCTTTGGATTTTATGTGGGAGGCATTTGAGAGCCAATATGGGTCACCAAATGCGTGATTAAGATGATACTTCTAAAAGAACTATTTTTATTACTTTTTCAGAGATAGAAAATGAGGTGAGTTAGGACATTCGCAAGTGGCTAATGATGAAATAGAACTTATATCAATAGAGAGTGGGTTTTGGAAAGAAAGTGGACTAGATCCAAAGAACTGTTAATAGGGCAAAATTTATAAGGCTGTCTTCTAGAGGATGAATCGACAAATTGCTGGAAGGTAACAAGTGGGCACCAGGTGAGAAAGAGGAGTCAGAAATGGCTTTTTGCCCCTTATGCTCTGCTGTACACACGGCATCAGCCTCCCATTCATGCACTCAGCTTGATTGTTTTTTCAGCCTTACACTCTGACCTCTGCCTATAGATCAATGTAGAAAGCCTGAAGATCATGTTTTCTGACACACAGGTCTCAGCAGCCTAATATGTAGTAACTGGAAAGAGACCTCAAAGAACAAGGCTTGAAGCTTATACAGAATCTCTTGGACATATAATTTTTTTCATCTTGCAAATGAGGCTCTATCAGATCTTTGGTGGTCTAATTTTGACAGCATCTTTTCCTCTCTCATTGTTTTGTCTCAGCTAGTCATTGAAATAATTCTACCTACTTTCTATCTCTCCGGCTAAGAAGTGTCATAGCTATAACAACAAAGAGGTTATATGGTATACATGCAATATTCCATTTAACTTTGAATCTCTTATTATCTTTATACTAGCTAATTACGTAATCTATTTTTTACATATTTTTGTGTGCTGCAGTCTGTCCTATAGATTTATTTATAGCATATATTTTTTATAACATGCATTTTAACGTTTGAAATGGTCTGCTAATAATATCCAAACCCTGCTGCAATTCAAATTTTTCTTTGAAGAGTTCTATCCTAAAGAATTATCTGAAGTTTGCCTTTCAGATGTTTCTATATTTCAGAGATCTGTATACATGAGTTAAGTTTGTATTTGAGGACTCATCTCCCTTTTATTTTTTTTCTTAATATTTCAGTAAACACATGAAACTTGTTCTTTGTTAGCCTGGACTAAAATTAAGAGTCAGGGGTAAACTTGATATAGATAAGCATAAAAATGCTCATGGGAACTTCATACTTTAGTCCTTCTGGGGGTTGGTTGGTTGGTTTGTTTCCTAACTAGCACCTAGCCAATGGCTGGATAAGCTTTCATACACATAACTTGAATGTCTGGTCTCATCTATTAAAGGCCTACCATCAGAAGCTGGCAGTCAGAACAGCACAAGAACAAAGTGTGTATGGCCCAGCCAAGTGCACTTATTGGTTTATAGCTCCTCTGTCAAACAACCAATATAGGTTGAAGAAAGAGGCAGTTGCCTTCCTAATTGCTTCCATAGACAAAGGAGAGTAGGAAATTAATAGACCAACAATCTAACTTAGAGGAACTTCCTGGGGAAAGAAAGTATCAAAAGTAGTAATGTGTAAATGCAAGTCCTCTAAAAATAATAGCCAAATTGGCTTTCTTCACCCCAAAAAGATGGCTGACCAGGGCTTCAGGACCATCTCATAACACTACTGTAATGGATAATGAAGCTGATTACTCTTTATCGAATGCTTCCTGTGTTCTCAATAGTGTACCAGGCAGCCATGAGATACAGATGTCATTCTTCTCCTGTTACAGAGGACAGTTGGCTCAGAGAGTTAACTGACTTGCCAAAGAACCCAATACAAAAAAGTGACAGAGCCATGATTCACACTCTATTTGTCCCTGACTCCGGAGCCTGTGATTTTTGTCCTCTCTAAACAGGAGTTGGCTACGACGCTGAGGAGCCCCAAGTTGGTGGCTCTCAGAGATTGCTCTCTGGTGACTGGTAGCTGAGAGTGCAGGTAGCAAGATCCTGAAGTTGAAGGCCTTACCCTGCTACTAGTGAGCACAGCTGAGTGGTTTGGCATCACCAGTCCACGAAGAAGCTGAGAGTCCCCAGATAGATATATGTGCCTTTACTCCATCAGCTGAACTAGTTGGCTGGCTACTTTGGCAGGCAAAGTTTATGATGGCCAGAAGTGGCCCCACCACATTACCAGGGTCTGAGATTTTCATTACTTTGCATTTGTTGTTTTTTCAGAGCCCTGAACTGGTTCATTTCCTAGGAGATGAGAGAAGGAAACTTTGGAAAGCAGTAGCAAGTCACTTATCTTTGAAAATGACAAAAATGTTTTTATTATGTTCTTTTACAGACTAAGGAAATACATTGCAGTGTCTGATCAGGAGAGCATGCAGATAGTTACTCTTAATATATTCTAACCCCAGTTGCCTGAATGTCATATCAAAATTTAACAGTAATTTATTAGTCTTTTTTTTTTAACCTGGGTATATTAATACATTTTTTCAATAAACAAATGACTTGAAGATGATTCTGTGTTTTAGATTTGCAGAGCTGCTGCTCTGTAAGCACAGGTATTAGTCAGTGAGCTTAGGATACATAGTTTTTGTTCTGAAGCCCCTCACTTCTCAACAGGTAAATGAGGGCTTTTTTAAATTATTAATTATCATGTAAAAATGGACATTTATATTTTGGTCAAACTATAACTGGATTATATGGAAATTTGTTTGTTACAAGCAAATTAGCATTGTTAAAATTAATAGGGATCTCTAACATACTTTCATTTTTCTTGTAGTGCGTAAGAGACGAGTTGAAGGAGACCACCAGTAAGTCCACCAAGGTATAATCTTTGGAAGACTTCAAAAGATCACCAAGGGCTCATTCTGGTGACATCAGATATAAAATTTTCCTGGATAGAAGGGAAAAGACTGGAAAAAAATTTTTTAATGACATATATATTTTTTTTAGTGTAAGTTGTTACCAGTTTCACATTAAAATCAATAGTAGATGATATTTTATATTTTGAAACATTTCTACTTTCTGCTGAAATCAATTTTAATTTAGCTTAATTTGAGTGATTTATGATGAGTCTTGGGCAAAAAGAAAATACAATTGTGAAAAAAAAGTTTCAGAAGTCATTTATGTAGAGTAATTTGAACATTTTGAGGACCAATCTTTTAAATTGAAAGGGACATTACTGATATCAAAATTGCTATTGCTCCCTTTTAGGTATAAAGCACTTAAAAGCTTTCTTTATTCCATGAGCTGGAGACTTTACCATTTTTTAAAACACATGAACTTGGCAAGAGTGTGGGGTTTTTTTTCCTTATCAAGAGAACAAAATGCGGCCGGGCGTGGTGGCTCACGCCTGTAATCCTAGCACTCTGGGAGGCCG
>VBSM01001044.1:3676635-3687811 GCA_008086735.1 Cheirogaleus medius | reverse complement strand
TTTTTTGACCATTTCTATTTAACAAAACATTTTAAAAATATATCACTCTTAGAGGTAGAGAAATATAAACATTAGATCATGAAAGATTGACGTGGTCAAGCCTAAACCCCACCTAGTTGAGGAAACTGATGTCAGAGAAGTTAAGTGATTTGCCCAAGATAACACCATTGGTTTGTTCATTCAATAAATATTTAGTAGGTGCCTGTTAGGTTCCAGCTACTGTAGCAGTCACAAAGCTAGAAGTCAATTCCAGCATTTGTTTCCCACTGCTCTTTTCCCTAAACTTACTGCTGTCCGTTTATACCTCGGGTAGATATTGTGGGTCTCTGTCTCCATTATGTCAGTAAAGTATCTGCACCGCATGTTATTGCATGTGAGATCCTGTGCCTTGTCTCAGAAAAGTTTGTTTACTCGAGGAGAAAAGGCTTTGTACAGAGATCTTAAGCTCTTTAAACCTCAGCTTCCACGTCTGTAAAAGGGGTATAACAGCACTTGCCCTGCAGGGGTTCAGAGGATTGGAATGGGTAAGGCCCACGCGGCACCCATCAAAGCACCCAGCGTCCAACGAGCCCTCCCTGCTGTACCAGCTCTTCTGAGAGCATAGTACCATGTGCTAAGGGGAACTAACACCATGCCAAGGGGACTACAGAGCACAAGAGGGCCCAGAACCCAGCTCCTCAGCAGGACAGGGAGGACATCCTAGAGGGGGCCACGTGAGCTGAACTTCAACAGACCTCTGTGCCAGACCCAGGAAGCGAGCAGGGCAGAGAAGCAGGAATGCGCTAAAACCTGAGACCCACCCTGAGCAGTTACCAAAATAATCTCCAATGGGAAAATTGGATTTTCAAAAGTCACAGACTTGCTTTTGAAAACTTTTTATTCACAACTAGGATTATGCAAAAGTCATTCATTTCCATCAAAACAAGTCATTTCATCATTGTTTTAAAACTGTTGAATACTATATACAACAAGTATACATTGTAGGGGCTTATATCATCTTCTTCCTCTTCACCCCTTGCTTTCCTCTTTCGGGAAGATTCTCCTCCTGAACAGATATGAGAGATAAGATGTAAAATTCAATTGAAAATGTTTCTGGAAATTTTTTCTAAAGTAGTTCTCGGCTGACACTGGGGAAGCCAGCTCTTCACGGTAGATCTTGACCCCCCCCATGAGCAGCCGACCTGTGTCCTCATAGACACTGTTCCTAGGAGATCAGACGACTGGAACCTGCGTTTCCCCTGGGCAGTGGTCAGGGCCGGAGGGACGCTTTGCATTCTAGACTGACTGGCATTCCTATCATAATTACTTGAAATATGTCCCCCTATTTCCTTAGCACTTATTTTCTCCATCTAACATTCAGTACAGTTGGGCCACTGCATCTGTGGATTCAACCAGACACGGATCAAAAATATTTGAAAAAAACAAAAAATAATACAGATGTTAACAATATAAAATATAACAACTATTTGCATAGCATTTACATTGTATTTGGTATTATAAGTCATCTAAAGATTATTTCAAGTATACGGGAGGATGTGGATAGGTTATATGCAAATACTATGCTGTTTTATGTAAGGGACTTGAGCATGCAAGGATTTTAGTGTCTTGGAGGGTCCTGGAACCAGTTCCCCAACAGATGATGAGGGATGACTGTATGTATATCTGTGTGTTGTATAGAGAGAAAGAAGAAAATGAACGTACAAGTGACCAATGTTTAATTAAACATTTATGTGACTGCAATGTTTATTCCTATCTGTCTCTAGAACCATGGAGTGTTCAGAAAACACTGAATGAATGAATGTGGCCTATGGGCAGTAACATAGTGTTTCTCTCATATAATTAAGACTTGAAATTTCTTTGTACCTGTGATCTTATAAGGGGGAAAGGAAACAAAGAAAAGAAAATTACTTTAATAACAGGGAAATGAAATAGCTCTCAACTACTGTCATATCCAGACAACGAAGATACCCAGTTTCCCACGCAGTGAACATGACACACCTCTTGCTCTATCCACACTGAACCGTTTGTAGTTCTCTAGCCGAGACTTGCTGTCTCGGGCCCTGTGCCTTTCCTCACAGGCCTTTCCATCTACTGGCGTGGCCCCCCCTGGCCTGCGTGCTTTCAAGCTTCTGTTCATCCTTCAACACGCAACAGAGGTCTCCTCCTCCGTGCAGCCTTCCAAGACCCACCCGAGCACAGGTATTGGACTCTCCTCTGGGCCACTCGTACTTCTGTTACTGCATTTATCTCACTGAATTCTGGAGACACCTGTCTACCCTCCTGCTCATTCCCAGGAATTGGCTCCTGGGTCCAGGGTAAATGCCTGGAATTGAATACGTTTGGTCTCACCTCGTCACTGGTGAGTTTCTTTGCTTTGAGTAATCTTTGAGCCTTATCTTCTTCTGATCCCTCATCACTGTCTGAGGAAGAGATTCCGGCTCGTTCCTCTGAAAGGAAAGGAATTTTAGACCTGGGATTGACCTTCAAAGATGTTGACCTGTTCATTCTTGAATTTTCCTTTGCTGAATATTGTTACTTCCAACTGTACATTTTTCCTGGAGGAGCCAACAGTTTTTTTAAAGTTTCAGTGGGAAGATGAATACCACTTTCAGATATGATGGAATGACTTAGATTTGAGAGATTTTGTTCTCGGGGAGGTTATCTGGTCACTTTTAAATACCTAAGAAGCTTATGCACACATCATTTTAAAGAACTATGAAGCTTAGATATTGGGTTCTTAATTATATTAATACAAGCCAGGGAAGTGTCTGTTATACATTTTCCTCCACAAGGACATAAATTATGTAACTGATCTTATTTTGGGAATGCCTTATTTTCACAGCTAACCTTTTCTGTGGGAGAGTGGTCCTAAGTAAAACCAAAAGAAAAAAGATTTGTGTACGGCTTTCCTAAGTACATTACAATAGAGCAAGGAGAAAGAACTCACCAGAACAAAGCAAGAATGTTGGGATGTCACCTCCACACCCGACTCACCTGGGGGTTCCCCTTGGTAATAGCTTTTGATGTCAGCCAGGCTGAAGGTGTCCTCGCCTTCCTCCTCCTCATCATCACTGCCAGCATCCTGGTAGGGGGCGATCAGCCCCTGCTGGTTGTGCTTCTCCTGAAGATGGCTTGTCTGAGACTCCTGGTGGGTGGAAGCCCTCAAGCGTTCTTCTTTCTGTAAAGCAAATAAACCCATCAACTTAAAAAAGGAACTACTTTCATGCCCACTTGAACCTACTTTTGCCGTAAAGAACGTGTCCTGCCTAGTCCAGGACAACGGCTATCCTCTGTCATACCACACACACGGATCGTGTAGGCAAGACAAGGGTGAGGAGGCAGAGGGGTTCCTCACACCGACCGGCCTGATCAGAACGGGCACAGGCATGTCCTCGGGAGCTGCCAGGGGGAAGCGGCCAGCCTGGCCTGGCGCCCTGGGGCAGAAGAGGCTATTTCTGTCCGTCCCTGAGCCGGACAACTGACCTGCCCAGGCTCCACCAAACTCCCACGATGGCTCCCTTTAATCATAAGTTTTTAAAGAAAAAAAATCTCATAGAGGGCATCTGAGTCCTTTGCTGTAATCTCGCCAGCAGCCGTTGACATTACCGTGGTTAACTACACACTTAGAAGGTTAAGCTGGCTCCCTGATAACTACAAGAAATAAAATAGCAGTGGCAATAAGAAAAACGGTAAATGAATATTCTGGAAAACACAGGTCTGAATACCCAAAATATGCCAGGATAAAGTTTAGCAGATATACCTTCACCATGTCGGTGCGTGGGCATTCGGGATCATGACTAGCCATTGGTAAGATTCTAATTTTCTGTGTCTTTGAACTTCTTTTAGCAAGTGGCAGGGTCATCTTTCTGTGGGTAGCACTGTCGGTAGAGTGAGGTCTGCGGGCGATGGACAAAAATGTCTCACTGTTTAAGAACACGTGCAGGCAATCATACCAAGAGCAAAAGCACCCGTGGATAAGGATGACCTCCCCTTCAGCAGAGGGAGGAGGTGGGACCACAGTCCTTCATTCCGGGCTCCCTGAGCAGCTCCTCCCTCTGCCCCACCTCCCCCACCTCCCGGGTTGTGAGGTCAAAGGCTTTTACAAAGACTGCCCGAGACTGCAACCATGGGGAGCAGAGAAGGAACATGACATCTCAGTTCAGAGAGGGTGATGCAGGTACCAGATGACACAATTTGAGAACTAGAGATGAGTCCCTCCATCTGGAAAAAGTGAGAAGGAATTCAAAGCAAGGAGGCAGGTCACCATAGCAGCCCAGGGGGACAATACAACTAGGCCAGGAGTCCCGGGACAGAAGGAAATGCCTTCCTGGCTGAAGGAGGGCAGCTTTGAATGAAGTACGTGCGAGGGAAAGATGATCCTTGGGAGAGGGTCCCTGAAGGAGACAGCATGGCCACAGAGACAGGGAACGTAAGGAACGAACTTGTGCCGAGCAGTCAAATATTATCCCACAGTGGGGCATGGGGTGTGATGAGAAAAAGCAAGCTCAGAACTGCACGTCTTTCAGGATGCCATGCTAGAAGAGATCAGTAAGAGGTTGGATTGGACATGACGTTGTATGTGTTGTTTCACTAAATTGATTCACCATCCCTGTGAGGTAGATGAACCAGAAATCAGTGAGACTGAGACCCTTCCTCAAGACACACAACCTTGGGGCTGTCCCTTACAGCTTTTAAAAAGACTAACAGGCCGGGCATGGTGGCTCACGCCTGTAATCCTAGCACTCTGGGAGGCCGAGGCAGGAGGACTGCTTAAGCTCAGGAATTCGAGACCAGCCTGAGCAAGAGTGAGACCCTGTCTCTACTAAAAATAGAAAGAAATTAGCTGGACAGCTAAAAAATATATATATATGTATATATAAAATTAGCCGGGCATGGTGGCGCATGCCTGTAGTCCCCGCTACTCAGGAGGCTGAGGTAGGAGGGTCGCTTGAGCCCAGGAGTTTGAGGTTGCTGTGAGCTAGGCTGACGCCATGGCACTCTAGCCCAGGCAACACAGTGAGACTCTGTCTCAAAAAAAAAGAGAGAAAAAGACTAACAGATTTACTTAGTAAAATTCACATACCATAACATTTGTTCATTTTAAGTGCACAATCAAACAATTTTTTATTTACAAAGCGGTACAGCCATGACCACAAGCTGATTTTAGCATACTTCCATGACCCCAAAGCGGACCCTCATCTTTTAAGTGCTCCACCTCTCTAGGAAAGCCAACTCCTAATCAACAGTCCTGTGTCCTTCAGAGGTGAGGTGTGGGGAAGGGGCCAGAGCAGTGAGTGAGCTCAGCTGGCCCGGGGAGCCGGCGGCCTCAGGGGAGGGAGAGCCACAGCAGGTCACGTCTGTGGCAGGCACACGCCTGTGGCAGGCACACGCCAGCACCATGCTGAGATCGCTTAGCTTCCCAGGGCAACATCTCTTACGGGAAAGGACTGCAGAGCAGGGAAGGCAAGTCTGCTAGGCCTCTTACCCAGTGCACTGATCAGTGCGAGTTAATGCAGCAGTCTTCTGGGTTGTAAATAGTTTCCTGTGAATTTTGACAGTGTGAACTGGCTCCCTAAGAAATATCAACTTGTAGTAAACTTGATAAAAGTGTATCAGAACCAGACTATGAAATTATGTCAATCAAGAGAGTCGGGCTTTTGTGGCTCCTTAATTGCAGGTAAACACGTGTCCATTCGAGTAGTTACCTAAAGGTAAGTTTGGATTTAAAGACAGCTTGTCCCTGTAGACCAGTGTCTTCTCTTACAAACAAGTGGTCATGATTGCCCTGCAGTGGGGCTCTGTAGACATCAAACACTTCATTGCCTAAATGCAGGGACATGCTGGAAATGAGAAACAGTCCGGGTATTAGGGTGGATATTTACTGCCTCCTACAGCTTCCCTTCCACCCTGTTAGCTTTACTTAAAATAGCGTGGAACTGCAGGATCCTGTCCTCATACCGAATTCATAAGAAAACCACAAAAGGTGCTGTAAGTAACCTCTCTCCTTTCAAAGTAAAAAGTGGTAACATCTATCCTCTTTTCAACTTGAAATATAATTGTTTTCTAATTTTCCCAATCTCTACTTCATCATTAGCAAAACAAACGATTTTTCAAAAATATCCATTTGTAATGTCCAATATCGCACCGTCACCAATGGGAGCTAACCTTAGTCTTCCACATCGATAATGGAGATAAAATGGCTTCGATCACATCCTGGGTCCACTTGTAAAGTCTCCCACCAGCATAGCTATGTGACGTCAACCCTACCAACGTCCCTCGGGTTTTCCTAGGTAATGCCACAGCCCTAAATTTCGACACTTCTTTAACGAAACATTTTTACCCCAAAATAAGGCCCTACCATAGAAAGTGTCACTCATCCCAGGCCTCCCCCTGGGTATGTCCACACTCTTCAGGCATTTTGTTCTCACCTTTCGTCAGACCACTTGACTATCCGAGCATTGCTTTCCTTAATTTTATTTCCTTCCTCATCCCGGCGAACCCTCCACCGTATAGTATTTTCTACCTAGTTCAGAACACAAAGGCATTAGAAAACCAATTTAACTAACTAAGTGTTCTTTGTTCCTCAAGCGATTTATAATCACGTGCCACGAATTGATGGGTAATGATAGAATCAGCTTACAAAAAAATAGCTGATCCCACAACACTGAAACCCACCTGCTTCAAATACCTGAAGATGTTGGCTGAACTAACCAGACATTTTGTTTACACCTTTTCTGAGCTCCAGTTCATAGCAGTGGAAACAGAAGCTAAGTAGGATGCAGGCCGAGGTGTTATCAGACACACTAAGAGCTCCAAAGCAGAGAGGATAAGGCTTCGGGTTCACATAAGGTAGGCAGTTAAAATTGAGAC
This sequence comes from Cheirogaleus medius, assembly GCA_008086735.1. Classification (NCBI taxonomy): domain Eukaryota; kingdom Metazoa; phylum Chordata; class Mammalia; order Primates; family Cheirogaleidae; genus Cheirogaleus; species Cheirogaleus medius. Next base: position 3,680,941 of record VBSM01001044.1, on the reverse strand, counting down.
CTCTGTCTATTGCGGTGCCACTGGAAGGGCTATGAGACAGGGACACTCTGTGCATGAAATTTAAATTTTTTTAAAATAATAAACAATTAACAACAAATTAAAACCTGAGACCTGTGCTTTGCCCTGTTTTTGAGTCCAAATTTACTCTAACTATATAGCAGGGAACTCCAAAGTCACAAAAGTAACATAAAAGTTGACCCTGCCCAGTGCTACCGCTGGGGCCCCTGGCAGAAGCTTGTAGGAAACCCTGTTAAGGAAGACAACATCCCCATGTGAGCAATGGTCGTATTTTGCCATCCCAGGCCGTCTAAAAAGGAACCACCTAAGGACAAAGTCTCTTTTTGTGCATTATTAGAATATCCATAAAGAGCCTGAGACATTTGTGTCGTCAGAAATTGCTAGGATCAACCCACTATAAAACGGAGACAGTTCCATATACCTTGCTGCATTGTTATTTATAATAATGAAGTAGTTAACAATTTTCAAGAATTTTTATCTTTACTTCTGTCAAAAAATTACAATTGCAAAAAAAAGGCAAGACAACTCTACAGGGATAAAAAATGTACCTTCTCCCCTAAAACTATTCTCAGTCTAAAGAGCTATTTGTTGATTAAACAGGAAACATAAAAGATCATTTTCCTAAGTTCAGGTCTCAAGTTGTCATCCCTGTGTTTTACTTTATAAAAGGAAAAAGTCAAAAGAAAAAAAGGAATATTGTGTAGGAGGGTACCTTTAATTTTAACCTGGTTCTATCTTCCTCATCCAGCACTTTCTCATCTTCAAATTCATCTTCATAAAACTGAGGATCAAAAGGTCTAAAAATTGTTTTTAATGTCATATTAGCCATATTTCATAATGAATATGATCCATACTATAAATTATCTCTATAGCATATACCAATATGTTTCTAAAAATCACAGTAGACAAATAACTTCATGTAAACTTTCAAAGAAGTATGCAAATTACTTTCTTAACATTTGTTCTTAAAACATAATGCCTAAAATAAACTCCAAATATGACCAATAATTCAAAATCTTCCTTGATGAAATGTCTTCTAAAGTATAGGTGACATATGGTCTGTCTTTATATGTTTTTTAGAAAACATGTCGTGTTTAACTGCACAAAAGTTCGCATGCATGTGCCTTAGTGAATAATACTTGACACTATTTTGTTGTCCAAAATCATTTTCCAGATTCACAATGGCTTTTGCACTGAAAATCTGTGATTTCTCTAGCAGACTTTTTCACTCTCATTTTATGATTTTTCAGCTTTATACTAGTGAAAAACACATTCATCAGTTGTGATCTGTTCATTTAAAAGAAAGTGTCAAAATGCTAGAAAAATAATTAGCATTGAAATTCTCTCTCACCAGTAAATTCATTGTTTTTCTAACACAGTACATCCTAAATTTATTTTTCTCAGAGTTATGTAAGAAATCTCCTATCTTTGTGCTTAGTCAACCCATGATAAGAAAAAATATTTACATTCTACATATTTTTATTCAATATCTTACAATTTTTCATTAGTACTCTTACTTGGGTTCTATGCTGAGAAACTTGGGTAGTTTAACAAAATACAATTCATTTCCTAAATCAGAATTGATACTGGGAATTTCTATTTCCATTGTGGTTTCAGAAATGGACTCTTCCTCCTGCTGGTCATGGGGCACTCCACATTCATCCTAAGAGAGAAATGAGAATGTGAAAAGATACAAGAAATGTTCTAGGTTTACTCTTTCTATACGAGGCAGATGCAGGTTTGACAGGTAGTAAATTTAGACACCACTTAAGGGACAAAACAGTTAGCAACTCTTCCAAGCCTCTCCCTAAAACCTCACCTTCCACACATACAAAAAAACAAAACAAACAAACAAACAACCCTTAGGAAACAAGACCCGTTTGCCTGCATTACTAGAAAAGGTATCTATTTTGTTGACTTACCTATTTTGCATGATATACTCAGCAAAAGAAGTGTGAAATTATTCAGCCCATCAATACAAAGCAACTATTAAACCCAGAGAAGAACATTGACATAGCCCATGCTTCACAGCACAGGTTTGAATAAGATGGTCACGCTTGAGGCTCTGCGTGACAGAGCATGGGCAATACACATAACCATAATATTTGTACTCCCATAATATGCTGAAATAAAAAAAATTAAAGATAAACAATAACCAACCAAACAAACAAACAAAATAAAAAAAGAAAACTCAGGCAGATTAGTTGAATTCAATCTGAATTTTTCTAGTATTTTTTTTAAGTATAAAACACTTCCTAACTCATTTTATAAGGCCAGCATTACTCTAACACTAAAACCAGGCCAAGATATCACGAGGAAAGAAAACTATATACAAATCAGTATCCAAGATAATGCCATGTAAAAATCTTTAACGAAAGAGTAGCAAATCAGATATTGAAAAAAAAAAAAAAAAGAAAACCTTTAAATCAAAGGTTTCACGTTATGCCTCCTCACAGTCCAGGCCCTAGAGCTTGGCATCAACCTCCTTCTGAGCAGTTCCTTCTGTGCCTTCTTATATCTAGAAATTCCCAACACAGCTAACGAAGTCACCCACTCATCAGATGTTCATATCCATGTCCTCTCTCAACATGAGAGAGACAGACCCGTCGGCCTCTGAAACTTTTCTTAGCTTTGAATAATGGGATCGGTTGAGATTAGTTGTTTTACTTACAACAGGTTGTCCTGGGATAGGTAGATTGTCCTTGTCACTCTCTGAAGAAATGTCATCTATGTCTCCAAACAGATCCATGGTCGTACTATAATTGCCAATGTGGGGGGTGGGGAGAATGCACAGTATTAATTTCTCTAAAGTTCTTTACACAGTTAGTTCTTGGCTCACCGCTTCAACATATTCCCGAGATTCATAAGCCAATTCTTTATTTTTATTTTTTTATTTTATTTATTTATGTTTTGAGACAGAGTCTCACTCTGTTGCCTAGGCTAGAGTGAGTGCCATGGCGTCAGCCTAGCTCACAGCAACCTCAAACTTTTTTGGGCTCAAGCAATCCTTCTGCCTCAGCCTCCCGAGTAGCTGGGACTACAGGCATGCGCCACCATGCCCAGCTAATTTTTTTTTCTATATATATTTTTAATTGTCCAATTAATTTATTTCTATTTTTAGTAGAGATGGGGTCTCACTCTTGCTGAGGCTGGTTTTGAACTCCTGACCTTGAGCGATCCGCCCGCCTCAGCCTCCCAGAGTGCTAGGATTACAGGCGTGAGCCACCACGCCCGGCCTGCCAATTCTTTATTAAACTAATCTCAAACTAGCTCCCTGCGCTTGGCCAGCCAAAGCCTGACTAGAGTGTCTTTGGAGAAAGGCAAAATTGGTTGGTGAAGGGCAAAGTCGCTGGTGATAGCCAGCTCTCAGGACAGGTCCCAGTGTTTCCATGCCATTGTGTGGTGTGCTCCAACACTGTCACAGCTGGTTTATGTGATCAATGGAATACAACTCAATTCTGAGGGGAAGGCATGAGAGACACTGCGGCTTTTCTGCCTTGCTCTTTCTCTCTTGAGTCACTTGCTCTGGCGGAAAGTTGTGCTGAGAGGACACTCAAACTGCCCATGGAGAGGCCCACATGGTAAGAAACCGAAGCCTCTGCCAAGAGCCACGTGAGCCATCTAGGAAACAGATCCTTCGGCCTTTAGATAACGTAGTGTCAGCCTCGCCTGGACCTCAGCCTGTGAGAGACCCTGAGCTAGAACCACTCCACTTAGCCATTCCTAAGTTCCTGACCTCAGCATCTGTGTGCTGTATTAAATGTTGTTTCAAACTGCTGAGTTAGGGGCTGATTTGTTACGCAGCAATGCATAACTAATACATTCCCCAGGAGGCACTTCCTCCGTTCTTTTCTCTGCGTCCTGTTCTCCCATTTCTCTTTATTGTCTAGGATCCCAAATGACCTCTGACAGTCTCTGGATACTCAAAGTTTAGACTTGAGCTCTCCCCACGGGTCTGTTCTCTACTTAAAAGTATAGGCTTCAAAATTACAGATCCATACTGGCTCCCACACACATTCTCTCCGCCCAGAACGCCAGCTACGTGTAGACAAAAATGATCTCTAGAAACCAAATACCCTAAAGGACTGTGTCAGTGACCCAGGCAAGAAGCTGGCAGTGGGAAAGGAAGTGAAGCCATCAGCGGATATTAAAGACCCGAGACACTCATTATTCATTCAATCAATAGTAAACTACCACCACCAGTAACAAGACTTTCTGTTTTGAATTATCAATTCCTTCAGGCCGGGCGTGGTGGCTCACGCCTGTAATCCTAGCACTCTGGGAGGCC
>VBSM01001044.1:3657395-3676524 GCA_008086735.1 Cheirogaleus medius | reverse complement strand
AAAAAAAAAAAAAAAAAAAAATTCCTTCAGATCTAACATGAATTACTAGATAGTTATTTTAACTTGATTTTTATCAGTTATGAACATTTATGTGGTCCCAGGTCCTTGAACATTATTAGCGCCATGATCAGCCCTCTGCCTCCCCGTTCATCTTCATAAAGGTGAGTATTTACCTATGACTATAATAAAGGGTCTAAAGAATTTCTCTTCAATCTCATTGCTGAACTTTCTCAGCCTACATGAAATAGTCACGTGAAGTAGTCTATTTTTCACTTGGCAGACCAAGGATTCTGAGTGGTTATTAACTGGTCCAAAGCCACACAGGAAGTGAAACAGCAAAAGGGTCACCTGACTCTGAAGTCTATCCACACAATCACTGCTCAGAGACTCCTTGCCTTTCTAGTGGTTCTCTAAACGCCCACTTCAGCAAGTCAAAAATAATGCTACTATGGCTATTGAGATGAGGGGCTTATTATTTATGACTAATTACATGTGTACACTAATGCTAGCAGCCATGAAATATTAACAGCCTAATTTAACAGCTTATAATAGGGTAAAATCAAATCCCACATCTGGAACATATCCTAGGTCATAAAACAATACTTAACACAATTTTTAAAACTGAAACCATGCAAAATATGTTCTCTGATGATAATGTAATTACATTAGAAATGAATGTCAGGGCCGGGCGCGGTGGCTCACGCCTGTAATCCTAGCACTCTGGGAGGCCGAGGCGGGCGGATTGCTCAAGGTCAGGAGTTCGAAACCAGCCTGAGTGAGATCCGGTCTCTACTATAAATAGAAGGAAATTAATTGGCCAACTAAAAATATATAGAAAAAATTAGCCGGGCATGGTGGCACATGCCTGTAGTCCCAGCTACTCAGGAGGCAGAAGGATCGCTTGAGTCCCAGCTATTTGGGAGGCTGAGGCAGAAGGATCGCTTGAGTCCAGGAGTTTGAGGTTGCTGTGAGCTAGGCTGACGCGGCACTCTAGCCTGGGCAACAGAGTGAGGCTCTGTCTCAAAAAAAAGAAAAAGAAATGAATGTCAGAAAGATAACTGGAAAGTCTCCAAATACTTGGAAATTAAACAAAGGACTTCTAAATAATCCATGGGTCAAAGGGGAAATATCGATAAAATTTAAAAAAAATTTTTTAAAAATAAAAACAAAAATTTAAAATATCAACATTTGTGGGATGCAGTGAGAAGTCCTTAGAAATTTATAGCATTAAATACTTATTTTGGAAAAGAAGAAAGATCTCAAATCAATAATTGAAGCATCTACCTTAAGGAAATAGAAAAAGAAGAGCGAAAGAAAGCCAAAGCAAGTCAAAGAAAGGAAAGAATAAACAGCAAAAAATAAAAATAAAAAAATTAATGAAAGTTAAAATAGAAAAACCATAGAGAAAATCAATGAAACCAAAAGTTGGTTCTCTGAGATCTTTTTTTTTTTTTTTTTTTTTGAGAGAGACTCTCACTCTGTTGCCCAGGCTAGAGTGCTGTGGCATCAGCCTAGCTCACAGCAACCTCAAACTCCTGGGCTCAAGCGATCCTCCTGCCTCAGCCTCCCAAATAGCTGGGACTACAGGCATGTGCCACCATGCCCATATATATATTCATTCTAGTTGTCCAGCTAATTTCTTTCTATTTTTTTTTTAGTAGAGACGGGGTCTTGCTCTTGCTCAGGCTGGTCTCAAACTCCTGAGCTCAAACGATCCACCTGCCTCGGCCTCCCAGAGTGCTAGGATTACTCTGAGATCTTTATGTTATTATTGATAAACCTCTAGCCAGACTAAAAAAAAATGAGAAAACACAAGTTATAAACATCATAAATAAAAGAGAGGATATCACCACAGAATCCACAGATATTAAAAGAATAATAAGGGAATAATACAAATAATTCTATACACATAAATTCAACAACTTAGACTAAGTGATCCCATTTTTTAAACATCACAAACTACCAAAATTCACTCAAAAAGAAATAGACAACCTATTTGATAAATGCAGTCCTATGTCTATTAAAGAAACTGAATTTATAGTTAAAAACCTTTCAAAAGAAAAAACTCCAGGTCCATATGGACTCACTAGGTTTTGACAGCTAGGCACACTTAATAAATAAATGGGCCTTTCTTTCTTTCCTTCAACAAATCAATTAACACATGACAGGCTTGTGATATATCCTTTAGAGAAATTTTACTAGTATTTATCCTTCAAAAAACTTACGAATTCTGTAAAAATGTTAGAAGTCTTTCCTAAATTGTTGGCTTTTTAAAAATGATGCATCCTTAAGAGAGCCTAAGTATACAAAAGAAACTTATCCTGTTGAATCAAGAGCCAGGGCCAAAATGTGTGAGTTTCTAGAACATGAAAAGTTACCGTGGCTTAGGACTATTTTCCCCATTAACGTGCGTTAAGTCATTAAGTGCAATGTACCAGTAGCAACGTACAGCTAGATGAGTAATTTGCACCATTTTACAAAGTCTAAGAAAAAGACATCTCCTGCAAAGGAGTTATGCTAATGCTTTTCTCTTGTAATCCCCCAGGTTGTCACAAAGTAGATTTGACAGTAGCTTCAACTGTGATTGTGGCTCTTAAACAAAGACAATCTGTTGACCAACCGCTGTCAGGGCTTCCTGCTGAAATACACAGCAACAAAGGAGCAAAATTTTGAACCAAAACAGAAAGAGTACTTAACAGTATCTGACAACAGTGCTGTTCAGGACCAGTCCTGACACTGCACGTATCTTCACTGTGAGGGGAATATTCATAGAAGCCTGTTTTGTCCACATTTACCCGCTTTTGTATTAAATGTTCAATCACTTGGCACAGTACACCTGAGTGCTTAATACGTCCCTTTCGTTCTGTTTGCGTTTCTTGCGTGTTTTCTTTAAGTGTCTGTAGAGTTGCTGCCCCTTTCTCGAACCATTGAGTACTGCAATCTTTTTAATTCTCAATATGAGTAGAGCTTTTTGAGCTATATATTAAATGAGAACTTGGTCTGCATGGCTGCTGTGTGTGGCCCAGAGCTGAGCAGATATCCATAGTCATTTTATTTGCATATGGGGGACTGAACAAATGAGTAAGTATATTGAGGATAATGAGCCAGGCTTCTTGCTTTTGGAGAAGGAGATAGAAGAAGCAATTCAGCAGGAGTCTCAGCCACCTACTCAAGAAACTTCCTCCTACCTTCTGGACCTGATTGTCCCCAGATGATAGATTGGTGCTAGATCGCCATCCATAGGCCCAACCTTATGGCTGATGGGACAGAAAACACCCAGTTCATGGTGTGAAGCTCAGGCTGGGTGGTTACTGGATGTCCCATGAGTAGGTGTTCAGAAGCAAGCCAGTAGTTGTTTCTCAAAAGGGGTTATCTACAAAAGAGGGCATGGGTGTGTTCCAAATCCCAAGAGGCCTACACTCAGTTCTCTTACTGATCCTGGCCAGAGGGTTCACTCAGCAGTGGCATTTGCCACAGATTCTTCAAGCATCATTGGTCTGCTGGGTTATTAGGCCCAAGTGGAAGAGAGGTTTGCCCTGCAGCCTAGACTTAGTGCAAAACATTCTTTTACTCTGGTCTTCACTCAAAACAGGCAGCATCTATGCCTTCCTTGGCAAAAGGTTCAAGTAGCACAGTGAAATAAAATGTACACTGGCTCCCGAATCCAAAAAGATCCACCAAACATTCTTCTGTAATGGTAAGTGGTTCAAAGTGCAGCATCTTATGCTTCATTTTGGAGGGGATATCCAGACATGCTCCAGACCATTCATCAGCCCCCAGAAACGTCACTGCAGTGGCAAATGCCTGAGTATTGATGGGGTTTATCTCCCAGCCTCTGGTTTGTGTGCTAATTACTAAGGCATCTGAAGTATAGTACTTGCTATTTCCTGCTCATCAGATTCAATCAGCGTGACGTCATTGACGCAGTGGACCAGTGTGATATGTGCAATGTCAAGATGATCAAGATCTCCATGGACTCCTTCATGGCAGAGTGCAGGTGAATCCATGTAACTCGGAGACAAGTTGTGCCATTGGGCTAACGAGTAAAAGCAAACTGTTTCTGTCTGTCCTTACATATCAACATGGAGAAAAAAGCATTTGTCAGGTAAACAGCTGTCTACCAGGTGTCAGTGGCTGTTAATTTGCTCCAGTAAACATACTAATACAAAATAGCAGCTGCTTTTGGAGTCATTACCTGATTAGGTTTAAGATAACTCATCATTTCCAAGGTCAACCTGCCATCTGCCCAGGTCAAACTGGTGAGGCCAATGGAGGATGTAAGAGGTATCATCACCTCAGCTTCTTTCAAATCTTTGATGGTGTCATTCATCTCTGCAATTCCATCCAGGCTGCAGTATTGTTTCTGGTTTATTATCCTAGTAAGAAAAAGAAGTTCCAGGGACTTCCACTTCCATTATGGTCCCTCCTACCATAACAGTGCTTATTTCATGGACCAGAAAGACAGCACGGGGAATCTCTCAGTTGACAAAATTTGTCTATTCCAATTTTCATATATTTAAGAACTGGGGAGGCTGGGCGCAGTGGCTCACACCTATAATCCCAGCACTTTGGGAGGCTGAAGCAGGAGGATCGCTTGAGGCCAGGAATTCGAGATCAGCCTGGGCAACACAGTGACACCCTGTCTCTACAAAGATTTTAAAAAATAACAAAAAATTTTTATAAAAGAACTGGGGAAGTAGTCATAAGGTGGATGTGCAAATCTGCTGGGCATAGTGTGAGTTGAACTTGAGCTAAAACTAAACCTATCACCTGACCACCGCTAGCCCCCTCTCTGACTGTTGTTGTATTTTAGGTTCTAGGAATGAACATCAATTGAGCCGGTATACAGAGATCCCCCAAATTCTGGGAATTTCCTTTCCCCAGTGCATAGCCACTCTAGTAAATGGCTGCAGTTTCTTCTGGGGAAGGCTTGCAGGGATTTACAGTATATGATTGTGGCAGTGCTTCAGGATCCTTCCTCAGGAGGATGTTGACATAATGGAAGGGGAGACTGGGTCCCCGTGAGGAAGGACCCTGAAGAACGGCCCCAAATAATACAATTATACAGATCAAGCACCACTTTGGTAGCCTGCCCATCTATTCTATTCCTAGGGACACTATGATCAATTAGCTACCACTAAAAATCTCTGCAGATCCAAACATTCCAATTGCTGTCCTGCTACATTCCTGCTGCACTTTTTAATATCAGGCCCATCATCTTGGCTCTGGCATTTAAACACTACTCCTTTGGATTTTTAGCCTTTGGATTCCCTCCTTCACATAATGGCAGGGAAGCTTTGGCCTCTCAACTTCATTAAATGTAGGCTACCATTGAGTTTGGTTAACCGCCCAAGTATACAGCCATGTAAAGCTATTAATATAGCTCTAACACATTAAATCCAGAATATATAAATGCACTCATACAAATAAATTTGGCCCAAGCTAGTGTTATATTCTGTCCTTCCTCTCACATTCTTAGAATCTACTTCCACACATATTCCCCAGGCCTCTGCCTATATTTATTAGCAAAATCTTGTGATTCTTATGGTATATATAAGCTACTTCTTCTTCAGACTCTGTGCTTGCCTTGTTGGAGCATGGTGAGATCCTAGTGGTGGCTGTACTGGTAAAAAGGTGCGTCAGACAGCATTCGGTCGGGTAAGTCTCAAGAAGAATGAGAATTGCCCCCAAGTGAAGTTATTATAGTGTTTTTAAGCAAAAAAAGAGACTAGTTTCCTCAGACACAGGAGACAAGGGAGGCTCAGAATGACTGGGAAATTTGAGTTTTTCAGCCTCATCTGAGTCCAAACAGAGATCCCCTGTCTTAGTCTGCTCAGGCTGTCATAACAAAATACCACAGATTGCACAGCTTGAAAAATAGAAATTTATTTCTCACAGTTCCAAAGTCTGGGAAGTCCAAGATCAAGGTGCCAGCAAGGGAGGCTTCATTCTGAGGCCTCTTCTCTTGGCTTGTAGGCAGCCACCATCTTGCTGTGAGTTCGCATGACCTCTTCTCTGTTTGCATGGGGAGAGAGTGAGCTCCGGTCTCTGTTCCTCTACTTATTATCTCCTAAAGACTCTGCCTCCAAATACCATCACAATGTAGGGGGGGGGGGGGTTAGAACTTCAACATATTAATTTTAAGGGGACACAAACTTTCTGTCCATAACATCCCCATTCCTTGTTTCCTTCCCAATCATTGCCTTAACGTTCACATGAGAGACTCATAGAGGCTGTGAATTCGATTGATGTTATAAATCTGTAACCACATAATTAAATGCTGTTTGACTTTCAGCTACCTCAGCCCTGTGGCTCCAAGATATGAGGACCTTTTAGGGCTGTCATGAACACTCACTGGTTCTCCAACCAGGACTTGAGATGAGCATTTAAGATCTGTCATTTTCTTTCTGTAAGTGCTCCAGGGCACTCAGAAATATCCAGCCCACACCAGTCACGATTACTAACAAGTGCAACAGCCTCCAGCGCCCCCAACCACACACGAGATAATCTGATTCACGACGCCAGCAAACCCTATGGAGTACCAGGGTCCCATTTCCCACTGAGGAGGAGCTCAGACTATATTCAAAGCCAAACCAGTCCCCAGATTCCAGCTCTGAGGATTTGTTTTCCTGAGCATCTAGTCAGGTTCTAGTCAGGAAACAGAAAACACCTCAGTACAGATGGAGTATTTTTAAAAGTCGTAAATAGGTTTAAAGCTATTGGTTCGATTACTCGAAGTATAAAAAGAAGAACTCTAAGGCAAATGCAGAGAGCAACTTCCACCTCTAGGGCTGAAGGAACACAGGGAAGAGGTGGAATTATTACAATTTTAAAACTTACTTAAGGGGCCCCTGGGAGCTGCAGTTCCTACCTGAGGAAAAGCAGCTGTCCGGCTGGTCTGATGGCTCTCAGGGCGGAAAATGAAGCTGGCTCTCCGAGTGTTGATAAAACTGCAAATTGGACTCAGCTGCTGCAGAAAGGCACCCCCTCTGCTGGGGTGAAGTTTGGTGGCCCCCTCATAGAAAATGCAAATCAACAGGAAGCCCCAGAAAGTTCCATAAACAAACAGGAAGGAGCAATCCTTTCTTTGTTATCCAGGCGTCCAGTCATCCTCTAGCGCCCCCTAATAGGGGGCAGCTGGCAAAGCTGAAACCCGGGTTATGGAGTCTTGGCTCTGGCATCATGGTGACAGGCACGGAAGGGCTGGTGTGGAGATGAGTGACAAGGGTTTAATAACTGACACACAAGTGTCCGCTAGCAAAGTTTAAAAAAAAAAAAATACCCCATGTTGCCTTGGAAAGGAAGGAGTCGGAACTTAAAACCAGTCATAAGAGTTTCAATTTGATAAGCCAGGAAATAGCAAGGCATTGAAGATGTTTGAGTTAGGAAAGTGACATGATGACATGGTGACTCAGGACCTTTCTCCATGTCACTTTTCTTTCTCTATAAACTGGCTTCAGGGTAGGCCTCCCACAACCACTACGCCCAGAGTGTACTAAATAGCACCAGGAAGAAAGCAGAGTAGAAGGTAAGTAGAGGCAGAAGGTGTAAGTAAGGACAAGATTAATGTCTGTGGAAGAGCACCACAGAGAAGGCAAATATTTGTGTGGTGGATTTGGAACATACTCTCAAATTCTTTGCCATTCCTTCCATCAAAGGGAATCAAATTCCCCTCCCTTTGAAAATGGGCTCACATTAGTGACTCACGTCTAACAAATAGAATGTGATGAAAGCCAGGTTGTGTGACTTTTGATGCAAGGTAATACAAAAACAGACAATATATACCACTTTACCTGGTCCCGTCTTTTGGGGTGGTCACCTTTGGAACCCAGCCGCCATGCTCTGAGAAAACACGGCCACACCTAGGCTGCAACAATGAGACACTCACCTTGCTAGCAAATACAAGGGGCACCAAAATCTCAGTAATCAAGATAAATAATATTGCAATGCAATATTTTTAAAAAATCAAAATTAATGCAAAAAATTCATGATAAACAATCTTAAAGATAGAATCCAGTTCTGCCCCTATATGACTTTTCTTACTTGCCACACCCTAATCCTAGACCTGTTAGCTCCTGTCTTTATATAAAATTTTGACATTTTGTTCATCACAGATTTTCTGCATTAATTCTACATTAATACAGTATCTTAAAAATTGCATTATGGCCAGGTGCAGTGGCTCACACCTGTAATCCTAGAACTTTGGGAGGCCGAGGTGGGAGGATTGCTTGAGGCCAGAAGTTTGAGATTACCCTGGGCAACAGTGACAGACCTCGTCTCTACCAAAAAAAAAAAAAAAATTAACCAGGTGTGGTGGTGAGTGCCTGTGGTCCCAGCTACTTGGGAGGCTGAGGCAGGAGGATCGCTTGAGCCCAGGTGTTTGAGGCTACAGTGAGCTGTAAATGACCCCACTACACTGCAGCCCAGAAACAAAGCAAGATCCTGTCTCAAAAAAAAGACAATTAACTAAAAATTGTACTATGATATTATTTATCATGATTATTATAGAAGGTTGAATAGTGACCCTCAAAATTCATGTCTACCTAGAACCTCAGAATGTGACTTTATTTGGAAATAGGACTTTTGCACATGTAACTAGTTAAAATGAAGTCACTAGTTAAAATGAGTGGATTAGGGTTGGTCCTAAATCCAATCAATAGTGTCCTTAGAAACAGAAGGAGACCTGGAGACACTCAAGAGACCCAGAACAGACACATAAGAAGGAAGGTCATGTGAAGACAGACGCAGAGATTTCAGTACTGTCATAAGCAAGTTGGGAACCACCTTTGTTGAGAACCACCAGAAGCTAGGAAGAGGCAAAGAAGTATCCCTTCAAAGAGCCTTCAGAGGGAGCGTGGCCCTGCCAGCACCTTGATTTCTCCAGTTTCTAGAACTGTGAGAATCCCAGCCCTCGCTGGAGGCTTCTTTGTGGGAGGAAGTGGGGGAGGGCAGAGCAGCAGGAACTCAAGAAAACCTAAGACTCAGTGTAAGGTGTTAGCAAAATCAACTGGATATGGGGCACAGAAGCTCATGCTTGTAATCCTAGCACTTTGGGAGGCCTAGGCAGGAGGATCTCCACAGGCCAGGAGTTCAAGACCAGCCTGGGCAACATAGAAACCATCTCTAGAAAATATATATATATAGAGAGAGACAGAGTCTCACTTCTGTTGCCCGGGCTAGAGTCCTGTGGCGTCGGCTTTTGCTCACAGCAACCTCAAACTCCTGGGCTCAAGCAGTCCGCCTGCCTCAGCCTCCCAAGTAGCTGGGCCTACAGGCATGTGCCACCATGCACAGCTAATTTTTTTTATATATATATTTTTAGTTAGCCAATTAATTTCTTTCTATTTATAGTAGAGATGGGGTCTTGCTCTTGCTCAGGCTGGTCTTGAACTCCTGACCTTGAGCAATCCACCCGCCTTGGCCTCCCAGAGTGCTAGGATTACAGGCGTGAGCCACCGCGCCCGGCTGAAAATATATTTTTTAAAAAAATCTACTTGCTTTGGAAAAACCACTTCTTGAACACAGAGACTTGGCTTTAGAATTTTTTTATTACAATTAAAATTACACAAAAGCAAATCAATTAATTTCAATGAAAATAACTCATGTTTACATATTTATAACTGTACAATAAAATATATAAAATGTTTTCACATTTCATACTTCAATCATCATCTTCTTCCTCTTCATCACTGATCACATACTTCTTATGTCTTTTATTTGCTTTCTCATCATCTTCCGCTTTTCTCTTTCCAGAAGGCTCACCTTCCTAAACAGATAAAATTTGTAATTACATATATTTTTTCATATGGAACGCTTCATGAATTTTCATGTCATCCTTGCACAAGAGCCACACTAATCTCTGTATCCTTCCAATTTTAGTATGTGTGCTGCCGAAGTACGCATGTAAACAGACAAAATTTTTAAAACTCTAAAAGTCAAGAGAGAACATTTCTAGGATAGTTTATCACAAATAGCTCTGAGCTGAATGACCCTCTGAAAACTCAAAATAAAGTAACTGTTTGCATAAGAACATTCACCAGGTGGATAAAACCAGTGGTCAAAGTCATATCCAGTTTTCAAATCTACAGGGATTAGAGGTGGTCTAAAACAACAGCTTTGCAAAGTTCATCACAAACTAACTATAAAACCCAATGTCGGGCCCCCACGGATTGTGAGGGAAATCGCAGGGATTAGCAAGTATGAGCTCATCTCTCACGGGGAACCCGCTGTACACGGAACAGGGCAGGCAGGTGCTGGAAAGAGTGTTTGCCCGAGGAAGGGCCAGGGCCCTCCCAGGGAAGTTTAGTCTGTGGAACTGCTCAGCCTGTTGGAATGATTTTACCAGGATCAGGTTATTATTCAAACTTTTTCCTCTGGCTCCTCAGCATGTCACCACTTCTCATTATCTAAAATGCAGAATTTTAAGGACTCAATATTTTTATAACAATTTCTTGTTTTAGGTGTACTAAAAACTCACATCATAAAAGTTTTTAAGAACGTATTTGAAGAAATTAAAAGGTCTTCCACACACAAGTTAACCTCTGTTTAAAATCATTCTGTATAATATTCTAATAGAAACAAACAATTCGAGGAAGTTATTTGAACGTATCAACATCTAAAAAATATCAAACACTGATTTAAATGAACTGACACTGAACGTGACACTCCAGAATGCCATTAACCAGCCTCCTCATGGGTTAAAGGCTGAAGCTGGGGAAGGCCAGGCATCCTGCAGCTGTGACCACAGGATGCTTCCAGATGTAGAGCAACCAGGCATGCCCACTTATTCCTGGCGGTCCCCAGGGCTGGCCCTCTGAGGGACAAGATAGCATCTCACACTTGTTTCCTGCCCTATTATGCCAAATGTACACCCACAAACCTGCAGTGCCATGGGAGAATTCAAAGGAGAAAGCGAATCCACACCAAGGGATTTAGAGAAGTCCTGTTCCACTTACTTCCCAGCAGCAGCAGGAAAGTCACCCAAACAGCAATACTGAAAGATGGATCCTCCCCCCAAGATGTAACAAATGTCCCTCCCTTCCTACTTCCCAGCCTGGAGCAACCCCAAATTCTTCTCTCTCAACCCCACATCGGCAAAGGCAAAGAGCACGTCCAATCACACTGCTTGTCTTTTATTTTCAACTGAACAATCTTATCTTAAACACTACATGCCAGCACTGCTTTCTGGTAACCTCCCAAAGTAAGCCTTAGTGTGTTTGCTCTCTTCAGCTCTAAAATTCTTTAATGAGATTAGAGTGGTTAAAAGGAGAACTAGCCTGATGCTTCTACAAGGTGGTATAGCCTGTCCTAAAGGCCCCTGGACAGGCCCCTGCCACAGCCAGGAGGTGGCCAGGGCTCTCTCGAATTAGTCTAATCAGCACCGGTCCAAATCCACGGTCTGGGATCCTGCCTTGGAAAGCCTGCCAGGACTGACTGGCGTCCCTGGCAGCTACACACAAGCACAGTGAAATACTGCAACGGGATGTCGCTCCTCAGACTCCCAGGATGTAGGTGAGGGAGTCCTTCAGGGTGACTTCATTTTGTGAAATTACACACATGGATGCTGCCTTATTAAAGGTAACTGGAATAGATCCCTGTGTCGTATGTAAATGCAGCAAATGACAAAATGGTCTTACTGCGGCTAAAAGAAAGCTTGCTACCATGGTCATGAATGCAGGTGGCTGTAGATATAGAAACAGGCAGTCCATAAGCTATGAAGATAAGGCAGGGTGGCCAAGGGGAGAACAGAGGTTCCAGAGGGAGAGCTGGTGGAGGAAGGAGAGACACAGTGGAGGCCACCGGGTACCACATTGTAACCAGCGCTTCTCAGCAGGGAACCTCTCCTGTCTAAGAAAGCTGGGCATTGGCCTTCACGCCTTTCCTTTCCATTGTCTCCATCTATTTCTTTCAACTTGGGTCTTCCCTTTTTCCCAGATCCGCGAAGAACAGAACACCATCATCTCCTAACCCATTTTTCTTCTATCTTTGAAGTAATATAGGTCTCGTAAAATTTTACCGCTTACAAAAATGAGGGAGGACAAAAAGTTCTCCTTTACATTTTCTTCCTTTTTAGTAACTTAGACCTTGTTGGAGAAGGGAAAGTAGCATTTCCTGTTCAGCTACTACATGTCACTGTGTTACCCACTTTCCTATCTGTTATTTGCTGTACTCTACAAGACAGCGAGCATAAAACCCCACTGATCAGGATGTAATGGGGAACAGCCTGAAAAAGGGCAAAAATGTTTCTGTTGCTCTAAAACCTGCCCCACTCCTTTTGGGAATTAAGATCTGCATCCCTGCCCCAAGCCAGTGGTCAGGAGGGGCAGGGGAGTGTCCTTTGTTCTTTGGAGATGGCTCAAGGGAACTGTCCTAGCAAAGTCACGGAGAACGTCCAGTCAAAGATGGGATGAACCAGAACCATCAACTATAGCTGAACAGCAATAGCCTGAAGTTACAGACCTCCCCTTTAAAAGCTCTGTATTCCTGCTCAAAGGCAGGACATTGGTACTTTAAGACAGGAGTCTGCCAACCTCCTCATTTGCCAGCAAATAAGTAAACTACTTTCCTTCTCCTCAAATCACTTGTCCTCCCTCTCCTGATGAGGCCTCAGGGACATATGCTGTGCTTTTGGTAAAAAGACGAGGAAACAGACTCAGAAAAGTGAGAAGACTTGCCCAAGGCCACACAAGTGGGAAAGAGTAGCAGCAAAATTCAGTTCATTCAGATTCGGTTCATTCTAATCTAGACTCACCCTTGCCCCCACATCAAGGCACGCTCTGGTGATAATGGTGGTTTTCTGGAGTGGAACTTTGGGTCTAAAAATTCCCCTGTATCTCAGAGGCATGCCCAGGCCAGGTGTTTGGGTGGGCTTTAGTGTGCAAAGTACAGAGAGGGACCTAGAGCAGGAACACTCCATTTCTTTCTCTCTTCCATTGTAACCCACAGGACCGGGACTCAAACTGGGGTTGTATGAAGAGGTGGTGGCAGGAGTTGGGAGGTCCAGGCAGAAGTAAACTCTGTTGTCAGGGAAGGAGAGGGGAGGGTGCGGGAAGACCTAAGAGAGAGTATTTGGGTGGGAAAGTTCCTATTACAGACAGCTAGCTAGGAGGCCATTCCCAAGAGGCACTTTTAAGTCCGGCAGTTACAAGTTTGCAACTGTCCAGCCTGGAAGAAAGTTATCTGATGGATCGCATTTTAAAACAAAAATGTTTTTTCATTTCTGAGAATACTAAGAATCTACAGAAGTCCCACGGCACTTCTCAATTTTCATTCACAGCTTCTGCTTGCCAAAAAATAAACAGCATCTGCTTACATGAAGACTCCCATTTGCCAACAGTCTAACACTCTGTAAATGCGTCATTAAGATGTTACCTCATCTAATTTAAAACAAATATGTTGCAGAATAATGTAACAAATTTTGTCTAGTTATCTACCATAGCATGCCACTTCCAAGAATGATTGAGAAATATTAAATGTTGTGATTAGCAATAGCCTAAGAATGGGATTCTGCTTTACACAAGAAGAGCTCATGGAAGCCCAAAATGATCAAAATACTTGAAAATCCTGGATAACAGAAGCATGACATACAATTTCCTGCAATATGACAGAATACTTTCAACAATCCTTCTTCTGAAAATAACTAACAATGATGGATGAAATATAAACAAATCAATGTGATAGCAAGAAAATAAGGTAATAGTGAGAGGCCAAAAATTAAGTGAAAGTAAGAACCCAGAGACCTAAGTAGAGCACTGAAGCAGGCTTCCGCCTCGAAGACAATTACCAAACCACGTAAACATGAACTTTGGTTTTTATGCCTTACAGAGTGCAGAAGACAGGGAGACAAAGGTCAAGTTGAGCAGATTAACAGAGACCCTGAAGGACTATTTTTTAGTGTAAAAAAACCAGAAATAATCCCAGCCCCATTTCTTTGAGGCAGGATTCAGTAAACTTTTTAACATAAAGGGCCAAAAAATAAATATCTTAGATTTGGGGAGCCACTTGGTTTCTGTTGCAACTACTAAACTCTGCCACCGTAGCAAGAAAACAGCCATAGATAATACATAAATGATTAAGCATGAGTGGGTTCTGATAAAACTTTATTTTAAAAATACAAGCAGCAGGCCAGATTAGGTCAGTAGAATTTAATGTGTTGGCCTCTGTTCTAAATGACCGTGGGGATAATTTCCAATCTCAAACATTAGAACTAATTGGCAAGGGATTAAAAACAAACATAAAATTTTCCAGGAGAATTCATAACCACCAGTCAACACTCATATTTCCCAGGTAATCAAAATGACCTTACGCAGAGAATATAGTTCAATGTGGTCCTAGGTGGCCAATGACCCATGCACTTGGCAGAAGCTTATATAACTCATCTTTGGAGGAAGCCATCAATCTAGGTGTCAAGAATTCCCATTGATCTGAGCTCAGTAAATCAATCACCTAACAGAAATAATATGCAGTGCTATGGTCTGAATGCTTGTGTTCCATAATTTCTAAGTTGAAATCCTAACCATCCCCCACCCTGTGATGATAGTAGGAGGTGGGGTTTGGGGGGAGGTGATTACGTCATGAGGGTAGTGCCCTCATTAATGGGACTAGTGTCTTTATAAAAGTGGCCCAAAAGACCCCCTTTATCCCTTCCGCTGTGTGAGGACACAGCAAGAAGGTGCCATCTATCAACCAGGAAACAGGAACTAACCAGACACCAAATCTGCTAGTACCTTGATCTTGGACTTCCCAGCCTCCATAACTGAGAAACAAATTTCTGTTGTTTATAAGCAACTCAGTCTATGGTACTTTGTCATAACAGTCTGAAGAGACTGAAGCAATAAAATCAGACATGTAAGGACCTCAGACTTTGGAATTAGCAGACATAAAGACAATCTATGTAGGTTTAAAATACTTAAACACATAAAAGGAGAAACTGAAAATATGACCAAGCAGCAAGAGTTCTGAAATGACCAATTCAAAACAGACATTAAACCTCTAGAGATCAAAGATAAATTAGACACAGCTAAAGAAAGAAGCAGTGAATTAAGACATGAAAATATGAAACAGTTTAAAAGGCAAGGCAGAGTAAGAAGGAATAATGTGCATCTAATCAAAGTTTCAGAAAGAAGAGGAGGAAGAATGGTGCAGAAGTAATATCTGAAGAAGTGATGGTTGAGAAATTTTCAGAACTGTTGAAAGATACCAATCCATAGGTTCAGTAAGTCCAAGAAGTCCCAGCCAGAACAAATGAAAAGAAATACAAAATAGACATCATCGTAAAATTCAAAACACCAATCATAAAAAAAGATCTAAAAAGCAGCTATTAAAGAAAATTACAGGCCGGGCAGGGTGGCTCATGTCTGTAATCCTAGCACCCTGGGAGGCCGAGCCAGGAGGATCGCTCGAGGTCAGGAGCTCGAAACCAGCCTGAGCAAGAGCAAGACCCCATCTCTACTAAAAATAGAAAGAAATTAATTGGCCAACTAAAAATATATAGAAAAAATTAGCCGGGCCCAGCAACTCGGGAGGCTGAGGCAGAAGGATCACCTGAGCCCAGGAGTTTGAGGTTGCTGTGAGCTAGGCTGATGCCACGGCACTCTAGCCCAGGCAACAGAGTGAGACACTGTCTCAAAAAAAAAAAAAGAATGAATATTCTGGAGTCAATAATATACAGTATTTCATCGGTATAATTAAAACTTAAAATTTCTCAGTGCCTATACTCATAATTTGAGAAAAGGATACTGTTAAAATATTTTAAAATTACTTTGAAATAATTTATTTCAATAATACATGGAAATTTGTTTCAACTTATTTAACTACTCAATACTATTCCAAATACTATTTCATCTAAATAAAAAGAAAATAGGTATTCTCACCAAAAGAATGAATTATTTCCATAATTTAAAAAAATACCGAGTATGAAAAAATTACTTCAGTGTGGTAGATCACAGATACACTCTCTGATCTCCCACAGTGAATGATTTGTTCAGTAGATCTATACGAACCTTGACATCTCAGGGCTACACTTTCTCTCACAGGCCTTCCCATCTATCTGGTGTGACCTACCAGAGATAGCTGGCCCTACAAGATCCTGCTCGTTGTTCAACACCCAGCAGAGGTCTCCTCCAGGTCTCCTCCTCCGGGCAGCTTTCCAAGACCCACCGGAGCACAGGTATCAGACCCTCCTCTGGGCCATTCCTAGTCTTAGGACTGCATTTATCTCACTGAATTTCACTGACATGTGGAGACATCTGCCGTGTTCCCCCGAAAATAAGACTTACCCATAAAATAAGCCCTAGCAGGATTTCTAAGCATTTGCGCAATAGAAGCCCTATCCCGAAAATAAGACCTAGTTTAGTGATGGGCGTGGCTACGCAGCATACCTGCACAACCCATGCATTTTGTCCTGGAGCGGTAAAGACGAGCAGCCCTTCTCATCTGCCCCATGAGAGCTCTATTGCTCCACAGGAGAGATGGGGGCCAATGATTCTAAAGGAAATAGAGTCGCAAGAAATTCAAGATGGAATTCGGGGTTTGGAGAGTTATGATGATGTTGCAGAAGAAGACGACTTAACTATATTTGAATAAATGTAGATTGTTGTACCGTACTTAAAAAAAATAACACATCCCCTGAAAATAAGCCCTAGGGTGTCTTCTTGAGGAAAAATAAATATAAGATCCTGTCTTATTTTCAGGGAAACATGGTATCTGTACTCCTGTTCTATGAGCTCCTCTTCATTCCCAGGAGTTGGTTCCTGGGTCAAGGGTAAACTCCCGCGATCAAATACATTTGGTCTCACCTCATCACTGGTGAGCTTCTTTGCTTTGAGTAATCTTTGAGCCTTATCTTCGTCTGATCCCTCATCACTGTCTGAAGAATAGATTCTGGCTCGTTCCTCTGAAATCAAAGGAATTAGATTATGAGTGACTTTCAAATACAGTTATCTATTCATTCTTGGATTTTTCTTCTGATAAATACCTTTAGTTCCCTCTGTACATTTTTTCCCAGAGGAACCAAATAATTTTTAATTTTTTATTTAAACATAAATGTAAAATTTAGATAAAGCAGACTTACTCTCAAAATACAAAAATCTGACCACTTTTAAAAAGATCAAAAAGTCTAGCACTTAAAGTTTCAAAAAAAAAAAAAAATCAAAAAGGTTTGTGTGCAAAATGACTAAAGAGATTGATACCCTACTCTTCCAAAGTTAACTATTAAAGCCTGAGTCATTCTTTCATCAGGTAAGTTAACTCCAAAGTAAGCTCTGAAGATAAAGGCAAGAAAGTGGTTTCCTGGTCTTGCAAAGACCATTTGTTGCCAGGCGGACCTTTCAAAGGGACATACAGAGGAGCACCAAGCTGCTTTGCTGCCCAAGCCCTGGTGAGCCCCTGGATGGCTTAACAGCAGCAGACTCCAGACCCTTCCCCTCAGAGCCCAAAGGCCTCTCCTCCCCACTCCCTGCCTATGTGACTTCTGGACAGAGTGAGCATTACTGAATTCATGTGTCATATTTTTAATCTCTGGTGAACTGAAAATTATATACCTCTCTCCCTAAAAGCATCCTTTTTGTTTTGTTTTGTTTTTATTTAATTGTTGTGTGGTTTATTTCCACAATTGATCTTTTTCTGTGGGAACTTAGCATCAAGAAAAAAGGAAAGGTCCCTGTGCTACAGTTTTAAAATAAATAATAGGTAGGTAAGGTATAACAGGTTGCCAGACCAAATGCAGTCACTGCAAGAAAAGCAGAGAGTTTAATTGGATGGTCAGGTTGAGTTTTGTCACTCAACAGGGACAAAACCAGGATACAAGGTCAACCTGGGTAGACCTTACCTTGTACAGTGATTCCTAAAGCTCTATCCAAGCAAAACAAGGGAGTATTATAGAGCCTCATTTTACAGACGAGGTACGTGATATTTAGAGATGCGAAGTCTCTTGCCCAAAGCTTACAAGTGGTATAACAACAGTTTAGGAGCAGCATTTATTTAGTACTTGTTACATGCCAGGCTCTAGATTATAACAATCTTCAAAACGACTTTATGTTGCACATACAATTATTAATAGGTTGGTTTTTTTCCCATGAGGTAACAGAAGTTAAGGGAGGTTTTGTAACTTTTCAAAAGTCATACAACTAAAAAGTGGCAGGGCTGAGCTTAGAGCAGGCAGGTCAGGAGGCCAGCCCATCTACTAGTTTGCTTTTTAGCACATCCTCTTGCTACTGGCTGTCGGGGAAGCTCTGGGTGAGAACCAGGTGGATGCAGCATCATGGCTGAGATACACGACTTGGAAGTCAGATGACCTTGGTTCAAGAAATGGTCACTTACCACTACATGTCTTTGGGCAAGTTACTCAACCTCTCAAACTCTCCATTTCCTCAATAAGGATATGGAAATAATAGCAACTAGGTCATAATGTTGTTATGAGGATCAGATAGGATGCATATCACATGTTGGGTATTTGCCTGGGATTCAGTCTGTACAGAAAAAATGTTAACCATTATAAATCACTGATACTTGTGAAAGAAAGGAATATGCCAAAGAGAACTTAGAGAAAAGTAGAGGAGGAAGAATGAAAGAAATATCATGTATTCTGTGAATAATTTCATTTCTTAATTCCTAATTAGCAATAAAAATTAAGAAAAGTTCCAATATAAGTGGCAAACCTTCAAATCAGAAAGTAGAAGCTCAAGGAGTGAAACTGAAAGCGGGAACGACAGCAGTTACAACCTTTCAAGCTCACCTCAAAGAACTAGGCCTCGAAATAGATCACTCATTAACACTGGTTCTTTAAAAATAAAATGTCCCGTGACTTGTCGTTCAGATTATGTCCCAGGAAAAGATAAAATCCAGAACCCTGAAATGATGTAATTTCTGCACCAGACTCACCTCGAATGCCCCCTTTGTATCGGTTTTTAATGGCAGCCAAGCTGATGGACTCCTCGCCCTCTTCCTCCTCATCATATCGGTCAGGTTCTAGGTAGCTGGCACTTAGCCCCCGCTGGTGCTGTTTCTCTCTCATTCGGCGCTGCTGAGATTCCCTACGTATGGAAGCCCTCAAACGTTCTTCTTCTTTCTGTAAAGAAAGGAATAAATTATTCACTTAAAAAAAGAACTACTTTCATGCCCACTTGAACCC
>VBSM01001044.1:3633618-3650200 GCA_008086735.1 Cheirogaleus medius | reverse complement strand
TTGAGCCCAGGAGTCTGAGGTTGCAGTGAGCTGTGATCATGCCACTGCACTCTAACCTGGGAAACAGGGAGAGATCCTGTCTCTTAAAAAAAAATCTGTAAAGGCAGTATGTACAACTACGACATATCAATTAAAAAAATACAAAAAAATTTCTTTTAATATTCTCAAGACGCAATTATTTATTGATATAACAGGAAACAAAAAAATCATTTTCAAATGTACCTTCAATTTTAACCTGGTTCTACCTTCTTCATCCAGCATTTCCTCATCTTCAAATTCATCTTCATAATATTGAGGATCAAAAGGTCTATAAATTATTTTCAAAATAAACTATTAATCATATTTTATAAAGAATATTACTGCTATATAATATCTTTATTAATACATAACACTGTATCAAAAAATCATAATATAATTTTTTAAATCCTAATGGTCAAATATCTTCATGCTTAACTTCAAGGAAGTATTCAAACTACTGTACCTCCTTAAAATTTGGCATTAATACATATTGCTTGAAATAAAGTACAAGCAAAGGTAAATATTCAAAATATTCTTTATTCTTGTTGTATAACTCTTCCAAAGAATCTACATATGCTCTAGCTTTCCACATCATTTTGCTTGGGGAAAAAAAAATTTTAATTATACAAAATCTTCAGTAAACTTCATAAATAATACTCATCAACACTGTTTAATTGTCCAAAACCATTAGCTTTTCTATTAATAGATCAACAATGGCAGCTACAGTGGATATTTGCATTTCTCTAGCAAATTTCATTACTGTCAATTTCAGTTTTTTCAGGGCTTTACTAATTAAAAAATATTTGAAGACTTGTGATGTCTGCTAATTCATTAGAAAGTACCAAACTACTAAAAACAATCACAAGCATTAAGTCTTCTTTATCAATATATATTTTTTCTATCTTGAGATATGCTTACGTTTTTTAGAGATATATAACCCATTTTCCATTTTTGTGATTAATCAGCTCAATGTAAAGTGAGAAAAACATTAACATTCCATATATTTCTAATTCAACATCCAGAAAAAATTTTAATTGATTCCCTTACCTGGGCTCTACACTGAGAAAGTTGGGCAGTTTAACAAAATACAAATCGTTTCCTAAATCAGTGTTTACTTTGGGTATTTCCACTTCTATCCTAGTCTCAGGAATTGGCTCCTCCTCCTGCTGATCCTGAGGCAATCCATTTTCATCCTAGGAAAAGAATCAGAATTTTAGAGCTTGATGGGATCTTAGAAATGGCCTAGTTCAACCTTCACCCTTTAATTATTCAGATGAGCAAGAAGAATATTTAGATATCCCTTCAGGACTAAAGCAGCCCTTAATCCCCATCCCAACCCACTCACCCCAAAAAATTTCATGGGAAACAAGATCAGTTTGGATTCATCAGTACAAGAAAATATCTCTTTATGATAAATCTATCTTCCAAATATTCATCAACAGAAGTACGAAATTAATCAATGTTTTAATATGAAGTCACTCTCTTTTAATAAATCAGAGAAGATTATCAATACAGCACACAATTCTGGGCATGAACAAGAAAAACACTTCAGTGATTCTCAAATCACATGTCCTCCCAGTCTAGCCCTCTAAGGCACGGCACCAACTCATGTTGGGCAGTTATTTCTACTCCCCTTTATAACCAAGGGTTCCTTACATAACTAAGAAAGTCATCTGTTTATTGTATTTCCACATTACAATTCATTTATCGACCTCCTCTTCCTGGAGTAAAAGAGATCCTTCACCTCTGAAACGTCTTACTTACTAGTCTTGAATAAGGGACCCAGTTTACATTAGTAATTTTACTTACAACAGGCTGTCCTGGAGTAGGTGGTTTATCTTCTCCATCACTTCCTGAAGATATATCATCTGCACCTCCAAACAGATCCATGGTTCCACTATTATCTTCAATGCAGGAGGAAAAATGCACATTGTTAGTATCTGTGACTAAAGTTCTTCAAAGTTGATCACTTCGACATATTCCCAGTGTTTCTGGACCAGCGCCAGGACACCACCCAAAACACAACTCTGAGCCTGACTCTCAAAGACCTGACTAGAGTGTGTGAAACCGGAAGGGACAAATCCAGTGACAGGCAAAGCTGTACAGAAGGCACTTCTTTTTCCCGTCACCTTCTGTAACCTTGTTCTTCTACTTGCCTTTATTCTCCAGGAGCCAAAATGCTTCCTACAGTCTATTTAAAGTTGGGGATTATTCTCTACATAGGTCCCCCAAGTTTCAAAATTACAGATCCATGTCTACCCAGGCCCTACACTCATAGGCAGAACATCACCTAGGTATGGGCAAAAACCAACAACAATAATCTATATAAAACAAAACCAAGGTGGGGTACTAAAGTGGGTACATGGAAGATAGAAGGTTGGTCAGAAAGCAAACTGATAAAAATTGAGATTATAGAAGCGTTACAATTATTGATAACGACATGGTCTAGAATAAAACTATGAGAGTAACTTACTGAGACAGGGTAGAGGACAAGATCACTGAAAAAGAAGAGGAAAGGAAGGCCAGGGTATCAAATATATCAATACAGGCCAGGTGTGGTGGCTCACGCCTGTAATCCTAGCACTCTGGGAGGCCGAGGTGGGTGGATCGCTCAAGGTCAGGAGTTCGAGACCAGCCTGAACAAGAGCGAGACCCCGTCTCTACTAAAAATAGAAACAAATTAATTGGCCAACTAAAAATATATAAAAAAATTAGCCGGGCATGGTGGCATATGCCTGTAGTCTCAGGCTGAGGCAGAAGGATCACTTGAGCCCAGGAGTTGGAGGTTGCTGTGAGCTAGGCTGACGCCACAGCACTCTAGCCTGGGAAATAGAGTGAGACTCTGTCTCAAAAAGAAAAAAAAAAAAGAATATATCAATACAAGAAATATCTCTTTTGTGATAAACCTATCTTCTAAATACTCATCCACAAGGGGTGAGGGGGGCATAGGCAATATACATAACCATAATATTTGTACCCCCATAATATGCTGAAATAAAAAATAAATAAATAAAAGGAAATGATACCCCCCAAAAATAAAAAATAAATACTCATCCACAGAAGTGTGAAATTAATTAACACTTCAAAAAAGTTACTCTAATAATTAAAATCTATACGATCTTCATTCATCTATATGATAAAAATCACCAAAACTACAACCCTACCCATCCACACTCTCATGTACCTTCTTAATTTATTTTCTTCTTAGTTCTTATCACCATCCAATATACTATATATTTAATTTACTTATTGTGTTATTAGTCCCCCTACCCTATCCACAGAATGTGAGTTCTACAAGGAAAGGGTTTTTATCCATTTTGATCACTGCTACATTCCCAGTGCCCAGAACAGTACTAGTACACAGCAGATTCTCAATAAATATCTGTGAACAAATTGCAAAAAATGATAATATCTTACCTAATTCTCATAACACATAAGATCGTTAGCATCATCTCCCATTTACAAATCCAAAAATTGAAGCTTAATAAGTAATTAATTTGACCAAAATCATATAGTTGGAAAGGGAAGATAGAAAGATTCTAACTTGGATCATCTAATTCCAAAGTCTATGCACGTAACTACCAGTTATAGATCTTTAAGTAAATCCCAGAGCATGCTGCTCTGTTCAGGTCTCTCCTTTTTTCTCTAGTTGGCCCTCTAAATGTTTGCTTTAGTTATGTTACTTATGATAATTTACATAAGCTATTTAACATAATACCTAATTACCATTCAGCACAGTAATAGCTGTGCTAGATCAAAGTATCTATCAAAATTATGAGCCGGGCGCAGTGGCTCACACCTGTAGTCCCAACTACTCAGGAGGCTGAGTTAGGAGGATCGCTTGAGCTCAGGAGCTCCTAGGCAACGTAGCAAGACGCCATCTCTACAACAATTTTTTAAAAATTAGGCTGGCATGGTGGTACGCACCTTTAGTCCCAGCTACTCAGGAGGCAAAGGCAAGAGGATTGCCTGAGCTCAAGAGTTCAAGACCAGCCTGGGCAATATAGCGAGATCTCATCTCTTAAATAAATAATGTTTGCTATAATTTACACTAACATCTTCATTGCACAGTGATTTGCCATTTGCAAACATAGTCATACAAAGCAGTGAATAGGTAGATTTCCTTTAATCCTTACAACAAATAAACACTGGGTTTTTTGTTTTTAGTTCAGTTTTGTTTTGTTACCCAGGCTAGAGTACAGTGGTGTCATCATAGCTCACTGCAACCTCAACTTCCTGGGCTCAAGCAATCTTCCCACCTCAGCCTTCCGAGTAGCTGGGACTATAGGCATTTGCCACCACACCTGCCTAATTTTGCTATTTTTTTGTAGAGACAAGGTCTTGCTGTGTTGCTCAGGCTGGTCTCAAACTCCTGGCCTTAAGCAATCCTCCCACCTGGGCCTCCCAAAGTGCTAGGATTATAGGCGTGAGCTACCACACCTGGACACTGGGTTTTTATAAACTCTTCATCTAACCCATAGCTCAAAGAATCAGTTTCTTCATCAGATATTAAACTGTGAAGAACTTAAAAATGAGGTGCTCTGGGACTGTCATGATTCAAATTGAAGAATGGACATAGTCACCTCCATCCTAACCAGAAGTTCACCCCCCTAACAACAGATTCACTCTAACTATAAACAAAGAGTTAGTTTCCTCTGCAACTGATCAAGCATGAGCCCCTCACATCTGTATAACTTCTCTGGGTACACTAAGTGTATCTACACTATTTTCTGTTGGTCTTGCAATCTGCTGTAAACACTCAGGGTTGGCAGTGCACTACAATTAAATACAGAAAGAGCTACAGAAATACAAACATACATAAAAAAAATAATATGGATACCTTTTGGCACCTCGGTGTCACTATCCGCTTCTGAATCAGATGCAATTGTGTTCTTGCGTTTCATTCGTAAAACTTCATCTTCACTATCACTGCCTCTTGCAGATTCTATGAGTAGAATTAGAAGTTCTGCATTATCACAGTCGCATTATAACTTTGAATTTTATGTATTAAAAGCAACATTGGAGATAAACTGTGGTACATCCATACAATGGAATACTACTCAACAATAAACATGAATTAACTACTGAAATGCAACAATTTAGATGAATCTAAAATGCATTATGCTAAGTGAAGGAAGCCAATCTGAAAAGGCTACATACTTACTGTATGACTTCATTTATATGACATTCTGGAAAGGATAAAAATATAGTGACAGAAAAGACCAGTGGGTGCCAGGGGTTGGGGTGTAGGAAGGGTATAACTACAAAGGGGATAGCATAAGGGAGTCTTTTAGGACATCATAGCTCTTTTATATCCCTGTGGTCCCGAACCCCCAGGCCACAGCCCTGGGGTACTGGTCTTTGGCCTACTGGGAACCAGGCTGTGCATAACCATCTGAGCCCACCCTCCCAACACCCCTGTAGAAAAATTGTCTTCCATAAAACTTAGAAATCAGGCTGCACAGGTGAGCATGGGCAGGTGAGCAAGCAGCAAAGCTTCATCTGTTATTTATAGCTGCTCCCCATCACTCCCATCACCACCTGAGCTCTGCCTACCCCCACCCAACACCCTTCCATGTCCTCCATGAAACCAGTCCCTGGTGCCAAAAAGGTCGGGGACTGTTGCTGTATCCTGACTGTGGTGGTGGTTACACAAATCTATACATATATTACAAGTAATAGAGTTGTACACGCAGGTTAAAAAAACCTCTACTATATGTTAACTTAAAAACAAAATTTTAAAAAGGAACACTGGTTTCTGAAAGCAGAAAAACTTGGTAGAAATGAGAAAAGCAGTACTGAAACTTATGGTAAAATTTATATAAAACAAATTACAGAAGGAAAAGGGTAAAAATATTGGAAGACAAATATATCACTATTTCTAGATGGTATAGTTGTTTAACTAAAAACTTGATGAAAATCAACCAAACCACAGTACAACTAGTAAGAGTTACGCAGGATGACCAGCTACAAGATTCCCTACTATGACTCTAATCTTCAGTTAATCTGCTGGTATTTAGGAGGTAGTGCATGAGCCTTAAAGATTCTGATAATGATATTAACAACCCTACTCTGAACTAGTTATTGAATATTTACTGCATTCACAATCTACACAGACCTATATACATCTCTGGAAATATTCTGTCTCCCAGTAATGCCAAAATGTAGTTCTGAATGCTATCCTGTGAGCTTTGTGTTACAGAGGAAAAGATTCCCCCACATTTACGTTCTCTAAGAGGACAGGATCAAAATGTAATTAATATAACCAATCACCTACAGAAATGAAGCAATTCAGACAATACTTCAGGAGGACTTCAACCTAATTAAGGTGACTTTTATATAATACAAAGAAATGTGATGTCTAATTTCTTTTTTACATTCCATAGGAAGGATATGTTAACTTGAGCAGAACAGTCTAAATGACAATTATAAAAGGGGGATGTAGAAGCCCAAGTTTGGCTGTATGTTTCCTGTAGTCTTTAGGGAATGAGTGCTTTGACCCAAGCTCATCTCTGTAGGGTTGGGGACTCACACGTCAAACTGGCATAGCTCATAACACTGTCCACTGAGATCATCCAGCCATGTTTACATTTTCTAGATGTTACATTCCCTTGGCAACCTCCTGATTAGTATAATTTGGTATCCACTATAGATTTACCCAAGGAAAGAATACAATGAAAAGGAAGAAATAACTGGTCCTCTTGAAACAATTTTGCAATTCAATTTTTATACATTAGTTTTTTGTAAATTTGATTAGTTTGAGTAAACTCCTTAGAGCCTGACTACCCCTACCCCTGGATGGTCAAATTTTGGATCTTAAAAATCTGAGCTGGAACATCTCAGTATAGCCACCCTATGGGGACATTTCAATGTTACTGTTTTTTCCCCAGGTACATGAGGCATGCTCTTTACCCACTGAGATGTAACCAACTCAACTCATTATCTAGCTCCTCTAGCACCATACACACTTCTCTAAAACCATCCTCTTTAAATTGTTTTTCCCAAGATCTATCATCAAGGGATAGAAGGGAAACAGAGAGAAAGAATAAATGGATTAGAAAGATTTAAAAGAAGCAAAACATATAGTGTTAGAAAAGGTTGAAATAGGGAACAGAAGAAAAAAACAAGGTAACAAAGATGGGAATGAAAAAAGAACAAATGGGCCACTGCTGTATCTGGATGCTTCTCCTAAACTATTTTGGTTCTTATAAATGTATTACCTGATTTATGGTCCTGTTCCTCTTCATCATCTGAATGCCTACGTTCTTCATCTGAGGCCTGTGGCCTTTCATCATCAGAATTTTGCATTTTCTCATCATCAGACATCTGCGGTCGTTCTTCATCATCAGAATTCTGTTTCTCATCATCATTATCAGAAGCCACTGGCTGTTCATCATCAGAATTTGCCTTTTCCTCCTCAGACAGCTGTTGTCTGTCATCATCGGAAAGCTGAGGCCTCTCCTCATCATCTGAGTTCTGCATTTTCTCATCATCATCAGAATTCTGTAGCTTATCTTCATCAGATCCCTGTGCCCTCTCCTCATCATCAGAATTTTGTGTCTTTTCATCATCTGACTGGTCACTTTTATCTTCTCTGTCCCATTTTTCATCATCTGAATGTGCTTTTTCAGAACCTTCTGCTTCTGAGTGGTGGCTCCCTCCATCTGATCTATGACCTTCATCTTCATCATCATTATGGGCATCTGATCCACTGTGTTGATCTACATCTGAGGGGTCATTGTCTTCATGGTCAGAATGCTCAGAAGCTTCTGATCTATTGTCTGACCTCTCAGAGTGATTATCACTGCCACTATGATGAGAAGCTCCCTCATCCTCACTGTCATCTCCAAACAGTTCCTTATTACTTGGTTGTCCTGAATCACCTCTTTCATCTTGATCGCTTTCACTTCCAGAGGCATTACTGCCAGAAGCAGCATTCTCTTGATCAGAATCTGAGTCAGATCCAGAATCAGAATCTATGGGATTATATAAATACAGGGTAATATCAGCAAAACAAGGCAGAGTAAGGTACTCCAAAAGTCCTTCCCAACATAAAAGCAATGAAGAAACTGGCAAAAAACTGTTAGTATCCACTTTTTCAGTACTCCAGAGACTAACCAAAAGTTGGAGCAACCAGGAGAATGCTTAGTCAGGAAAAACTAGCTGAATCTCAGTAAACAACCAGAACTTTGTGGTGTATTAACTTACCCTGGTCCCATCCCCAGCTCCCTAGCTTGATGGTGCCTTGAAGATAACAGCCTGCATTTCTGATACAGGTACCACTACTGGAGGGAGCAAAATGGACCTTATTTACGAAGAATTGTGATTGTTAGTTTTGACCTGTCTGGTGGCTCCCTGAAGGACTAGCTCAAAGGACTTGCCTTTATCTCACCTATCTTGGAACTCCCAGTGCGAAGGCAGCTACATGCTACATGGGGGAGACGGGGTTGTCAAAAACATTGACAGGCAAATGTACTAATCACCTCTGCCAGGAACAATGGATAGTAACAGTTAGGGCAAACAAGAGAGTAACCAAAAAGCTTGGGAGGAAAGACTAGGGAATGCAATGATATGGGGAGTAAGGAATTTTAAAAAGCTCCTATATATTCTTGGAGATCTATTATAGAAGGTCACACACATGCCAAGGACCATGTACATGCTCAGGGAAGAACTGAGAAGGCCTTAAGCTCTTACCTCTGGCTGAATTTCAGGCTCTGTGCAAGAAGGAAATGAAGGCAAAGGCAGGGTTGTACACTGCCTGGCTGAGTGTTGAAAGCATGCCCCAACACACACACAGAGACAACCTGGAAAGACTGGGAGATTCTGGGGGTTCTAAGCATTTAAAGAAATCCTTGTTCAACCACTAGCTGACCACTAAGTTAATGGAACAGAGACTTCAATGGCCACACACAACAAAGATTACAGACTTTACAAAAGTAGCTCAAAAGAGTCACTAAACAAATAAACAACTACTGCTATAATAAACAGCTATGAAAAATCCTAGGGAGGAGACAGAATGTATTATAGATTTCCTGAGTTGTCACATTATAATATTTAAAATACCCAGTAATTAATAAAAAATTATAAGGCATGCAAAGAAACAAGAAAGTATGGTCCATATATAGGAAAAAGGCTAGAATCTGCCCCTGAAGAAGACCAGACACGAAAATGGTGTACTACCAAATCTAGAATTGTAAAGTACAATAACTGAAATAAAAAATTAACTAGAGAGAATCAACAGATTTGAGCAAGAAGAAGAAAGAATCACCAAACTTGAAGACAGGTCAATTCAGATTATCCAGTCTGAGGAACAGAAAGAGAAATGAAAGAAGAAAAATGAACAGAGCCTAAAAGACTTGTGGGACACCATCAAGTACACTAACATATACATAATGAAGTCTCCTCTCCCAGAGGAGAAAAGAAAGAGAAAAACAGATGGAATATTTTAAAAAATAATGGCTGAAAACATCCAAGAAGTTCAATGAATGCCAAGTAGGACAAGTTATAAGAGGCACATGACTATCAAACTGCCAAAGACAAAGAAGGAATCCCAAAAGCCTCTAAAGAGGAGCAACTCATCCCATACAAGAGATCCTCAATAAGGATAATAGCTGATTTCTCAATAAGGATAACAGCTGATTTCTTATCAGAAACTATGAAAGTCAAAAGCTTTCCATAAGATGACATATTCAAAGTGCTGAAAGAAAAAGACTGTCAGCCAAGAATTTTATATTAAGCAAAACTATGCTTTAAAAACTGAGATATAAGAAACAAAAGAAAAAACAGATAAACTAGACTTCCTCAAAATGAAAAACTTGTGCAACAAATGACATTATTAAGAAAATGAAAAAACACATAGATGCAGACAGTGGAATAAGACAATGGAGACTCAGAAGGGTGAGCAGGTGGGAGGAAATTACTTAATAGGTACAATGTACATTATTCAAGTGACAGATACCCTAAAAGTCCTGATTTGACCACTATGCAATCTATGTAACAAAATTGTACTTGTACCCCATAAATTTATAAAAATTTTTAAAAAGTGAACAAATAACCTACAGAATAGAGAAAAATATTTACAAATCATATATCTGATAAGTGTCTAGTATCCAGAATATACAAACAACATTTACAAAAATAAGATAACTCAATTTAAAAAATGGACAAAGGGCTAGGCATGGTGGTGCATGCCTGTAATCACAGCTACTCAGGAGGCTGAGGCAGGAGGATTGCTTGGGCCCAGGACTTTAAAACCAACCTAGGCAACATAGCAAGACCCCATCTCAATCAAGCAATCAATCAAGGACAAGGATTTGAACAGACATTTCTTCAAACAAAGTTTCACAAATGGCCAAAAAGTACATGAAAAGATGTTCAACATCACTAGCCTTTAGGGAAATGCAAATTGAAATCATCATGAGATAGCATGAGATACCACTTGACACCATCAAGGATGGCTATATTTAAAAAATAAAAATAAAAACATAAAATAAGTGTTGGCAAGGATGTGGAGAAATAGAACCCTTATACATTGCTGGTGGTAAGGTAAAATGTTTCAGCCACTGTGGAAAACAGTTTGGCCATCTTTTGAAAAGTTAAAGAATTAAAATATGATTCTACAATTCCACTCCTACATATATACTCCTAAAAATTGAAAACAGGCACCCAGATACTTGTACATAAATATTCATAGCAGCACTATTCAAATAGCCAAAAGGTGGAAACAATCTAATGTCCATCAACAGAGGAATGGACTAACAAATTTGGGATATATACATACCATGGAATATTAAGTCATTAAAAATGAATGAAATACTAATACATGCTACAATGCCTTGAAGACATTATTCTAAGTGAAAGAAGCCAGACACAAAAGGACACTCTGCATAATTCCATTTACATGAAATTCCCAGAATAAGTAAATCCAGACACAGAAAGCAGATTGGTGGTTGACAAGTGTTGGGAGAAGGAACACATGGAATAAGCGCTTAATGCATTCAGAGTTTTACTTTAGTGGGATGAAAATATTTTGTAACTAGATAGAGGTAGTGGTTGAACAACGCTGTAATTGTACTAAGTACCACTGAATTGTTCACTTATATGGTTAGTTTTGTGTTATGTAAATTTCTCAATGAAAACATAAATGTCAAAATTAAGACATTCCCAGATAAACAAAAACTAAGAGTTTGCTGCTAGTAGACCCTCCCTACAAGATATGCTAAAGGGAGTCCTTCAGGCTGAAATGAAAAAGAACAATAAACAATAACTTGAATCCATATGAAGAAATAACATCAGTAAAGATAACTAAATATGTAGCTATAAAAGCCAATATTAATGTATTTCTAGTTTGTAACTCCTTTTCTCTTTTCAACTAGATTTAAAAGATAACTACATAAAACAATCTATGTCATTGAGCAGACAATGTATAAAGATGTAATTTGTGACAATAACAACATAAAGGCAAGAGAGAATGGAACTATATAGGAACAAAGTTTTTGTATACTATTTAAATTAAGATGCTATTGGCCAAGCACTGTGGCTCACATCTGTAATCCTAGCACTTTGGGAGGCCAAGACGGGAGGATCACTTGAGCCCAGGGGTTCAAGACCAGGCTGGGTAATAGTGAGACCTCATCTCTACAAAAAATAAAAAAGTTAGCCAGGCATGGAGGCACACGCCTGTAGGACAGCTACTCAGAAGGCTAGGCAGTAGGACTGCCTAAGCCCAGGAGTTTGAGGCTGCAGTGACCTATGAGGACACCACTGCACTCCAGCCCAGGCAACAGAGCTAGACTTTGTCTCAAAAATAAATAAACAAACATAAATAATAAATAAATTAAGGTGTTATTAATCCAAACTAGATTGTTATAAATTAAGATGTTAATCATAATCTCCAGGGTAACCACTAAGAAATAAAACTAAAAAATATACAGGAAAAGAATCAAGAAAGGAATCAAAACAGTTATACTAGAAAACGGAGGAATGGAGGGGAAAAGAAGGTTTGACAAATAGAATATAAGAAGCAAAGTGGCAGAAGTCCTTTCTTAACAGTATTACTTTAGATGTAAATGGATTAACTCTCCAATTAAAGGTTGAAATTGGCAGAATGGATTAAAAAATGATCCAAAAAGATATACACTGTTTACAAAAGACTCACTTTAGGACCAAATATATACACAAATGGGTTGAAAGAGAAAGCATAGAAAGATATTCCATGTAAATAGTAACAAAAAGAGTGCTATAGCAGGTATACTAATATCAGACAAAATAGATTTTAAAACAAAAATTGTTACAAGAGACAAAGAAGGACATTATAAAATGATAAAGTCAATTCATCACGAAGATATAATAATTATAAACCTATATGCACCTAAAAAAAAAAACCGACAGAACTGAGTGGAGAAACAGATAATATAATGCAATAGCTGGAGACTTCAATAATGGCTAGGACTAGACAAAATATCAATAAAGAAACAGAAGACTTGAATGTCACTACTTGAACAACACTATAAACCAGCCAGACATAATAGACATCAATAGGATGCTCCATTCAACAAGAGGAGAAATATGCATTCTTCCTACATGCACATGGAACATTCTACAGGATAGACCATGTTAGGATACAAAACAAGTCACAATAAATTTTAAAACACTAAAATCATACAAAGTATGTTCTCTGACCACAATGGAATAAAATTAGAAATCAATAACAGGGAAATCAGAAAAATTAACTTATGTGGGGTAATTAACACACTTTTAAACAACCAAGGACTCAAAAAAATCACAAGGGAAATTAGAAAATATTTTAAGATGAATAAAAATAAAAACAAGACATACCAATGCTTATGGTGAAAGCAGTGCTCAAAGGGAAATTTATAACTGTAAACACATACATTAAAAAAGAGAAATCTCAAATCAGTAACCTAACCTTTCACCTTAAGGAATCGGAAAAAGAAAACTAAGTCGAAAACAAGCAGAGGGAAGGAAATAATAAACATTAGAGCAGAGATAAATGAAATAGAGAATGGAAAAGCAATGGAGAGAATCAATGAAACCAAAAGTTTGTTCTTTGAAAACGTAATTGAAATTGACAAACCTCTAGCTAGACTGAACAATAAAAAAGAGAAGATTCAAATTACTAAAAGCAGGAATGGAAGTGGAGACATTACTACCAATCTTACAAAAATAATAAGGATTATAAAAGAATATTATAAACAACTGTATGCCAACAAATTAGATAACTTAGACAAAATGGATTAATTCCTAGAAACACATAAACTATCAAAACTGACTGAAAATAAAACAGAAAATCTGACTAGACCTAGAACAAAGAGTTTGATTCAGTAATGAGAAAACTTCCAACAAAGAAAAGCCCAGGGCCAGATGTTTAAGAAAACACTTGCAATAGTATCTAAAAGAATAAAATATTTAGGAATAAATTTAACTCAGGAAGGGCAAGAATTATACGATGAAAACTATAAAACATTGTTGAAAGAAATTTAAAAAGAACTGACACTTATTCATGAAAGAAACACACTGGGCCTAGGCTGAAGTTCTACACATTGTTATGATAAGAAACTTGCCAAGTGGAGTTATTTTCCACAACTTTCATAGACCAGGGAGATAATGAAATATGCTAGGCATAATAAATTACCCTGTCACATCCACACTATCTCCAGGACCAACAGCAATCTTCAAGGATAGCACATCAGAATTGGAAGTAAATCATAGAGAGTTCTTTTATCTAATGATAAGATGGAAGAAAGCTGCTATGGACTTACAAGAAAGTAAACATGAAGTCCAGAGAAGCAATCATCTCCACACATCACTTCACCACACACTGAGTTTGCAATGGCAAAGCACTGCAGGCTACATCCTGTGAAAGAAACTATTGCTTCTACCCATCCAATTATTTAACAAATATGTATTAAGCATGGATGTAAGCTGTGGGGGTGGGGTGACTATTTTTTCATCATTATATCCCCAGTACCTAGCAAGGTAGCTAGAACATGATAGGGGATCAATAAATACTTATAGAAGGAATGAACAACTTTAGTCATGGGAGGGCTCACATAGAACTGTGTCTTAAAGGGTGAATGGGATAGAGACAAGTAAAAATGAGGGGAAAATGAAAACATTAGCAAAGTAGTGGAACAAGAGTTAGTATACAGGGCTCTATATCGCCACACTTATTCTAATTAGAAGAGCCTCCTGGATACCCATCCCCGCAGAGCCCTCACATCAGAATTTAGTTCTCTGTATACTGGAGTTGGAGAAAATGGAGGGGGGGCAGGAGAACAACCACAACAATGCACTTTGCCAAGGAAAATTCAGATAGATAGATAAATAGATAGATACATACATACATACACTACTTGGTTATTTTGCAAGAAGAAGTGTTGCAAGAATTTTGAACTTGGTCTTGGGTGCCTTCTCACTTCAAGTAACTCCTATTCACATTTCAAGCGCCTGTAGTCCCAGCCACTCTGGAAACTGAGGCAGGAGGATCGCTTTCATCAACAAATCCTTCATTCCTCCTCTCCTAACACAGACCGCATACGCTCCCTATTCTAACATCACAGACTCAAGAAATTCTGGAGTTTCTGGGCAAGCTCTCAGAGGACACATTCTCTCCAGTGCCTAAAGCCTATGTGTAACAGCCCCATCCCAGACTCCTCCCAGACATCTCAAGCTTCCCATCACTCTATGCTCTGGTTTCATTCAAGAGGGCATTATGAGACCCTCTGTAAATTCGTCCACCCATCCCCATATTCCTGAACACCTCATTTCCATTCATTCACAAACAGCCCTTACTCTGCGCTGTCCTGTGCAAGATAGAGCAGAGGAAGACCACTAGGTTCCTGCCCGGACTGCGCAGGCTCGCATCTCTACCCCTACCCCGCGCCCCCTTCGCTCCACCCGCTCCCAGGAACCTCCTGCTCCACCGACCGACACCCAGAACCTCGAGGCTCTCTGTGCTTGTCTCACCGTCCCCGCCCGCCGGGAGAGAGTGCCACCGCCGGTAGTGCAGGGGGCGCTCAGGCAGGAATGGAGGAAACACCATCCCTTGCCTGCGGCGCCGGAGCCCCCACAGCTGAAGCCTCGACTCGCATCCCTCCTCCGATGCCCAACCAATCCCACCTTTACGCTCAGCATCGCTGTCAGCGTAGTTCCCGAAGAGATCCTCCATATCCGCCATTGCCGCTCACGTCCGCTGCAGGGGGTAGCTCCGCGCCTGCTTTTACGGCACGGAACCAACGAGACGCGACAGTGTCGCAAAGATTCTCTTAAGCGACTCCTTTCCTTCTGTGACCTAGTTTTCGCTTGCCGGATGAAGCCATGCTCTGCTACTTCCTCTGGGCGGTCAAGCCCCGCCCCTTCGTCAATGTCTGTTTTTAAACGCCAGAATCCTCACCCGGGGCGGAGCTTCCCGCGTTTTGGGTGCCGGGTGAGCGGGCGGGGCTTGGTGAGCTCCAGCCGAGGGCCTCAGGCTGAATTGAACCTATCACGAGTCAGGCCTGAAGCTCTTTGTTTCATACTGAGCAGCTGGTCTCAAATTGTTTGCTCTCAGAACCCTTTGACCCTCTTAAAAAAATTGTTGAGGGCTCCAAAAAGCTTTTATTTATGTGGGTTATAGCTGTTGATATTTACCGTTTATTATTTAAAGCAGAAATTTTAAGAACAGTAATTCATTTTATAATAAACATGTTAACATGAATTGCTTTTTTGTTTAGCTTTAAATGACTATGTTTTCTTAAAATATAATTAGAAGAGTGGAATTGTTTTACAGGTTTGAAAATATCTTTAATATCTGGCTTAAAGGAAG
This sequence comes from Cheirogaleus medius, assembly GCA_008086735.1. NCBI lineage: Eukaryota > Metazoa > Chordata > Mammalia > Primates > Cheirogaleidae > Cheirogaleus > Cheirogaleus medius. Next base: position 3,634,356 of record VBSM01001044.1, on the reverse strand, counting down.
ACAGCTAAATTCTCAAAGCTCCTTCTACCGTTCAATCTGTTGAGAAATGTTGTGGTTGAAGCACAGAAGAAAATCTGATCTCACATAGACGTATGTGTAACTGGAAGAGGGAGGCTCTCTTAGATCTCCTGAAAAGGTCTTCAGCCACTTGTTGACAACCACAGCTTTAGGGTAGGGTTTCTCAAACATCACAGATTTTCAATCCTGCTGTGGTTTGAATGTCACCTCCCAAACTGAAATTTAATTGCTATTGTGAGGTATTAAGAGGTGACATGAGCTCTGCCCTCAATAATGAATTAATACTGTTATCATGGGAATGGGTTAGTTATTGCTGGAGTGGTCTCCTGGATGAATTCGGCCCCCATTTTCTCTCTCTCATGCTCACTTCTGCCTTCCGCCATGGGGTGACTCTTACCAGATGCGAGTGCCAAGGTCTTGGACTTTCCAGCCTCCAAAACTGTGAGCCAAATAAACTTGTATGGTTAATTACCCAGTCCTCGGTGTTCTGTAATAGGTACAGAAAATGGAATACGACACATCCTACACCACTTTATGTACATTTTGTTTACATACTTTATGTATAAAATTGAAAAAAGATATAAATCCTGTATTAAATTATTACCTAATTAGGCCACTATGAGAGTTTTTTGGTCTTGGACAAACAACAATGGGCCAGGTGCAGTAGCTCACGCCTGTAATCCTAGCACTCTGGGAGGCTGAGGCAGGCGGATTGCTCAA
>VBSM01001044.1:3602173-3623882 GCA_008086735.1 Cheirogaleus medius | reverse complement strand
TATATATATATAGACTAAAGAACAAAAGCAGAAAAAAAGAAAAGATAGAAACATTTGAGAGATAAGATATTGTATTAGTTTCCTGTGGCTGCTATAACAAATTGCTATAAACTTAGTGGCTTAAAACTACAAAAATGTACCCTTTCACAGATCTGGAGGCCAGAGGTTAGTTCATCAGTCTCGATGGGTCAAATAAAGGTATTGGCAGAGCTGTGATCCTTCTGGAGGTGCTAGGGAGAATCCATTCCTTGCTACTTTCAGCTTCTCATGGCTGCTGGGTATCCCTTGGCTTGTGGCAACGTCATTCAAATCTCCATGTCTGTGGTCACAGTACTTTCTCCTCTTCTACCAAATCTCCCTTTGCCTCCCTCTTCTACGGATACATGTAATTGCATTTAAGGCCCATCAAATAACCCAGGATAATCACTTCATTTCAAAATCCTCAATGTAATCACATGGACAGCATCCTTTTTTGCCATATAAGGAATGTTATTAAGTGAATGGGCTGCCACTCAATATGCACAGAAACCAATACCAGGGCACCGGTTTTTGAGAAAAGAGAGGCTTTATTGTAAGACCAACAGTAAGACAGCAGTGGGCTCAAATCTGTCTCCCCAGTTTGGGGTCTGGGACAAGTTTATGGACTCGGAGGGCAAGGGAAAGGATTTAGGAATGTTTTGCTTGGCAGGCTCTGATTGGAGGGCTTCAAATTTGGCCATTTATTGTAAGGTATGTTGAGTTGGATTTTAACCCTGGATTTTCCAAGCCAGTGGACCCCTCACTCCTGAAAGAGTTCTGGGATTCAGGTTCCAGTCATGTACCAGTTTTGTTGGTTCCAAGGGGAGGAACCATGGGTTCTGAGTGTTGTTAAAGGTCGAAGATTTTTCTGCTGTGCATGCCCGGGCTACATGACTTGCAGTTTAGGGCTCTATTGTACCTACAAGGTAACTCAACATTTTGTTATCAACCAAGTAGGCCCAGTTTGGGCTGGTCCTTTGGTTCCAGTAACATTCACAGATTCCAGGGATTGGGATGTGAACATCTGGAGGGAGGGGCATAATTCATCCTTCCACAAATAATTGCCAGTAAGAGTTTCTATTAGTGCACAAGAAAGCTTCATGGTCCCTAATCCTTTTTCCTTCACTCAGTTTTTCCAATTTCAGGGCATGATATATAAAGAGAAGCTTAAAGTTCTTTATTATTTTTTTTTATTTTGTGTTTAGGAAGGAGATATTAAGAGAGTCATCATAAATTAACCCCGTACAGAACACAGGAGCTAGGTGGAGAGAGACTACTCTTTTGCAGGATATTTATTCCTGCTAACCATTACCTGAAGGGTTTGACATTTTTTTCTCTTTAACTTTATACAGGGGTACTATGCAATTGGAAATTATACCTTTCTCAAGAGCTTTGATATCAGTTTCCCTTAAAATTCTTTAAATTGCCTACTCTAGTAACTTGGTTAGCAATGTCTATCAGGCTACTAGGGACAAGTAGAAGTCTAAAAGCAATACAATCAAGCAGGAGGAGAACACCACAGTCCATTATTTTTGGCTACTAAACACAGCAAGATTAGTAGGAACAGCCTAGGCAAGTGAAGCACTCTAAAACTAACTTGGTGAAATCATTCATTGCACATCTGTGATGTGCTATTATCCTCAGAACTATAAGAAGGATACAAAGAAGTTAGAAGACACCTCTGAGTCAAAGTGTTTACAGTCTAATGATTCCCCTTGCACTAAAGAGTTAAATAAAGAAAAAATACAACACAGTAGCCTAGAGTTTCAATAATGCCCTACTTTGGAACAGATTATGTGAACTCAGGCTAAGACCAACACAAAAGAAGCAGGTCGGTCTCCTACTATAGTTACATAATTCCTATGGGCAGTGAGAAACTGGGGTCATTTCTCTGTAAATAAAAATGTGATTTTATTCAATATGTAAAGTAGTGCATATATTATACAGAAAAATGAGAAAACGTCAATATTTCATAACTTTAAAAGTTATAGTGGTGTATCATTTGGGCAGGATAAAAAGGCTTACATAAGCAAATAAGAATTTCTGTTTAGAATAGATTTTTATCTTTTGGTGTACTCACATAACCCATAGCATCATGTTGGAAAAAAGACAAACACCTTTACTTTCCTGTCCTTTAGATGAGAAAAGTAAACATCTTTCTCTTTTAAGAGGTAGGAAATTTAGATCTCATGCCAGAAAGGACTACTAGGCAGCTGAATTGTTTTGAAGAGTGTATTGCATAAATAAAAATTAACATAAAATATATAAACCCTTATTATATTTCAATTCAACAAACATGTGTAGAGCCTCTACTGTGTGCAAGGCCTCCAGGTAATAAAGTGATGTAAAAGAAATGGTGCCAGCCTCCTGGGAACTAGTTTCTAGTTTCCTAGGAGCAGTAATTAGAATATAAGTTAGAAAAGAATATATGTCATAGACACCTACAAAGTTCTATGAGGGTCTAGAGCTGGGAAGATTGGCAAAGGCTGGAGTGGGGAGATAGCACGTGAACCGTACCTTGAAGCGTTATGTAGGCTTTGACTTTTGGGGATACAGTGGGAAAATGGACCAGGTAGAAGAATATGGCACAGAAGTAGAACAGCCTAGGGCACATGTAAGGAAAAATGAATAATCCATTCTTCCTGGGATCTGGGGTTTATACAGATTTAAGAGATTTGAAGTATCTTCCTATGAGAAAATGTCGAGGAGAAAGTTAGAGGCGACTGAGGTTTTATTTAAACTAACCTAGCAAGATTAACAAAAGTTCTGGAAGAGGAAAAAAGAAAAGAGGGAAAAGAAGTTGGAAGTATTTAAGCAAGATATCCTTTTCCCAAATATGCATGCCCATGTCTATATATTATCCTGAAAACTTCACCAAAAAGGACTGTGAAAGAGGGGAATTTTTAACCGAGCAACCAGTTTGTATTGGCCCATGTGAGCCACCATGGTTCTGATGGAAGAGATGGGGGCCATCGCAGAGAAAGGGCTGAGCAGGCAGCTTTGACTCTCCTGGCAAAATACAAATTTGACAGACATGATGACAGAAATAGATCTAGCCGAAAACCAAGATGGGAGTGAATCTCAGAAAAATGATTCTATAAAAAATAATCTTGAAAAAGGAATTAATGGTCTACCGCTTCTTCCTTTACCTTTCTATTCTCTCCCTTCCCCTGTCTGCACAAATCAGTCCAAAACCACTCTGTGGGGCCAAGGAAGGCGGTATCAGTGGTAGAGGTTGTGGAGCTCTGGTGGTCTAGAGAGATATGAGGAGGGCATCTGGGTAGGAGGCCAGCCTGGCACAGGAGTCCGGGCCCAAAAGGGGAGAGAAGGACTTCTGTGTGGAGGCTGGCCTGACTGGGATGATGAGAGCCTCCCATAAGGAGAGGACACTGCCTGTGGCATCTTTTTTTTTTTTTTTTTTTTTTGAGACAGAGTCTCACTCTGTTGCCTGAGCTAGAGTGCCGTGGCGTCAGCCTAGCTCACAGCAACCTCAAACTCCTGGGCTCAAGCAATCCTCCTGCCTCAGCCTCCCCAGTAGCTGGGACTACAAGCATGTGCCACCATGCGGGGCTAATTTTTTCTACATATTTTTAGTTGTTCAGCTAATTTCGTTCTACTTTTTTTTTTTTTTAGTAGCGATGGGGTCTTGCTCTTGCTCAGGCTGATCTCAAACTCCTGAGCTCAAAGGATTTGCCCACCTCAGCCTCCCAGAGTGCTAGGATTACAGGCGTGAGCCACCGTGCCCGGCCCCGCCTGTGGCATCTTAAGTTGAAGGGGATGAGTCCCTGCAGAGAAACAGTCTGACGCCAGGTGATGGAGGCCAAGGTGGGTGAGACAGCTATCTCACAGGCAGAGGTAGGAGTGAGGAAGAGAAGAAGACTAGTGTGGGTCCAGACATCAAGCGGGGTGAGGAGGAGGATGAGGAGAGTGACCATGCAGGGGGTGGTCTAGCTCAGGACATCTGAGCCCAGGCAGGACGAGGAACGAATCTAGGCAGAGCAGCAGCCCAGGGCAGTTGGGGAATGTGTCCACACTGGGAGGAAAGGGCAGTATAAGAGATAGAAAAAAACCCCAAAGTGTTCTTCCTACTCTCCACTCTCAGTCACTCAATACTTTTTTTTTTATTAATATTTTTATTATAGAAATTTCAAGCATATACAAAAGCAGAGAGAATAGCATAGTGAACCCCCACATACCAATTGCTCAAATCTAATAATTCAGTTTTTATTACCTTGGATTCTTCATGTTAGTTTTTCTTCCTTAGCTTCTATTTTTTCTTTTTTTGCAGATATGTTTTAAAGGGAATCCCAGATATTACTTCATTTCACCCATGTATACTTTTGTATGTATCTTTAAAAAATATAGACATTTTTCTCAAATAACCACAATGTAATTATTATCATCACTAATAAAATTATTGACATATGTCTATATTCTAATTTCCCCTCACTCAACACTTCTGACCCCAGATTCTCCAGCTGATACCAGCTGGGTGCCCTATAATTCAATTCTGCTACTATCTACCTGGAAATAGTGTCAGGTCCCACAGGTTGAGGGCTCAGTCCCACAAGACTGCCCCCTATTTCAAATGCCAATTCCAATTCCCAGGTTGTTACTGTACTTCTGACCCACTGGCTATAAATTGGGGTTCCCATGACTCCCACCTTGGGTTCGATTTATTTGCTAGAGTCAGTTAAAGACTCAAGGAAACACTTGACTAATGTTTATCCATTTATCATAAAGGATATTACCAAGGATACACATGAACAGCCACATGGAAGAGATGCACAGGGCAAGCTATGGCAGCAGGGTCACAGGGTTTCCGTGCCCCCTCTGGGAGCGCCACCCTCCAGGCACCTCCACATGTTCCACTATCCAAAAGATCTCCAAACCCTGTCCTTTTGTTTTTAATGGGGGCTTCACTACGTAGGCATGTCTGATTACATCATTGGCCTTTGGCGATCAACTCAACCTTCAACCCATCTCCCCTCCCAGGAGGTCAGGAGATGGGGCTGAAATTTCCAACCCTCCAATCACCTGGTTAGTTGCCCTGGCAACCAGCCCCCAACCAGAGGCTATCCAGGAGCCCACCAAGAGTCACCTCATTAGAAAAAGATGCTCCTATCACAGGAAATTCCAAGAGATTTTGGAGCTCTGTGTCAGATGCTCCTATCATTCAGGAAATTACACAGGTCTTCGGAGCTCTGAGTCAGGAAGTAGGGTCAAAGACCAAATATTAGAACAAAAGATTTTCCTAGCACCCCTATTGCTCAGGAAATTACAAGGGACTTAGGAGCTCTATATCAGGAACTTCAGATGAAGGTCAGATATATATTTTACAGTAGTACAGGCAGTCACAGGAGATCGTTTACACACAGAAAGATTGATTAAACAAATCATCATATTAAGGATAATGAGAGTCAGGTTTCTCACTGGTAGAGATGGTAGTTACATATATGGAAGGTGAAAAAACTAGAAAAACTAGTTGGTGTTGGATTAGAAAGGGATTGATGTGAACTCATGATTTTGAATACACATAAAGGGATATAGAAATAGATAAAGTTGTAAATGTGTGTATGCATAAACATGTATAAAAATATATATAAGTATACACATACGTGTATACATGTACATATATTTTATATATTCCCTAGCTCTGTCCAGCAAAAGGCAAAAGGGCTTGAGCACAGTGACCTAACAATGAGCACACATAATGCTCAGGTGCCCAGATCTTGGTTTTGTTTCTTTTCTTTTCTTTCTTTCTTTTTTTTTTTTTTTTGAGACAGGGTCTCACTATGTTGCCCAGTCTAATCTGGAATTCCTGGGCTCAAGTGATCCTTCTGCTGCCTTAGCCTTCTGAGCAGCTGGGATTATAGGCACGTGCCACTGTGCCTGGCTCAGATCTTGGTTTCAAAATACCATTCTCCACCAGAAGAAACCAAGGCCCCTTGGAAAATGGCTGATTTCAGGGCGGAGGCAGGGAAAATACAAAATGAGCTTGGAATATCTTGTGCAAAAGGAAATGAGGAAGATACATCAAAAGGATAAAAAAGCCAACTTGAAGGGGCTCCCACTGGCCAAATGTGGAACAATTTGAGCATCAAAATAATGACAATCATGGTTTATAGCCCCCTGAGTATAATAGGAATCTCTTAGCCAATATAGATATAAATAAATAAAAGAAGAAATTGGAAGTTTGATGAGGAATGGGATATTTACATAGCCTCAAAATACTTCCCCACAAAATGCTTAATTACAAAGGGAAAAAGAGTAACAGTGGTGGAAAATCCTGGCATACACCATCTGAATCGAGTGATCAAAGTGACCAGCACTAGGGCTGAGACAAATGGACATGATGTACCACCTGATAAGATGTGATGAGAACACAGTGTCGCTTCTCTGGCAGTTCTGCCAAAGACGCATGACCTGACTCTAACCATGATAAAACTTCAGACACGCTTGAACTGAAGGACATTCCATAAAAATATGCGGCCTGCAATCTTGAAAAGTGTCAAGGTCATGAAAGTAAAAGAAAGACAAAGGAACTGTTCAAGATTGAAGAAGACTGAAGAGCCATGACAACTAAATACAAGCATGATTTCTAGATGGGATCCTTTTACTACAAAAAGGACATTATTTGGACTACAGACAAAATTTGAATGGGGTCTGAGGATTGGATAGTCACATATTAATGCTAAATTCTTGATTTTGATGATTGTACTGGCAGTATATGGATGAATATTCTCATTTCACCTGAATGAGAATGCTTAATGTTAAAACATTGGTGGGGGGGAGGGTTATGGGACATTTTCACTGTTTAGGAGGTGCAGGAAGAAGACTGAGTCAGAGTTTGGTGTCCAGGATGTTTGTCAGGGAGCGTTTTTGGGATCAGCACCTGTGTGTGCAAGGGCAGAGGCAGAAGCAGCCTTAGACAGAAGGAAAAGCAGGCTATGTGTGAAAAAGGCACAGCAGCCTCAACTGACCCCAAGAGAAGCTCTGGAACTGCAATGACCTTCCAGCGTTGTTCCAAAACCAGCCTGGAAAGGCTGGACTTTCAAACTATGCCTTGAGCAGCCATTGGATGTGGACTGCCCCTCAAAGGGCTTGAGCTTGAGCTTGGCTCTCTGCAGCTGTAGGGCTGTCTACTGACAGTACTCCAAGTAGCCGGGATGAGAAGTCTTTCCACAAAGGGAAACTCAGTAGCTTCATCTCCACATTCATTCTCATGCTGCTTTCAGATCCACTTCTTCATATATGTTTGAGCAGTAGCTTCTCCAGGTTCCTGGAGGGCCTCTCTCCCTGGGCAAGCTCAGAAGAGGAAGATTTGTAGGACAAACTATAGCCACCTCTGATACAGCTGGTTCTGGGGCCACAATTAAAACTTTTAAGTCTTCTCAATTTCCCTATCCTCAGCTACCACCTCTCTCAGCCTTGATAACTTACCCGGGGACGTGATCTAGATTCCCATCCCAGAGAGGTCTGAGTTCCCAGTCACCATGGGGCCAGGGGGTGCTGCAGTATCTATTTATCATCACAACCAGACCAGGGAATAACAAGAGGCATCCAAGTAGATCATCTGGGGACCAAAACATTCTTCCCTACCCTTGTTGGATAACACAAGGAGACCTGCTCCTGATGGTCAGGGTCAATACTCCTGTCAAGATTGTTCCTCTACCTCTAGCCTGCTTGTCTCTGGACACGAGGAGCTGACAGTGCCCAGGCAGCAGCTTTTGCTAGTAATTCAAAGAGACTTTTGCTTTATCACTTGGTGGAAATATTCCCCTTTTAGGAACCAGGTCCCCTAACCCTGCAGAGTCCAGAATAGCAGCAGCAGGAAGCATAAATTCCCTGCGGGGTTCTTGGGAGTGATGATAATAAACAGGACTGATCACATTTCCATAATTTGCTTCCCGGATCCATGTATTCTTCCTGCTAGGGACACAGCATCACATGAAAATCTTGGACTGAATGTGTTTCATGTATCCTGGAGGATGGCACTCCATCCTGTCACACAGCACTGCATCTGAGCTGGAACGTCAGCCGATAGCAAGGCACTCCCATGCTCTGTGAGGCCAGCAGCTTCGAGGGGAGCGGTAGGTGATACAATCAGTAGATACCATAGTCATGGGGCCACTCTCACACCTTCTTGGCTGTGAATTGGATCCCTTGGTCTGATGCAATATTATGTGTGCTCCCCTGCCAGTGGGTCAAACATTCCATAAGCCCAGGGTGAAGCCCGAGGGCCAGACACCCGAGAATATGTGTCCTTACCCAGAATATGTATCCATTCCTATCAGAATGACAGTGGCCCTTCCAGGGTGCAAGTGTCCCAAAGTAGTCAACTTGCCACTGACCGATTGGTCTCCTGGAGGAATAGTGCCACATCAGGAGCTCAACATTGGTTTCTTTTCCTGTCAAATTGGACATTTGGCAGTGGCAATAGCAATATCAGCCCTGATAAGTGAGAATCCCTGCTATTGGGTTCAAAATAGCCTCAATTTTTGCCACTATGGCCTCTTCATTCATATATCCCTTGTGGCAGCAATGATGTGGCTGGTGACAGAGGCTGAGACAACTGGCTGAGTCATTTTATATATGAGGGATTTATATCCCCATTTTGCTATTTCTTTGCCATAATTCATGTCTTTCTTGTTCCCCGATTTCTCCCTTACTGCCTTCTTTTGTATTAAAAAGATATTTTCCAACATACCATTTTAATTCCCTTGTCAAAAATACAATGTGTATTTTTAGAGTTATTTTCTTAGTGGCTGCCCTGGGGATTACAATTAACATCTTAATTTATAGCAATCTAGTTCAGATTAATACCAATTTAATTTCAATAATTATACAAAAACTTTGCTCCCAAATAGTTCCATTTCCATCATCTTCCTTGTATTCATTGGCTTGTACAAGTTGAGTAGTCCCTTGTTGGCTGCCCATCTATTTTTCGGCAAGGGACACCATGTTTTATTAGCTATCTCTGTAACTCTCAGCAGGTCAGGTGCTCCTGGGTGTCACTTTGACCTTTCTGCTCATTACAATAATTGCATTCACATGGTTTCTGACAGTTGCTGATGCCACTTGGTTCAATTATCTCTGTTTTTAAATAAGTTTTTATGTATTTACATTTAAATATTCTTTTTCTTTTAAAAATTTCTTTTTTTTTTGATGTATGGGTTTTTTTATTTTTTTATTTCAGCATATTATAGGGGTGCAAATATTATGGTTATGTATATTGCCCATGCCCCCCTCACCCCTCGAGGCAGAGCCTCAAGCATGACCATCCCCCGTACATTGCACATCTCACTCATTATGTTTGTATATACCCATCCCCTCCTCCTCCCCATTATGTTTGTATATACCCATCCCGTCCTCCCCCCTCCCACCCGCCCAACACCTGACAAATGTTATTCCTACATGTCCACTTAGGTGTTGATCCGTTAATACCAATTTGCTGGTGAGTACATGTGGTGCTTGTTTTTCCATTCTTGAAATTTCTTTTTGTCTTTTCCCCATATCAATAGAGGTGGGCATATTTCTGGGTTCTACTATCCCTACTGTTAATAAACAGCTCAGTTTTATAACAGCACTCCTACCATCAGTCTCGCCTGCAAAAGAGACCCACCACTGAGCTGCTTAGTGATTCTGGCACCCTTTCACCAATACGCTACTTACTGCCTTTGTAGATGGTATAGCCTCCAGGTCCTCCCATAATATAGTTATCTGGTGGGTTTTCTGGCCACACTAACATGCCCACTTCCCTGAGTTCTTTTCAAAAAATTGAAATAGCATTCATATACATAAGATTCACCATTTTAAAGTGTATAATTCAGTGGCTTGTATATTCACAAGGTTGCTCCTCTATCACCATAGTCAATTTTAGGATATTTTTATCACCCCAAATTGTGACTCTGTGCCCATTACCTGTCATTCCCCATTCGCCCCTCCCAACAGCCCCTGGCAATTGCTTCTGTCTCTATGGATTTGCCTACTCTAGACATGTCATATAAAATGTAAATCATAGAATATACAGCCTTTTGTGCCTTCCTTCTTTCACTAACATAATGTTTTTAAGGTTCATCCATGTTGTAGCAAGTATCAGAATCTCATCCTTTTTCACAATTAGTAATATTCCACTAGATGGGTACATAATATTTTGTTTATTCATTCATCAGTTGATGGCACTTGGGTTGTTTCCACTTTTTGGAAATGAATAATCCTGCTATAAATAATTGTGTATAAGTTTTTGTATAAGCATGTTTTCCATTTCTCTTGGGTATATATATATATATATATAAACACACACACACACACAGAGGAATGAATTGCTGGGTCAAATAGTAACTCTATGTTTAACTTTTCCACCAATTGCCACATCATTTTCCAAAACAGGTGTACCATTTTATTTTCCACCAGCAATGAATGAGGTTTCCAATTTCCTCAAATCCTCACCTACACTTGTTATTTTCCATTTTTTTGTTATAGTCATTTAAGTGAGTATGAAGTGGTATCTCGTGGTTTTGATTTTTATTTCCTTAATGACCAACGATTTCGAACATCTTTTAATGTGCTTGTTGTCCATTTGTATATCTTCTTTGGAGAAATGTCTATCCAAATCCTATGCCTATTTTTAAATTGGGTTATTTATTTTATTATTATTGACTAAAGAGTTCTTTATGTATTCTGGCTAGTCAACTCTTATCAGATATATTACTTGCAAATATTTTCTCCAATTCTTTAGGTTGTCTTTTCACTTTCTTGATGGTGTCTTTTGAATCACAAAAGTTTTCATTTTGATGAAGTCCAAGTTACATATTTTTCTTTGGTTGCCTGTGCTGTTGTTGTCATATCTAAGAACCCATTGCCTAAATCACGTTTTCTCCTAAGAGTTTTGCAATGTTAGCTCTTACATTTATGTTTATGACAACTTTTGGTTTAATTTTCGGGTATTGTGTGAGATAGAGGTCTAATTTCACTCTTTTGCATGTGGCCATACAGTAGTCCTCATCATTTGTTAAAAAAAACACACTATTCTTTCCTCATATAAGTGTTTTGGCACTCTTATTGGAAATGTATTGCCATGGCTTGAATGTGTCCCCCTCCAAAATTCAGGTGTTGCCAATGCGATAATAAGCGGCAAGGCCTTTAAGAGGTGATTAGGCCATGAGGGCTGCTTTCTCATGAATGGGATTAAGGCCCTTATAAAAGAGGTTTCATGCGGCGGTGTTCAGTTACTGGCCCTTCCACTTTCTGTGCTGTGAGGACACGGTATTCCTCCCCTCCAGGGCAGACAGCCCTCGCAAAACAACCAAACCTGGCAGCACCTTTATTTTGGACTTCTTAGCCTCAGAAGTGTGAGAAAATTAGTTTCTGTTCTTTATAAATTATCAGGTATTTTATAAAATCTCAGGTATTTTATTATAGCAGCACAAGCAAACTAAGATACCACAAATGTGTGTGTGTGTATTTATTTATTTCTGGATTCTCAATTCTATTCTATTGGTCTGCATGTCTATCCTTATGCCAGTACCATGCTGTTTTGATTACTGTAGTTTTGTATTAAGTTTTAAAATTGGGATTGAGCACTCCACCTTTGTTCTTTTTAAAGATTGTTTTGGCTTTTCAGTCCCTTGCATTTCCATATGAATTTTAGCATCAGCTTATTAATTGCAAAACTGCCTGGGGGGATTTTGATAGGGTCTACATTGAATCTGTAGATCAATTTGGAGATGACTGCCACCTTAAATATTATCTTCCAATTCATGAACACAAAATATCTATTTAAGTCTCCTTTAATTTCCACAAAACGTCATTGGATGTTTTATAGCCTACAGTGTAGAATTCTTACACTTCTTTTATGAAATTTACTCCTCAGCATTTTATCCTTTTATATTTCTCTGAGTCTTTTAATTCTTTCCCCTCTCATCTGCTAAGACATTTATGGCATTTTGACCTCACTTAGCATGGGCCATCACTTTTTCCATGCTTCCTAGGAGACCTCTTACTAGCAAGTTTGCATCAATTCTTGGGGGTCCTTGTCAGAATGTAATCTTGTAATTTGGGAGAACCATACTTACTCCACCATCTCCTGCAGTCCCTGCTGGCTAGATCTTTTTGCTCCTTTGGGATATGGTTTCTTTCTTCCCTTATCAGGCCCAGCATGTCTTCATGTGAGTTATGCTGTAACTTAATCCTAATTATAGATTTAGTGCACAGGCAGGAAGGTAGGGGCAGATCCTGAGGGATCACATGTTGTCTTGTGGGAGAGAGGCCTTTGCATTGTCCTCAAAAAAGGGAGCATGTAGCTCTTAGTAGGAAAGGGTGACTCAAGGTTCAGTGGGTCAAGAGGAATCTGAGAATTCAAGATTTTGGGGGCATCAATCCACATGTCCTCATCCCATGTGTCAGGGTCTCATTCTTCCTTGGCATAGAAGACCTAATTTTGTTGGCAGTTTAACCTTCTTTGGAGCTTGGATACATTGATGATTTAGTGTGGGTCTCATCCTCAACTTTCTCTGCCTTCCCACTGCAGGTTATGAAAACCTCTTTGCATGCTACCAGAGACCCTCTGGCGAAGGTTCTTATTTGGCTCTCAGTTGCCTGCTGGTCACTTTCTTGGCCTTTTGGTTTCTTTTCCTAGAGCTTCAGTAGAGCTAAGCAATAACCATCCAGTCCCATTGTCCTTATAGTTACTATTCCCACCATGTACTGCTCCAGCTAATAAATTCTCTTTCCTTGGTATACCATCCCAATTCACTACTGGAGAATGTTTTAATACCTGGACTCCATCTTGTGCCAGGGGTTATTTGTGCTTCATCTATCAGCAGTGATGTGGTCTTCCTTCCCAGCTGAGTAGTGAGTGATCCAGGTCCCAAACCCCATCTTATCTCTGCTTTCTCAGACCTCTTCTGGCTCCGACTGTGGCCGTTTGGGTTTTCCAGGAAGCAGACTCTGAGACAGACTTTAGTGTTCAGGATATTTATTAGAGAGAGCCCTTGGGATCAACATCTGTGAATGGGAGGGAAAGGAAATAGGATTGGGCAGAGCAAGAAGTTGATCTGAGATGCAAGCCGACAGCCTCAGCTAACCCTACACAGGGAACTATTGAGCGGAAATGGCCCATCAAAGTTGTCATTGCACAGGACTGAAATAGCCAGGCCTTTCTATCCTTGCCTTGATCAGTCTTTGGATTTGCCCAAGGTGCATCTCCTTGGGCAAGGTAGCTCTCTGCAAACCCTGAAGGAAATGATAGCTGACAACTGTGTGCTCAACACAGTCTCCACGGCTGGACAACAAGTCCTTCCTGGAAGGGGATCTGGTCAAAGCATCTCAGTGTCCACCATCGGTATTATGTTGGCAACTTACTCTCAAGTTGTTCAGGTAAAAATTCATTATATTATGTGTGCAATTTTCACATAAGTTTGAAATACTTAATTTTTTAAATTTTCTTTTTAGAGACAGGGTCTTACTCTGTCACCCAGGCTAGAGCGCAGTGGCATGATCATAGCTCACTGCAGCCTTGAACTCTTGGGCTCAAGTGATCCTCCTGCCTCAGCCTTCCGAGTACCTGGGACTGCAGGTGCATGCCGCCACACGTAGCTAATTTTACATTTTTCTGTAGAGAGAGGATCTTGCCCAGGCTGGCCTTGAACTCCTGGGCTCAAGCAATCCTGCCTCATCCTCCCAAAGTACTGGGATTTTAGGTGTGAGCCATGGCACCTGGCCTTGAAATACTTTAAAAACAAAAAGCTTTTTAAAAAGTAAACAGACTTACATGACTTAAATGTAACTGAAGAAACATCTGAAAAAGAGCCTCCTATTGCTGATACAAAGAAAGGAGCCTGGGCCGGGGGGCGTGGTGGCTCACGCCTGTAATCCTAGCACTCTGGGAGGCCGAGGTGGGCGGATCGTTTGAGCTCAGGAGTTCGAAACCAGCCTGAGAAAGAGCGAGACCCCATCTCTACTAAAAAATAGAAAGAAATTAATTGGCCAACTAAAATATAGAAAAAATTAGCCGGGCATGGTGGCACATGCCTGTAGTCCCAGCTACTCGGGAGGCTGAGGCAGGAGGATCGCTTGAGCCCAGGAGTTTGAGGTTGCTGTGAGCGAGGCTGACGCCACGGCACTCTAGCCCGGGCAACAGAGTGAGACTCTGTCTCAAAAAAAAAAAAACAAAGAAAGGAGCCTGATGGTAAAAAGATGAAAATTTATTTGAATCAGTAAAATATTGATAGCCAGAAGAATCTATGGAAGATAAGACTGAAAAGGTAAATTGAGGCTTCATTCTTGCTGATGCATTATAATTTACAAGCTTTCAGAATAGGGCAAGAATGGAAAATGCCTATTTCTTCACAGCTAGACTGGCCTTTAATTTCACCTCACCTCTTCTGAGGAGGTGAAGTCTCTTCCAGATTACCTTTAATAGGAATAGTTCCTATTTGCTATCTCCTTCTCCCTTTTGTCCCTTTCCTCCATGAGGACATCATGAAACTTGGAACGTGGAGATGTGAGTCTTTCCTCAGCTTCCCATACTGGGATGACGATTATTTTTAGGATTAATCTGAGTCACAGAGGAGGAGGGAAAGAACCATTTTAATCTCTTTCTTTTCACTGCTTCATAACCTGCTCTATAGCTAAATCATTTTACAAATTTGTCTTTCCCCTCTTTTCTAAAAATGCTTTGCCTTTTATTTTTCCTTTGGAAACAGTATCTATAAACCTTCCTCAGAGGCTTCTAAAAGTGGAAGAAATTTTTCTTTGCTAGAATGGACCACAGGCTAAATGAGAGGAGAGTGCTATAAGCTGCTTTCACGTAAGTAAATCTATTTATTATTATACTGGTTGTTGGGATCTGAGGGGTTATGTGGGGACCCCTCATCCCCTTCTCACTGTCCTCCCAGCTGTACCCCTGTCTTAGTCCATTTTGGGCTTCCGTAACAGCATGGACTATTACCATGAGACTGGGTAATTTGTAAAGAAAACAAATTTATTTGGCTCGAGGTTCTGGAGGCTGGGACGTCTAAGAGGGGACTGCATCTAATGAGGGCCTTCTGGCTGCATCATCTCATGGCAGAAGGCAGAAGGGCAAGAGAGCTCTTGAGAGAGCAAGAGATTGAATTTGCAGCTTCGAGGCCTTTTATAATTGGCATTAATCTATTCATGAGGGTGGAGCCCTCATGGCCTAAACTCCTCCCATTTAGGCCCCACCTGCCAACACTATTGCATTGGGGATTAAGTTTCCAATACATGCTTTTTGGGGGACGTAATGAAATCATAGCAACCCCCTCTGGACTTTCCCTTCTGTGTCTCCTGGGGTGAGAGTGGAAGGCGTTCCTGCTTTCCGGTGCAGGCAGAGACTGTGTTTTGGCCTTCTTCCTTTGCAGCAGCGTGCTCGAGCACGCCTCGTGTTTCACTATTTGACCGCATTTCCTTGAGGGCTAAGTAAGCATGGAAACAGCGAACATTACACTTTAAAAAAGATTTCTACCAATTTACACATTAAACATCGAGGGAAAAAACAAACAAAACTCCCCAACTAAGTTACCAAGAAAGTGGGGAGAAAGTTCTGTCTTGCACCAAATAGGCATTCAAAGAATATCTGTTGAATGACTTAGGTGCTCACATGGAAGTAATAGTCATCACGTGCCGGGTGGTAGGAATGGGTAAACTCCCAACTGATGGGTGCGGAGCACACTGTATGGGGGAAGGGCATTCTCGTCGCTCTGGCTTGGGCAAGGCAAAGGCATTATATGTAACCAAAATATTTGTACCCCCATAATATTCTGAAATTAAAAAAAAAAAGTTTGAAAACTTGAGAGAGAGAAAAAAAGAATATCTGTTGAATGAATTGAATAAATGAAGAGAGATCTGGCTTAGCTTCAGGAAACAATGGTTTAAACAGGCTAGCTTCTGAATGGAGATATTAATAACACCCCTTATACAGTCAGTTAGCATTTTTAGAGTGCTTCACACACATTATCCCATGTAATCCTTAGACTGACCCTGTGAGGGAGGTGAGGCAGGTGCTATTTATATCATTTTAAAGTTCAGATTAAATGACTTGCCCGGAGTCAAACAACTAGTTAAGTGGCAGAGCTGAGGCCAACACCCAAGTCTGCTGACGGCTGTTGGTGCCAGGATACCAGATGAATTCTTCTGGTTTCACAGTGGAGCCCGCAAGGATTACTGCTGGGGAATTTGTCTGATTTAAAAAATCTTTCATGAACTGCCTAAAAGTGAGCTCATGTAGAAGTCATAGGACTGAGATGGCCTTAAGCTCTCCAGAGTAGTAAACACCAAGCAGATGGACTAAATTGAAGAGAAGATAAATTGAACAAAGATTTGTTAGTGGACAGAAGTATGGCAAATGAGTTTTATTCTGTACTGATTTGGGATAATGTGTTTAGGATTGTTAGTCTGAAGTATACTTAAAAGAAGATGAGCTTGGAGCAATGTTCTATTCCAAGAAAGAGAACCATGAGTTATTGTTGCTGTTTCCTAAAGTCATATAACAAGAAAATGCTAGACCTCTTTGCTAAGAACGTGGGAAACAGAACTGAAAGCATTATTTTGTCCTACATTAGACAAAATGGTAATGAAGCTCTACCTAGAATCATGCGTTTAATTCTCCCTGGAAACCTTAACAAAGGCTCTAGTAGACATACCATGTCATAGAAAGGGGTAACTAAAATAACCAAATAGATTTCCTAAGAAGAAAGTTCTTTAAAAATAGAACAAGTGGAAATTTGAAGGAAATCCCTCCTCACCTTTCTGAAGTTTATGACAAAGTGGGGAATTACAATATTCATAAACACTTCATTTCAACAAACATTTATTGAGAAACCACTTCATTCAGACAGTCTGCTCAATACTAGAGTTTACAATGAGTAAAACACAGAAGTTCACAATCATTGTTGGAGAATACGAGTCTGGATGAATCATCAGTCCAACTCAGCATAGCTATTCTTGTGTTCTTAATGGACTGGCATTTAGTTTTCGGTGCACAGTCTTCTTGAGCTTGGTTGCTGCACATTGGTTGCCAGAGTCAACCCTGGTGAACCTGCAATCAAGTTCCTCAAGCTGCAAATCTAAAGGATTGGACCCTTCATACTACCCAGAGCATAAAGTGAAGTTATCACTTATTAATAACCACCTTAACATTTAGTTGTTTACCTGCATCTAACAGACACTGTCCTTCTCTGTGGTCTCAGCATTTCTGAGCTAGGAAGGTACAGATAGTCCCAGCTTCTGACTGAGTTATGTTCTCAAAAGTTGATTTCTAATTTGGTTGTTTGAAACCGAAAATGCATTTTCCCCAGAGAAACAAAGTTATAAATACTGGTGAGGTTCTCAGGCCGGCTCTTAGAAGGCCATGCAGCCCATATGCAGCTCAGCTATGAGGCTACAGAACTGTGACCTACAACATTGTTTCTCTGGGAAAATGTGCCCCAGCAGCAGAACAAAGTCTTCCTTCCTCCCCCACTTCCTAGGCTGTGAGCAATGAAGCCTGTATGTTCACTACAGGAAGGCAGCACCGGAGCGTGGGCGGCTGGCTTTGAGGAGGGACCCTTATCCACAGGAGCAGAGATTGTCTGTCACTTCTCCTGCCCCAGCTCTGGCAGTGGGGGCAGATGGGAGTCTCTCCCTGAACCACCTTCTTCAGGGCTATTGGGACTCCTTTTAGAGGGTAGGGTTCTAGCAAGACTAGCTACTTAATTTCTGGGGCACCTTGTCCAAAAAGTAGAAAAACAAAATACCGCTAAAAGTAGTAAAATATAAAGCTTTTCCCCTTGCTTCTGCAGTCTCTCTCTCGTTACCGTGTTTTAAGTTTGCAATTTAATGTCATTCTAAGTGAATAAAAAGTTAAATTTAAATTATTAGCATGGCTTTTACAATTAATTTTCATATTGTGCAAAGCCAGTTTTAAATACAAATATAAGAGCCTTTAACTTGTACGTGGACTCACCAAAATGACAGAATTTCTGTTTGGTAGCTCATACATGCTTATAGACTTTGTTCTTGCCAGAGCAGTAGAAACACTGTACAAAACTAACCCAACCGTGATTATTTCACTTCTTGATGTACACATATTCTACCAACACTACCTTTGACTTACTGAGTCAGGACTGAGAGGCAAAGGAAATGCCCTCAGCATAGGTGGTTGGCTAACACAGGTAACACCAGAAAGAACATGATAGGGTGCCTTGGTCTTTTATGTCTTAGAAGGCCATTGCCTTCTGTGTTCAAAGTTCTGGTTCCAGTGGAAAGCATGGCCCCTCAGGGCTGTCAGCACCCCTACTTACTCATTTGTAGACATAACACACTCACCTTATACTTACTTGCTTTGTCTCCCTGAATTGTGGGTCCACCAGAATTCTGTGCTCATGGGACACGGACAATACTTTGTGTGAATGGGATGGCAAGGAACAGTGGACACGCATTTACTGCATCTATCTCCTCTGCTCACCTGCATGCTCCACTGTCCTATCTGACTTCACTACAAAACATGAGTTCAAAGATAAAAATCATTAGGAATGTCAAGATGGCAATAACAGAACATTAAACAAAGCATGGGGTCCTTCTGAGCACAGAGCCCTGGGTGTGAGGGGGAAGGGAGAGAACTGTGACAGCCTGGGATGGACATTCATAGGGATAGAGCTATGGCTAGGGTGGGCAGATGAATCGTAGGCCACCTGAGCCCCAGGACACCACACCTAGGGGACTGCCAGAGGCAGTGATGCGTACAAAGACTCCAGAGGTGGGTACCAGACTCTGGGGATGATGACATCTTCGGGGAAGGGTGGTAACTGTCAGGTGGCAAAATAGTTGTCAAATAAAGTGTGAGAGGCAGGACTGTGGAGGGCAGATCTAATAAATTTCTCCTATTGGATACTCATTGATAACTGGAGCATGCAGAATGACCAGTACAAACAAACCTTCAGCACAAGTTTAGAGTCAGGTAGCGCTTACCTTCTCCCCCAGATGACAGGGTAGCCTGACTACTTAAGCACAAAGGGGAGGAGCACGACCTTGTGTAGTGAAAGCTGCTCTGTCTCCATAATTCTAAATATTTATCATTCCCTGTGCATGGGCAGAGGAACATCATGTCTATTCTTTTTTATTTACAGTAGTCATGTGACAGAGGCCCAGGTGGTTCTCAGAAACCGAGGATAGTTACAGAAGGCTTTGTGGTCTCAAGAGGTTCAAGTTTCAAAAACAGGGACTGTCTCCAGAAATTAGGAGCATCTGTTTACAAGCTATTGGGTCTCTCAAAATAGGAGAAGGAAGGACAGAGTGCAAATAAGGAAACCTTTGCACTAAATTCCCCTGAAGCCAGAAAGTTACACTATCTCTGTGCTTCTCTTACAAAGTTTGTGTGTACTGGAGGTGGAGGATAGGGGGAGGCCATAACTTTTGTATTACTAGTTTAATTCTACGATTTCTACACATTTTGTCCTGCTTATAGAAAATACTCACTTCCAAGGTAAATAAATGAGAGGGAGGATATCCTTGGATTAATTATTGGTTTTAAAAAATTATCCCAGGAGGTATTTGCCAGTACATTTAAGTGTTTAATTACATAACCATTATTCGAAAAGTATATAGTTTTATGTTTTAGAAATTGATTTTATTACCAGGAAAACCAAGTGTTTTTGTTTTTTTTTGTTTGTTTGTTTTTTTTGAGACAGAGTCTCACTCTGTTCCCTGGGCTAGAGTGCCGTGGCATCAGCCTAGCTCATAGCAACCTCAAACTCCTGGGCTCGAGTGATCCTTCTGCCTTAGCCTCCCGAGTAGCTGGGACTACAGGCATGAGCCACCATGCCCGGCTAATTTTTTCTATATATTTTTAGTTGGCCGATTACTTTCTTTCTATTTTTAGTAGAGATGGGGTCTCGCTCTGGTTTCGAACTCCTGACCTTGAGCGATCCGCCCACCTCGGCCTCCCAGAGTGCTAGGATTACAGGCCTGAGCGGTGGCCGAAAGCCAAGTTTTGTCTAAAAAAGTTAAGTAATTTTTTTACAACTTTTCTATGAAATCCCATTTATCAAAGCCTGAGAAAAAGACATGTTTATAAAGTGTCTATCTGAAACAGGCCACTTGATAGGAACTTGATAAACAATAGCTATTGCCATTCTCCTGGCAGATAAGCTCTTGTTGCCTCATCCAGTTAAATGTGAGATCCCTGGTTTCCATTTGCAGGTAGTCTCCCACTTCAGAAAAGTATTCACATGATCTGTCTCTCATCAAACTTTACTTATAGCTTTGATGAGTTTTGACTGAAAACATTCTATCCATAATCTTTAACTATAGCTAATCCTCATTATTCACAAATTCTGTGTTTGCAAATTTGCCTATTGCTAAAATTTATTTGTAAACCCCAAATCGATACGCTTTTGCAGTTATATTTGAACATATATAGGGTGGCAATATATTTGAGTCACCCTACACAAACATTGTCAGCTGAGGTTGAACAAGTTGACATTGTGCCTTGTTTCAATTCTCATACTGTAAGCAAGCGTCCTTTCCGTGGTCTATTTAATGTCATATTTTTCACTTTTTCTTTTTTTAGAGATGGGGGTCTTGTTATATTGTTCAGGCTGAACTTAAACTCATGGGCTCAAGTGACCCCACTTTAGTCTCCTGAGTAGCTGGGACCATAGGTGTGTCCCATCCTGCCCAGCCATCACATATTTTGCTTTTTTTGGTGATTTTCCTGTTTAAAGTGTTCCCAAATGTATTGCTAAAGTACTGTCTGCAGTTCCTAAGCACAAGAAAGCTGTGATGTGCCTTACAGAGAAAATACATGTGTTAGATAAGCTTCCTTCAGGCATGAGTTATAGGTCGTGAGTTCAATGCTAATGAATCAATACTAACTAATAAATAAGGTGTTTTTAAACAGAAACACACATAAAACACAGTTATGCATTCACTGGTTGATGAAAATGTTGTAATCAAAGGTTTGCAGATTATGGTGACTTTATAGAACATACGTATCACCAATAATGAGAATCCATTGTGAGAATGAACTGTATTTGGCAATGAATTTCTTCAGTGGAAAGTTGTTTTGTTTACAAATCACGTTGCAATGTGTTCTTCTATAAACCATATCTAGGAAAGCAGTCATTTTAAATTAAGAGTATAGACACAGACACAAAGAAGCTTCAAGGTGGAGACCATGGAAGTTACCACCTTCCTCTAGGCCCCTCCTTTCCTCAGCAGTTCTTTTTATAGCATCCATGACAGGTGGCCATTGTTTTCTGATTGAATGCTTTCCAGTGATGTACAGCTCATGTCACCAGGAAGTCCTGTCCACTGTGCCACAGTTCCAATATCCAAAACAGTCCTTTCCTGTGCGTGCCAAAATCTTCCTCTCCGTAATAGCCCTCCCGATGATTTTAGATCTGGACTCCAGAGCAAAATGGAATAAATCTATTCTCTCCCAGCACAACAACTCTTCAGCAAATCTCTCTTCTACAGGTTAAACAAACCCAATTCTCACATCTTTTCTTTAGAGAACATGATTTCTGCGCCTTTCCTGGATGTCTCCTAAGCAATTCTAATTTGTTAATGTGTGGTAGATTTTTCACGTGGTAATCTATATTTGAACACCTGAGCTGAATAGCACAGATCTGGTACCCCCTGTGACTTGGACACTGTTTTCTATTAACACATTCTGTTACATTCGGCACAT
>VBSM01001044.1:3582363-3592456 GCA_008086735.1 Cheirogaleus medius | reverse complement strand
CTAAATAGACCTAATGTTCCAAAATAGAACTCTTTCTCCCACATGTTCTTCTCCCAGTCTTCTCCATCTCAACAAATGTCACCTAGGGGTTATCCTTGAATCCTGTCTTTCCCTTATTCCTGTAGCTAATCCATCATCAAGTTCTCTTGGTCTCCAAAATGTCATTTGAATCTGTCGATTCGATGATCTATTTTACATCTTCGTTTCTACCACCCTAGTCTCAGCCACTATCATTTTACCTAGCCTACTCAAATAGCCCTTCACTGGTCTTTGCTTTCACTCAGCTGCTTTTTCAGTCCATTCTCCCAGTAGCTAGAATCACCTGTCAAAAATGAAAATGAAATCATGTTGATTGCCTGCTTAAAATCCTTTCATAGTTTTCCTATGTTGTGATAGCAGCTTTGTTGCTCTCTGTTGTAAAATTCAGAATCCTGCCTTATGTGTTCCTATATCATCTTCACCTCAGTTTCCACTCTTTCCTCTGGATGCTGTGGCTCTATCTTTCTTTTCCTCCAAAATACCAGGTTCTATCCTGCCTTAGGTTATTGTATTTGTTGTTTCCTCTGTTTGGAATGCTCTTCTTCCATCTCTTAGCAATGCTGGTACCTTCTCATCATTCAGGTTTCAGCTCCTCACATGGCCATTTCCCAGTTTCCCAATCATAGCACATGGCCAAATCTGAAGTTATGTTTATTTCTCTTGTTTTTTGCTATTTC
Organism: Cheirogaleus medius; assembly: GCA_008086735.1. Classification (NCBI taxonomy): domain Eukaryota; kingdom Metazoa; phylum Chordata; class Mammalia; order Primates; family Cheirogaleidae; genus Cheirogaleus; species Cheirogaleus medius. Next base: position 3,591,740 of record VBSM01001044.1, on the reverse strand, counting down.
CTCAGTAGAATGCAAGCTCTTTGGAAGCAGAAGAACCTTGTCTGTCTTACTCTTCACTATATCATCAAACATTGCCTGGCACATGCTAAGTGCTCAGTAAATTTTTGTGGGCTATATAAAATGTTTGATTCCTATAAACTTCTAAAGGGAAAAACTATGTTAAAAATTGCATTGTACTCAATGTAACACGTGATTCTGGACTGGCTCCTTTACCTCTCAAGTGCATTATTGGGATGCACTTGGCATGTCCCATTATTGGGACAATTGCAGGAACTTAAATGGGGTTTGACTGTTAGATGGTAGTATTCTGCCGGTGTTAATTTCCTGATTTTCATAATTATATTTTGGCTATGCAGAAGAAGGTCCTTGTCTATAGGAAATACACTCTAAAAGGGTTGGGGGTGGAGGGAGATGTGTTTTGTACTTGTCATTTTAAAAAGTTACATTGTTAATTGAGAGATGATCATGGACTTTGGTTTACAAATATGGTTCAAATCCTGGCTTTCTCATTGTGTGATCTTGAATGTATTATTTAGATTTTCTAAAGTAGAAATCATAATACCCATTTTGCAGTGTTGGGGAAGATTTAGTATAAGAGCATATGCCCAGCATAATGCTTCACACATAATACATTCTCAATAAAAGCTTCCTTATATTCTTTTAAAATTCAGATATTAAATTCTCTTATGTTCAGTGCTGTGACTTTCTTTATAATATAAACAAATACTTTTTTTGTGAATTGCTTCTATAGTAGTTGACAATATGGGACAAATATGCACCCAATATGTTATTTAAATCCTCAAATTAGAACTCTTGGGCCATATTCCATAGTATAATTTTTTTAATATGTTAAAACTGTATATTTTAAAAGATAAAAAGAGCCCCTTGAAGTTATTTCATTAAAATTAATTTATCTCAAAATATGCCACAATTAATTTCTAATTCCTTTGGAATTGTCAATGAATCTGTGGTATCTAAATGTCAATATTAGTTTTGTATTATTGATATAAAAGTACACAAAAACTGCCTTGCAAAATAAATCATGATTTATGATTGATAATTTCTCTCTTCCTTTGCTTATTCTCCATCAATGGACATGTTAATAAGTAAAAATAATGACTCGAAAGGGAGAAGTATTCAAAATGAACCATGAGCCTTTCATTAGTTATCACAGTTTATTTTAAATAATATAAAGTACTACACAAATAATGTTAACCTTGAAATTGCATGCTTCTATAATACCCCATTCCAGCACTTTAATCTTAATTGTCTTGTATTTCTACATATACTATAAACTCATAATTGTTACTATTTTTACTTTAAACAATAGTCTTTTAAAGACATTTGAATGTGAATAAATTTTTTAATAGGCTTTTTATATTTTCCAGATATTTACCTTTTCTGAGATTTTGTTCATTTCTGTAGATCTGGGGTTACATTTGGTGTCATTTTCCTTCAGCCTAAAGAACAACTTTTATCCTTGTTAGTATAGTGGTAAGTAAACCCCTACTTTTAGCATTTTTTTGTAGTAAGTCTGCTAGAGACAAATTCTTTCCACTTTTGTCTCTTTGAAAATATCCTTATTTCATCTTTGTTTTTGAAGGATACTTCCCCTGGATATAGAATTCTGAGTTGATAGTTTTGTTTTTTCTTTTGACACTTGAAAAAGATTCTGTTGTCTTCTGATTTTCATTGTTTCTAGTGAGAAATCAGCCATTATTCTTATTGTTTTTCCCAGTATATACTTGGTCTCTTTTCCCTGGTTGCTTGTTACTCCCTCCCTTCCGGGTAGGTATGGGTTTCTTTGTATTTATTCTGCTTGGAGTTCATTAAGTTTCTGGATCTGTGGGTTGGTGTTTTTTTTATCCATTTTGGAAAATGTTCTGTCCCATTATCTCTTCTTATACTTCTGCCCCGTTTTCTGAACCTTGACGTGCATTCTCTGCTTTTCAGCCTAGCTCCCAGCTTTTCAGACTGTTGGGAAATTTTCTTTGCTTTCCATTTTCACCCAACATTTTCCTTATCTTGTGTTTTTGCACTAATTCTTTGACCCAGCCTTAGAAAGAATACTATCTTACATTCTGTGAAGACTCAGAATGCCTGAGGCGTTTATCTCTTGCTTCTTGTCCTGCCTCCCTCCTTCATAGGGCAGCTGCCTGGGACCAGACCGATGGAGGCCTGTTGCTTTAGAGCACTCTCAGCTTTTCCCCCTTGCTCTTAGACTTTTGTACTCTGTGAAGACCCACAGGGAACAGTTGGCAGGAGGGGCTTGTGGCAGGGCCTTTTCTGAATTCTAATTTGTTACTCAAGTCTACATTCTGCCATTAAAAGTTCATTATAAGATTTGGCTGGGTGCAGTGGCTCACGCCTGTAATCCTAGTACTCTGGGAGGCTGAGGCGGGAGGATCACTCAAGGTCAGGAGTTCGAAACCAGCCTGAGCAAGAGCGAGACCCTGTCTCTACTAAAAATAGAAAGAAACTAATTAGACAACTAAAAATATATAGAAAAAATGAGCCGGGCATGGTGGCACATGCCTGTAGTCCCAGCTACTCGGGAGGCTGAGGCAGGAGGATCGCTTGAGGCCAGGAGTTTGAGGTTGCTGTGAGCTAGGCTGACACCACTGCACGTTAGCCTGGGCAACAGAGTGAGACTCTGTCTCAAAAAAAAAAAAAAAAAAGTTCATTATAAGTTTAGCTGGTTTCTACTTGATCTTGTCAGTGGAAAATTCGTTGTTCTTCTGCTACTTCGCCAGGAATGAGATTAGGCATGGTTTTGTCTCTTCTGAAGGGCGTGATGTTTTCTGGAATTTAGCTTATTTAGATTCCTTTGCATCCTTAGCTCTCTGATGGATTTTTTAAATACTGTGATTTTTGTAGTTTTTCCAGCTTGTTTTGGTTTATAGGGTGAGCGTATTAGTGTTGCAACTTTCTACATTCTGATCAGAGGTGGAAATCCTGATCCTCTTATTAAAATTTGAGGGCTAGAGGAGACCATAGAAGTCATGTAGTTTAGCTACCTTCTTGACTAGTTTTGATATCTAGTCTGTGAAGTTTTGATACTCCAATATGGATAACTTATGGTAAATAGGAAGTAGAGGTGAGCAACAAAATAAATACAGTGACATGTATTTTATAATGGCATGTATTTTATGCTGGCTTTTTAAATGGTCAAAGGCAAATGAATGCCACCTTTGTTAAAATGTATTTAGACAAAGGTTCAGACAATTTAAGAACAGAAGTTGGTAGAAGAGGAATGTTTTGTTTTGTTTTTAAATTGGATACTTTGCTAGAAGCCATGTAATGATCACCTTTGACTTTGAAAGTTTGTCTCTGTCCCTAAGCATAGTTACTGATACTAGGCAAAGCCTGTTAGGGTTTGATGTTTTAGTTTTAACATTCCATCTCTTCCTAGGTTCGTTTATTCACTGATGCTAGTTCATGCTACCGGTCTGCCGGAGGTCCAAATCCTGAAAGAGAGGTCCCTGATAACTCTTAGGGCCACCTTACATTAGGAGAAAGGGCTTTGTCAAGAATGCATATGAGCAAAAAAAAAAGAGAATGCATATGAGCAACCTAAGCTGTAGCACTTGGCCTTCTCAGCCTTAGAAACTTAGCTTTGATGAAAGTTTGAGACATGACCTCAGGGAAGGGTTAATTTGCTGTAACAACACCTCTCTTTGCCAGTTTTAGGAGACAGTGCTAGGTGAATATAAGAAGAGCTCAACCTTTTCCTTCTCTCCAAAAGCAACTGGGTTTTTGGCTGAGAAGATATGAGGCTGGCTGGATTTCCATTAACTCAAATTACTCACTTGACTCTGAAGAAGAGCAAAATAGGCAAGAGCCTTTTGGGGGGAGGAGTTTTGTCAGTGAGTGTAAATAGACCAGATGACCCATATCTGCATTTAACCTGAGAAGCAGCAGAGTGGAAAGTAGAAGAGAAAACCAGAAAAGTAACCTTATGTCTTTATCTCAAACTTGCTTTGCACATCCAGACATCCTTTCTGACATAGGCCAAGTCATTCCTGGATAAAAAGAAAAAGAAAATCCCATTTCTATAGAATGGGAGATAGGACAGAATGAAGCTGTTTATGTATGTATGTATGTATGTATTTATTTATTAATAGAGACAGGGTCTTGCTCTGTCACTCAGACTGGAACTCACTCCTGGGCTCAAGGGGTCCTCCTGCCTCACCCTCCTGAGTAGCTGGGATTATAGGTGCAAGCCACTATGCCCAGCTAATTAAAATTTTTGTGTGTGTGTGTCTGGAGATGGGGTCTTGCCCTATTGTCCAGGCTGGTCTTGAACTTGCCTCAAGTGATCCTCCCGTCTTAGCCTCACAAAATGCTGGGATTACAGGCATGAGCCACTGCACCTAGCCAGTTACTTTTTTCTTTCTCTTGCATTTTATAACTTTATACACTTAGGCTTGACTCACAGTACCTGTATTTCTTTTGGCATGAGGGGATAGACCAGGTGACAGAGAGCTGGGGTAATTTGGAGAAGAGAGGAATGTTTGAGGAGACAGCTGTGGCTAATGAAGTTTCAGTTTATTACTGCCTTATAAACTTAGGAAGCTGGTACCTAGCCTGGACATGATAGAGAGCTTTTACTTCCATGTTATGGTAGGTGACTGAAAGAAGACCACAGGTAAAGCAAAAAGCCAACTTTATTCTTATAAATTATTCTCTGTGTTTCATTTATTCACCAAATTGTTAAAAAGAACCAACATTGTATCAGCTAATTTAAACTTAATTAATGATCCCTCTCCAAACAACATAGAATCAGCACTCTGGTTGGTAGGAATGGGTAACATTTATTTGGAGGCAGAGAAATTGGCAAGATGCTGGAAAGAGTCATTTTAAGTTACTTTTCCTCCTTTGAAGTATGTGGAATGTACACAAAGAATATGGAGTCCTAGTTTTATACTGGGTCTAAGCCTTGAACTTTGTTTTTTTGAGATTAAGCATAAAAGATACTGGAGGAAATGATAATTGATGGGACATTTCTACAGATCACTGATGTGGATAGAGGATGCTCTGACTAGTAATCTGCTGGTCCAGTTGAGTTTTACCTGTATGCTTTAGTCATGCCAGGGAGCTCCACCATGAATGATGTGAAAGGTGAAAGTGATTGGAGAGATCAGACTTTGGAATATAACTGCTACAAGAGTCAAAGTGATAAGGAGGAAACAGTTTTCTCTCTAGGGTCACTAAGAGTGAGCATGGGAGGCCTCTGCCTTTTATGGCTGCCAGAGACCACATTCTGTTCTCTGACCTGTCAGATCCCCCAGTGTGTAGGCTGTCATAGCATCCTCCAGCATTCCTTGGTACTTACTACTTGTCCCCTTTGCATTTCCTACTTTCCTGTTGTTTTTTATTGTCTCCAGTCTGTGAGGGCAGAGCCCAAGTCTGTTTTTACTCACCATTTTATCCCCATTGCCTAGTATATTGACTGACACATAATAGATACTTAGCAAATACTTGCTGAATAAAGCGTGACTGAACTGGAAACATTTATTGGACCACTTTATTGATGTGGAGGTATAGCATTACCCCCAATTTACTGATTAAGGTGGGCTTACTTTCCAAGCTCCTGGCTAAAAAGGTACTGCAACAGCATTTGGTGTAGTGGATATTAAAGGATTCTGAAGAATACTACTCACAGAGGAAAGAGGCAAAATCTCCAAACAAGCACTGTCATTATAAATGTTGGGTTTTTTCCCTCCCAGAGGTTTTATTGGTGTATTCCCTACGTGTAGTGGGATTACAGTTTTGTTGGTAAAAATTACTTTCTCTCTTTAGAATTCTATTCTTCATCATCCTGAGTCATAGTGCAGTTCTCAGCCTAGGCACAAGCTCCTACCTTCCGTACTATCAGTTTTTACCCACTCTCTACTGACCAGTTGCTGAGATTTCTGAAAAGGCACTCTCATCGTTGCAGTTGTTTCTGGTTTGTGACAGTTCTTGGTCTCACTGAAATTTAAAGGGGGCATATATGCATGGAAGTCTTGAGTTAGGATCTCTTATTCTCATAGCTTTCTCTAATAATCTGGCTATAATTCCTACATTAGTGCTATTCTATCAGATAATAGTGATGTCGTTTTTTGGCAAAGCATTATTTGTGCTCAAATAGGTTGCTCTGTTAGTGAACTAAAAGCTTAAGAGTGAACTTAAGAGATTTTACTATACTTATTTCATTTGTCTATAAAACTGACTTTAAAATGTTTATCAAAAATGGCAATATACGTAACTGTAATATTTGTACCCCCATAATATGCTGAAATAAAAAAAAGAAAATTAAAAAAAAATGTTTATCAAAAATGTAAAACCTGACTGAGCTTTGAGGAACTGTCTACATTAAGGCAAGAAGGTGGGTATGAACATTCTATTTTAGGTGGAGACTAGAAATATAAAATTTTGGAAATACTGGAGGCTTTGAAAAATACTGGTTTTCCTAGGGTATTTGCTGGTTAACAGGAAGAATCAAGATGTGTACAAACAGAAAAAATTTGGGGAGGGGGTAAGACATTGCAATATTATTAATTAAAGCCCTTTAAAAATCTGAAACTTTGTTTTGTTTTATTAACCAATACAAAATTTTATTTTTATTATTTATCTCCATAATTACATTAGCTAGATCACATAATAACATTGAAAAATACACTGGCTAAAGACCAAAGAGAGACTAATGCCTCAATTGGATAATAGCAAATGATAAAATATTTTTTAATTCAAAAGTTCATTCACAAGCTTTAATTTTTAAATGTTTTACTACAAATAGACTGGTAAGCTACAGAATTTTTAGGAGTCTTTCTTTTCTTGGCTGAAGAAGCAGACAAAAACTTTCAGACAAAAGAAGCCATCTATCTCTATTATAGTAAAACAAAGAAAGCTTTTATGCTATTAATGTCCTTCACAATATTTAAAGCAGATACAAGAAGAGTTCCTATTTATTAAAAGAACAGGGATAGTAGATACCAATTTTTATTAAATAAAGCTGTTTCTTTTCTATTGGACAATAAATAGAGTTTATTGAGGGCCAGAATCCTATCTTTTTTGCTCATGTCTGTTTTGCTCCTGCCTCGCATATAGTAGAGTTGCTCAATATTTATATATTAAATGAATGAATGAATAAATTAGTGGTTTTAGGTTATATTTTTCTGCCTAAGATGTCGTCTGTTTTTTGTTTTGTTTTGTTTTGTTTTGTTTTTTGGGACAGAGTCTTGCTCTGTTGCCTGGGCTAGAGTGCCGTGGCATCAGCCTAGCTCACAGCAATCTCAAACTCCTGGGCTCAAGCGCTCCTCCTGCCTCAGCCTCCCAAGTAGCTGGGACTATGTGCCACCACACCCGGCTAATTTTTTTTTTCTATATTTAGTAGAGATGGTGGATTCTGGCTCTTACTAAGGCTAGTCTCAAACTCCTAAGCTCAAGTGATCCTCCCACCTTGGCCTCCTAGAGTGCTAGGATTACAGGCATGAGCCACCATGCCCAGCCTTTGTTGTCTGGTTTTATTAGAAATTCTGACCACCTTAGTTTTCATAATGTCTCATATCTGGTATTCTCATATCTGGATACAGACATCTGCAGATTCAAGGATTAGGCCATTAAGAAACTGAAAAAGCAAGTTGCACTTATTTATCCAGGCTGTCTAGGGAACCATCTACTGGATTTGAGGCATTTTTTCCCGCCCTTGTATAGGATATTTTTAATATCATGAAATATTTCAAGTGTACAGGGACCAATAAAATGAATATATATGTACTAACCAGCTCTATAAGATTCTAGTAATCTGCCATACTTGTTATTTTAAAAGAAATAACACATTAAAACACAAAGAAATGATTGTAATCTTTTTCCTCATTACTTCAAGGTAATCATTATCATGAATTTGGTATTTGTCAATCTCATGTTTTTTAAACTTTTGTTGATTCTGTATGTACTTATAAAATGGTGTTATTTTGCATGTTTTTGGACCTGATATAACTTGTTTCAACATGCACATTTCTATTTGCAGTTTGCATTTTAAATGTATTTTTGGAGATTTCAGCCATCTCCATTCATTTTTACCTACTGTATTCTGCTATATGAATATAACTCATTTATCTGTTCTCCTATTTTTGAAAGTTTAGATTGTTTTGAATTTTTTCATTACCAAAAAAGAGCATTTGTATGTTTATTTGCAAACATTTCTGTAAAGAGTTTACCTTGAAGAAAAATGGCCAGATTATAGAGTGTGCTATTTATTATATTTATTCATTTATTTATGCCAAATTGTTCTGAAGTTCTTTTACTAATTTTAACTCCCCCCAGTATTGTGGGAACATTCCTGTTTTTCCACATTCCTCCTCAGACGTGATGTTAACATACTCTAAAAATGTTTTTCCAATCTGAAATATTATCTTAAGGTAATTTGATTTTGTTCTGACTATCAGTGATGATAAATAGGTTTCATAGGTTTATTCATTGTTAAAGTTTACACTTATAAATTGAAATAGCATATTCTGCAGATTTATTTGTGCTGCCAGATTTTTGTTCGGTATTTTGGAGTTCAGTATTTTTGTTCAATATTTTGGATATTGATAGGCAGAGTAAATAAATAAACATTCTCTTTAACAAACTAACACATTGGAGGCTTGCTATATGTTCTTTTAGAAAAATGTTACCTATGTTTTACCCCTCCAAAAACTCCAGAGTTCTGTAAAAATGTTATGAACCTTCCCATACTTGTTGGTATCTCAGAAATGGCATATCCTAATGAGCCTAAGTGTTGTCAAGAATCTGGTGTAGTGAGATCTGGAGCCTGGGCTAACACCTGCAAATTGCTTACTTTTCTTTTGAGACAGAGTCTTGCTGTCTCACTGGGTAGAGTGCAGTGGCATTGGGCTCAAGCAATTCTCCTGTCTCAGCCTCCTAAGTAGCTGGGACTACAGGTGGGCATCATGATGCCTAGCTAATATTTGTATTTCTAGTAGAATAAGGGTCTCGCTCTTGCTCAGGCTGGCTTTGAACTCTTGAGCTCAATCCTCCCGCCTCGGTCTCCCAGAAGGCTAGGATTACAGGTGTGAACCACCTTACTTGGCCAGTAAGCGATTCTTGATTAAGGGTAATTTGTCAGTTAATGACTATAATAAGTTTACTGCACCGGTAGTAGTTTATTGCTAAATGCCCAGTTTGTGTCATTTTTACAAATTTGAAGAAAAGAGTATTTCCTGCAGTGCTGACTCTTCCTTTTTCTCTTCCCCCAGGTTGTAGCAGAGTAAGATGGACGGTAGCTTTGATTGTGATTGTGGTGAGCTGGAGCCACCTGATCACTAACAAAAGACATCTTCTGTTAACCAACAGCCGCCAGGGCTTCCTGTTGAAATATATAGCAACAA
>VBSM01001044.1:3569277-3581076 GCA_008086735.1 Cheirogaleus medius | reverse complement strand
CTGAAGACTTGGTGCTGAAGATAGGTGACTTTGGTCTTGCACGGATCATGGATCCTCATTATTCCCATAAGGTATGTGAAAAAGCAGCTAATACCTTTAAACTGGATGTACATAATCAGAAATAGGTACTTCCTTTCTATGTTGTGTCAGAATTTTTAGTTAGTCGTATTAAAGTGTACATAATGCCTTTTTTTCTGATACGTATCAGCTTTCATTCATAATCTCCCTGTGTTTGAAATGAAGATGGAGTGGGATCCTAATTAAATAAAAGTTCCTAAAGTATATGAATATTTATTATAATGAAGTTCTGAAGTATATGGTTAGGCATTATAAATGAACTTCTCCCTTAGTTATTTGAAAGTGGAATATATTATCTGTTTGGAGCAGGATTGTGGTCCTATTTGAAAGTAATAGAGGATACTATTTCAATTTTTAGGTGTTTTTGTGTTTTATTATTTTAAGAGACAGGCTTGCTGTTGCCCAGGCTGGCCTCAGGCAGTTCTGCCTCAGCCTCCCAGGTAGCTGGGACTATAGGTGCATCCTACTGTGCCCAGCTTAAGTTGTCTTTTGTCCCTTTGAGTCTATACTATTCACTTATGCTTTGTTAAACAAACCTAATTTGGTTTGAACTCTGAATTCACACAATTGACAGTGAGTATAGCCAAAAGGATTCATACCAACTTTCCCTTAGATAGCAACTTGCCTTCTTCTTATAAGAATTTAATAACATTTTTCAAGCTGAACCCTGGTCTTTTAGTTTTCAAATGAAATCTTATGGGGACCTTGATATTTAAAATAGAAAATTGGAGCTGCTTTGGTTGTAAAGAACCCCTGGGACCCCTGTGATACCTGCTTGCTTTCCATAGCATGTGTCTAAAACAAATCTCCATTCATACGTATCATCTCACATTCAGGATATTTTTACTTATTAAAACACTTTTTTTTTTTGAGATAGTCTTGCTCTGTAGTCTCTGCTAAAGTGCAGTGGTGTCATCATAGCTCACAGCAACCTCAAACTCCCAGGCTCAAGTGATCCTCTTGCCTCAGCCTCCCGAATAGCTGGGACTACAGGCTTCTGCCATCATGCCTGGCTAATTTTTTCTATTTTTAGTAGAGACGGGGTCTCATTCTTGCTCAGGCTGGTCTTGAACACCTGGCCTCAAGCGATCTTCCTGCCTTGGCCTCCCAGAGTGCTAGGATTATAGGTGTGAGCTGCCACACCTGGCCTCAAAAAATTTTTAACATAGAAAATGAATACTAAGCTGAAATGGATAACCACGTCTTTTTTATGGGTGAGAGTGAAGTATTGTGAATAGAACAGTGAACTAAGATAAGAGTTATACTGTCAAAAATTGACTTCCATTTGTATATTCCAACTAGCTATATTACCTTAAGCAGATCCCTTAATCTCTGAGTGTTATCACACCTGTAAAATGGAGTTAATATCTACCATCATAGTTTCCTAGGGTGGTTCTGTGGATGCAATAAGGATACATATATGTATGTATGTGTTTTCATCAAATGCTTTGTAAATATGAAGTAGTAGAATAGATCGATTATGAATGGGGTATATAGTAGAGCCAGGTCCCCTGGGTTGTCAGTAAGGAAGGTGGCACTGGTTTATAAGTAGCACCTCTGTCTTTCTCTGACTTGAAGCATATCTGCTCCTTATCCACTTCGGTACCGCGCTCACCGGCTGCGAAACCTTGCCCACAGCTGGCACTCATAGTCCCCCACGATAGTCTGTGCTGTGCATTGACGACGAATCTGTTTTGCTCTTGTGTGATGAGAAAAGCTTTAAACTTGCAGGCGTTCTCAAACTACGTCCCGCCGAGGACATTTATCCAGCCCGCCGGGTGTTTTGCCCTTTTTGTTTTTTTACTTCAAAATAAGATATGTGCAGTGTGCATAGGAATTTGTTCATAGTTTTTTTTTTTAAACTATAGTCCGGCCCTCCAACGGTCTGAGGGACAGTGAACTGGCCCCCTGTTTAAAAAGTTTGAGGACCCCTGCTTTAAAGCACTGAAAGCTTGTTTTACTTTACAGGCAGCTTTACTTGTAATGTAAATCAGAATAAGTAACATATACATATATGTTTCATTACATTATTTTTAAATGTTCACAATTTTATTTTGATAAATGAAAAATTAGAAAAGTCATATCACGGCTGTCAGCTAAAGTCGATGCTTGGCTTGTGCCTTCATATCATGGCTGTCGGCTAAAGTTGCTGTGCACGTTCATCTGTGGCTATCGACTGTGGCTATCGATGCTGGTACCGAAGTGGTTAATTATCTTAGGACTTGGAGTGAAAAATAGCTCATCTTCTGAAAATGTGTGGCCTAGAGTTAACACTATAACTGATTAGAGTTGTATATTATAAATTCTTATATTTTGGTCAGCAGACTTCCCGTGAACATCATCTAGGTGGCTTATCCCAGGGGGAGTTTAACTCTATTCAGCCTCAAAAGTATAAGAACCTTGAAAATAGGCTTAGAAACCAAGTCTCATTTTAGGATTTAACAGTTGCTGTTTTGGGTTTTTGTTTGTTTTTTTAAGATCAAGGATTCTTTAGTGAATCAAGTTTTATGTACGGTTCTTTAGCGAAAGTAAAAAACAATTAATGTTTGTTTTTGTTTTAGGGTCATCTTTCTGAAGGATTGGTTACTAAATGGTACAGATCTCCACGTCTTTTACTTTCTCCTAATAATTATACTAAAGCCATCGACATGTGGGCTGCAGGCTGCATCTTTGCTGAAATGCTGACCGGTAAAACTCTTTTTGCAGGTTAGTATTATGTGGGAAAAAAATCATCCCAAAGAGAAATAATTTTGCATACATCTATGAAGCAAGATCTTAATAAGATTTAAAACAATGTAGGATGGTCAGGAATATTAAAATGAAAAGGTAAAATGGTGTTTTTATTATTCAAAAAATTAAGAAAACTTATTTACAGATTGACTAAATTGGTCATTTCATAAATTACCAGAACTTTTTGTTTTGTAGATACTGTCTCATTTTGTGGATCCATAATACTTGATAATCTGTTAAAGGATACCTGAGTTTCATAATTCTATGTTTGTCACTGCCTGGTGAAATTTTTTTAAGCTATTGTTGAAAATCCCACAAATTTTTCTCAGTCCCCCATCGTCCTTGTTGCCTGACTGCTGTGACCTTTCAGAAATAACCAAACAAGTAGTTTTTTGTTAAGTTTGGTGCTATGAAGGTGTCTAAAGAAGTGTGAGACAGAGAACTTCGTCAAGATGAGATGAATAATCCATAAAAAATGTCATACATCGTAAGGCAAAGTATGAGTTTGTATAAAATTATTTAGCACAAACTGTAAGAGCCATAAACTTAGGCTACATCAGGGATAGCTGGAATGGAAGGCATAATGGAGTCAAAATTTTTCACTATATAGGATGAGTGAAGAATTTTGATTGGGGAAAGAAAATGTGTTATCTATTTAAGGGTACCCATATAAATAAAGGCATAAGCCTGGTACATTTCTGAATCTGAGAAAAGTTCCATGAAAACAAGGTGTCAAATAATGAAGATATATATGACTAGTTAAGATGGGGCCAGAATACTTAGAAAGTCTCTTAGAAAGCAGGGAGAGGACTTTCCATTTGGAAGACTAGGAAATAGTAGGGTAACTGTAGATTTTTTAGTTGGGGAAGTGATTTGATTGTGATTTACATATTTTTTTTTTTAGTCTTCTGACATTACTTTTTTTCTCCAGAAAAGTATGGCCCTCCCACCATTCTCAGATTGTGCTAAGAGCAGAAGGAAGGGATTGAGGCAGTCTGTTTATAAAAGAAAGATTAGGGTGCATAGGAGAGCATTGTTGAAGAAAGGACAGTATGCATAAATACCCTTAAGTATGTTTTTAATGCCAATACTTGTTACAACATTTATTATCTTATAGTTTCTGTGAGTCAAAATTTGGAAATGGCTTAGCTGGATGGGTGGTTCTAGCTCAGGTTTTCTCAGTCAAGATGTTGATCAGGGCTGTAGTCACCTGAAGGCTCAACTTGGGCAGGAGGATCCACTTCTAGATAGCTTAGTTCTAAGAGGCCTCAGTTCTTCACCATGTGGGCTTCTCCATAGGATTGCTTGAGTGTCTTCACAATATGGCAGCCTTTCTCTAGAAAGGGCAAAACAAAGATCCAAAAGAGAGCAAGGAGAAAAAGCAAATATAATTCACATACCATACAATTCATCCCTTTAAAGTGTATAGTTCAATATTTTTTGGTGTATTTACAGGGTTGTTTAACCATCACTGCAATCTAGTTATTTTTCCTCCTAAAAGATCCCTGTAACTATTAGCAGTCACTTCCCATTTCCCCCTTTCACTAACCTACTTTGTGAGTTTGCCTATTCTGGACATTTCTTGTAAATGGAATCATAGAACTTTTGGCCTTTGGGACAGACTTCTTTCACATAGCAGTATTTGGGGGTTCATCCATATTGTGGCACATATTAGTACTTTTTTATGGCCAAATAGTATTCCACTGTATGGATATACAACATGTTATTTATCCATTCATCAGTTGATGCACATTTCGGTTTCCACTTTTTGACCGTTATGAATGCCGCTTATGAATATTTTGTGTACAAGTTTTTGCTTGAACATGTTTTCAATTCTCTTGGAGATATATATATATATAGAAGTGGAATTGCTGGGTCATGTGATAACTATGTTTAACTTTTTGAAGAACAGTTTTCCAAAACAGTGGCACTGTTTTACATTACCATCAGCAATGTATGAGGGTTCCAGTTTCTCCACATTCTCACCAACACTTATTTGAAATGTCTTTTTGAGTATCACCATTCCTAGTGGGTACAAAGTAATATCTCATTTTGTTGATTAGCATTTCCCTAGTAACTAATAATGTTGAACATCTTTTCATGTACTTATTGGCCATTTTTATATCTTTGGAGACTATCCAGAGCCTTTGCCCAATTTTTAATTTGGTTACTTGTCTTTCTATTAAGTTGTAAAAGTTCTTTATATAATTCTAAATACAAATCCCTTATCAAGATATGATTTACATGAATTTTCTCCCATCCTGCAGTTGTCTTTTCCTTTCTTGATGTCTTTTGGAAAAGATTTTAATTCTGATGAAGTCCAATTTATCTTTTTTATTTTGTCACTTTTGCTTTTGGCATCATATCTAGAAACCATTGCCTAACCTAAGGTCATGGATATTTATTCCTGTGTTTTCTTCTAAGAGTATTATAGTAATAGTATTAACTTTTACATTTAGATATATCATTTTGTGTTAATTTTTGTGTATATAGGGGTCCATCTTCATTATTTTGCATTGTGGATAACCAGTTGTCCACCATTTGTTGAAAAGATTCATATGTTTTTGTGACTTAGTCTGAGAAGTTACATACTGTCACTTCTGCTTTATAGTGTTAGAAGTGACCAAGGGGAGGGGAGTTGGATTCTACCCTTTGAAAGGACAAGTATCAAAGAATTTGTGGACATATTTTAAAGCTACCACAATAATTAATCAGAAAAGCAAAAATTTAAGTCTAATAATTTAAGTTTAATAATTTAAAATCATTAGGTCATGCTCCAAGTCATAGAAATGGGGGCGGGGGTCAGTACCTACTGCTGCATTGATTATACAAAGGTACTTAATGTATTTTAAAATGTTCATACGGCACATTGAGACATTGTTCAGGTATAATAAGTAGATTTTTAAAAAACCTAAGTAGCATAATTTTTATCTTAAATCCATATAAACTTAAACATTTAATTAATAGGAATTGCTTGTGAAATGATTTGAAAGATCTAGGTTGTCATTTCTTTCTTGTTACCAGATGCCTTATTGGTGTCTTGGTGAACCATTCAATAAAAGCAGCGTGAAGGGAGATCTAAGTGATTATTAGGTATAAGTTGTAAGTGGACAGAGCAACAAAAAGCAAGGACTAAGCATTCATTGGAAACTGGTATATTTTTAACCTATAAGGAGTGGCCTAGTCTTACTTTCTGTTGTGCATCCGTATTGTCCCTGCGGTGCTCCTATCCCAGGTCAGACCTTTGCTCTAGCACTTTTTTCTCTTGTATCTTCATTTTATCCCTTCTATTAATAGATTTTTATCAGTATTCAAACATTGATATGTTTCCAATCTTACAAAATAAAACTCTCTCTGGACCCCACATCCTTTCAACTACTGCACATATTCCTGGACTCTGAAAGTCAAGCTCCTCAAAAGAAGTGTGCATTCTTGCTATTAATGCTTCTACTTCCATTGTCTCCAGTCAGGCTTTGTACTCTACCAAAAAACTGCTCTTGTCAAGATCACCGGTGATCTTCATAGTGCTGACGCCCTGATCAATTCCAAGTCCTCATTTTGAGCCATCTCCATTTGTTATCTTTGCCTCCCTCTTGGAGTACTTCTGTACACCACTGTCTTGAATTCTTCTCTCTCCTCAGTGACCCTTTTTCCAGCCATCTTTCCCATTTTTTCCCTTTACTCTTGTGTCATTTGGTCCTTGGACTCTTTTCTAGCTTCACTTACTCCCTGGGTAATCTCATTCTTTTTCATTACTTTAAATACCATCTATATCTGATCTTAACTCTTAATATCTCCACTTGGATATCTAATAACATCTCAAATTTAACCTATCCAGAACTGAGCCCTTGATATTTCTCCCTCATAGTCTTCCTCATCTTAAACCAGCACCTCCATTTTTCAGTTGCTCAGGCAAAAATCTTGTCGTCTTTCACTTCTGTTATAAGTGTGCTCCTCCTTCATCAAGACTCTAACTGCTTGTTATTATCTCTGTTACTACCCTCTTCCCCCAGTCCAGTCAGCCATTATATGTCTTCCATTCTAATGCAAGACCTTCTAACTGGCTTTCCTGTTTCAGTATTTGCTCTCTGTAGGTTAGTTACCACATAGCAGCCAGAGTAGTCCTGTTAAAACATTAGTCAGATCATGTCATATCTCTGCTCAAACTGTGTAATGGCTTCCCATCAAACCTCAGGGTAAAGTGAGCCCTTGTGTGTTCTCATACCAACTCTGACTTCATCTCCTGCTACTCGTCTAAATTGCTGTTTCTTGAATGCACCACACCCATTCTCTCCTTTGGGCTTTTTCCTAGAACTCCTTTTCTCCTCTCTGAATGTTTGGTGTATTCCAAATATTCATAAGCTTCTTAGTGAGGCCTTCCTTGGTCATTCTTCTTATAAATTAGCAATCCTCCTATTCCTAACCGTGCTGTCTGTCCCCCTTAGCTTACTCTATTTTTCTTCATAGCATTTATCACCATTAGATGTACTATTTGTTTACAGAATTATCTGCCTTTGTCCACAAGATTGTAAACTCCATAAAGGCAGGGATTTGGTCTGTTTTGTGTCACAGCTATAGTCCTGCTCATTCATAGGAACTCAAAAATATTTGAATGTTGAATTTCTAGAAATTAGCAAAAAGGCAAATGGAATTTTTTTTTTTTTTTAACAGGTTTAGTGTAAAATTTCCCCTTTTCTTTAAAATGCTAACTGAGCCCTAACACATAACTATAAAACTTTTACAGATCTAGTCCTACAGATGTTAAGCATTGTCTCCAAAGTTATAGCCAGTTAAAGTCAGTTCCCTACGGAAACATAGTAGCTAAAACTAAATATGTCAGTGAGCAGACATTGAAATAGATACGCTTTTAAGTAGATTGATGATATTCAAAGCAATGAAACCTGCTGATTGATTCAATTGAAACTATTTTACTCTCACTGATTATAGTATTTAAGTTATTTTAGTATGTTTATTGCCAAATAAGTAAATATTGAGGAATGTATTTATGTTGTATTTGGTGTTTTTTAATCTCAGGTGCACATGAACTTGAACAGATGCAGCTGATTTTAGAATCTATACCTGTTGTACATGAGGAAGATCGTCAGGAACTTCTCAGTGTAATTCCAGTTTACATTAGAAATGACATGACTGAGCCACACAAACCTTTAACTCAGCTGCTTCCAGGAATTAGTCGAGAAGGTATTGTGACTGAAGTAACCGTCATGTTAATGCCTGTGTGTGTAGGAAAGCTTTAGCTTTTTATCTTTAGATATGTAGCTTTCTCTGCAATAACCTTTAGACACTTCAACTCACTTTTTTGAGGGTCCTGGCACTTAGACTGTTCCTTTGAATAATTTTCCAGATTTCAGAAAGTGTGCCCCTCTCTCTCGTGGTTCTAATGAACCCTTTTACTCTTCTAGCTTTTGCCTCTGATTACCTGCTATAGGTAAGCATGTTGAGTTACTAGCTGTTGCTAAACTGGAGTGGAGTTCTATGAGCATTATATAAATATGGGTATGAATATGAATGTGATTTAAATGTGAAGGAAAGATCTTAAGGGCAAGGAAGAAATAGAGGAAAGAGCAAATATGGTATGTGTGACTATGTATTAAGAGCATTACAGCCGGGTGCGGTGGCTCATGCCTGTAATCCTAGCACTCTGGGAGGCAGAGGCGGGAGGATCGCTCAAGGTCAGGAGTTTGAAACCAGCCTGAGGAAGAGTGAGACCCCTTCTCTTCTAAAAAAAATTAGCTAGATGACAAAAATCTGTATAGAAAAAAAATTAGCCAGGCATGGTGGCACATTGCCTGTAGTCCCAGCTACTCAGGAGGCTGAGGCAGAAGGATCGCTTTGAGCCTAGGAGTTTGAGGTTGCTGTGAGCTAGGCTGATGCCACGGCACTCTAGCCTGGGCAACAGAGTGAGACTCTGTCTCAAAAAAAAAATCATTCTCTTGTCAATCAAAAAGATGGGAATAGTTTTTAGAAACTTTCTCTTAATTATACATCCATTTATATCACCTGCTTTGATCATTATGTGGTTCAAGTTAGTATATATCAAAGTGTTTTAAAAAGTAGCAAGTATTTTGAAAATAGGCACTGAATGGCAAAACCATGGTGGTTTTTTCCCCTTCAAATATACTTCTAATTCCTATAAATGCCTAAATGAAAAGGAAGCTGCTGTATTTAATTTCAGCAGATTTCTTTTTCAATAGTTTCACATTCCTAACTAGTCTGAGTCTGTTTTCACAATTGCATTCCATTGTTCTCTTGCTCCTAACCTTGGACCCACTGTCATAACATCCATGTTCATAAGTTAACAGCAGTCATATCACATTTGATTATGCCTTAGAGTCATCTGTGGGAGCTCTTTGAAAATGCAGACCATTAAGTCAGAATTGGGAGGTGGGTGTCTGCATTTTTAAAACCCTCTATAGAGGTATGATTCCTCGGGGATAATCTGGTTCTGCTTCAGTGTCATTGTCACTATTGTAATATCTTACCAAAAGGATATTGTTGTTGAAGCATTTCTCTTGCTAAATAATGCTATTGAATCTTCCCTTCCCTATACTCAATAGGGTAGAGAACCATGTCTCACCCAGCTTTGAATCAAACTGAGTATTTGGCCAATAGCTGGGATTTATTCATGTCTTTCTTTGATAATGGATTCATTAAATTAACTGTTGAGCAAAGATCCTTGGTGGTCACCTGTGGAACTGTGCTCACATACAGTACAAAACTGTGCATAAAGTTCCTAAGACTAAAGATTTATTAATGCTCTACATCACTTCTTAGCAGTGGGGTTTTATTTTGGGGCAGAGAACATCTAGCCAAGTGTGGTGGCATGAGTTTGTGTAGTCAGGAGGATCACTCGAGCCCAGGAGCTGGAGGTTGTAGTGAACTATAATCGCACTCCAACCCTGAGCCAGACCCTGATATATATGGTTAGCCATAACACATTGCTGTTACGTGGCCGATAACAGCAGCAGTTTCATATGGTTTAACTTAATTTACCCCCTTTCTTTATAACTGGCCATAATAATGAGATTGGAGTACATTTCACATATTTACTATGTTAACTGAAGAAATGTTTTGTCTGCCTGATCTGTAAATCAACTTACCTTTTGATTGTATACTTTTCCCGTTATGAGTTAGTGGACCCTCTTAGTACTGTTAAGATGCTGTCTTCCTGACTCACCATTTAAGTAATAAAACCAACATTTTCAGTTTTTCTTCTCTCAAAAACTTCCCCTTTCTTCTGCAGCACTGGATTTCCTGGAACAAATTTTGACATTTAGCCCCATGGATCGGTTGACAGCAGAAGAAGCACTCTCCCATCCTTACATGAGCATATATTCTTTTCCAATGGATGAACCAATTTCAAGTCATCCTTTTCATATTGAAGATGAAGTTGATGATATTTTACTTATGGATGAAACTCACAGTCATATTTATAACTGGGAAAGGTAAACTGATCCTAAATTAGAAAAATAACATTTATTGTATTTTCAGTGAACCATAATGCAATGATTTTTATTTTAAAATTATAAGACAATGCAGAAGTCTTGAAAACTTAGTGTTTAGTAGAAACCCGAAGAAACCATTATTATCTTTAGCCTTTATGTAATTTAAATATTTACTAAAATAGTTATTGGTTAGGAGATACAGGAAAAGTTAAATACTGCTTTGAAACATCTGTGAAGTTAAGGCATATTTAGTTAATAAAATTATAAGATCCTTTAAATTTGAAGGTTGGAAATCTGAACCATTTAAGATGTTGGATCATAAGACTCAATCTTATCCAATAACATATCTCACTGTATCTGTTATGCCCTAGGATGGAAATTATTTTTGACTCATATTTATAATATTTGAATCTGTTTAAAATTGATTTTGGAATACTTAACATAAGTTCAGTAAAAGACTTTTCTAGTGTAAACATGAAACACTAAAATGAAAGAATTTCTTCCCTCAGCCTTTTTAGAATTTCTGCTTCAAAGTAGGATGGTAGCTTATAATAATGAATCAGCATTTAAAGTCTTCAGGTGATTTTGATGTATGACTATTAATAGGTTTGGGAGCCATTAATGATACTCTTTAAGATTGTATATATTTCTGTATTTAAAAAGAAATGTTATTAGAGGTATTTGTACATTTATACACATCAGCTAACCACTTTTTCCTCCCATGTATCCATTGTCTGCCCCCTATATAGTTATTTTCACACATACCCAAACATCTTCCAACCTGAACATTTTCTGTTATACTTAGTTAAGTCATCTAACCTCTTTTCTGTTCCCTCCTCCCCCAACAATTTTCATGTTTCTCTCAATCTTTCTCTACTTGGACTTGGTGTAGTCACCTTGCTCTGATAGATTGTGAATAGAAAGTGCTAGTGAATGGAGTATCCTCTTACCGATGTATTCTAGCAAACCTTTTCTCCTAGTTTGCCTTTCTACGAGTAGAGTAAAATTTGTAAGGTACCTGATTGAGACCTGCATTTTGTGGCCATAAATTAGTTTTTGTCTGTGTGAGATACCAGCCACCCAGATATTTATCAGTTGCTTGTGGTAGATGAAAAATAAAGTGGAAATAAATGAGAAATAAGATTGGAAGACTGTTTTTCAGTAGGGCAGGCAAGGCTTGTGGCTTACTCTGTTATCCCCTCATAGACCTAGCACAGTGCTGTCACATAAAAATTTGAAAATGACATGAATTACCACTGATGTGTTAATTTTTTTTTTAGGTACCATGATTGTCAATTTTCAGAGCATGATTGGCCTATACATAACAACTTTGATATTGATGAAGTTCAGCGTGACCCAAGAGCTCTGTCTGATGTCACTGATGAAGAAGAAGTACAAGTTGATCCTCGAAAATATTTGGATGGAGATCGGGAAAAGTATCTGGAGGATCCTGCTTTCGATACCAATTACTCTACTGAGCCTTGCTGGCAGTACCCAGATCATCACGAAAACAAATATTGTGATCTGG
>VBSM01001044.1:3510168-3520747 GCA_008086735.1 Cheirogaleus medius | reverse complement strand
AAAAAAAAAAAAAAAGAAAAAGAAAAGGAAAGAAGAAAAATTAGCCAGGTGTGGTGGTATGCATCTGTAGTCACAGCTATTGAGGAGGCTGAGGCAGGAGGATTGCCGGAGCCCAGGAGTTGGAGGATGCAGTGAGCCATGATTGTGCCAATGCACTCCAGCCTTGCTGACAAAGACCCCTTCTCCAGGAAAAAAAAAATCCAGAAAACCAAAACATGAGAATTCCAGAATGGATCAGTGACTGAGAACATAAAATACTTTTTATAATCGTGGGACAAGGATGACCTTCCTAAAAACCCAAATCCCAAAAGCCATAAAGGCAGAGGCTGAGGATGATCCAACATTGGTAAGAGTGTGACAAGCTAAGCATGCTCATGCCCTGGTGTAAGTTTGGACTGGTAGAGCCTATTCTGAGTAATAGCTTGGTAGTAACCACGTTTTAATACATATGAATTGGGATCCAGAATCTCTGTCTAGAATTCTTTTACCAACATAATCACATATGGAAGTCTATGTACAAAAATTCCACACAATGTTTCTAATAGCCCAAAAAAGGAGAAACACCCTAAAATACACAATAGGATAGTTAAATCAGCTTATCCTGCTGTAAGGAGAGTGCACTGCAACAGCCAGAACAGCGAGGCAGAGTGCATGCTCTAAAGATGAAGAGCTCATAAGATCAAGGCCAATAGCAGGTCCAGTTAAGGTTAACAAAATGCAAGTATGACAACGGTCAGGAAGGCCAGGAGAGACGGTGCACTTAACCACCTTGCAGGTGACAGGCTGATTGCAGGATGGAAAGTGGAAGAGAGGAAGAACTTCGAGCTTGTATGTTGATTAAATGTTTAAAATAAAGCATTACATGTATATTTAAGGAGATAAAACCAGAAACTGGCATCAAGTTACTCCTAAGAATAAAGGGTAATTGAATTAGGAAAGCCAACGAAGTTTTTAAAAAAGATGAATTTATTAAAAGTTTGAAGTTATTTAAGAATTTATTGAAGTCAGAAATATTAAACACTAAATATCTAGAAGTCCCAGAAATTAGATTTCAAAGGATTTATGTTTCAAAGAATACCTTATAAGAGGTTTTAATATTACATTCCTTGTTAAACTGGGACTTAGATTGCTTTGGGGATCATTTTGCCCCTGACCCACGGCCATAATTAAAATTAGCAGCACATGAAGTCATGGATAGATGAGAGGTTCGTGTCCACTTTTAGCCAAATTTAGCAAATGGCACCATATTCCCATTTAATGGGATGCAGCTTCTTCTGCAATTCTTTGGAGCAATGAGCCTTTAGACTCTGATTTCCCCACTCGAAGAAGAGCCATCTGTGTCCTTGTCCTAACACTTCTGAGTACCTGTCACCAGTTAAAACACTGGCCAAGTTGTCACCTCAGGACTCCTTGTGCAGTCAGGTAAAAACGTCTCAGGGAAGGTGGTTTACTTCAGTTCTTGTTCTCCCATCTCCAATCACTTAGCCGGTCAGTTAGGCAAGGTAAAAAAATGGGTTAAAATTTTAAAAAATTCATAATAATCGTGTCCAGAAATAGATGAAGGTCGTTGCTAAAAAGCATGACAAAAGAACCTGGGCCAGCAGTCTCCTCCAAACAGCTAGCGGTAAGGGTTTCCTGAATAAGTCACAAAAGCCATCCTACATGGGAGAGAGAGAAAAGAATTAGATTGCTTCGTGACACTCAAAATACACAGGAGTTTCCACAGTAAACAGTAGAACAATTCAGAGAATAAGAGGAAAGGAAATTCTGACCAATAGGCATCTCTAATTAGGAACCCTCGAGGATTTAGGATTGGTAAGAAGTAGTCCGATGAGGTGGACATAAGCAGCCATTTAACTTTGTCACTTAGAGCAGGAAACACTCATTTTGATTCCAAACCAAGAGGAAGGTGGACTGCTATCTCACATTTTCTGAGCAAAAGACAGGTGCCATTAGGGAAACTGTCAAAGCACTACATTGAAAAGTTATCACCTGAGAACGGAGCAAGCGGAGCCGTGTAGGAAGGGACTAGAACTCCAGGCTGTGGTATTTTAACTGCAGCTGGCAGAGATGCCTGTGAATCCTGTTTATCCAATTTGAGAATTTTGGCTTCTTGAGGTTAAGAAACTAGTCTTTAGTCAGTGCTGACTGGCCAAAAAAATGTAGTCAAAAAAACACAACGCCCTCCACGCTCCATTTCCTCTTAGGTGCAGACGCTTGTTGAGACAAATGGCTCAGGTGAGGTTCTTAGAACTCAGCTGAGGGAGATCACGGAGGCAGAAGGTGGAAGACCAACACCAACACCGGGAATGATGCTGGAGTTAATGCTAATACCTCATGCTACCTTTTGCCCTCAAATGGAACCCAATTAGCCACTATAAGAGGCCTAAATGGAAACTGCCCACAGGAGGATAAATTATTTTTTAAATCCCTGGTTTTAATAGTTTGGCTATATTTATCCCATAACATGAGTCACTTCCACGTTGATTCAACTCCAATAAGGAGAGGAAAGAAACAGGGGGCCTAGCTGAGAACCCAAGAGGCATATGTCCCTACTGAGGGCTGGGTACAGTGAATTAGGAGTTAAGGAACCAGCCGGGTGCTCTGGTGCTCGCCTTCAGTCCCAAACCACTAGAGGGGCAGAAGCTTGAGCCCAGGAGTTCATGACCAACCTGGACTCCGTCTCAAAAAGAGTTAAGCAAAGAGCACCATATTCCCATTTAATGGGACGCAGTTTCTTCTGCAATTCTTTGGAGTAATGAGCCTTTAGACTCTGATTTCTCCACTCAAAGAAGAGCCATTTGTGTCCTTGTCCTAACACTTCTGAGTATTTGTCGTGAGTTAAAACACTGGCCTAAGATTTCTTAACTCTTTTTGAGACCTTAACCAGTCAGCGCCAACTGGCGACCACACACATTCCAACCCCTGTGGCCTGGGCTCCTCCTGAGAAGGGCTGCGATCTCGATCAGAGGGTCTGAGTATCTCCAGAGGAGCATTTGATAGGCGGAGGACAAACCCCACGTGGCCCGGGCCACCCGCCGCTCAGTGTACTAGTCGGGGATCTCTACACGAGCAAAGCATCCAGACCTAAGGTGGGCGCTTCCTGAAAGCCCCCCAGGGCGGGCTCAGGCGAGGGCAAGGTCGGACCGTGCAGACCAAAGTCGGGCGCAGCTGCCTCCGAATGGGTTCACAAGGCCGATTCCTGCCAGTCTGAGAAACCCGGACTTCACACCGAGCGTCCCAGTCCCGCTAAAAAGAGCCTTGCTTCTTTCGAGAGACCTCGCGCCCCACCCCGCTCCAATCCGACGTCCCCGCGCAGCGTCGCGCTCACCCAGCCGCCTTGAGCCTGCAGCCAGGCGCGGTGCTGCCCCGCGAGCCGAGCGCACAGCAGGGCCACCAGGCGCTGGCAGTCCCGGGCGACTTCGGGGTCCCCCTCCTTCGGCTGCGGCTTGAGGTCCCACTTCCTCCACCAGGCGGTCACCGGCGGCCCTCTCTCTAGAAGCGTCCCCGCGAAGGTCAGGAGCATCACCACGCGGCCCCAGCTGAGGCTGTCGGAGAGCACGGCCTCCGCCATCCGCTCCATCAGGTAGACGCGGTTCCCCGAGTAGCCGACGTAGGCGGAGAAGAAAGACGCGTGCTTCCGCCGTATCTTGGTGGCTGCGAAGCGCAGCGCGGCGGCCTCGAGCGAGGACGGCGGCAGCCCCGGGGCGCCCGGCTCCCTCGCGCAGTACTCCAAGTAGTCGGCCAGCAGCCGCTCGGTGCGCTCCCTGAACAGGTCGCCCATGGCCCGGCCTCTGCTAGGGGCCTGGGCCTCCCGCCTGCTTTCTAGCCCCGGCTCCCACCCACCCCAGGGAGGGGCTGCGGGGCCCCGCCCCGGCCGGCGGGCCTCAGCACTTGCTTTTCTAGGTCGGAAGACGAGCCTTTGATGGGAATCCCACCTACACCTGCCACAGTCCCAGAGGCGAGGCCCAGCGGTGTGGCGCGTTTACAGTGTGGGACTCTTTGGAGTTATTGTTTAACTCCGGGCCTGGGGACAATCTGGGAAGTTGGGGTGGGCTTTGCCTCCTCGTAAGGAGAGGTTGACAAAGGCTACACACAGCCCCGCACAGACGGCTGCCTTGCAGGCCTTATCAGCCTCTCCAGGTTGGACCGAAGCATCCAGGTGTGTGTCGTAGACTCCTTTCTTTGAGGCTTAGCACATGTGGCAGGAAGTAGGCTAATTCTCCTGGGGGCTGCGAGTCATTCATTCACTCATATATAGTTAGAGCCTTTGGGGTGCCAGGCCTCCCCCTTTAGCACTGGAGATACAATGGAGAGCAAGACATGTGGTCCCTGACCTCAAGGACCCTGCGGTCTAGTGATGGATGGAGACAAAGGAACGGCCAACAGTGCAGTTCAGTTGATCATTATAATAAAAATTGAAGGAGTATTCAGTTCCAGGGCAGTGGCTGCTTCTAATGCTATCCTTCCCATATTGTTTAGAATTCTCTTTGCTTTTTATTGGCCAGTACCTCATTGTTCCAATCTCCTGATAAAGGTAGCACTTCTTATATTAAACTTTCTCTGTTCATATTACTCAATGGCTTCTTTCTTTTGATTGGACCTAGACTGATACAGAATCGGTGCTAGCAGTGAAATTTCTGGGGATTCAGTGGCCTGGAGCATGTTGAAATATCCCTCTCAGAGTAAAAGACGAGGTGCTACATCTTACATCACCTACAAGAAAAAAGAGGCACAGCGCTTGGTGTCTTAGTCCATGCCAGCTGCTATCACACTAGCATAGACTGGGTGGCTTATAAACAACAGACATTTATTTCACACAGTTCTGTTGGCTGAAAAGTCCAAGGTCAAGGTGCTGGCAGATTCTGTGCCTGGTGAGGGCCTGCTTCCTGGTTCATAGGTAGCAGTTTTCTCGCGGTGTCCTCACATTGCAGAAGGGGCCCAGGAGCTCTCTGGGGTCTCTTTTGTCAGGACACCAATCCCATTCATGAGGGTTCCATCCTCATGATCTAATCACCCCCGAAATGCCCCATCTCCTAACACTATCACATTGGGGTTTGGGGGTCAAAACATTCAGTCTATAGCAGTAGGCTGTTTTGGATTTTGGAGACAACATACACCACATATGAGTGCACTACTTCAACCCAATCAACAGGCTGGTGGATGGAGGACCAGAATAAGATTAGGCTCTGCAGAAGCTTTAGGCGGCAGTAAAGCTGTTCTACCTCTTGGGTCTTGTGATCCAACAGATCCAGTGGTACTTGACAAGTCAAATAGGAATGCTCCATGGAGCCTCTGGCAAGCACTAATAGGAGACAGTGAAGATCTCTAGAATTTTGAAACAAATACATCCCCTCTTACAAAGATAACTCTTCTCCTTTTGAGAAGCAGATTCTGGCTTGCTGCTGGGCCTTGGCAGAGGCTGAATGCCTAACCATGGGGTATCAGGTAACCATGCAGCCAGAGCTCCCACCATGAACTGGATGTTTGTCTCACCTACCTGACCATAAAGTTGGACATACACAGCGGCAATCTATCATCAAATAGAAACGATATATTAGAGACTGAGCTAAGGAAGGTTGAGAAGGTACAAGTAAATTGAGCAGGTGGCTCAGGCTCCTTCCACATCAACTCCTGTTGCTTTGTCTCTTCTCCCTCATTCTGTGCTTATGGCCTCTTGGGATGTTGCTTATGGCCAGTTGACCGCGGGAGGAAAACTCTACCCTGGATTATAGGTGGGTCTGTGTAATGTACTGGCACCTCATGAAAGTGGACAGCTACAGCAGTCACTCATACTCAGGATTCACTGTGAAGGACAGTGGTGAAGTCAAGTTCTCCCAGTGGGCAGAAATGCAAGCTGCATATTTGGTTGTCTACTATGTCTGGAGTGCGAGATGAGATGGCCAGAGTACAGATCTACATTGATTCACGGGCAGTTGCTGATGGCCTGGCTGGATGGCCAGGGCCTTGAAAAGAACAGTATTGGAAGAGTGGTGATAAGAAAATTTTGGAAAGAAGTATGTGGCTAGAACCCTCAGAATGGACACAGATTATTTTTGTGAAGATATTTGTGTCCCATGTGAATGCCCACCAAAGGGCATCCACTGCAGAGGCGACTCTTAATCAGGTGGACAAAATTACATGCTCTGTGGATGTCAGACAGCCTCTCCACCCAGCTGCTGCAGTGCTTGCTCCATGGGCCCATGAACAAAGAAGTCATGGCAGCAGGGACAGACGGTCTTCATTCATTTTTATTGCTGAATGACATCCCATTGCATGGATATACGAAATTTTGTTCATCCATTCATCTATTGAACATTTGGGTTGTTTCCACTTTTTTGGCTGTTATGAATAATGCTATGAACATTTGTATTCAAGTTTTTGTGAGGGCATGTTTTAATTTCTCTTGGGTAAAGGCCTAAGAGTGGGAGGCAGTCTATTATTGTAGAAAACACACAGGTTGGAAACAGTGACTTTTGCATCCTGGTTTCTGGTTTATGACAAAGTTAAACAGTCACCAGTGGTGTGCTGGTTAGATAACCTTGGGTTCAAAGATAAGCATTTCCTGTTGTCACAGTCCTCCCATAAATGCTCCTACCTCACTTATGATAAGTTTGTTCATATTTATCCATGGCATCATTCCTGATCCCATCTCCTTATTACAGGGTCTACATCCTTTTTTCCTGATTCTATTTTTCAAAAAATATTTTTAAAAATTATTTTTCATTGACACATAATTGTACGTATTTATGGAGAACAGTGTGATATTTTGATACATGTATACAATGTATAATGATCAGAGTAATTAGCATCTCCATCCCTCAAACATTTATAATTTCTTTGTGTTGGGGATGTGAAAGTTGTCAGAATCAAAATGGAGTCACTAGTGTTAAAAAAAAAAAAAAACCCTGAAAAATAGATCCAAGGAAGGCCATGAAGAGAGGTCCTCATGCTTGTATGCCTGTTAACAAAAACTATCACAAAAGACTCTGCAAAAACCACAATCTTGCACAAAGGCCCTTGCAGCCTTGCTCAAATTCCTCTGCAAGGACATGTGCCCAGCAACTGCCTATCCAACCTCAGACTGGCGAGATCTGTCATTGATCTTTGTAGCCATGAATAATTATTTCAGAGTAATTATGTAATCCTCCTCATTTTTCCCTTTAAAAAAACCTTTGTTTTCCTTTACCTCCCTGAATACATATATAGTTTACTGTGGCATGCACATTCCCATTGCAATGTCCTATTGCCAAATAAGTATCTTTTTTTTACAGAGCCTCTCTCTGTTTGTTATTTAGGTTGACAGGAACATTCAAAATTCTCTCTTCTAGCTATTGGAAAGCATACAATAAATTTTTAATTATAGTCACCCTACAGTGGTATAGAACACTAGAACTTATTCCTTCTATCTAGCTGTAATTTTGTATCCATTAACCAACCCCTACCTTCCCTACTTATCCTTTTTATAATGATGCAAACATATCAAATCATTTCATTTCTTCCACTGAACTGGCCTGAGGCAGCCCACTGGAGGCCACAGTGCCCTGTGGAGATCAGCCATCCCTGAAGGCCAGCCCACCCCAAACAAGTCCTGTCTGGAAACGGGAGTGTATGGCACGCCCTGAGGAGTGACCCGATTCCTTCCTCTCACAGCTGAGAGGATGAGAGGTTTAGCATCACGTCACGTGCTCACAAAGGATCCAGAGACAAGAAGCTTCAATCTGGGCTTCCCCAACACACTGCAGCAGAATTCCTGGCCAGCCTCAGGCCTGCCCAGTCCAGATCTGTTTTAACCTGTTGGTGACTGGGTGATTTTTCTCAGCAGGCAAGTCTGGGCCATGAAGATCCCTGCGGTCCTGCTCGGTCAGCTCTCCCAGGCTTGGGCAGGCAATGTGGCCCCAACCCTTGCCCACCTGATCTTCCAACCCAGGGGCTGTGCTTACTCAGGATCCCAGACGTCCTCCTTTGAAGAGATTCCCAACAGTTCACAGGCCCCAGTTGTCTTGAGCCCCTCCTACGGCCTCTCTGTGCCCTTCTGTGACTCCCTCTGCTGTCCCAGGTTGCCCCAAAGCTTCCCCTGAGGGCCTCCCTAGGGGTGGCTCCCCCAAGTCCCCCAGTGTCTCTTCCAGCTGCTTTCCCAAGCTCCTCCAAGGGCCCTGTCGGCCTCGGGGAGGCCTCAGAGTAGGGACCTGAGGGTCCCTGGGAAACTTTCAGGGGGTCCTCAAGGTCAGAACTATTTTCATAATAATACTGAAACTTTTTTTGTATGTGTAACTTTTTAAGCTCTCATTCTCAGGAGGTTTCCAGAGACTACTGATGTGTGGCCAAAGCATCACCGTGACGGCTAATGGAACGTCTGCTTCTGTATTCTTGTGTTTTACAATTTTTCTCAGTCTTAATCTCGAATGTGGAAGATATTGATAGATATAATCCACAAAAACCAGAGCTATTTGGAGTCTGCAATAGTTTTTAAAAGTGTAGAGGGATCCTAAGGTCAGAAGGTTTGAGAACCACGGGCCCAGATGAATGTCTATGGGATATTTACTAATGTGATACATGAGTGCGGACTGCCTGTGAGGGGGAGGGGCTGGAGGAGGGGAGGAGAGAGAAGAAAGAGCAAGGGGGAGGGGAGGGGCTGGGAGGAGACCAGGAGAGAGGTGGGACAGGGAGAGCGGAGGGAGGAGATAGGGAAGGGGAGGAAGACCAAGGAGGGCTAGAAAAGGGAGTGAGGAGGGTGGGGGAGGAGCAGAGGAAAGAGGAGGAGATGGAAGAAGGGAAGAGAGAGGGGGAAGGGGTGGGAGGAGTGAGAAGGGAGAGGGAGGGAACCAGAAAGGGATAGGGACTGACGAACAGTCAGGGAACTAACCCTTCTTGAAGCTGTGCCAAAGGCTGAGGTAGGCACTTCGCACTTTAGTGCCGTCCCATTCCATAGATGAGGAAACTGAGGCTGAGAAGAAGTTCAATATTATCATACGTCCTGTGAAAGCACTAAAGCTGGGCTTGAGCCTAGTCTTCATCCTTAGCGAGAGTGACAGCCTGGGACGCAAAGGCCTTTACCACCTAGTGCTGTCTTTAAGCCACTTATAATCTAGGGAAGGGTGTGAAGGGGCTGGAAGGGTAGGAAGAGGGAACTGGGTGTGGCGTGCCTACCCCTGGCTGAGTCCAGGAGGACAGGGATGCCAACTGGGCCCCCACATCTGAGACGCTGACCACCCACTCTGGAGCAAATATTTTTGTTTCATTTCACACATATTTCCCATCAATACCCATTACTGCCCCCTCCTTTCTGCCTAGACCTTCTCTTTCCTGGCCTGGAGGTGGCGGCCCAAGGTCATGCACCCCTGGGGGCCCATCCTTTTGGCCCCTTCACAATTGGTTTGGTAGATGTGCCCCTAAGTCCTCAGGAAAAAAAACCCTGATTGGAAAGCCACACTCAGCATTATGCAAAATACTATATAATAATACATGGAGTTTGCCCTTGAGTCTCCACATGATGCAGTATATTCCAAGTCAAGTATTTCATCAATAAACACTAAACAGCACCCACACGCTTATGAGAACACAGACTTACAGGGGCAGTGGCTTACCGCCCACGGGGGAAAGCGAGAATGTTCTATGGAATGCCTTTGTTGTGTGTGCCCTTAAAGGTGCTTTTTGGATTGGAAAGTCACGGGCTATTTTGCACGTATCCTGAAGATGCTCTCCACCCCTCCAAAGAGAACCTTGAATTTGCTTCCCGAGTTTAGGCGACCCTTCCTTTTGCCCTGTCTTCCTTGACTCCTGGGAGCCAGATGGCCCAGAGTGCAGAGACAGAAAACGGTCTGTGGGAGACAGGGATGCGGATGCCATCAGAAGGAGGCCAGCTGGACCAGGGGCCACTCTGGAACATTCTAGAATAGAGCTGAGAAATTCCATGGTACATACTCTGGGGCCAGACCCCTCTAGCAGCAGACAGGAGATGGGCAGACATTGTGTCCTTCCTGAGCCCCTGCCCAGACTGCAAATCCACCAGAGTTCAAAAGGGTCCCTCCGGGCCAAGTTCCCTCCCTAACGCTGGCTCCTTGGAGGCAGGGGCCTTTTATCTTTCTGTCTCTGGCGAGTAGTGAAACCCTCAGTAACTGCTGGCTCCACAAATGACTGAATATAACTATTGTGTTTATTTAAAATGAGTTGATGGAAAACTAGCCTGGCTGATTTCGACTGGCTGGCCCATCGTGATACCTGAACAGTCAGTTCTGAGGGTGGGCCTGGCACATCCCCTGAGGCTCACAGGAGCGCCAGGTGCAGGCCTGTCCCATGGCTGTGCCCAGCTCTGGCTCTGGAAGGGCCTGAGGAGCAGGGCCTGGGGGTGATCCTGCAAAGCCAGAACTACCACCAGGAGAAGGGCTGGCAGGAGCAAGACCAAGAGAGGAGACCAGACAGTCCAGGGGATGTGGCACACATGGCTCTCAGGTGCAGCAAGGACCTGGCCATCAGATCGAGGCCACCCACCAGGCAAGCCTCACCCAGGAATGTCTGGTGTCTGAGGTGATCTTTAAGTCCCCTCCTAAGTAATATGCATGCCATTTTTTTTTTTTTT
>VBSM01001044.1:3469921-3491145 GCA_008086735.1 Cheirogaleus medius | reverse complement strand
GCCTATACTTCATAAAATATGCATCTTAAGTCTGTTCTTTAAGACATAAGAATTGCTAAACTCCTTAAGTTGAAAGAAAGCCACTGATCAGATCTTATGCCCTCAAGTTGGGGAAAAAAAGAGACTATTTTAAAAATGGTTTCACTCACAAATAAGACCTAGAAATATGTTCAGGAAGAAATTAATTTGAATGGTTCATCAAATAAGTCAAACATAGTCTACGATGTTTTAACTATTACCAAATTCCAAATCTACCCAAATGAGTGAAGTTCTATAGTGTACAAGGGAATTCTTTATGCTAAATCACCGTCCTCTGGAGAACGGGCAAAGTCGCAAAGATCAGAAAAGGGCTTTCTGAGAGGGACAGCTCTCTCCCCCTTAGCTGGAATATCGAAGACCCGCTCGCCCATTACGCAGCAGGTGGGACGTACCTGGGACGAGCTCACGATCCTCCTCTTGTCTTTGCACCAGTCCATGCACAAGACTTTGTTCCCGTGGCCTTTGAGGGTCCTTCTGGTCTTCATGACAAACTGCCCCAGGGCCTCCACCCGCTCTGCCACCTGGTGCACTGGAAGGACAAGGCCACCGTCAACACCATTGCAAAGGACAGGGTTCCTCTGAGCCACACGCTGGCACAGCAGCCACCAGCCCTGCAGAGAGGGGCAGCCCACGGGCCTCCTCTGCGCCACAGCTGGGTTCTCTGAGTCTTCACTATTATGTCCCAGCAACACTCTTTCTTTTAGGATCAGGACAGGGTGGAGACAACACTGTCGTTCTTTCCTTGCATTTTGAGACCCTACGTTTTTCAAAGCATTTCCACGTGCGCACATTGAAGAATTAACAGGACCACTTCATATTTGTAAAACACTACACAGAATTCTCCCATGCAAGGGCCGCAGCTCTGAGAGGTGGGCAGGGCAGGCGAAAGAGTGAGACTGCTGTGCCCATTTAACAGGTGAGGAGACTGAGGCTCACGGAGTTATCTGGCTAACACAAGTTCATGCAACTAACTGGGAGCCAGGCTGGGGCTTCTGGTCTTTTATCACCACTTTCTAGTCACTTTACAAAAACTGCGCTGTCAGGGTTGTAAGGTGCACTTGCTGCTTGACAGCAGTCTCTGTCCAACTGGCCCCTGTACCTCGCACAGGCCTGGGGCATGGCAGCTGCTTCACACACGTGCCGCAGGAAGAAATGCAGCAGTACACCGCCACGCAAGCTGCCAGCACGGCACGCCCGTGAGCGTCCTGAAGCGCGCAATGTCCACAGACACCAACGCGGTATCCTAAAAGTCTGAACACGCGCTTTGCCCGGGGTACTGCCTATACCAGGAAAGACCCCCAAAAATCAACCTCTCAGGGGCTGGGACCACAGCTCCTTTCCTGAGGCCAAGGGAGAGCTTTCTAGGAGTTTATAGACAGGCTGAGACTGGTGAGTCTAAGACAGGGACAAGTTTGTAGAAGTGGCCTGAAGGCCCCAGAGACCAGCGAGCCCGGGCCCTTCACCATGCAGCTGAGGAAGCTGAGGTCTACAGGGTCCCGTGGCCTCTCCCCGTGGTCAGTGGCTGGGAAGTGACACTCCCTCTCTGGTTAGTGGCTTACCAGAAGGAGAAACCGGGGCTCCTAAATTCTCCTTCCCCTGAACCTCCCGGCCGGCCTTTGTCCAGGCAGGCGAGGAGGGAAAGGGTGTTCTAGGTGAGGGGAACAGCCTGGACCAAGGTGGTGTCTGGGCACAGACAGAGCACCATCGTGGGAGAGGCAAAGCCACTGCCCCTCACGCCTTCCCAGGGAGCAGCTGAAGCTCCATGGGGCAGTGGCCACCTCCCTTCACTGGGGCCTGGGCCAAGAAGGGCCGGCTCTGTGGTCTGAGTGCACGACAACAGCACCCCTTCCAGGGAAACCCTTCCACCCCTCCTTCCTTCCCTGACTCCAAAACACTGCAAGCAATGTGTATTTCCTAAAAACAAAGAACTCTCTTAATAACCACAGTGTAATGATCAAAATCAGAAAACTAACGCGATTTGCCTTTGCTTTGTTGGTGGTAAAAAAAACGAAAAATTAAAAGAAAATTAATGCTGAAACAACACGACTGTGTAATCTACAGATCTTACTGAGGTTCTGCCTATTGTCCAAATAGTAAATTGTCCTTCATAGTAAAAGAAAATCCAAGATCATGTGTAGCATTCAGTTGTCATGTTTTTTAGTGTCCAGTCTCTTTGTTTCCTGATTTTGTTTGGTTTGATGCTTCCTAAAGATTAGGTTTGGGGGCTGAGCCCGGTGGCTCACACCTGTAATCCTGGCACTCTGGGAGGAGGAGGCAGGAGGATAGCTTGAAGCCAGGAGTTCAAGACCAGCCTGAGCAAGATGGAGACCCTGTCTCTACCAAAAATAGAAAAAATTAGCTGGGCGTGGTGGCGTGCACCTGAAGTCCCAGCTACTCGGAAGGCTGAGGCAGGAGGGTCACTTGAGCCCAGGAGTTTGAGGTTGCTGTGAGCTATGCTGATGCCACTGCACTCTAGCCTAGAGGACAGAGTGAGACTCTCTCAAATAAAACCAAACAAAACACCGGAGACGGATGCTGACCTCTTGCCAGCGCATCCCTCCTGGGGCATGTGCTGTCCCTCAGTCCTGCTGCTGGTGGTGTTAACTTTGGTCACTTGGTTAAGGTGGTGCCTGCCAGGTGTCTCCCCTGGAGAGTTACTTTACCTTTGTAATGAGAAAGTACCTTGTTGGGAACGTACCCTGAGACTATATACACATCGTTACTCCTCAAATTTAATACTTTATTGTAACATCCATTAGTGATTCTGGTCTGACCCCGGTTATTGTGACCATGGTTGACCGGTGGTGACTTCTCTCAGTCTATCATTCCTTCTGCACTTATTAGTTGGTTTTCTAATAGAAGGAGGAGCTTTTCCTCCGCTCCCAGTTATTTATTTTTTATTTCAGTATATTATGGGGGTACAAATGTTAAGGTTACATATATTGCCCATGATCCCCTTCCCCCTTGAGTCAGAGCTTCAACCGTGACCATCCCCCAAACATTGTACATCTCACTCATTATGTTTGTGTATACCCATCCCCTCCCCTATACCTATGTGTATACCTATATCTCTCCCCTCTCACCCGCCCGACACCCGACAAATGTTATTCCTATAAGTCAGTATTATTTATTCATTTATTGACTCACGAAATCCTACTTTACCCCACAGGCTATAATCCATGCCAGTTATCATTCACTCTGATCCCCAGATCGCCCCAGGTGCCCAGCGGGAGCCCCACCAAGCAGGCTCCCGTGACCTTGTGACACGTCCCCATCATACTTTGAACACTGCTCATTGCAAGCTTCTCTTGTTCTCTCCTTGCCCTCACCCTGGAATCAGCCACGTCTCCAAGAAGTCTGGGTCCCTTTTAGTTGCCCCATTTCTTGTGATGAAAAAACAAAGGTGTGCCCGGGCTAAAAGCCTTTGTGGAAACCCGAACTGTAAAAACACTTGCTCAACTATAAAGTCGTACATGAATGTGCAATTATTATGCCACTGCTTCTGCTAAAACATTGCATTATTTATTGCCGCAAACAGCACATCAGTCTGTTACAGATGCACTCCTTACAAAAACACACTGAATGAAGTTTAAAAACAGACTGAATTTTCTGAATTCTTATAGGCGCTTTATGCAAGCCTATATTATCAGCTCAGAGTTTATTCTATTTAATATTTACTTTGAAACTTCACATCAATATTATTGCTGCTTCCCCCAATTCAGCATTAGGATAACCATAGGTTTTTAAAGTCCCTTTAAAAAAATGATGATTCACCCAACCAAAATGGGGCCTTCTTACATAACGTGAATTTGAACGCATCCCAACTATTAATTATTTTTTCTCACTGCCTTTTCTCTTCCCACATAGAGATTCATTCTCAACCCACTCAATCCTGTTTCTATCTGCCAAATCTCACATCCATTGAATTAAAGAATTTTTTTAAAAAAAATTAAATATCAGGAAGTAAGAACAATCTGGAAATGAGCTGAATATGTTCTGTATGTTATTTGTGGGAGGTCAGTTCAGGGCAGATATGGTTTCTCCTTTGCCTTCTGATGGGCCATCCCTCTAGGATTTTTTTAAATGATGAACATAACCAGCTGGTTTCTATAATAAGAATTTGCTAGAATATAATGGTAGCCAGTTAAGAAATTCCACTAGCTTCAGGAGGACAGGGGTGCTGTCTCGTTTGATCTTTCTTGGAGGCATAACTGGAGCAGGGTAGTTAAGGACCCAGGCTCCAGATTCAGGCTGCTTGGGTCAAAGCCTGGCTCCGCCACATGCTGGTTGCACACCCTCTAGAAATCATTCACCTTCTCGCCACCTTTCTTCCCTCACAGGGTTGCGGGGGCCATTCGAGCCTGGCACAAAGGGAACACTTGGTAAGAGTTAGCTACGATAATTCTCCAGCTTGGCATACACTGGGCACCCAGTAATACTTATTGCTAAAATAAATGAAATGCTTAGTATTATTAAGTTTTAACCAACTGCAGCAATCCTAAGCAGCAGTTCTGGTGGGCTAACAAAACTGTCAAGCCCCTTTCTTTTCCTGTTTCTCTCCCTCCACCCCCAAATCCATCATCCCTACTTCAGCTGCCAAAGAAACTCATCAATTTATCAGGGTGAACTTACTAGCACTGGGGGTGGGAGATACACAATGGTTTTTCACCTGAATTTCCTGAGCTGAGGAGCTCACCATACAGTCTTTTTTTAAAGTTCCTTTTCCTTCTTGTTGGTCTTAATCTGTTCCCTGAGCAACCTGGACTTGGCCTTTATTATGCACAAAACTTTACAACATTTAAAGATAGCTCGAGGTCTTTCCTAATGGATCCCATTTCAGTATGTGTGAGGGTCTAGGACCACCCAGATGTATCAGAGTCTGTCTCTGTCCTCCCTGGAGTTCAGAGTCAATGGAAGAGATGGAGCCACAAGGATGATTTCAATGCAAAGTGTGACTTGCTAAGCTAAATACGTGGTCACAGAGAGCTTCTGCCCCAGAGGATGGGGCATTGCACTGGGCTTTGGGGGCTGATATTTGAGCTTTATCTAAAGAATAAGATGGAGTCAGAAGAAAGGGGGTACTAGGTGAGCACACTAAGTTAAGGCAATAGTGAAAGCAAAGGCCCAAAAGTGTGAAATAAGCATGCGTTATTAAGGGGTGGTATATAAGCAACTTGATCACAGCGGGGTGTGAAGAGTGAGGGGTAGGTGCAGGCAAGTAATGGCGCCATGCACCCGTTAACAGAGCTCATTTATCCCACTGTGACAGCAGCCTGCTGTCATCAGAGGGGTGACATGGTCAGATCTGCCTTTTCATGGCTATCTCTGGCTGCAGATTGGAGGACAGTGTCGATGGAGACAACACTGGAGGAGGGAAGCCAGTTAGGAGACTCTCCTTTCTTTGGCAGACCCTTTCCAGAAAACACAGCAATCGGCTACTCCACACTTCCCTGTGGTCCCTCCAAGATGTGCCTAGAACAGCCTAGAAGCTGCTTCAGTGAGGTCTACTTCCTGCTCCTGGATGCTCTCCTTCCCATGTCCAGGAAGTGGACACCTGGCTTAGTGGCCTCTATGCTTAGTTGGTTTCCATGAAGCTTGAACTGCTGAATATTCTGGACACTGTTCCAGATCAGAGGAATCAGAATCAGAAAGCCATGGCTGGAACTCAAGAGGAGAGACAGAGCCGGAAGTTTAGGCCAGTAAATATTTACTGCTTGAATGATGTATCCAGAACCCCTACTATGTGCCAAGTACTGTGCCAGGTACAGAAAAGAATAAGACAGTCCCTGCTCTTACTGAGTGCACAGTCTGGTGGGGCAGACAGGCCAGCACCCAGGGAACAACTACAGTGCGTGTGATGGTGGCTAACAGGGTATCACCCACGTCAGGGACAACGTGGCTGACTCTGCTGGCAGGTGTGGCCATTAGAGGTGATGTCACTGGAGCTTGGTTTTGAAGGATGTAGAGGAGTTGGTGAAAAGAGTAGGCGAGAAGCTAGCTTGTTAATATCGATTTTTGTTTGTTTTTCAGGAAAATGGAAGATAATGACCCAACCCATCAGGGTGTCCTGAAGTTTAACTGGGAAGGCAAATTAAAGTGCCTATCAGGTGCCTGGCAAGCCAAGAATAACAAATGCAGATTTGGAGTACTAGGCGCTGAGGACTGGAAAACCGGAAACAATACAACCTGGAGGGAAAGGGGGCCTTTGAAATGGAGGCTGTGAAAACTAGAGATCATGTGCAGGATAGGAGAGAACGGGAGGGTGAGAAGAGGGAGTTATGAAAAGGGACAGAGTTTTGTCTTGATTGCTGTTCATATAGTTATAGAAGTAAATAATCAGAAAATAGAAACTTATGATCACTTATAACTCTGCTTGGCGCGATTCTCATCATTTGGTGTGTCCCCTTCCAGCCTTTCCTCTGCATCTGTGCACACATGTGTATGTGGTGTAAGCAGATTTCATGCCACATATAATTTTGGGGACCTACTTTTTCACCTGATATATTTGTGGGTGTCTTTCCATGTCAAATACAACTATCCATCATTTTTAATCACTGTATAATATTCCACTGTATAGATATACCATAATCCACAAATCCCTACTGGTGGGCACTTACTTTGTCCGAGGGCTACATGATACCCTTGCGTTGCATTATCTCTTAGCTACATGCCAATGAGTGGAACTGCTGAGTCAAAGGGATTTTTTAAGGCTTTCAAGGTATGTTATGGAGATCCACCACTGACTGCGTGTCTCCTGGGTGACAGGCACAGGCTGTATCTCCATTTCTGTAGATGAGGTGGCCGAAGCTCAGAGAGGCTAACGACCTTACACACACATACTCGAGCCCTTAAGAACAGACACAAACCTCTAATAATGGTTCTCTGGACAGGTGGCTGTAATTCCTTAGAAAGTCAAGGATGGGGTGAGGCAGTGACAATGGCTTCTTGGTCCAGGAAACATCCCAACCTTGGATTCCCCATACCTCCTAATGTAGCCAGATGAATGGGTCAGAGTTAGAAGGCCTAGACAAGGAGTCACGACACCTGCCCTGACCCTGGCTCCGCCACCACTTGGCTGGGAGAATCATGCAAAGTTAGAGCCAGAAGAGACCTGAGGGACTCAACAAATACGTCCTGAGCACCTTCCACAGGCTGGCCCTGTGCTGAGCACCAGGTTGGACAGGCCCCGGCCACATAGAGCTTAGACTCTACCAATTGTGTGGAGAGGTGGTTTTCAAACTCCCACTGTAGTTGTACAAGTCTCCCTCCACCGCCTCCACTTTTGCTTAAAGACAAAGTCTTACTAGAAGCCCAGTACAGAAAAGGGATGAAGGGAGAGCTGAGCTGGTGAACAGCAAGGAAGGAAGGACGCCAGACTCAGAGGCGCGTCTACCCTGGGGCCGAACACCAAGTGTGAAGGCCAATTAGCTATCCCAGCCTCTCACTTCCCAGGAAAGGAAAATGAGGCCTGAGGAAAGGGCACAGTTTGTAAATTAGCAGTGAACAAATGTCTCCTCCCAACCTGTGCCTTCCTCCCTAAAATGAGGGTATTAGCCTTTATCTAGATGGGGCCTTGGATACAATCTATAATTCTGGCAAAACCTAACTTTTCATCAAAATGTGGCTTCCTTTCAACTTTCAGGGAATAGTTTTGCTAATTATTTTATGATCTGTGAATATGTGAACCTAAAATAAAATGTATTATGTGCAGGTCAATATATAAGAATTCAAACCACGTAAGTTTATAAAGAATATGTAACAAGGTCCTTCTCCATCATTCCATGAGGCAATGAAAAAAGAACCAAAATGTGGACAAATTCTAAAATGTCCCTGAAAATGAATATTCTGAAACTGAGTGTAAATACAGTCAAAGACAAGTGAGATGTTCTCTTTTTTTTCATTTTTTTTTTCCTTTCTCTTTTTTTTTTTTTTGAGACAGGGTCTCACTCTGTCCCCAGACTAGAGTGTAATGGCGTCAGCCTAGCTCACAGCAACCTCAAACTCCTGGGCTCAAGTGATTCTCCTGCCTCAGCCTCTGGAATAGCTGGGACTACAGGAATGTGCCATGATGCCCGGCTAATTTTTCTATTTTCAGTAGAGATGGGGCCTCTCTCTTGCTCAGGCTGGTCTCAAACTCCTGAGCTCAAGCAATACTCCTGCCTTGGCCTCCCAGAGTGATAGAATTAAAGGCATGAGCCACCACGCTTGGCCAAGATGTCTTAAATAGGAAAATAGAACTATTTAAAAAATGATCATGAATCACTTTCAAATTTGCACTATTATTAGTCTTTTGATGACTACTTTTTGGTAGATCAAAGTAATCAAGGAAAGATTATCCAGAGCTAACTTTACACTTATTTAATCTGATTCTACACTAATGTAGAATGGGATGGAATGGATCTAAAACCCTCAAACACTTGTATGGAAAGAAAACATTCACAATCACTTACTTTACATATGTTTGTCAGAGATTTGAGAATTGCCTTAAAACCACACATAAGTCACACACACACACAAAATTCTACCCTGAATTTCCTAATTAAAAGTTTAAAGGATTAAGTTATGGTACAGCCTTTAAAGACAGAAGGCAATTTGGCTCCATATAATAATTTTAAATGATGACATTAAAAAGAAATGCAAATGGGCTGGGCATGGTGCTTCATGCCTGTAATCCCAGCACTTTGGGAGGCTGAAGCAGGAGGACTGCTTGAGGCCAGGAGTTTGAGACCAGCCTGAGCAACACAGCAAGACTCAGTGTCTACAGAATATACAAAAATTAGCCAGGCACAGTGGCACGTGTCTGTAGTCCCAGCTACTCAGGAGGCTGAGGCAGGAGGATCGCTTGAGCCCAGGAGTTTGAGGTTGTAGTGAGCTTTGATGACACCACTGCACTTTAGACTCTAGCCCATGCAACAGAGCAAGACACTGTCCCCTCCCAACCCCCTGCCCCGAAAAAAAAAGCTACTGAATCCATCGTGTTAATGTCAAAACTGGGCTCAAACCCTATATCTAGTCCAATCCCAAGTACGTTTATAAATATATACACAAACATGAAAGCATCAGCTATGAAATACATCAAAATATTGAAAGTGGGTACCTCTAGGTGGTGGAATTATGAATGACTTGTTTTCATCTGTATTTCTAGATTTTCCTCAGTGAGCATTAGTCTATTATGAAGGTCCTCTAAAAACACTTGCATTAGCTAGCTCGTGTGTAATTACGAATGCAGAGAAAAGCAAGCGGAGGGGAAATGAAAGGCAGATTTGCTTTCTGCTCCCTCTGACGGCTGCAGGAGGCATGTGGCAGAGCTGCGGGGAGGGAAGAGGATATCTGCAGGGAAACTAAGTTCTATAAGCCTCAGTACACAGAGCACATTTCCTTAGACTATGGAAAAAGTCAATGAACGTATTTGTTTCAGGCTAATCTAGAAACTTCGGTTTTCCCAAATTTTTCCCATAAGCCATAAAATCAGAATAGTCCAAGGCTCCAGCCATAAAGCATTTGAGAATAAAACCTTTCACAAAATTACATTTAGAAGAG
Organism: Cheirogaleus medius; assembly: GCA_008086735.1. Classification (NCBI taxonomy): domain Eukaryota; kingdom Metazoa; phylum Chordata; class Mammalia; order Primates; family Cheirogaleidae; genus Cheirogaleus; species Cheirogaleus medius. The sequence continues at coordinate 3,481,566 of VBSM01001044.1, read as the reverse complement.
ATAGAAAAGTCAATAGCATCTAATGATAAATCCTGTGATCTGCCCAAATTTAGTCTGGATTTGTACTCACAGAATTTACAGAAATTTGCTTTGAGTTGCTTTGTTCCTTTACAATAATAGAATCAGCCTCAAAGGAGCTGGGAATCTGGAAGACGCCCCCACGCAGCCCCAGGAGGCTGTCATATATGTTGGCTGAAATGAACACTGTGTCCTTCCTCCTCTCAGCCTGTCTTCCAGATCATTCCTCAGTTTAATTTCAAGTTAAAGGCTCTTTAAAGTTGAAGTGTTTCCCCCTCCTTTCTTTCATGATCTTGACTCCCATTCCAGTACTCATTTTTGCCTTTTCATTATAAAAGAAGCAAATGTACGAATGGGTATAAAATTAAAAGTACCTCTACTTTGCATACCCCTCTCTAGAGAGAAGTTTCTTGTGTATCCTTCCAGACATGTAATGCATACACAAGCCTCTCTTGTTTAATGAGATCAGGTTATATATATTGCTTGGCACTTTGCTTTTTTAAAAAAAAAAACTTTAAAAAATTGTGACACCTTTTCATACATACATACATATTTAATTTTTTTTTCATTGACTTACTCCTTTTTCTTTTTCATGCTAATCTCAACTTTCTAAAAGAAGGTCTAGCATGGTGAGAAGGAACTTGAAGTACTAGGAGCCTGAACCTTGGCTCTACCCTATTCTATTCCGGAGTAGCTGCAAAACCTTAGGGCAATCCCTTAACCCCTTCCTGGATCTCAGCTTCTCTTCTAGAAGGGAGGGGGCCGTTGGGAGGAGAAGAAAATGTTCTGTGCCTGGAGGCTTAGGCTGAAGCAGGCGACTCCTCTAGATCTAAAAGCTGTGTGGTGGGGTGAATAATGGCTCCCCAAAGCTGTCCACATCCTAATCCCCAGAACCTGTGAATATGCTACTTCACGTGGCGAAAGGGCCTTTGCAGATGTGATCCAGTTAAGGATCTTGAGATGAGGAGATGATCCTGGACTACCAAGGTGGGCCCAGTATAATCACAAGGGGCCTTATAAGAGGGAGGTGGGAGGGTCAGAGTCAGAGAAAGATGCGACCACGGAAGCAGTGATGGGAATAACTCGGGCCTTGAGCCAAGGCATGCGGGCAGCCTCCAGGAGCCAGGAAAAGCAGGGATGGATTCTCCCCTACGGCCTCCAGAAGGATCTGCCCACCCATTTTAGACCTCTGACCCCAGCAGAATAAATTTATGGTGCTGTAAGCCACTAAATTTATTGAAATTTGTACACTAGCAATAGGAAACTTACACGAACCGTAACTGTGTGATTCTGAAATGCCGGGAATTGAGCGAGGGAGTTCGCGCCCATGGTGGAAGACACGCAGAAAGCAACAGGGAGAAAGATCTGGGGACCAGCAGGAGGCTCCCGAGGAGTAAGGGGGAGAGTGGGGACCCCTGGAGATGGGGCTGGGGCTGTGGAGTCTGACAGCTTCCCACAGGTGACCCATGTGCACTGCTTCCTGTGTCTCACGGTGGCTAAGGGCTGCTTGGGGAGGAGGGCCCAAGGGATGGGGGCTGAAGAACTCAGGGTCTGCAGCCGGGAAAACTTCAGTTTTTCCTTAAGTTTATGCTCTACAATTTGGTTGTGTTGACTTTAAGGCAAGAATTTGGGCATGTCTGAGCTAACAGGAGGTGACCAACTGTCCCAGTTTGCTTAGGACTGAAGGGTTTCCTGGGATGCAGGACTTTCCATTTTAAAACCGAGCATCCCAGGCAAACACTGGTCCCCTTAGCTTACAGCCTAAAGGGGTCCCCGCAGTTAGGGCAGAGGCTACAGGGCCATCTATACAACACCACCAAAATGCAAAAACATGCAGGCACCTAACACACGTTGCTCCAGGCAATAAACCGTGACCCCCTTGGTGTCCAGACACACACCCTTATTTGTACTATAAATGTTCACGTCTGGCCTCACATTCTCAATTCACAAGAAATTGTCCTTGGACTCCAAAGTGGTAAATATCTGCTGGGTCCTCATGAAGCAGGGGCTGGGAATCCCAGGTGGGCAAGAAATGAGGCCTGTGGGTGTCAGAAACAGACCTGCCAACTAAGAGGCTGCCACAGGGACACATAGGAAGGTGTATGATGCCACCTCTGCTCTGGAGAGCGAACCACATTCAGTTTATGCCCCTCCCCAGCGTGATCAGACCCTTCCCACCCGCCCCCAGGCTGTCCACGACTTGCTCAGTGGGGAGTCCGGCAAAGAGAGCTGCACGGCTCCCAAACTGAATCCTGGCCCAGCACTAACAGCTGCATGGCCCCGTGCAAACTACCTGACGCTGCTAAGCTCCTGCGTCCATCCCCCAGATGTGGACGCCCAGCTGCAGACCACAGCACCCCCTCCTCCCTCTCCTGCCTTCTGCAGGAAGGGGCTGGCGGAGTCTGAATGGGGTGAGAGCAGCTAAAGGGGTAACAGAGGGACCAAGACAAGCTCAGAAATCCCCTCTCACTCTTCACCTGCAGCTGTAACTTCCACTAGGAAACTGGACACTCTCTGTTAAGAGGGAAAGCGACATTCGTAAGAATCGCCTACCCCAGGTCACTTATCTCTCACGATTCATGTCCCTCCCTCAAACCGTGTGGTTCTCCCACCACACCGAGCAGGCAGAGTGACCCCGTTAAAACAGATATCAGGCCCTTCTCTCAAAACCCTCCAACAGGTCCCCCCTGTGCCCACAGGCCCGTATGAGATGCCACCCCTGACCCCACCTCTTCCTTCTCCTCCCGCCACCGGGCCTTTGCCTGGCTCTGCCTTTTGCTGGAAGATCTCTGCTCCGTGACAGCCTATCTGACAGTCCATGGCTCGTCCTTCCCTCCCTTCAGATCTCCACTAGAAGGCCCTTCCCAGCGAGGCCTCCCTGGGCCACCTTCTCCAAAACTTGCTCCCGCTGCCCCACACCTCCCGTCCCACCTCCTCGCTTTAGTTCTTTTCTCTCTAACACATACCGTCCGCTTTACTCATTTGTCGCCTGACACCCACACTAGAATGGAAGCGCCTGGAAGGAGGGAGTGAGGGAAGTTTCATTTATTCACTGCGGTGTCCCCAAGGGCTGAGGACAGTGCCTCACATATAATGGGCTGGCAAAACGTGTTGAATAATGAAAGACTTGGGCATGTGCACATCTCAACAGAGATGGAAGGAATCGTTGCCAGGCCAAGGTTACTGAAGGCCCGAGACACGGGATCCTAAGCCTGGGGGTGGGGGGAAACGGACCCATGCCAGGAAGGGGACAGGTGCGGGTCAGTGCATGTGCAGGTGGGTTTGGAAGTGTGAGCTGAGTCAGTTTTGAGTCTCCATTTTCCCTGCAGGAGGAGGGAAGAGTGGAGGGGAGGGAGTCAAGGAGTCAGACACCTGAGCGGAGTAGAGAAAGTCTGAAATTGTCATTGTGAAGAGCTGACCCACGAAACTGCCAGACAGCTCTGAAAGCCCGGGAGAAATAGTGATTGTGGAACTAATAATGGCGTCAATACGACTCCTGCATGCCATTTCTCCAGCAGCATCTGATGTTCAGGAAGAGGAGAGGGGAGGGGAGGGGAGGAGGGGAGGGGAGGGGAGGGGAGGAGATAGCGGGTCCATCCAGGGCTGAGGCTCTGCAGGAAGGCTCTGATGGAGAGACAGGAGGACAAGGGATTTAAATTTACTTGGCAAGACTCGCTGAGAGGGTGGGCCAAAGTTTCAAAGCTGGATACTAAGGGAAGAGAAGAAGGGAAGGGACCGAGAGACTGGGAGAGAGGAGAGCCAGGGTTCTGGAGGAAGGCGATGCCCTGGGGAGAGACTGGGCAGGGCAGGGCACAGCCATCAGCGGTCTGGGAGGGGGAGCAGTTCTGAGTGCTGACGGATCCCACGTGTGTGCAGCAGGGGCTGCCATGGTGAGGGGCCACAGTGTCACGAGGGACATCCCTGTGCACCCTGAAGACACCAGGATCGGGTAAGGCTTAGGGTCAAAAGGAAGACTCAAGCCACAGTCCTAAGAAATGCCAAAGTCCTTAAGAAATGAGAGGACAGGAGAAATGTCAAAGGGGAAGAGGTGGGCCGGATGACAAGAGCCTTAGAAGGAGCGAGGGCTTCAGAGCGGGTGGAAGATAAGCGGTCTGGAAGCTGCAGGGGAGTCAAGGGGAACACCGCCACATGCCTTCTGGTCTTTTCAACCCCCAAACTCTGACATATGCAAGTGAGGACAGTGGGATCAAAATTTGGCCCTGGCTTTTGAGGGCACTGCACTCTCGGCGGGGCAGCAACGGCTTCCTCTCTTGCATAGAACAAATGCACTCCCTGGGGTTCCATGTTGAAAAGCTGCATCTCCACTATCTTTCTGCCGTAAGGCAACTTACAAATTCACAGAAAAGGCTGAAAATATCCCAGTGTGCAGCCTGCTCTGTCGGGTTAGTAAATCTCTGAAGAATCCTCTCTGCGTGAAGCTGAAAGGGGTTTGGCCAGAAACGCTGAAGTGAGCTGAGCCGGCGGTCTGACTGTCCAGGGGTAATCCTGGTCTCACCTCTTATTAGCGGGGGGCCTTTGGTAAGTCCTTTAACCTCCCTGTGCCTCAGTTTCCTCACCCATCAAATGAAGAAGTTAGACAACCTACTTCAGAGGCACTAGCAGCACCATCGCTGTCATCTGCAGAGTGCAGGAATTTGCAGTGGAAAAGGGGCAGACCCAGTCTCATGCCTCCCAACATCCATTCCCCACTTCCTCCCTGATAAGAGACCACTCTCTATTTGGGATGACAATGTGCCCAGCTCATTTCTCCCTTCCCAGACACCCTTACGGTAGCCATGTGGCCTACTTCTTTTTATTTCTTTTTAAAATTATTTTTGTGGTAGAGACAGGGTCTTGTTCTTGTTCAGACAGGTCTCAAACTTCTGGCCTTAAGCAATCCTCCTGCCTCAGCCTCCCAAAGTGCTGGAATTACAGGCATGAGCCACCAAGCCCAGCCTTGTAGCCTAGTTCTGACCAAGTGCAAACAGAAATCTTGAGGAAGAAAGGAGAGTTCCTGGGAAAACTTTTGCCTTCCTGATAAGAAGGAGCAAACAGAGACTGGTGTCCATATTTCTCCTTCTTCCTGCCTGGGATAGAGAAGTGATGTTTGGAGCTGTGGCAATCATATTATAATCATGGGGCAAATGCCAGTGCTCTAAGGTGTGGAGAAGACAGGCAGGCACCTGGGTTCCTGATGGTGCGCTGCATAGATGAACCAAAGCCGGGGAAACAAACCATTGCACTTTTTATGTAAGAAAAAAATAACTCCCAACTTGCTTATCTACTTTATTTGGGGTTTATGGTTAATGATAGCTGGACACATTTCTAAACAACACAGGAGCTTAGAGTGCCTCCTAGCTAAAGGAGGCCCTAGGAGAAAGTGCAGCACACTCTAGATTCAGGTCATTTACCTCTACCAAGTGATTTTCAAAGAAATCAAATGGTAAAGGCCCTAGCATGAACCCAATTTTTCTTTTCGAAATGGGATTTAAAGGGTGGTACCAATGAGGAATGGCAGGAGCAGGGTATATCTGGGTGTGCATGCGGGCAGCGTGGGAGGCCTTGCTCAGCCAAGGGGAGCAGCCACCCTCAGAGCTGGAAAGGAAGCAGGTGAGACCACTTCCCCAAGCCTGGCCCCCGGCCCAAGCTCTGCTGAGGACGCACCATCAGGCCAAGTAAAGGAAAGCTGATGTGGCCAAGAGTCCTGGACCCAGGCTCACTCTTAAAAATCACAGAGCCAGCTCTGGATTATGGGGGTGATCAATAATGCAAGCGTAAGAGTGCTACTGCTCTTTCACGCCAATCACACCGCATCTACCCAAAAGCTTCCGAAACGGCCTTAAGCGAACTGAAAGGTTGGATCTGGCACGCTCCTCCGCGTCCCTTCCCCCTTCCAGCTCCCCTCCCGCAGGGAGAGGTGGGGGGGAAGGTTGGAAAAACGAGCTTTGAAATCAGAGTCTCTCATTGCCTGTAAAAGCAAAACTGCGAAAACGACACAACAGCGATGATGATTCAAAAACAAAACAGGAGTGTCTCCCAGGCCGCGCCCACGCGGGCTCGCCGCGCTCGTCACTGCTGACACCCCGCCCCACGCAAGCCTCCTCCCGGGAGGGGCAGGCGCGCGATCGGTCTGCATCTTCCAGGCAGGTGACGGCCGCACCTGGTCCCCTGGCCCTCCGCTAGCGGACGGGGGTCCTGCAAGGTGCCGCGACCCTCTGGGGCCGCCACCCGCGCCTCACGTGCGCGCCGGGCCCTGGTCACCCCTCACCCCGCCCGAGCCCAGGCCGCCCCCGCCCGCCGCGTCCCCGGCCCCGGCCCGCACTCACGCTCCACGTCGTGCAGCTTGGCCCGCTCCTCCTCCAGCTTGCCCTTGAGGCTCTCCGCCTCGCTCTTCAGCGACGCCAGCGTCTCGTTCTCGTGCAGCCCGTCCGTTGCCATCTTCGCGCGGGGACGCGGCGGGGAGGGAAGCGGAGAGCCGGGATGCGCCGAGCCGCGGCGGCCGCTCCGGCCGCGTCCCCCTCCCCGAGCGCCGCCCCTGCCCCGCCCTCCGGCGGTGACGCCAGCGGCTGCGGGCCGGGCCGACCCCGCGCCCTCCGCCCGCCCCGCCCGCCCCGCGCCCTGGCGCAGTGCCCGGTGCGGTGCCGGGTCGGCGCTGCCAGGGACACCCCTCCGGAGAAGCAGGGAGCGTCGTGCCCATTTCGCCGGTGGGAAAACTGAGGCTTGGCCGTGTTACGTGATTTGCCCGATAGGGAAGGGCCGAGTTGGGAATTGAGCTCGGGACTCCGGGCTCCTGGGGAGACTGGTCCCAGCGACACAGCCCTTCCATCTCCCCCGCTCCCCACCCCGGGGCAGATCTCTTCCTTTTGGAACTTGATTTGCGGGCCGGTGGCTGCCACCAACAGAGAGAGGACAAGAGAGGAGACAGCCACGAGGCCTGCCCCTTGCAGCTGTGGTGTTCACCCCACAATTACCCGGAAACTTTCCTCGTTTGTTGACTTAAATATGCAAAGAGAAAACTAGTCTGGCCTCTGAGAAGCTCTGGGGTCTCTGCAGCATGAGGAAGCCCACCCTTAGCTTTCATTTTCTTCACTGGGAATCCGCTCCCTGGCCTGGGACTGCAAAAGGGGGGGGGCGGTGGGTAGGCAGGTGCGCAGGCGCGGACCTGGGGCCTCTGAGCCTGGTGGTCTCTCCCGTCTCTTCCCAGGCTACAGTTCTCCCAAGGGCAGGCATTTAGTGACTTGTATCAGACTCAAGCATCCCCTCTCCCTGGTCGCCTAAAGGGTTAGGCACTGTTCTAAGTACTTTAATAACTTGTTCAGTCCTCACAGGAGTCACCCTGAAATGGGCACTATTATCTCCATTTTAGAGATGAGGAAACTGAGGAACGGAAAGGCTCAGTAATCTCTCAGGGGTCACAGTCCAAGAGAGAGGGAGAAACAAGATTTGGACCCAAGCAGTCTGGCTCCAACAGCCTCTGGACTTCGGTGTGGATGACCCAAACCGTGCCACCTCCCTTTTCCCCTCTCTGTGATCTTGCCTGAGTTTGTGTGCAGAATGGGAAGGCAAGTCAAGGTTACAAATTCCGGAGGGAACATCATCAAGCAGAATCTCAGCTGCTGTCCTTGCCCTCTGCATACCCCCTCCCTGCCAGAGATACCCAGCCTCTCCTTGCTGTCCTGGGCCTTCTCTGAGAAAAGTTGAAAGGAATCTATGTTCATCTGTACATAGTTGTTTTGCAGGTTAGAGTCTGAGATCCTTCCTTTCCTTATCTGGAAAATCTACTTCATAGTATCTACTTGGTAGGATTGTTATGAGAGTTAAATAAGATACTGTGAGTGAAAGCTCTTAGCAGACTTTTGTAGACATAGCAGGTGCTTATTAGCGGCCAGTTCCCTCCTCCCTTCCCATCGAGATAGGTTTATTCATCATTTATCCTCAGCACTTAGCATAATTCTGGCATATGGTAGCTGCTCAGTTAATGCTGGTTTGTTAAGTGGATGTGTATATATAAATATATATAAGTTATATAGTTAAAATAAAATAAATATATAAAATGTAAACATGTAAATGTTTTATATACATATATACAATTTGTATAATTATAAATATAAAATGACAATTAATATAAAAGCAAAAATAGGACATCTGTTTCAGGGTCTGAAGAGCAAAGGTTAAGAGCACAGGCTCTAGCTGGATCAGACTGCCTGGGGGCAAATCCTGGCTCTGCTGTGTGGCCTGGAGTGACCAACTTCTCTGTGTCTCGGGCTCCTCATCCGTAAATGGGGGATAGTCCAGCATTCACAGCATGCGATGCGTGGTACATGGTCACGGTTATCAGTGAGGCTGCCTGATACACCTGAGCAGTTCACACGAAGTATCAATAATTGAAATGAGACACTAGGTTATGGGAGACACTTCCTACAAGGCCCATCTTAGGAGGCCCAGGCAAGGCATCATCTCCTTGGACCATCGTGGGACGTGTGCACATGGCTCAGGGTCTGCCTGTCTATGAAGACATGGGGCAGGTGGTGCTTCACACAGGTGTGTGCCCTCCTCTGGGGGGGTGTCTCTGTGTAAAATAAACCCCAAACATCCTCCAAGCTGGAGAGTCAACTGTCTAGAGATGATGCCATGTAACTTTTACTGGTGGGGCAAAGTTTGCAAAGTGGCTTCCTGTACTTTGGTGTTAACTCCTTTTTAGAAGGGAGGAAGCTGGAGAACAGGAAAGCTGAGGTTGGTTATATTTCAGCAGTGGTTGAGCTATAGGGGTACCCCCATTCATGAAAAGGGTCCACTAGGGGGCTATGTCTAAATAATCCCAAACACCTGGAGGAAAAGTCACTGTCAATCATCGCATGTCTCCTCAGTTAAGTGATGCTGTCTGAATGTTTGGGAAGCCCCAAATGCTTGTGGTGGAGATGACCAGTGATGATCCCCTAGAAGAGCATCTCCAGGCAGGGCCTCTGAGCTGGGAGCACCTATGATGCTACTGAAGACCCAAAAATCTGTGATTCTGGGCTTATTCTGCCCATTGAGGAAGCTTAAAAGCAGAAGAGTTAGATTAATAAATAATAAGAGGATAGGGCCCCCAGAAAGCAGGCTTGTTTTAAGAACTGAATGTCTTCAGTTTTACAGTTTGCAGAGCCAAGTTAAGAACAAAATATACTGCAGCTAGAAGCCCATTACACCAAGCCTGAAGAAACACCAGAATTACTGCGCCGTACCAAAGCCTTTTTTATGCCCCCCTGGGCTATATACTTGCCATTTGCTTCATGGGAATAATTTTTAGAAATGTAATTACTGTGAGGGATTACAATGAAATCAAGAGCATACGAAGTGCCTTTTCTTTTCCAGTTGGAGAAAATGTAAAGTCATCTTTCCTCTCTTTGATATACATATATATTTAAATACGTTGATAACGTGGGGATTTCCTGTTGGGTTTTCCTGGTGGCATGCTGTACCACTGTTCACCAGGTGGGGGCTCTGCTCCGCCATACTATTGAGCACAGCTTTGCAAATCTTCTGAGATAGGACAAATTCCTAGGGCTTCAGGGATGCTGTGAGCATTTTTGCTGCAAGATATAAAGTCTGTGCATAGCCACCTCTGGTGAGGACTTGGTTTTGTGTACTTTGAAAAATGCCAGAATTTGTATTCAATTCCTATCCCTCGCTGAAGGCTTAAGCCCAAGGAGCACTTTTTGGGCTTAATTTTGCTCACTACGTTGGCCCTGTATGGTTTAATCTTCAATGAAGTTCTACCTACATACAGCTGGAACAGGGTCCTTGGAAAAGTGCTTCCAGATTGTTTATTTGCCAGACTCTTTTTTTAGCTTGGTTGCCTGCCAGGCAGACTGGCAGAAGACAGAAGAAAAAAGCATCAGCCCTAAGAAATAACAACAGCTAAAACAGTCATTGAGCACTTCTACTGGGTACTGTTTTAAACACTTTATCAAATGAACTCATTTGATCCTCACAAAACCCTATGATATAGATGCTATTAGTTTTCCTACTGTACACTGGGAAAACAGGATTCAGGAGAGAGGTGAGGACCTCCTTGGCACACCACTAACTAGGAACATAGATAGGATTTGAACCCAGGCAGTGGGACATCCGAGTCCACACTCTGACCCCCTGTGCTACACTGCCTTGGGAAGCCCAGGCATGCTGAAAATGTCATGTTGTGTAAACTGATGCCATGGCAACTCATCTGCCACAGGACTCTCATTAGATACTGTTTTAAGATAGATAACCAAAAATTTTTAAAAAGCGGCACTTACAATTTCTGCACATGTTGAACAGTAGCTCAGTTGCTGAGATTTCTTGAAAACTGGTCTCAAAGCCCTTTGTTTGAAACATTTGTCACACGAGCCAAATACGTTAACTAGAAAGGTCTGATCACACATCTTTTATGCAAGATGAAGCTAAAAACAATGGAAAAAGGAGGGAGGTGTAAGAAAAGCTTTGTAAAACCTCTTCTTCCTTTTATCATGGTAGTTGCCCAGACTTCTACATATGGCATAAATTATACACAGTTAATTGGTAACCTTTGATTTATTACAACACGCTGGGTCAACACAACTCATTTATTGAACCAGTGAGAAAGTGGCAGACAATAGGTTTTCTGAACTTAGCACATGTTACCGGTTGTTTTGGCAGCTTGCGGACGCAGTCGGGTTGATCTCTGCAGCACGATGTCAATTCTGTGGGGTTTCACAGTGGAAAACACTGCTGTGATGGATGCTATAATTTAAAACTTTTAAAAACATTCCTCCCCTCGGGGTGGACTTTTGGAGTAAAGACAAGAGTCAGCAAATGGTGACAAAGCCACGAGGCCGTGCAGGTGTGGCGTTGGATCCCTGCGAGGCTGGTGCCCCCTCATTAAACATTTGACAGCCAAAGACCCAGGGTCCTGCCTGTTCACCCAGAAGTCAGCAGACAGGCCCGGGCCACTGGCGGAGGCACCCATGAGAAAGCAAAACCATCCGTGGTTAAAGGCACCAGCTCACTGCCCGGTTCCTGGCTCTACTGAGGCTAGTTACTGGACCTCTCCGAAGCTCTCTTTTGCTAATCTATGAAACGGAGATCTTAAAATCTATATTTCTGGGGTCGTCAAGGGAATTATAAGAGACAGTGAAGTGCATAAAGCACTTAGCTCAAGGTCATAATGTGCATGACCAAGGTCATGCTGCCCTGAGTGGCAGTAACAGCTGAGCCCCTGCTGCCTTGGGAAGGAGGGGTGGCGGAGATGTGGAGGAAAGAGCAAGAGGAGCCCATGGCGACAGCTCAGGCAAGACACCAGGAAGTCCTGGATGAAAGCGATGCAGCGGGATGGACTTGGATCATGCTTAGGAAGGAGAAGGAGCAGGAGCTAGACTTGGAGACGTGTGGGGACGAGGACAGAGAGACATCTATGATATGGCCAAGGTTTCTGTTTGGGAGACTGAAGGTCATGGTGCCATTGTTGGAGACGGAGGACAGAGAGGTCAAGGGGGAAGGAAGCAGCCAGCTTATTCCTGTTAATTTTTTGTTTGTTTTTGGAGACCAAATCTCACTCTGTCACCCAGGCTGGCGTCCAGTGGCACGATCATAGCTCACTGCAGCCTTGAACTCCTGGGCTCAAGCGATCC
>VBSM01001044.1:3341887-3469821 GCA_008086735.1 Cheirogaleus medius | reverse complement strand
CCCCCCCCAGCATAAAGATATTTCAGGTCTGAACATTTCAACGGAGCTGAATTTGAGAGGGTGTGTTTGTGGGGGAGGTGACAGTGGGGACATTTATCAAGGGGAATGCGTGCCATGCAGAGGTCACTGTGAGGCTGGAGAGAGAATGGGGAGCTCACGCGCGGCACAGCTCTTGAGGACTTTAGGCACAAAGGAGTAGAGGGCAGTCCCTTAGGGACAGCAGCTCACAAGGGAACCAGCTACTAACCGACACGGAGTGCTCAGCCCTAGCCTCTCACAACCACTCTGGAAGGGAGGCAGGACATCTGTGTTACAGCTAAGGAAACACAGAGGGGTGAAACAAGTTCAAGGTCAGTGGCGGAGCCTGAGTCTGCATGGAATGTGACTCTACAGCCCTTACTGTGGAGCTAGCACTGTCAAGCTGCTCGGTTTTGTTACAGAAGATGAGTTAAAGAACACAAAGGGGCCTGCCCACCAGACCCTGGCCCATGTTGGGGGCTTGGTAACTGTTGTCCCCTCTCCCCAACCCTGCAAAAGCCGCCAGGAACGAGGTCAAGCTGAGGACTCCAAGTAACAGCATTAGTGAGCCACGGGTTTTTAAACAGGGGAACGACATCATTCAAGTGGATTATTCCAGCATTTGTGCTCCCAGAAATAGGTCAGAGAGAGAAGGGACGGCAGGAAGATGAACTAGGTTAAGAGACTGTTATCATATTCTGGAGAAGAGGAAATGCTGGACAGAGTAGCAGCCACAGGAATGGAAGGCGTGAGGAACCCAAGGGACCCAGGGGAGAAGGAATGGAAGGATGGCTGGGAGTTATGGGAGAGAAGAAAAACAGAAGTAGAAAAAATTTCCAATATTCCAAATCTAGATAGAGGCAGTTTTTCTTCTCAGACTGAATTTTATTTTTTCAAATTATAAAAGCTGCTTATAATGTTCATTGGAAATAATTGGAAACAGAAAGACTTGAAGAAGGAAAAGTAATCGCCTATTTTCCGTACACCAACAAAGAACTGTCCTGTTAGCATTTTATGTTTTCTTCTAGTATCTTCATAAGTACATATGTGTGTACCTTTTACAAAATTGGAATTATGTGCCATATATGATTTTGAACTCCAGATTTTTGCTTAACAGCATTTTCATCTTCACACTTCATTGCATATTCTTGGAAAACATCATTTTTTTAAATGGAGACAACCATTTTTAAGTTATATCAGCCTTAAGTCATATCACATAGCTAGCATTTTAGACCTGGTTGGTTAAACATGGGTAAGCTACAAACTAAATTTAAAGTATTTCTAAACCACAAATGTTATACGTGTTCATTATAGAAAGTTTGAAAAAATCAAAATGGTATAAAGAAGATAATCACCTATAATCCTACCACCCAGAGAGACTCCTTTTCACATTTTCCTCTATGCAAGAATAGATTTTTAAGATAGTTGGGGTCATACTGTTTATGTATATTGTTTATATTTCTGTATCTTGATGGTTTTTGTTCAGTATTTATATCATGAGCTAAATTTTAGTACATTCTGTTGTATTTATTGTCAATAATTATTTTTATGATGAGGACATTTTTCACAGAGCAAATGCTCCAACGAGCATTTTGACAAGAAAGACAAAAATTCCCCTATTTAAATAGGGGCGAGTTTTGACATGAAGTTCCTCTACAGTGGGGGTTCTTAGAACTTCTCCAACCTTCCCCTAGTAACCCTATGCCAAGCACAAAATTTGTTTGATGTCTGTTTTACCTAACTATATGGCTTAAAAATTACCAAGGAAATACATGTTTATTTTTAAAAGAATCAATACCAAAGATTAGAAAGTGAAAAGTGAAAGTCCCCCATCACCTATCCTGCATTCCCACTCCACTTGTTTAGTTGTTAATTCTTCTAGACTTTTCTGGCGCAAGCACATAGATACAGCTTTGCTAATTATGCAAATAACTGATAAAATAGTTATGAAAATTACTTTTTTATCTAACTTATTCTTTTAATGCCTGTAGAAAGGTAATAGCTTCAGCATTATTCTATACTATGGAGTATCATAACTTATTAAACCAATCTCCTGTGGTTGAATACATAGGGCATATCCGGTTTTTACTTTTAAAATAATGCTTCATTAACTCAATTAAAAGTGGGCAAAATACCCCTCATCCATTTCTGGTGGGGATGTGAAGTGGCGTAGCCATTTTCCCAAGGGTGCGGGTGGAAAACGGCTCGGCAGTTACTCAAAAGTCAAGAATAGAGTTGTTACCACGTGGTCCTATAATACTACTTCTAGGTGTGTATACCCGGGATAATTGAAGATGTCTGTTCACATAAAAACTTATATACAAATGTTTGTAGCAGCATCATTAGCCAAAAAGTGGAAACAACTCAAGCATCCACCAACTGATAGATGGATAAACAAAATGATGACTATCCGTACGGTAGACTGCTATTTGGCAATAAAGAAGAATGAAGCTCTGATAACATGCTGCAACATGGACAAACCTTGGAAACACTATACTATGAAAGAGCCAGACACAAAAGGCCACATATTGTATGATTTCATTTATGTGAAATGTCTGAGATAGGCAAATCCATAGAGACAGAAAGCAGATTAGTGGTTGCTGGGGGGAGGGAAGGGGGGGAAGGAGGAGTTGGGAGTGATTGCTTAATGGGCATGGGATTTCTTTTTTGGAGTGATGAAAACACTGGAGTTAGATAGTGGTGATGATGGCACATTCTTATAAATAAACTACCACTGAAATACACATTTTAAAATGGTGAGTTTTATGTTGTGAGTTTTATATCTCAATAAAAGGTATTTTAAAAATGGGCAAAAGACTTGAATAGTCACTTCGCAAATGAAGATATTCATATGGTCAATAAACATAAAAAGGCACTCAACATCATTAGTCATCAAAGAAATACAAATTAAAGCCACAACGTGATACCACTACTTGCCCACCAGAATACTTAAAATGAAAAAGACTGACAATACAAAGTGTGGGCAAGGATGTGGAGAACTTGAAATGTCTTTCCCTGCTGATGGGAGTATAAATTGGCACAACCACTTTGGAAAACTGGTTGGTAGGACCTACCAAAGCTGAACATATATATATATATTCTGTGACCTAGCAATTCTACTCCTGGATATATATACCCTTATTTCCTCAGGCAAAAAAAGCATGAATAAGAATGTCATAGCGGCTTTATGCATAATAGCTCTAAACTAGAAAAACCCAAATGTTCATCCATTAGTAGACTAGATAGGTTGCAATATGTTCATACAATAAAAAAGTACAAACTGCTGATACAACGATGTGGATGTATCTCACAGACTCACTACAGCTATACAATGTTCAGTGTCTAAAAGTTCTTTATAATCCATGTACTCTGAGGCTTTTGTCATCATATAAAGTATCACCTGGATCAATTTTTAAAACTGATTAAATGATTTTAAAGATGTTTCATCCTTTTCCTGATGCCAATATAGATAAATGTATTTTAAAAACACCTTTTTATTATTTCAAAATAAATTCATGTGAATTGTAGAAAAATTAGAATATACAGTATATAAAATTAGAATAATAAAACCCCTCACCGGTGTTCCCACCGCACAGAAAGACCCCTGTCAACACCTGGGCATGTACACATCCGGACACTTTTCTGAGCATTTCAGAAAGCCAGAGTATTCTAATTAAATGTTAACATGCACGTACCTTCCGCAGAGCCAGCACTTGGAACCAATGAGCAGAAAGGCGAAGAGAAAGGTGAGAAGCTAGAGCTGCAGAATGAAGGTGCGAAAGCACCTTGCACAGCTAATCTCCTTATCTGGGTGTCCCAGCTCACGCTGCCTTCCTCCCCCCTGCAGTTCCGTGCTCCCTGCTGGGACACATGCTGCCATGTGCATCATTCACTACCCCCACCCCTCCCCGACCCTTCTGCCATCCACACTGCCAGGCCCCCTCCTCACCCCCGTGGAGGCTGACTTTGGCGGGTTGACCGCCATGTCCACGCCCACTTGCTCAGCTGCCCTGACAGTCACCTGTGACTGCATGTTACCAGCGTCTATGTTGGCCAGCCTTCCCACCTTCAGCTCTGTAGACCTGATCAAGACTGTGGGGTGGGCACCTCCTTCTCCCTGCTTTCCATGTATACACTCTTTGGCTTCTGTGGGTCTCCTTGTCCCCAAACAAGACCTATTTTTCCCATGGTTGACACCCTGCCCCCCACCCCGCTGACAACACACACACACACTGCAATCCCTGTCCCCACCAAGAGGACTTTGCTCCTTGGGAGCACTCCCGTCTCGCAGCATCAGGATGAGGCAGGGGTGGGTGGGACGTGGCGTCCACCCTCTGGAGCTCACAGGCCAACAGAGGGGACGGCGACATTACTGGCTCGAAGCCCAGGGTAAGCGCTGTAAAACAGGTATGAACCCCGAGTTATGGGAGCCGAAAAGGAAGCGTGACGGCTCCTCCTGGGGTGGGGAGGGTCTAGAAAGGCCACTGAGGCCACAACCGAGGATCGGAAATGCAGCCAACTCTTCTGCCAAGCAGCCCCTCATTCTGACGCAGTGTTGGAGCCCCCGGCGACAGGTTTACTTCCCGTCTAAGCACTTTCACATACTTTTAATGAGACATTACGAATCTATACAGATTCTAGCATCTTTCAGTAGGACCCTTGAAGAAAGGCATAAAACTTGTGCACTTAAAAGACATGCAATCTCCTAGCAATGAAAAGAATCTGACCCCATTCATTTGGCAATTCACTTTATTGATTCAAGTATTACAAAGTTCTACTTTTCATTTTTTCACATACGCTGTATTGAAATGAGCTGAACTAAATCATTTATAACATGAAAGGACACATTAGGAGGGTGATGTTGCTTCATAATCATGTGTTATTCCCACTGCTAAGGTACATGTCTGTGTTACAGGGTCACAGCTACTGCCTGCGACCGTCAGAAAACCTGGGAAACACAGATTTCTCCAAAGGAGGAACCGACATAATTCTTTAGTTACCTTTATGAGAAAATTTAAAAATAAATACATTGCAATGCTGATTGGATAGAGAAAATCATTTAGGTTGCTTTTTTAAAACTTAGTTATTAAAAAAGTTTTTGTATAAGAGCTATTAAACAGGAAAAATTATGGCAAGTATGTTGGCGGATAAAATTTAAGAAAATGTTCTTTCAGAGGAGAAGGTAAATGGTATGGCAATTAAGCTTTAATAATATATTAAAAAATATATATATAAAATAATTCATATGATTCATTTCAGATTGAATATTCTCTTAAAAACTAGAGGGATCTAAAATAAACATTTTTTATGCAGGGGCATTTTCAGTCAAAAGAGTTAATGAACCCCACTCCCGCAGTGCGCAAGGGGCAAGGGGCTTTTGAGCAGACCCTGGTGGCCAAATGGGATAATCTCCTGGAAGACTCAGCCCTGGAACCCACTGTGGCTTCATAAATGTACCCGGGCTTCTCATGAACCTTGGGGGCCACTGTGTCCCCATATCTCACTCCCTCCTGGTCACAAGATAGAACAGACCATGAGGCACCTGCAAGGAAATACGAGCCTTCCAGGTAACCCAAGAAAAGCCAGCTGCAATTCCAAAGCGAGATGCAGCCTTTCCAACCACCGCTGGTGTGGTGTGTGTGAATTCTTACGAAATTACAGCAGCGGCTCCGTCACTATGAACGAGAGATGATGCGGTCCATTTGGGAGAGCTCTATTTTCTTCCTTAAATCACATTCCCAAGCATTTCCAGTTCTAATTAATAAAGCACATCCCTCATATCTGGCCATCACTTAGCTTCTGAGGGGAGAGTGCACTGACTTCTCCGCTATAGTCTACTGAGAAAGCCTAGCTTGAAGCTGCTGGGGAGCTCGATCATTTCCAGGGCATGTGGAGAGGGGGTGAAAGGAAACGTGACTTGAAAGAGATATTTGGTGTCCAGCATCAGCTGTGACGAGTCCTCCCGGCTATTTAGGAGAGCCTGAAATTAGAAGCAGAGGAAAAATGAACAAGGAAACCAGTACATCATGTTTTGCTGCCACCTGAAAGTCAAGAGTAAGTATGAGAAACACCACAACTATATCTCCAGTGAAGAACTTCCGAAATCCCATGAGATGGCACACACGAGGGCTGTTCCAAATGGTGACATGGTCTATCCAGGGCTTAAAGATCCGCTCTCATGAATACGGACTCTGTTTCACCTCAGAAGTTCATTTCCCACAGGATGGACTGTCCATAAATCTATCTGTGTTCTATCTATTTTCATGGCACAATTCTAAGCTCAAACATGAGTAGATCTGAAGTTTTACGTTTTCATTGAACCCATCTTTCTTCTTCATTCAGTGGTTTGTAAACTTTTTGCTTTCAGGACCCCTTTAAACTCCTAAAAATTATTGAGGACCCCAGAGAGCTTTTGTACATGTGGGTATAACTATTGATAGTCACCAGGTTAGTAATTAAAACAATAATTGAAAATATTTAATTCATTAAAATAATAAACACAATACATGTTAAACATCAGTTTCCAAAACAAAGAAAATTTAGTGAGAAGTGGTACTGTTTTATATTTTTGTAAATCCCTTTAATGTCTGACTTCATATACGACTTACGTATATCTGCTTCTGCATTCAATCTGTTGGGATATGTGATTTTGGTTGAAGTATGTGAAGAAAATCCTGCCTCACATAGATATGTATTTAGAAAAAGGAAGACTCTGCAGAACCCCTGAAAGGGTCTCAAGGACTCCCAGGGACCCTTGAACAAAATTCTGAGAACTGCTGCCCTGGTTCATTGGGGGAGAAACTTTAGGGATTATATAAAAAATTGTTATATAAAAATGCTTATAAAATAACCACATAAGAAAAACGGTCTCTGTGTTTCCATTCAGCCTCTGCCAACTTGCACAGCACTAAAAGACTAATCACAAACAAGATAGGCTGAAGGAGCAGGCATGTGAGTCATGGTTTTGGTGTTTTCCTTCCCTTCCCACTAAAACGGATTCTGAAAACTGGGGGAATTTGACCGGCAAAAGTCCTGTTGCCTTTGAGTTGGGTGCCTTTCATTTGCACATTTGGTAAATGTATTTTAATCCTGGATTTCTACAATGTTAATAAAATATCAATCTCTTATACCATACTTAGGAGGTCAGATTAAAAGACACATCCTTAAGGATCTCACCTGCACTTTGCGAACAAAGGATGGAGTCACTCTTTTCTCGAAGTCATCTATAGGTGTGTATGAATTCAGGATCTTGATGATCTGCAAACATTACACGACATGGTGTCAGACCATGAAAAAGAATAACTCTGTTCATGAAATGATGGTTCTGGTGGTTCGGAAACCACTGGGAGCCACAAGTGGTTCTTTTATCTTGTAATTTGGCTCAGCAATAGTGTGTTAACTATTCCAAGAAGAGAGAAAACAAGGGGAGAAGAGTGCAGAAGGGAGCAAAGACAAATGACAGAATTCGATGACAGTAAGAGGACCTCCCTTCCAGCCTCCCTGCCTCCACTTGCCTACCCCCACACATGCGCATCTGTGAGTTTAGTGGGCAGGGGATGCGTCATAGACATTTTTGTATTTTTAAGACCTAGAGTTAGTGTTTAATAAATAAATACTTATTATATAAAAGGACGGGCCATGTAAGCATGCTCCCCAGAGAACAGAGTCACCCACAGCTGGCTGAGCCAGGAAAGGTCATGCCAAGGACAGAGATGTGTCAGGGAAGATGCAGGGAGACACTAAGCAAGCCTGGTCACCTGCACAGCAGACAGTGAGGTGCAGCGTTCGTAGATCTCCTTGGCATCGCTGTCTGTGGTCTTCTTGACCTGAAGCAACCAGGCTGCCTGAGAGAGGGGTTCCAAAGTCTCCTTGGCTAAGCTGTTCTGCAAATTCTTATCTTTAAGCCATTCTTCTAAGTAGCTGATGTTGCACCTGGAGTGAAAGCCAGAGGAGCAGAGAACACGTCAGGGAAGGGTGCCAGATCCACCGGTGTGTGCCAACAGGGTACCAGAGTTCGCTGACTGCTGTCCGTCAGTTTCTCATTTGTAACACAAGGGGGACCGGATGATCAGAGATCATGACCCATGGGTCTACGGATCATAGTGGTCTAGGGTGAGGGGCTATAACAGCTATAGACTTTGGGGAAAATCTAAGCGAGGAATAGTGATTGCAGTAATTTACAAAGTACAGTTTTGAAAATCTTATTAAAGGAAAAAAGCAGTGATATTTGAATAGAAGACTCACACAGGAATAAAAAATTGATTTCTTTTTCCTGAATGGCAGAAATTTTTCAATTAGTGAAGGCCTGCTTTCAGCTGACTGTGGCTTTTATTCTTGTTTCTGTAGCTAATACCATAGGTTTATAATCCCATGGTGGCAGCAGCGCTGGCAATGGGGGCCAGCAGGAGCCTGAGACTTGGAGAGAAGGAAAAGTTCCTTTCCAACTGGAGGAGCTGTGGCTCAAGAGGATGGGTGAGCTCGCTGCTTTAATTCTCTCTTTGCCCTCCCACCATTTGTCCCCAGGAGGGGACACTGCGGGAAGTGCACTGCAGAGCAAATTATGTAAAGCCCCAGTTTTCTGGCTGAAGGACCAAAAAGGGACCAGAAAGTTCCAGGGATATTGTGGAAGGGGAGGAGCCTGGGAAAGCTTGGAAAGTAGCTTCTTAAAGTTCTTTATGAATTCCTGGGCTTATCCCTGAGTCCATGCATGGATCTGACCCTAAACAACATACACAGACCTTGAGAACTGAACTATGACCTGGACCGCCACTCAAGTTCCAGACTGGCCAGTGTATGTCACACATAAGAGACAGAACCAAACAGCATCACGAAGCCTCTGGAAACTGAACCGACGTGGGGACCACGATACATAGAGGATGGTCAGAACTTGTAGCCTGAACCCAAGTGGGTTGTTTACCTGAAAAAAATATCAATATCTTCCATAGGATATAAAGATCTAGACTGGAGCCTCAGAATATAATATTAAAAATGTCTAGGATACAATTCAAAATTACTTGGCATATGAAGAAACAGAAAAATCTCAATTCACATTAAACAAGACAACAGATGTCAACACGGAGATTACACAAATATTGGAATTATCTGACGAAGACTTTAAAAAGTGGTTATCATAAAAATGATTCAAAAAGTAAACGTAAACTCTCTTGCAATGAATGGAAAGATATTAATAAGAAGTCTCAGAAAAGAAATAGAAGATATAAAGAGAAACCAAATGGAAATTTTAGAAATGAAACATACAGTAACAGAAATAAAAGTACTCACTGAATAGTCTCAGTAGCAGAAGTAGAGATGACAGAAGAGTCACTGAACTTGAAGGCATTAATAGGGATTATCCAATCTGAATAGCACAGAGGAAAAAAAAACTGAGAAAAAATGAACAAAACTTTAGGGATCCATGGGACAATAATGAGAGAGCTAACATTTGCATCACGGAAGTTCTAGAAGTACTAGAAGAAAAAGTATGATGTAGACAAAATATTTGAAAAAATAGTGGCTGAAAATGTCCCAAATTCAGGAATGGAAGAGGGACAACACTACAGATCCTGAAGAAATTCAAAGGATAACAAGGAAATATTATGAACAACTCCATGTGCATAAACTCAACAACTTAGATGAAATGGACTAATTCTTGAAAATCACAAACTACTAAAACCCACCTAAGATGAAATACATAACCTGGATAGTCCTACAGCTATTAAAGAAATAGAATTCATAGTTTAAACCTTCTGAAGAAAAAAGCCCGTATTGGCTGCTACTGCGGAGGGACTAGGAATGTATTTTTTACCCTGGCACTCTGTTCTCTTCCTAATTTTTCTAGGTTCCCATCGCTCCTGGCGTGCTCCATCCATCCCCTGCTTTCGGTTTCCCTTCATTTCAGTCTGTGCTCATTCCTGTAATTCTTGATGTGTTGAAATCCCATCTGTTCTTTAAGACCCAAATCATTACTCTTCCTACTCTCCCCAGAATCCCTCAGGCCAGAAAGCAACCTATTTATTTGAGCCCCATTATTCTAGTTCCTAACAGAACTGTCTCCTTGGGACAATGGGCAAAGCAGCCACAATGAAATTGGCTGTAAAAATGTTAGCGTGGCAATTATGAGATAGAGTTCCACACGAGGCATAATATTTGCAATTCGTGACTAGGAACAAAAAAAGAATTAGGTATAGGAAAATCTTTCTGTCTTCCCAGGAGCTGTTCTGCCTCACCATACCCTACGAAACAAAGAGCTCATCGTGTTTTGCTCTTTGTCCTAGCAGCGAGTTTTCAAGCTACTCTGTCCACAATTTATATTTTTCTTTTTTTTGGTCCTGATTTTCTACTTATGTTCATATTTTATTATTTTATTGCTTGTGAATTTCATTGTAAAGCCATCTCAAATCCTGTGTAGGCCTTGCTTATGGCAGGCACTTAATAAATATCTGAATAAGCGAATGCCTCTAACATGCATGTGCCGCCCAGAGCGTGGCACTGCGAAGGCATTACTTCTCTCATGGCCACTTTCAACTGGTGAAAGGGAAAAAGCATTGAGCAACTCTGGGAAAGATGTTTGCTCGTCCTCGAAGAAGTTGTTCTAAGGTCTAGAGTTCTGAGTCTCCCTCATGTCCCTACGCAGTCTTGGGGGACCCCCTGATGGAGTGAGGGTTGAGTTTAGCAAAGGCTGTGGTTGCACATGTAGGTTCATGGCTTTACTTTAAATCGGGCTGAAACCTACCTTGGAGGGCTACAGGGCATCTGCTTGGAGCTTGTGAAATAAACAGAACTGTTTCCTTTCTCAACAAAGAGAAAAAGATCTGCAAAGGCCAGTCCTTCTGAATACCCCTCCGTATCTGAAAACCACACCCTGGCGTGGGAATTTGCCAGCCTGGTTTGTGGGAATGTCCAACTCCAAGTTTCACTAATGCTAAAGGTATAATTGACGCTTCACATTTATTTCTTAGCTTAAGATACTTCCTTTGTCACCTTCTCTTACATCATTACCATCATCACTGCCCCAGGTTCTCCTATCACAGATGGGTATCACATTCCTGTACGTATTATAAGAATCTTAACTATCTACCCCATATTATATGTTTCCTAATCACTGATCAGTGTTAGGTCCAATAATAGCTCCAGGTGCACATTTCCTCAATTGACAGAGAGAGTTGACACACCTCGAAGCTGTGGATTATCTTGTCTTCGGGATAAACTCCAAACGCCTTAGCCTGGCATCCCAGTCTGGGCCCAACCTACCTCTCGACGTTGGTCCTGCTGCTCCCCAGAACAATCTCTTAAGCCAGATGCAGCCTGAGCAGGGGTACTCACTTGGTCCCACCGCTGTGCCTTTGCCCATGTCCCCTGCCTAGAATGTTCTTCTCCCTTTCCTTAATCACTCAACGCACAACTCTCTGGCTTGGCCAACTTTTCCGTCGGCAATATCTCTCTTTCCTGAAGCATTTCCTGCACTGCTACTTTGTCCCTTGAATTAGTACTTAGCTATTTTAAGCTTCTCAAGGGCAGGAATCCTATCATTTTTCCCTTTGTTTCCTGTGTTCTCTGCCTGCAGTACTAGTCACAGAGAAGGTGGTTATACTGGGTGAGTGTATGATAACCACAGAGGGCTAGAATTTAAAATATACAATTCCTAGTTCTCAGTTAAAGCCACTAGGACAGATGGTCAAGTTAGCGTGGTACGGTGTGACAGGGGTAGGGTCTAGGTGCCAGATGACCAACACCTCTGGGGCACTATGAGTCACCTTGCACATCCCCGCAGCAGCTGTGGGGAGGGAGTCTAAGGCTGCAGCAGGGAGGGCCAGGCGTGTGCGGCCTCGGCGTTTAAGCGCATTCCTTCCAGCCAGCCTGTCCGGGGGCTGCGGCGGTCCTGGGTTTTACCTTATCTGCATGCCTTTTCTGCAGGAGCACACGTCCTTGCGCAGGAAGAGGCTGTTCAGCGTGACCGCCCCGATCAAGAAGAAGAGCTGCTTCACCGCCTGCCTCACGAGCTCGGGGTCCAGGCCGTTCTGGCACATGGTGCTGTAGAAGTAGCTCAGCTGCTGCAGCACGGAGGTCATCGTGTAGGCGTCCGTGTCGTCTATGCTGGATGACCGCTTCCGGAAGCCCGTGGGCTTCAGGCCGGAAATGCCCTGCAGACTCTCGTACTCCAGCATGCCTGGCACTGCAGAGAAAGAGGGGGACGTTTGCCACGGCTCTCGCGTGTCTGCTTCAGGAGATGGCACAATTTTCTACAAGATTCAGTGGATGTGGCTGTGATAGGGAAAACAAAACAAGCAAGGATTTGGGAGCGGCAGGGTGTGTGTGTGGGAGTGAACAGCTGTTTAGAGCAGGGCAGTAGCTCCTCTTCTAGGTCCGAAGCAGCTTTTCTTTCAACTTCGCATGAAAGAGAGCCGCTTAGCATGATAACTCACGTTCTGGAGCCATTTAAAGCCTATGGCATTTAAATTTGTTTAAGACACCCAGTCTGCAGTATTTTGTTATAGTAGCCTGAGCACACTAATGCAGTATGCTCAACATGTTCAAAGAGATAAAAGAAAAAGAAAACATTAAGAATAGGATATTATGATAAGCATATAAGAATTTGAACGGGACTTTAGGATTTCAAAAATACTTGGCTAAGCTCCAAGAACAGCCACATAAGAAGTAGAAATACCACATAAATAGTAGCAAAAGTCCTCCCCCCAACTTTTTTCTTCAGGATGAATCATCCTTAGAGAAGAATAACTACTAACAGTGCACTATTATTTATGGAATCATTTTAAGCAAGCAAAGAATTAAAAGGTAGATGTTGATGTAATTATATTTCCTTGGCTTTTTAAACTATGTTACTCATAATCGCACATTCCATACACCGAGTTTCATGTTTTAAAAAGTCTCAATGTTACTATACATATGTTTTGGTCACCAACTCTCTTCTTACCTATTATTGGTTGGATATTATTTTCCATTACGATAATGAACTGATGATATATTCGTATAGCCACATCACTGAGAATCTGTCTGTATTCTGAAAGGTCAAAATTGTTCAAGCAGTTCTTATTCTGATGTGGACTATTATGCTTCATGAATTCCTAAAAGTAATTTTGAACATATAAATATTAGAATATAAACATGTAGGAAATTAAAATAATATTATAATCAGCTTCTGTGAATACTATCATTGTTTTACCTTAAAACTTAATGTCTGATTTATATCAAATGAGGTCTTGATGTTTGGGGTAGCATTACTTTCTATAAGAAAAAACAGCACTGATTTCCTGTACAATCTTGGTCATCATACTGTCACTGCACTGCCCACTCCCCTACAAACATTGTCCCCAAAACCTATAGACTAAGTGAAGAACAACTTCCATGGAAGCTCATAGAAAAATATGGCAGAGCACCCAAGGAAACAAACTGCTATAAGAGATAAGTAGATGTAATAAATGAAAGTCATAACCTTATAATTATAGGGTATAGACCCATCTGAAATATTTCAAATCCATGCTATGGACTGAATGTGTGTGCTCTCCTAAAATTCATATATTGAAGCCCCAACTTTCCAGTGTGGCTGCATTTGGAGATGGGATCTCTAAGGAACTAATTAAGGTTACATGGGTCATAAGGGTGGGCCTCTGATCTGAAAGGATTAGTGTCCTTATAGGAAGAGACACCAGAGAGTGTTTGCCCACTCTCTCTCCCATCCTCGTATTCCTGCCCCTGTCACCCCATGCACCAGGAGAGGTCCTGTGAGGACATGGGGAGAAGGCAGCTGTCTGCAAGCCAGGAAGAGAGCCCTCACCAGAGACTGATCATGCTGGCTCCCTGACCTCAGACATCCAGCCTCCAGAACTGTGAGAAAATAAATCTCTGTTGTTTAAGACACCCAGTCTGCAGTATTTTGTTATAGTAGCCTGAGCACACTAATGCAGTATGCTCAACATGTTCAAAGAGATAAAAGAAAAAGAAAACATTAAGAATAGGATATTATGATAAAAGGCAGAAGTGAAAAAGAACCAGAGAAATTTTAGAAATAAAAATATGGCAATTGGGCTGTGCATGGTGGCTCATGCCTGTAATCCTAGCACTCTGGGAGGCCGAGGTGGGCGGATCATTTGAGCTCAGGAGTTCGAGACCAGCCTGAGCAAGAGTGAGACCCCATCTCTACTAAAAATAGAAAAAATCAGCTGGACAACTAAAAATATATACAAAAAATTAGCCGGGCATGGTGGTGCAGGCCTGTAGTCCCAGCTACTCAGGAGGCCGAGGCAGAAGATTTGCCTGAGCCCAGGAGTTTGAGGTTGCTGTGAGCTAGGCTGACACCATGGCACTCTAGCCCAGGCAACAGAGTGAGACTCTGTCTAAAAAAAAAATATGGCAACTGAAAAAAAACACTCAGACAGGGAAAAGATCATTTTATATACGGCTGAAGGAGGCAAAGAAAAGATCACAAAATAAATAGTGCTGAATGATATACTCTTCCATAAGTGTCTCACAGATGCCAGTTTGTCTTAAATTGACTAGCCTTTGCCTCCCCCTGTTTTGGTATTCCTTTTAGGCAGAGGCTGAATTCTTCTCTACTTAATTCTTACTTTTTGTTCTATGGTAGTAGTCAGATTACTGTTATGTTTTATTTTACCATCTTTCCATTGGGACAACTAGCTATCCATATGGAAGAAGGTATGAAATCACTGCCTCACACATCAATTTGAGATAAATAAATAATGACACCAATTTTGGATAGGTAAAAACATAATTGTGAACTCTAAAAGTTTAGAAATAAGAGAATATTTTCATGATCTCAGGATAGGGAAGAATTTCTTGAACAAGACACAAATCATAAAAGAACAAGACTGATAGATTTAAGCATATCAAAATTCAAAAACTATGTATGACCAAGGACTTCATAAAGGAAATTAGAAGATCCATCCATAATATGTAATGATCTCCTACAAATCAATAAGAGAAAAATCAACCCTAAGAAAAGTGAAGAAAGAATGTGACTAGGCAACTTAAAAGGAAACCCAAATGACCAATAGGCATACAAAATGATGCTTGACTTTACTAGTGATCAAATAAATGCAATTTAAGTCATCAAGGTGCCATTTAATGCCCATGAGATTGGTAAATAATAAAAATGTTGGTCAATATCAAGTATTGGTAAAGATAGGAGACACTTGAAACTTCATACACTGCTGGTGGGACTGTAAAATATTAACAGTACAACCATTTCAGAGAGCACTGAAAACCCTAAAAGTCACTTTGTTATTTTAGTTCAATGAAATCGAACTAAACTGAGAAGTGAGTACTTGAAGGTGGAGAACTCTTTTATGACATGAGCCACCTGGAAGCAGAGTCAGAACAGCAAAGGAGAAATTTTTACAGATTATAGAGGAACATTCAGAATCGTGTAGAGAGAACAGTTGGGAAGAGACAGGCATATTGAACTAACGGCTATAGTTTAGAGTCAAAATACTAAAACTTTCACAAGCAGAAGGAAACCCAAAATTCATCTCATCTACCTATTGATTTACAAGTAAAGGAAACCTAGAAGGCTCAGTACCATGCCCAAGGTCTAAGCTTCTAGAAGCCTCTTGCCCGTGGTGTACACCCACCCAGGAGTCCAGTAGGTACTGTGCAGTTGGCCCCCTGTGTGAAGAGGAAGCCAGAAAGCCAGTTGGACCAGAAGCTGTGCCTGGAGCTGGCTGTCCCAATCCCTAACCCCTCTGGAGAGCTCTGGCTCATGAGGAGGTGACAGACCGGCTGTCAGCACAAGACACAAAGCAGCCAAGCGTGCGTACCTCTTCTCCGCTGTACTGCTTCAGGCAATTGAGGAAATGGCAGGTGTTGGAAAGCCAGAAGGACAGCATCTCAAAGTCTTCTAGATGTTCCTTTGAAAACATAAGAAAAGACAGAATTGCACTGGGTGACTACCCATGCCTCTGAGCATCTTACTTGTTTGGTTCACTTATAGCTTTTGGCAAAAGTTAATTTTTTTAATGCAAAATTAATTTTTTTAATTTTTTAAATTGTTTTTCAAACAATTTACACTGTAATTATAAGAGCCTATATTTATATGGTAGGTGACGGTCTGCAACATGTTTCTGTACAGGTATGTCACTCATTATGAAGCTTGAAGCAGGCCCGGCAGGAATACACAAGAAATATAAGTCTCAGTTCTTGCTCTCCACAGTCCTCATTCTGACCAGGAAGACAGATGTAACAAAGGGAGGACGCAGTTAAATGGGTGGCCAAGTGCCCAAATGATGGGTGTAGGCTGGGCTTCCAAAGCTCAGGACAGAGAGCCCACGGGGAAGCAGGGCAGCTGAGGAAACTCATGAGAGAGGCGGGAAGATGAACTCCTTACAGGAAAAGGTGGCAAGACAAGAGCTCAGATCAGGGACAGGTAGGGAGGACACCTCCGCTCATGGGGCAGGAAGAGGAGGAACAAGTAAAGAAGGCAATCTGGCTTCTACAGTGACCAGAGGGATCAGAGGAAAACCGGGAAAATCCTAGGATTTGAAAAACAAGAAAAGAGGGCTTCAAGGAGGTGGTGCTAATGCTTCAGTCAATTTAAGAAGAAAAAAATTAAAGAAATATCACTGGTTTTAGCAAGAGGAACTACTGGTGATCTTTCTGTAGAGCGACAGGGTAGAAGCCAGATTGCTGGCAGTGACAAAGAGAACTGGTGGAAGGCACTAGTGGGAGCATTTTGGCAGCCCAGGGGGCTGGAGCGAAAGGAAGAGTGGCTGAGGCTGTGAGTGGGCAGAGTGAGCTGCCCTAAGCGCTGTGTGCGGGAGGTGGGCACGGGGCGGGTCCCGGGCTCATGCAAAGGCAGAGGGAGGGAGCCACGGAGAAGCTGAGACTGAAGATGCTGCTGAGTAAGGGGTTTACACCCTCATTCCATGCATCTTTTGGTTTATAAATATTTAGCTAAACATTCCAGAGCAGCAAGATGAGGCAAATGCCATGTGCCTATGGCTGGAACACAGTGCCGGTTGGTCCTGTTTTAAGAAAACCCAATTTGTGAAAACAGGACAGGGAAAACATCAATTTGTGAATCCCCTTCCAAAGCTACACTGGTGGCTCCTTTGAGGACCATAAAGCCCCCTGCACCAGACAAATGCTAATTTTCAACTCCTAACTCCGGATGAATAATGGATTCTTGTTACAGACTTTTTGGAGGGAAGGGGAGAATTACTCTGACCTCTCATAAATCTGTTTTTCTTCTTCTTTTTTCCTAGAGTATTTAAAATAGGATTTAATTCCTCATGACTCTTCCAGGACACATATTTTACTAAAAGTGAGGTAGGCCCTCCCCCAACTAAAAATTTAAAATACATCCCAACATCATTGCTACAGTTTTGGAGGGGCATGAAAAATACTGGATCTATATTTTATTGCTCCCTTCTCATGTGGATCAGGTCATGATATCCAGAAACTTGGACTTGCTAACATAACTGTAAACTGGATGGTCAGGTACTAGAGAGAGAGAGAGAAAGCAAGTTTGGTACTAACTCCACTTACTGTGGCTAATGAATTTCTACATCCAAAACAGCACAAAGTCCAACTTTGTGGTGAATTAAGCACTTGCCCACACTGGCTATCCCAGGATTCCAGAACAAGCCAAGCATTACCAGACAGCTCTTTATACAAAGCAACTATCCCTGTGAGCAAGGATCCAGGTCTGCTTAGAAAAAAATCTTCAGTGCTTAGTTACAGTTATTTACTCATTTATCACTTACTGTGTTTCCAGGAAAAAAAAATATCAGTAAGCTAAGAATGGATTTGAGATTATGCTGCTGTTAGAAAGGAAATTAGCAATGCACTTTATCTTACTGTTACATTAGCCTTCACACAACCCTGTTCTTTGTCATTGTCATTTTTGATCACTGTCCACATGTCACACTATGAAGAGATTGTTCACAAAGAGTTCAGTTGGTGACATCTGATATACACACAGAGTATCTCTATGTCTCATGGTGTGTTCTCTCCCACCCAGTGGCAAACCATTGGCTCTCTGCTTGTCCAATTGTTCCAATAAGGACAATGTCCTAGGGAATTTGGACAAATTGGAAGGAACCTAGATTCCTGCATGACCATGTGGAGCAGAGCCTCCTTCCAACCTGGATGGCTTATGATGAAACTGCTATGGAGCAAAGAAAAACCCTCTATCTTCTTTAAGTCACTGTATATTGGGGAAGGTGGGTTGGGGGTGTGGTAGGTATCCCAAAGCTATAATAGTTTAGCCTTACTAAATAACTAACCTAACACACAGCTCATTTTCATTTGTGAATGGGGAATAAAAGCACATAATGTGGTTTTAGGAGGGAGAATTATATAACTGCCAAAGGAAGAGATGAGTAATTTCTTCTTCCTTCCCATTTCTCACCATTCACGCTTGTTACACTGATAGAGTATCTATCTCTCACAGCCAGTAGTCTCACATCTAAGGGAACAGAAGTGGTGAGGGTAGTCTCAACCAGGTTGCAGTCTTACTGTGAGGTCTACTGGAAGATCCTCATCTACTTGTCTTTCCCTAACTGCTGGTTTGAAGAATCATGTGATTCATCAAAGACAGGAGGCTCAGGATGGGCACCTGGTCACTTCCACAGGTGTTCTGAAAGTAGATATAATACCAAGGGCTAACGTCAAAGGCGGTTCCCTACCTTAACCACCTGCTTAATGCCATTAATGGTGCTGTTCATGAGGGACTTCAGCATGTTGGCGTCATTGAGGGAGTCTGCGTAGCGCACACACATGAACAGGATGTGAGCCGGCAGCCCGGGGATCATGTTCACCACCACACCGCGGGGCTTCAAGTCTGCAGCAGAGGGTGCCAACGAGGGTTACAGCTATAGGTCTGCTCTTCTGCTAAGGAACCTCGAACTAGGGGGCAGGAGTTTGCTGTTCTGTACTTGATGCAGTGCCTGATTGCATAGGGACTCCATTAGCTCTTTGAGGAATTCAGCCTGGTTCCTTTCTTGGCAAAAATACACAGGTGCCACCTGCTCCTCTTACCTCTCATTTGCGAAGTTCTTTCTCTTTTTTAAAAGGCTGAATAAGAGACAGATATTTGTACTTTTTCCTGGTGTGAAGCCCCTGGATTTCAGACCTCCAGTGTAAGAAATGAACCCCTCCCCCAGTCTCTGTGGCGAGGACGGAATACAAGGTCAACAATCATCTGAAGCTGCCTTGAGCAGGGCCAGCAGGTGCCCAGCGGTGCTGCAGAGAGGCCTGGCGGGCCTAGGGTAGAAGAGAAGGGCAGAGAGACAGCGTGGGGGTGAAGGGAAGGGAGAGAAACTTTATAGGACAAGCTAAGATAAGCAAACAAGAACCTCCCCATAGCTGCATTAAGACAGAGGAATGAAGACGAGGCCCCCACAGTTGTGCAGCAGTGAGGGTGGACAGGAAAGGGCAGGGGTGCTCATGCGATCCAAGGGGGTCACTCGGAAGAAGAAGAAGTAAGGCTACGCATTGGCTTTCTGTCTCAAGATCTTGGGACCAGCTGATAGGGAGGCAGATTGTCTCCTTGCCCCTAGAGAATCACGCAGAAGGTCCTGCTGAAGACAGTGTAGTAAGATCGGTCCTAAGACACTAGCTCCTGAGCATGCACACTGGGACATTCCTGTAGCTGAGGTACGTCTGGGAGCCCCCATCATGTTGCCTGCAAAGAATGTCTCAACAGAAGTCAAATGGAGCAGAGAGTCACAATTGCTTCCACTGTGGCTCTTGTGTGAGACACAAAGATGAGGAGATGTGTCTTCCCCCCTGACCCTAGGATTAGACTTGGGGAATGGTTAGGGCAATGGTTCTCAACTGAGGACCATTTTGGCTCCCAGGGGACATTTGGCAACATCTGGAGATGTTTTCTATTGTCATGACTAGGGGTTGCTCCTGGCTTCTACTGAGTAGGGGTCAAGGATGCTGCTGAGTATCCTACAGTGCACACCCCTCTGCCCCAACAAAGAGCTACGCTCAGTAGAGCTGAGGCTGAGAAACGCTGGGCTAGGGGAAGAAGTGATGGAGGAAGAGGGGGAAGAGAAGAGAATGTCCTGCCCAGGTCTTTGGCATCAACTGATGTGTAAGTTCTCAAAGAGAAAGCACAAATCAAGAGTTCCCGGTTTCACTACCAAGAATGAGGTTCTGAATGAGCTTGGCCTCGTCTTCTCTCTTGTATTCCAGCATTCCAAGGTACTGCTTGGGTCCTGGCGACATGTGCACATCATTTGCTGTAGACAGAGGCAAACGGTCAGCTAAAAACACAAAACAACTGTCACAGGTTTCATAAGACTACTCTGCCTCCTTCTACCCCATCCTGGCTGGTTTGCACATGAACTTCTGTGGCTTTCAGATACATTAAAACTTTATTGTATCCTGGAGAACTTCCCCTAGTGAGTTCTATCTGAGTATATCAGTGAGTACACAGTGCCTGATGCGTGTCCAGCACAGTGGAACGAGGATAGAAACTCAAGATGTTGCCCTGTCTTCAAGATGCCGATGCTACAGTGAAAGAAGCAAGACTCACGCAATGCTTTGGTGCACAAAGCACCAAGCTGCACAATCCTAAGAGGGCTTTATTAGTTTCCTATGGCTGCTGTAACAAATTACCACAAATTTAGTGGCTTAAAACAATGCACAGTTTTAATCTCACAGTCCTGGAGGTTAGAAGTCTGAAAGCTGAACCAGAATGGAGAACGGTGATTTATTCATTCATTCCGGTCCCTGCTCTCAGGGCACAGACTGTCATTTGTCATTTATTACTGAAGGAGAAAGATCTTCAGTTTGGTTTTGGATATTTCAAATTTGAGGCGAGAGTTGGATAAACAAGAATAAAGGAGCTTTTCAAAGAAATGAATATAGAAAAAGGAACAGATGGTTGAAAGTATAGCCCTTAGCAATAAAGGCTGGGAGGAAGAGGAAAAAGTAACAAAAAAAGAGTGAGAAATGTACAAAGAGAGCATGAGACAGGCAAAGTTCAGTGACTCACAGTAGGAGGAAGGAAAAGCTAAGGATCCTTTTCACAGGAGCTCATGGGAGCGCTTTGAAGTGTGAAGTGCAGCCCATGTTCAGGGTATCTGGCTTCTTATTTCTCTTCTAATAGAAATTGGGATTCTCACTGATCTCATATATGTAACAAGGAGAGAAGGTGACTTTTATTTTGAAACTTGTTTACAGTTGTTTAGAAAGGAGGAGCTAATAGAGAAAGAGGTTTAAAGTATTCATGATGGGATCCCCTTGCAAATACACAAGCATAGCTGGTGCCACCTGGTGGGCAGTGAGCTGTCCTCCTGCCTCAGAGGATCTTTTCATTGGCCCATCACTACGTCCTAAACCCACAAGTTAGGAATCATTCCTTTGGGTTTCGTAGGCCTTGGACCAGATAGAAAATAAACACTTGAGTGCATGTTGACCTTCGCTCAAAGCTCAAAAGAATAAGAAGGTGAATATCATTTTTCCTACCTTTTTCAATTGTCTTCGTTAGAGTCCTGACTTGATCTTGTAGCTTTTTAATCACTCTGTCCTTCATGTCTAACTCTTCTTCAAGATCCTTCAGAAATAAAAAGAGACAAGAATATTAGCTTAGAAGCATCTTAGTCTATTTTTTGGTAACAGCTGTATTGAGCTGTAACACACATACTATACAATTCAGCCATTTAAAGTGTACCTCTCAATGGTTTTCAGCATAGTCAGAGTTGTGCTACAGTCACCATTCTCTAATTCCAGAACATTTTCATTACCCCTCAAAAGAACTATAACCTTTAGCTGTCACTCCCTAGTTCCCTATTCCCTTCCAGCCCCTAGCAACCATTCATCTACTTTCTATCTCTATGAATTTGCCTGTTCTGGATATTCCATATAAATGAAATCATTTAATAGGTGGTCTTTTGTGCCTGTCTTCTTTCAATCAGCATCAGGTTTTCAAGGTTCATCCATGCTATAGCATGCATAAGGATTTCATATCTTTTTATGGCTGAATAATATTCTATTGTATGGACATACTACATTTAGCTATTTTCCCCTTACTATAAAGTAATGCCTATCAGAGAGAATTTAAAAATATGAGTGTGGAAAACAGGCTTTCTGGATGTCAGAAGCTGGAGCCAGAGACACTGTTCAGAGATTTGGGCCCTGGTTTTGCCTTTCCTTCCTGATAAGGAGGTGGCCTTGCCCAGGCTGAATTTGGCTCAAAATTTCTGGATACCTAGAAATATTTCTTACAAAGCTCAGAGTGTTTAGGTTTTTCCTAAATTCTGAGGTTTTGACACAGAAAGGATTCAGGCTTCTCTGACCCAGCAAGACTCACGAAACAGAGTCACTGCACCCTCTGGGGACTCTTGGGGGCCATGGGACATTGTGCTGTTTCTACTCTATGGGGCCACCTCTTCCTGCTACTATTCTGTAGACATGTTAGGAACCTTATTCACCTTACAAGTGGAGGTGTGGACAGCTTCTTCTCTCTAATTTGAGTCCATCTTACAAACATCTAATAAAAAAGTAACCCATCAATCCATAACTTAGAAGAAACCACTGTTCTCATTTTGATTTTTTTTCATTCCTTTCCTTTTTTCTAATATGGCACATGTACATTTTTATAAAATTGGGATCATAACTGTATGCAAAGTTTTAAAATCTTATATTTTTCTCTAATGATATTGCAGATATCTTCCCATGTTGTCAATAATATAACCAAACCATCATTTTAATGGTTAAATCATATAGTATATAACAATTTAACCTGCCTCTATTGTTAGACACCTATTTGTTTCCTTTGTTCTTTCCCCCCACCATGATGAGCACTCTGAACAAAATTCTTGGTCCACATATCTGAGTGTTTACTTAGGACAGAAACTTACAAGCTGTATTATTGAGTCAAAGGGAATGAACTTTCTATAGGTTTATGATATTTGCCTTGAAATCACCTCTCAAAAAAGTTTACACCAATTTATAGTCCCAGCAACCATGTATGACAGTGCCTGTCTCAAGATGTTGTCTCTGGCACCATAAGATCTCTATTCATTTGACAGGCAAATTTTGAATTTCTTTGATAAATAGTGAGATGATCACTACAATTTTTTTTTAAATTTCTATTTTTAATAAGAATCTTTTTTGGGTCCAAGGATCACACAGTGGGTTGAACAATGTCCATGTCCTCTCAAAATTCATGTCCAATCAGGACCCCAAAATGTGGCCTTATGTGGAAATAGGGTCTTTGCAGTTGTAATTAAGCTAAGGATGGATATGAAACCATAGTAGATTAGGGTGGGCCCTAAATCTGATGACAGTGTCCTTATAACAGACAGAGCATACAGAGAGAAGGATGCGAAGAGAACAGAGGTGGGAGTTACGCTGCCACAAACCAAGGAATGCCAGGAGCCTCCTTGAAGATGGAAGAGGCGAGGAAGGATTCTCCCCTCGAGACTCTGGATGAGTGTGGCCCTGCTATCATCTGTTCGTTTGTGACACTGAGGCTACTCATTGATTCAGGAATGGCGTGTTGAAATGCACACATGGATGTGCCCAATCCCCAGCTCAGCGCACCTGCCCGGGAGTGGAGCCAGACACGTGGGGGAGTGCAAGAGAAGGGTGCTGAAGGAGTCCCCACTGTGTGCCCGGGGGTGTCAGGAACAAACTCACACAAATCCCGCACAACGCACAGGGGTCGACACACACTCACAGCTAGAGAGTAAAGGGTCACACATTGCCCACTCATATAGCTTTTCCCCCCCTGCTGGCCCCACTGGACCCCAGGGGCACACAAGGGCAAGGCAAGGTGGCCTCACACACGTGGACAGCGGGCGGTTGCTTATTTGGTGTGCTTTGAGAGTTCTAGACTCTGAGAAAGCTGTACCGCCTCAAAAAAGATGGCCATCATCTAGGTACCACCGATTAGAATTTGTTACTTCCTATTAAATGTTAAACTCCCAGGATTCCTCCTTTTGGATGTAATTACTCTTCAAAGTTCAATTCTAACAATGCAAAATACGGTTTTACCCAATCATGGTTTTCCTGTGAGAGGGGAAATGGGGGCCCTGACAGT
Organism: Cheirogaleus medius; assembly: GCA_008086735.1. NCBI lineage: Eukaryota > Metazoa > Chordata > Mammalia > Primates > Cheirogaleidae > Cheirogaleus > Cheirogaleus medius. Next base: position 3,445,772 of record VBSM01001044.1, on the reverse strand, counting down.
GGGAACAAGGGGACGTGGGCACATCCAGGCCGACCACTGCCCCGGTCAGCCCTCTCGGGTCACGGTCTGGGAGGCTGTGAGGCCTGGAAGGGGCCCAAGAGGGTCCAACTCTCAGGAAAGTGCTCTGTCACTTCGGTGCTTCTCAGTCTTGTGGGTTCCACGCACCAATACAATTTCAGAATAATCGTTGGGGGTTGCCAAATGTCACTTTGGCAAGGGCGTTTAAAATTTGGAAATGACTTTAAAAAGTATCTGTCTACTATCATGACCATTTCACAAAAGAATATTTTGACTCTAAAAACTGTAGGAAGGCCATACCCCCAGAACGAAGCATGGGCCTTTACGTGGGGTGAGTTTTGCTTGACAAAGAGCTCATACATCGGCCTTGTCATCATCAGTGCTCTAGATCAGGGTGGCTTCATCCCAGACCGTGCCGTCCACGTATGTGCTTGGGAACCCCAGCCTGTACCCCGCCTCCCCGCAGGGGGCTGTGAGCTCAGAGAATGCCTGTTCTTCCAGATGAGAAAATCGACTACTCTGATGGAAGGATTTCTGGTCTATGGCTACCAACCCTGCACTTTAGGTGGCACATGTCCCCTTTCAGCCACATCTACAGCCAGTCAGCCATTTACCAACACTTCAGACAACGTCTCACCCTGTTTTCCAAAGTGAGACGAGAAGCTTCTTGCTGGAAGTCGCTCTTCACCTCACTTTCAGTCTCGGATCGTTTCTTCAGGTGCTCACTGGCCTCCTGCATTTCCTGAATCTTATCGATCAGCTTCTCTTTCTCTGTGGTGTGTATTTCATTCTGGGCTTCCACGGCCCTGAGAAAGGGACAGAGGAGCTTTTGGGATCAGTTTGACCGTCATGGAGAAGTCACTCATTGTCATAGCAAGTGCTGGTATTTCCAAAGATGGAAAAACACCTTGGCCAATTTATGTGTAAAGCAAACAGCACCTGAATAGGGGATCCTTGAAGGTGGATGAAAAGGGACCAGGACTGGCTGGGATGTAAAATTGTCCCTGAACTGCTCTAGCCTCCTTCACCCAGTAAGAGTGGGTGGGGTCCAGCCCCCAGCCCACCCCCCTCTTCACTGCTCCTGAGAGACACCCACACCCTAGGACCAAAGCTCAGAGATTATCTCCTTTGTGACCAGCCTGGGGACCAGACACTCAAACAGCCAAAGAACAGAGAGAAGAGAAGAAAGAGCCCATCTAAAGAGTTCAGAAATGGTGTCGCACCACTTTCTACTACTTTGGGTCCTCATTTGGTCCTGATCCTACTGGTAAAGCCACATGACTAAAAAAATGCTCTTGGGGATGTAGGGTGTCCATTTATTGTTCTGGAAAATTAAGTGTCTCAGCAAGTTGGGCAGCAAAACATAACCTTTTCCTTATAAGGTTCCACTAGGGCACCAGGCCCTTTGTTGGTCAGGAAGGAAATTTGGAAGGAAGCAATGAAGATTTTCTATCAACATAGGTTTTAATTCTTGCCCTCAATAGTCCACTAACAGAAACCCTGTTCTCTTTCACATGACCTTGTTTTATCCATATTTGAACAGACAATTCATGCACGTGGTATAACATTGCAAGAGTACAGAAGTGTATACGTACAGTGAGAAGTACCTCTCCTTCCCTGCCCTGTGCATTGGTCACCAAGGTAACCTCCCTGGAGGCAGCCAATGTTTTGTCCCTTTTACAATCTCCCAGAGACGATGATGATCATGTGTGTGTTTCTGTGTGTATACACACATATATTTTTCTTCCCGTTTGAACAGTTGCATCACACACGAGTTAGCATCTTGCCTTTTTGGCTTAATAACATATCTTGGTATATTTAAGTGTTTCAGAAAAGAAAAGCACTATAGGAACACGAACTTGAGGAATACACATGTTAACGCTTACTTTCCTTGTGTCCCTTCCTCTTCTCCATTGCGATTTAATTGATTAGACAATTCTTCCAATTTTCCTATAATGAGAAGACGTGTCAGTACTTTGGGGGATCATATCACTGCACTCTGATTTGGGTTTGGTATTGTCTTCAGTTATCAGAGGACCTAAACTTTACCCAGCCAGAGATTAGATTTTGTTTGGTCTGAACAATGTTTAAAAATTTTTAAACCATTATTTTAAAATTGTGATAGTTCACATAAAAATTTACATTTTGGGATTTCCTTTGAAAAATAGGAATATCTAGCAACACCAGGGCCCACATTTCCACTTGGCAACAATCAACAGAGCTTGGAGACAGCTGTCCCCTTTAAATGCCCCATGCACCTCATGTACCCTTCACCCAGCCCGCTTTGCACAGTATGTTACCTGCCTAGCCCTGGAGAGAACCACAGTTTAAAACTCTTGGGTACAATGACTCCTCTCGGTCATTTCCTGGATACAGGAAACTGATTTCTAAAGCAGGTTCATGAGGGTTTCAGTTACCTTTCATTTTCTCACTTTGTTCATTTAGGCGGATTTCCAGATCTTGCTTCTGCTTCTCCAGCTCTGAAATTTGCTGTTTAAAGTCTGGGATCATCTTTAGAGAAGAATTAGAAATATTAGAATAGAAAATACTTTCATCCATGAACTTTAAAATCTCAGAAGCAAACTAAAGCAGGTTTTCTTCCCATGGAACATAGTCAGGTAAGAGAGCTAGCCAAGACACTGGACTAGATTGGCATTGTGTTTTTTTTTTAAACTCAAGACCTATACAGTTTCAAGAAAGATTGTGCCATATTCAATACATTACATGACATAGCCAACATTTGATTATAGAACAGGCTTTGTGTTAGATGACTTTGCCCAACTGTAGGCTGATGTAAGTATTCTGAGCATGTTTAAGGCAGGCTAGGCTAAGCTGGGACGTTCAGGAGTCCAAGTGTACTTAATGCATCTTCGACTTATGATGGGTTTATTGGTACGCAGCCCCATCGTTAAGTCTAGAGCACCTGTACCTGTTTGGACAATCAGGTCTCACTGCGAATTCCTCATTAAAGTTTTACCCAAGGATTAAGCAAAGATGTGAAGGTCCTCAGCTACTGTTCCACATGCCCACCTCAGGTCTCCCGAGACTTCCTGATGCTCCCAGGTTAGGCAGGGGAGGAGACAGCAGAGAAGCTGAGGAGCAGCTGAGAGGGATGAGATGCCGAGACAGCGTAGCGTCCTGGAAGCCAGGAGTGCGAGGAGGGAGAGGAAGTGGTTGGTGTCCTCAGAGGCTGCCGAGACCCTGAGGCGGATGAGGGCGTCAGGAGCCCTCTGGGCTGGCTCCGCACAGGCAGACGGAGCCCCGTGGTGGGGCCCTAGAGGATGGCATGGCTGAGGGGTAGAAATGAGAGGAGTGCAGGAAGTATCCCAGACAGTCTTTCCTAAGTCTGGCCACTCCCCAAAGAAACAGGTGATGGCCACAGGGGTGTGGAGTTAAGAAAGGGGTGTTTTTTTGAGAAAGGAGATTCCTGAATCATCCTTTCTTGCCAGTAGGCATGAGTCGGAAGAAAGGACGGGACAAATGCAGTGTGTAAGAACGGGCATCGCGGAAGAGCAAGTCCTTGAAAAGGCAAGCTTCGGTGCAGGAGGAGGACTGACCTTCTGAACACACTCCCGTCTCAAGAGCCACCCTTCTACCTTAATTTTTGGTCCAAGGCATCAGGGCTAGATTTAAATATATAGTTTTAAAAACACAGATACACACGCACTCACACAGAGTCACAGAATCTGGACCCGTACTATGGTCCACAAACACACGCTCAAACCAAAGTACCCTCCAGCCTGGAGTCATTTTATAGTTTTATCTTCTGACACAGCTATTTTATTCCTGGAAAAAGTCATTTGTTTCCACTGTTTTACTGTCAAGAAACTGAATTTTACTCCACTGAAAAAAGAATGTCTCTAGAATAATGGCCACGAGCAGGGCCCATGGCTGAGGCCATACCATGTTCTCTGAGGTTAGTCTGGCAACTTGATGGCGGATACTTTCGTTGATGTCATTCTCTTCTCTAAACAGTTTCTGCAGGTGGTTGATTTCTTGACTTAGATGCACCACTTTGAAGTTCAGAGCTTCGATCTCCTTTTCATAGCAATCCTTCTGAGACTGGAAGTGGCTCTCTAAAACACTGTTACAGGAGGGGGGAAGAAATAAATGACACGGTCTTTACTCTGCTGTGCTGATGAGTGTGAGGATGTGCACGTGTGCAGTGAGGAAGACACACGATTAGAGCCACACATGAAGTACACAGAGTTTACTTATGTACACACATAGTTATAGGCTATAGAATTAGGGATAATTATAAAATCCTTCTAGCTACTTAGGGAGCATTATTGGGTCACCATGCAGTTAATAATAAAGATATTTTATTTTAGAAGTAATTAAAATTATATTTTTATTCTCTTACTATTAACAGTTTAAAAATATGTTCTGCCTGAGGCTACCATTGTGGGTACATGTCATTATACATCTGTCAAATCCATAGAATGGACACGAAGAGTGAACCCCAAGGTAGACTCTGGGCTTTGGACATTAATGAAGTGCCAAGGTGGGTTCAGCGACCATAGCAAGTGTACCACCGTGGTACAGGATGGTGGGGGGAGCCTGTGCGTGTCTGGTACCTGGGGTATATGGGGACTTTCTGTATTTTCTGCTCAATTTTGCTGTCAACCTAACACTGCTGTAAAAAGTTAAGTTTACTAACTTAAAGAAATGCAGCAAACCCTTTAAATTTAAATATTTCTTTAGATCTATAGCAACATTGGCTAACTTATTTGATATAATCAATTTTTACTATGCAGGTTATGGGCTTTGTAACCAGGCAGTTTATCCCATCAAGAGATTGCTCTTCATGACTAAACTAACTACTTAATTCTCAGAGGAATATTTCTAGTGGCTATTTGATCATTCTACTGTAAGGGACTTGCTTTGTGTATCGAACCTACGTAAGACAAACTTTTGACTTTCCAATAGTCTGTTATCTCTGAAAAATACAAAAGAACCCCAAGGAGAATTTCTGACCGTGTTGCTTTCTTTAGTCCTTCGTAAGCAAACCAAAGTTCTCCATCCTCGTTTAAATGTTCCAAGTCTTCCGTAGAGAGCCTAGGAAATAAGGAGGATAAGAGAATCTATCATCACTCCCACGTTGTACATGTTTTTCAATGTTTGGTAATGCAAAGATGATTACCTGCTTCTTACATCTTCAATATCATAGCTTTCAAGAAGTTGTCTGGTGATCTCTGACATCTTTTCTGAAAGAAAAAGGCAGCGTTGTATAAACTGCATTTGTGTGTGATTTCTCTTCTCCCATTTCCTCTCTGGGGCCCAGTTTTCTAGCTTCACAGAGTACAACCAGTCAACTAAGCAACCTTCCAGCCACTCAACCGACTAGCTATCCAGCCTACCGACTAACCAATTCACCACATTTCCAACCAAACTCATCCCAAAGAGTGTATTTCCTTAGCGGTGACACATCTATGATAAATTCAGTCTGTGCCTCAGGGACAAAGTGACTCTTATTTTTGTTACCTCTCATCTCCCGTTTTTGCGACTGCACGTGTTTTTCCACGTCTATCTTCTGCACCTGAAGTAGCTCTATTTCCTTTTCGAACTCTGAGATTGTCTGAATCGAGTGAAGAAAAAAGAGTGATTATGCTCTACACGAGACAAAGGGAACACTCTCAGGGCAGCGTATCTACGCTTCCTCACTGCAGTCTCTTGGCTAAAACCTCGTGAAGCCATCACTGCCCACACAACTTGGCCTTGAGGCATGTTTAACTGCTCAAAATGTTGTTACTTATTCCCAGATCTACTTGGTTATATCGGTAGAATTAGCTTCCCTATTATATAAAGGGAAAAAACAGATACTCACTACCGCCTGGGGGTGGAGTGGAGTGGAGGAAAAAGCTGAGAGAGGTAAAATCACAGGGGCTAAAATTCTCTTTTAATGGGTAAAAAAAAATCGAGGGCACAAGGATGTGGGCAAAGTTGCCATCTTCCTAATCGTTGGTCTTGGCTTCAGCTACGCTTAGAGGTGGAGCAAGGCAAAGACAGGTGAGTCCAGGAGGTCTGGGAGTTAATTAGCCGTGGGGGAGGAGGTGGTCTGGGCAGCTTGGGTTGTGGGAAGAGGCAGTATTCTGCCTTTATTCACTCGTGCACTCGGCTTGAGTAACGATCACAGGTTCGTGCTTGTGTAGCTAAGGGAGAAATAAAGGACTTTTAGGGACATCAGGAGTGAATAACTCCCCCCTTGATATTTTCTCAGGGAGGGGTTACCTTGAGTATTTAAGGGCCACAGGTCCTATTTCCACAGAGGTAAGAAGGGGGTCAAACTGACATTTACTGAGCACTTTATATAGATGACCTAATTCTCCTAACAGACCTACACGGTAAGTAGAGTGACTGTTTACAGATTAGGCAATGAAGCTGCATTTAACTGAAGGTCAAATGGCATGTTCACGGTCCACATGCCAGGTTTATGGGGGCCCTAGGACTATTCAGTCCTGAAGGCCTGCTCTTCATTGTAATGGTTCAGTAAATGTTCCAAGTCAGACCTGTATTGTTCAATACTTATGCTTTTTAGATGGATTATAACACATATAACTTGATAATGATGGGTTATTTTCTCTGAAAACCAGACTAATCTTAATGTATCACACAGGAGAGTTTGACCAAGTCTTAGCTACCAAAGAGGAAGTGAGCGACATCTACTGGTGCCTGACTCTAACCGCAGACTCATGATTTCCTGAATTTAAGCTACAGACTGTATGTAGCCAGATGACATGAGTCCCATAGATTGACATCAGTCTCATGTGACTGCTAAGAATGAAGCAGTCACAGGAACATGTGGCTGAAAGTAATCTTTCTGGATCACGTGGTCTGATTTCCTTTCAAACAACAGAAGACCAAGGCCCAGAGAAGACGGACAGCTCTGGTGTGGAACTCAGAGGCTACCCGGACACGATTCCGAAAGCTCTTCTAAACCACCCATGGCTACTCCATGACAACTGCAGAGAACAGCTGTGTAATATTACAAATACGCTACTAATATGTGTTTTACATATTTAGTGGAAGCTTAAAAGCTTTCTAATTTTACAATGAAATGTTTTGCATTTAAGAACTTAGGGACACATAGGTTTAAGTTCTCTGGTAGGTAGGAAAACAATTACTTAAGCCTTAACTGTCCAAGCATGGATCATTATTTATTTATTTTATTTTATTTTTCTCAAGAGTTTTTTATTAAATTTCCCAGAAATATTTATATAGTTTTATGATAAATACAGATAACAACTAGTATTTTTGTGTATGATTAAGCAATTTTAAAAATTCTACTATGTGATTTTTCCTTCTCAGCTCTTAAAAAGTTTTCTTTTTAAATTTTTATTATAAATTGATAAATTATAGTTGTGTATATTTATGGGGTATAAAGTAATGTTATGATTTATGAAAACAATGTGGAATCATTAAATCAAGTTAATTAACCTATCCATCACTTCAAATACTTGTCATTTTGTATGGTGAGAACATTTAAAATTTATACTCTTAGTAATTTTGAAATGTACAGTACACTATTATTGTCTATTAGTGAACTATATTCACCATGCTATGCAATGGATCATTGCTTTTGTAAATTTTCTGATAGTCTAAATGGAAAATTCTGATAATAAAGTAATTTAATTTAAATTCAGGTATCCATAGTTTGATAACGCAATGGACTATATAATAAGGGTTCACCTCAATTTCTAATGTAATTTGGAAGTATTCTCTAGGGTGACATATTTAAATAACTTTAAATAAATGCAACTTCAAAAAAGTTAGAAAGCTGACTTTTAAAATATGAAATGCAATTATTGCTAAGTCAAAGGCAGCCTGGAGGTTCATACTTGGAAGAACTGAAGGATCAGGCTCCTTTTGACTTTAGCTGTCTGATCCCACAGGACGAGGAACTGCTCTCTCTGTGCAAGTCATTGACCTGAGCAGAGGGTGGGGTGCATAGTGACAGGTGGCTCTACCTTGGCCTGCTGGCTCAGTCGGGCCACTTCCCCCTTCAAGCTGGCAGAGGCGATGTGCTCCTCCTCCACCTGATGCTGCAGTTGCATTTTCTCATCCTTGAGAGATTTAATTTCTTCTTTCAAAGACTGGATCTGCTTCTCATAGTCTTGTGTTTTCAGTTCAAAACTTTTTTCAAGAAGTCTAGGCAGCAAAAGAAAAAAAATAATTTAGGATTTTCTCTAGAGTCTTTGAATTAGAACAATACATCAGTTTGAAAGTGAAGAGAGGAGACGCTGGAGAGGAGGAGACAAAGTAATCAGGACTCACTGTGACAGTTCCAGTAGACAATGGCCTTATTTTTAGCAGTCTGTTTCCTGTTCCCTTAGGTTAAAAGCAACTTTTGACACCTTCTGGTCTGAGAAGGTGATTGTGCGCAGGGACAATGGGATAGGGAGGCTGAACTTTAAAGGCACACTGGTTGTTGGGGTGCTGTATTCCCAAGGCCACCCCCTGAGTTCCATGTAGTTTCCTGGAGGAGTCAATTTCCTTCAGCGAAGACCTTGGCATGTTCTGCCAAGTCTTGGCCACTTCCCAGTTCCAAGGATACCATAGGGGCTTGGTTTGGTCCTAATGAAGTTAATAGAGCCATCCAATATGTCCAGGGATCTAGTCCTTCAAACATTTTGGGATAAACTACAGTAAGTCCACGTGCCCAAAAGTCCATGGAAACCCAATTCCTTGTGAGAGGGTCACTAAATTAAATATGTGATACTTAACTAAGGAAATAACCAAAGAGAGAGCCACCACCTGTTCAAGCCCAGCACAGCCAGAAGGGGAGCAGTTCCAGGAACTTGAGAAGTATATTAAATCATTGTCTTTGCTGGCCTGTCAACTCAGTTCATTTTATGACTTGCTTTTATAGCACAAAGAGAAAAACTCCCAGGAAGAGAGCCACATTTCCAATAAATTTGTTTGATTTCTTTTTATAGATATTAACAAACCTTTAAACGTTGTTTTCAGGTTTTTCAAAAAACTGCAGTGCTCCCAAGAATCTAGTAAAATATCTTTGAAGAAGAAATCTGCAACCGGGAGTCTTATGAAAAAGAATCCTAGCCCTGAAACCTGAACTGGCTGGGAGTGTGCCCATAGACAGGAGGCATCTTGGTGCCTCTTGAAGATTGTGACAGGGGCCAGGACTTCCCCAGTTGGCTGGCCAGGGACCAGACAGAGCTACAGGTGGGAGCTAATGATGACACAGTCTAAGGGGTTACAGAGGACGAACAGTTTCACTCCCTTCATCGGCCTGCCCAGTTCTGACGCAGTTAGGGCCACAAAGGGCTCAAAGTGACCTGGCTTCGGCCTGGCTCTCCAAGCCCCTGTTTGAAATGATCACCTCCAAGTGGCCCCAGCACAGGGAGAGATGCCAAAAGCTGAGCTCCTCTCCTGGAGTTAAGAGTTCACTGAAAATTACATTTTTCTAGGTAAATGAGTTAATTAGACATATATAAAAACTGATGTGGGATCATGAAACACTTTATACATTTGTTAACTCTTGGAATTTTTCAGTGATATTCCTTCCCCTAACTCTTTGGAATCCTGTCTTCTCACCCAGACCCAGGCTCTCCTGCTAACTGCACAGGGAGGTGGTGTACCCTACTGCCTTGGCAGCCCTGAGCCTTCTAGTTCCCTAAAGAGACATGCCAAGAATATTCCATCTCTCCCCACCACCTCAGCATGCATCCTGACTTTGAGATCTAAAATCCTTTGGGGTGACTTCTCAATAAAAGAGGAGCCCTGACTGGAATCGTTAGAGATGAGCAAAGGGTTTGATATTGAGATAGGAAAGGTACAAGGTCATGGGGTCCTGCCTTAATTTTCTGTGAGGTGGGTTACATACCTTATCTTCTGGGACAAAAGTCAAGCTGACAGGTACAACTGGTGGGGGAAGGGAGGGAGACTTATTTTCCTAGGCAATAATCTTAATTCTTGGACTTGATGGAAGTTGAAGGGGGTGGTAGTCTGAATTTCTCACTGTCTTAACAATAAAAAGAAAGTAAAAATAAAATAAAGTAAAAAATAAAAAAAAATAGACTGGGCGTGGTGGCTCACGCCTGTAATCTTAGCACTCCGGGAGGCTGAGGCAGGAGGACCGTTTGAGCTCAGGAGTTCAAGACCAGCCTGAGCAAGAGTGAGACCCCATCTCTACTAGAAAAATAGAAAGAAATTCACTGGACAACTAAAAAAAATATATATATATATATATAAAAATTAACCGGGCATGGTGGCGCATGCCTGTAGTCCCAGCTACTCGGGAGGCTGAGGCAGGAGGATCGCTTGAACCCAGGAGTTTGAGGTTGCTGTGAGCTATGATGATGCCAAGACACTCTAGCCCGGGCAACGGAGTGAGACTCTGTCTCAAAAATAAATAAATAATAAAAAAACAATAAAAAAAAAATAAAGTAAGCAATTCCTGGTGATCGGAATGCGCCCACGCAGCAGAAGCACCACGGACAACTCTAGAACCTGCGCGGTGTCTGAAAGCGCACGCTGTGGGACTTGGCACTCACAAATCTCAAAGTTTCTCACTTAAAAATATGCACACCCGCTCTCCTATATCTGTGATCTGCTATCTGCAAGCTGAGAAGCAAAATATAAAACAGCAGAGAGAGAAGGAAGACGTAGTTTAAGGCAGACTAGATTTCATACATTCTCTGTCGTTCTTCCTTTTGCACATCATCAAAGAGCTGCTTGGTGAGGTCGTCCATTTTTTCTGTGAAAAGAGAATGCTCTTTGAAATATGCCTGCCAAGCCAGAGCCCTGAGTGTTTCATGTCAACTAAGAAAGTGGGAAGATGGACAATCATGCTTTATTTATTACTAACAGGACTTAGAGTGAGAATGTATGTCATTTTTTATAAACTAGAAACATAGATGAAAGGATTTCAAAATAATAATTCTTACAGATTTCTCATGTTGGAACCTATGAATAAGCAGTTTCATTTATAGTACTTTTATTAGTCTGAATGCCACTTGTTTTGTTAAAATAGATATACTGGCTTTGAGATAATAAAGAGAAACCATTTGGGAAAAAATGATCAGTTTATGATAGGGCTTCTCGATCTTGGCACTATGGACACTTCGGGCTGGATAATTCTTTGCTGTGGAGTAGAGGCTTCCCTGTGCATTGTAGGATTTTGAGCAGCTTACTGGCTTCCAGAGCCAGCTTCCTGGCTTCTACCCTCTGGAAGCCAGTAGCACCCCTGCTCCAGCTGTAATAACCAAAAATGTCCCTAGACATTGCCACATGTCCCCGGGGGTGGAGGGGGCAGGCAAAACCACCCCAGTTGAGAACCACACAACTGTGAATAATTGAGAAAATAATAAAATCTCTGTCTTCATCTGGGGAAGAGGAACTACAAAAAAAAAAGGCAGCTTAAATACAAGAGTCTCAAACACAAAGTCTGCAGGTCAATGGGGCACCTGACAACCAGGAAGCGACCATTAGGGTTCAGGATATTCCATGGTGACGACAAACCCATGTTCCCAACGTGCACATGCACCATAGGGGCCCATCCAAATGGCAGACAGGCGATGCAGCCCCTCAAACCGTGATGTCCCCATTTGCATGTAGCTAATATCTCATCCTTGAATTCTACCTCACCTCTGAGCCCCACTCAAGAAGGGGCCTGCGGTGAGCTGTCAATGGCAATTCTCCAAATTACTTTTTTTTTTTTAAAGAAAGCCAGCAGTTTAATAATAATTTGTCTAATGCTGTGCCAAATGTTCCTGAATCAAAACGACTCCTTCAGAATGTTGAAAGGTAGCCATAAAACACTGGGGAAAATGCTTAAGCTTTAATTTAGAAGCCAGCATGTTTGATAGAACTTCAATTTTCAATTAACCAAAAGTATTGGCTTCAATTCTTATCATCTTGCGCCATTTGCAAATGGGCTAAAGAAGCTGCTTGAATGTGACTTTCTTCCCAAGAGCAACGGGATTAGGTTCATGTTAATCTCAAAGGGGGGAAATGCCATTTGATACCATTCCTGGGTCACAGGTCACGAAGACAGGAAAAGGACGGTGCTGTTTATAAAATGCTATTTGCCACGGGGCAGCGAGACCCACGGGAGAAGCTGTTTGTTGAGTGCTGGGTTTGAAAGTTTTCATGGACTTTTTAGAAGGGATATAAAATCACCTACCCCAACATGCCAATGGTGTCAAATATATAATTTTCAGGTTACATTTCTGGGAATTTAAATGTTCCTGTGGGAAATTCTACTTAAAGAAGTTAGGGGGAAAAACACTCAAAACAACCACCCAAGAGGTGTGTATTGTAAAGGGTGGAGGTGGGCGAGCCCTTCCCTAACTCAGGTTCAAGGTGCACTCCCAGACCCCTGACCTCGGTCTGTTCATCCCTGACATTTACTGGGCTCCGATGCCCACATCATCAGTCCCATAGAGACTGGGAGGACACGCCCTGCTCCTTGTGGGCACCTGGGCGCCCTTCCTGCCCCGCCGGTCTGGACTCACCACCAACACGTGCTTCTCACTCTGCCCTGAACGCCCAGGGCTCTGTGGCCCTCTGCGTCCTGTCATATCTGTCACCTGCTGGGCCTGGTGCGTGCGAGATCCCAGGCCTGAACCCCGGTGCCCCTGCTGCTCCCCAGACATGATCGTCCAGTGTGGTGATGTAAACTATCTAGTCACCAGGCTCGTGTTCCTGTTGCCATTTCTGGCGTTTGGCCAGTGTTCTCAATCCAAACCTGAGCTGGAATCAAGCTGGGCTGAGGATAGGGCCAGGCCGAGGCAGCTGCTCCACAGCCCTGAAGGAAAGTGAAACCCACTGGTTCCAGGGTCTGCCCTTCGTTCGCGGCGGGACAGCGGCAGAGGACGGTGGCAGAGGACACGAGCGCCACTTAGACTAAGTAACTCTGACAGATCTGAAATTTTTCTGCAAATCCTTGGTGAGCAACAAACATTACTGCAGCATCACCCTGACTGTGCATCAGGATCGCCACAAAGGTTTTTAAAACATACAGATGTCTGACCCTCCCCTGCCACACCAACACCCAGACACACCCCAGCACACACACAAGCACACACACTTCTGATGCAAAAGCTCCAGGCTCACAGTGCAGCTATTTGTACTTTGCAAAGGGCCCAGGAGGTTCTGCGGCACAGACATGGATTGCTGTGCTGTCCGACAAAAGGTGGAAACGAAACAGACGGATCCATAGGGTAAAGTCACCCCAGGTTAAAACAGTTATTCCCTGCAGGGCAAATATTTTCTCACTGCACTAAATATACACCGGAGAGCCCTGATTCTAAAACTGGTCACACTGATATTGTGTACCGACTGGCGAGAGCAGTGAACGTCCAGGTTTCCCTGCCAGCTCGAGCTTTACCTTTCAACTCTTCGGTCTTCTGCTGAAGCTTCAGCTGTGTTTGCTCTTTCTGTGCTTCCAGTTCTGAATTGTGCTTCTGAAGCTTTGCCAATTTCTAGCAAAGGGAAGGGGGAAAAAAAACTTTTTTGAAAACCTCCTTTCGGTTTTGTCACCATTGCCTCTGTTGGAGAAAAGCAGTATATTTTAAATTAGGGTATCTTCCCCCTCAGCTCCTGTTCCCAGACAGCAGCCAGCACCAGCACAAGACGCCCCAGTGAGTGCCACGTGCAAGGGCCCAGCGTGACTTCGAAGCAGACGCTGTTCCCAGTCTGGTCCAGCAATGGCTAAGACCAAGGAGAAAGGACCAAATTCAAGGTCGCCTCAAGGTCAAGGACTCACCTCTATCCTTTTCTTGAGCTTCTCTCTAGCAAGGGGAATTTATTTAATGCTGTAATTACTTAATTTATGATATGAAGCATCCGCTCTGAGATTGTGATGGCGTAGGAAGGGTGTGTGAGCATGGCAGAATTTCTATTATCTCAGCTTCTCTTGGTAAGTGCCCGCTGGGCTGGCAGTGGGGGCCCTGCGGTGCTGACGGCTGGTGACTGGCAGTGCCGGTAATGGCCAGGGCGGCAGTGTTGGTGCACCCGCGCACCAGGGCGTGGGGGATGCTAGGACTTTGGAAAGTGCAGGAGGGCGGATGGTAAAAAGGGCACCTCCTTCGAACATGCTAGCTCATGCTATCACCTTGTGATAGGCATCTGGCTAAGTTACTTCACCTGACAGTTTTACCCTCACAACAATTCTGTCAGCCCCTTTTTATTCCCATCTTACATACAAGGAAACAAAAATTCAGAGAAGGTAAGCGACTTGGCCAAGCCTGCCCAGCCAGACAGCAGCAACGACACATTTGGAGTCTAGGATGTTGGGTTTTTACATCTACTGCTCTTTTCACTGCACCACAGAGATGAAAACCTTCCCCAAGCTCTGCCTCTCTGTTCTAGGAAGATGTTTGCAGGGCACAGACTTGATGGACATGTGACAGGGGACCAAGGTCATCCCAGAAGAGAGGGAAGCAGCCAGCCAGGGCTCCTGCATGGGCCTTTCATCCCTTTGCAAAAGTTGGAAGAAAGAGAAAACCTATGTTGCACGTCTCTGAGCATTAACCTCCTCCTCCTCCCCTGGATTCTAGTCCTCCCACCTCCCTGCCCCTAAAAGGTAGGCTCCCGGCACAGCAGTCAATAGCAAAATCTGCTTTGCTCTGCAGAAATCCGCTGCACAGGAAAAGTTTGCAATGCCCGTCTCTTCCAGGGAAGGAGTCACGTGCATGTCCACAGTCGCGAGCCGGCAGCTGACCTCTTCCATAGCACCCCGGTATCGCCTCCCCTTCTCCTCGTAATTCTGCCTGTGGGCGGCCGCTCTTTCCAGCTCTGCCTCCAGCTTCTGAATCTTTTCCACGTCACCGGCGCGAAGAGTAGCCAGGCTGGTCAGCTTCTCCACCAGCCCGTGGTTCTCTTTGTTCTAGATAAAAGAAAATCCAGACGGTTAGAGGTTCATCTAAAATAAGGATGTTTCTCTTAACACGGCATCTATCGGCGGTGTGTTTACACCGACCACGTGTGTCACGGCGCTGGCATTTATGAACATCTTCACCACAGGGACACTGGTGCGCAGGGCTTGTCAGGTAATTGTCTTCCTGGGCTGGTGGCTCTTCAGTGTTGGGCCTGTCCAATTCCAGAGCTCCGGGACAGCCCTGGTGTTATGGGCTGAATTGTGTCCACCCGAAATTCCTGTAATATCCTATAATATCACTGTATCTGAAGATAGGGCCTTTAAAGAGGCAATTAAGGTAAAATGAGGCTGTTATGGTGAGCCTTAATCCCATATGATTGGTGTCCTTATAAGAAGAGGAGATTAAGCACAGAGGGAAGACCACGTGAAGACTCAAGAATAAGAAAGCCAGCCACAGGCCAAAGACGAAGGTCTCAGAAGAAACCAACCCTGCCTATACCTTGGTTTGGGACTTCCAGCCTCAGATCTGTGAGACAAGACATTTCTGTTGTTTATGCCACCCGGTCTGTCGTGCTTTGTTACGGCAGCCCTAGCAGACTAATGCACCCAGGACGGAGCTCAGGCAGTGTCTGGGCTCTGCCAGGCATTGGTCCCGGTGGGCCTTGGCCATTTTTAAGTGCCGTTCTGTGCAAGCTGTGTAACATGCAGACCTGTTACACAACAGCACAATGACAGGAAACTGCCACAAAACCTCAAGGGTATTTGTTCACATCTTCATCTCTTCATTAAGGACCTCTATAGTATAGTTTAGGGCTAAGTTTAAAATTCACCTTAGGAGAATGTCATTATTATTTGAGGCAGGCCCAGGAGTGACTTTTATAGATCTGGACACTGCATGTTGTACAGCCCTTCCCCCTGGCTGAGAGCACATGGAATTTTGTTTTCCTACCAGTAGGAATGGTATCGAGAATCTTCAACTATATCCCGTGGCACCTGTGGGCAAATGAGAAAACAGCAGCTTCTCCGAGCTGATGTCCTGAGGGAGCATGCTTGGCACACACAGTGTCTTTGAGCAAATCCGCAAAAGGCACCCCTGCCTCAAGGCAGCATAGCTGCACACAGGCACATGTGTCTCGGCACAGGGAGCCAGGCTGGATTTCAAGCTCACTTGTCTTCTTAGGCAGGTAGACTTGTGCAGTGTACAACCTATACAACCACGTGCAGCAACCTTTTACAGTGCGCTTCTGTTTCCAGCTCAGGTGGTTAATGTAAATTGTAAATTGAATCTCCATGTTTGAACATGGGCATAAGTCTTTATAGCATAGCTAAGGAATTGATCCAGAACAAAATAAATCTATGTTAGAAAAAGTAGATATAAAAGATGCATTGTGAACACTGACCTGATCTTCCAGCTTTTTCTGCAAACGCTGGACCCTGTAAGTAAGCTGAATGTTGAGCACAAATCGTCGGATATTCTGAAATCTGCGTCTGGCCAGCCACGCCCGTGCGTATTTCTGAAGGATCACGGCCTTGTGTTCCTCCAGCATCTTTGAAACAAGATTTTGTGAAATGTAAACTAGATCTCACCAGCCTCTCTCACCAATTCCTCCAACGCTGGAAGATGCAACTATCACAGTATAAAATATGAATTTCTTATCATCAACCCACAGAGCCCTAGTACACCTAGACTTTTGGAACAATAACCAAATCCTACCTGTGGGAGGCATGTACAAACAGACACTCTCATATCAGAACCCCATTCTTTCCATGAAGGTTTTACGCAAAAAAATAATCTCAATACTGTTGGTGAAAAATAGCACGAGTCCTGGGAAACCCATGTCCCTAGAAAGCACATTTTTTTTGTGCTTTTGCTGCACCCACCTACCTACCTACCTTCCTTCCTTCCTTCCTTCCTTCCTTCCTTTCTTTCTTTCTTTCTTTTTTGGAGGGACTGGTTCTTTATTTTAAAAAGACACTTGTTGCTCACGCCTGTAATCCTAGCACTCTGGGAGGCTGAGGCGGACAGATCGCTCAAGGTCAGAAGTTCGAAACCAGCCTGAGCAAGATCAAGATCCCGTCTCTACTAAAAAATAGAAAGAAATTAATTGGCCAACTAAAAACATATAGAAAAAATTAGCCGGGCATGGTGGCGCATGCCTGTAGTCCCAGCTACTCAGGAGGCTGAGGCAGGAGGATCACTTGAGCCCAGGAGTTTGAGGTTGCTGTGAGCTAGGCTGACGCCATGGCACTCTAGCCCGGGCAACAGAGTGAGACTCTGTCTCAAAAATAAAATAAAATAAAATAAAAAGACACTTATCAATATTAGTATTAAAACAGTTACACTGTTGGTTTCTCTTTCTCCCAGTTAGCTCCAGAGAGACCACACCACAGGAGAGCAACATTTAAGCCAATAAGCCGCAGGATGTACACTCAATGGACCTCGCAGAAACCTCACCAAAAAGTGGGGATTGGGCAGGAAAAGAAACTTTAAAAGATCAGCACACAGCCAGCCCACAGACCGTAGACAGCTCTCACAGCCAGCCGGGCTGGCCAGGGCACTCCAAACCCAAAGAAGCAAAATTTCAAGATAATATAAACGTGAAAAAGTGCTGTGTGTAACCCACGCAGGGCTTTTCCAGCACCGCCTGATACCATGCACAATGAGATGGCACTTTCAGAGACAGCAGCTCTAGACCCAGAGAGGGGTAACGATGGGCTCCATATGGCTAAACCAGTGGCAAAAACACAATTTTCTCTCTTTTCAAGGAGGCAGGACAGCGATTAAGTGGTCGCCTCCACATAAGGGGCACACGATCGGTTCTGTGAGCAGATGGGAAGGGGACAGAGTAGGACAAAAATTTGGTCTCAGATTAATTGGGTCACTATGGATAAAAACAATAAAAATAAAGTTGTCCAAAGACACTTTAAAGCTAAAAACCTGAACAGCACGTTTTTGGGATTTTTGGTCTAACTCCGCCTGGAACCACCTTTCTGGCGTGGCTGGTACTCTGTACAGAGCACTGAGGTTTCCCATGGTGGGGTCTTTGCTGGGCCCTGCTTGGTTCTCAGGGAGGCAGGCCCATCTCTCCTCCCGCTCCGCACGGAGAGGTGCGCTGTACCTTCCGATAGGCCCTCCTTGCCAGGAGTCCGCGAGTGTAGGCCTGGATGGTGACGGTGGCCGCACGGATCAGCTGGTACAGGTTGCGCACGAGGTACCCGCGGCAGTGCTTCTGGATGACTATGGCTGCCCACGCCTCCTTTAAGGCCGTTGCAGTGATGGCTTTCCTTGTTAAAAAGAATGAAGATTGGATGTGTTATCCACAGAGCATCGACTTCATCACAGGGCTGCAAGCTTGGGTAGCGCCTGTCCAGTAAGGAACACTCTACTGTTTTGCACGTAAGTAGTGTATTCTAATGCCTGCTCGGTCCCCGGTTACCTCTCCCCTCTCCCCTGCTCTGAACGTGGATCCGTTCCGGGGCCTGAGGAATCACGTAGGAACTTTCATGCCTTTTCTATTCTGGCTGATGGATCCATGTCCGCGCACGCACCCAGACAGACCGTGGCGATGGGACTGTGCGTGGACTTGCACTAGCTCACTCATCGTGCAGTAAGAAATCATGCTGGAGGCTCTCAACCAGGGGCTGGAAAACTACGGCCCTACGGCCAAGTCTGGCTGCTGCCTGTCATTGCCAAGTTTCACTGGAACACAGCCGTACCTGTTACTTACATACTGCCCGTGGCGCTTTCACGCTACAGCGCAGAATCGAACAGCTATGGCAAGAGACCTAAGGGCCCAGATCCTCAAATAGTTATTATCCAGCTCTTTATGGAAGAAGTTTGCCAACCCCTGTCTAAAAGACTAAAGGCGAAGACCACGCTCTTGTCTTCAGAGTTTATGATCACCTGTAGCAGACGGACTTATAAATGGCCAAGAAAGAGGAAATATAACTATTGGCGAGATCTGTAAATGAGAGTGCAGGGAAAAGAATAATCCTTCCGCCTGGGAAGAGCTGACAAATGAGCCAGCCTTGCTGGGAAGGAGGGCTTCCGTCACAGTGAAGGCTGGAGAAGGCATTTCGGGTTGAGGGCCAGCACGAGTGAAGGCACGGGAGCCCGGCAGTGCCCGAGACAGTCAAGGAGGGAGAATGTCTGGAATCGCCAGAATACAGGATGCATGGGAAAAAATTAGTAATCGCTGAGTTTGGAAAAACAGATGGGGACCATTTGTTATTTAAAAAAATATATTTCTTGAGCAGGCGTTATGTGACAGCCCCCTTGCTAGGTCTAGGTTTGGACGCAGTGGGGACCAGACAACACGGTCCCTTGCCCTCATGGAGCTTCTATTCTCATGCGTGCACCCAGGCCACGGAGGGCCTTGACCACCCGGATCAGAGACTGAATGCTGCTCTGTAGGAAACGGGGGCCTGGAGAGGAACGGAAGGCAGAGCAGAGCCATGGCTCAGTGAGGCCCTGATGTGGGAAGAAGTGACAGAGGCGGCAGGTGGAGTGCTGTGCTGTCAAAGCGTAAGGCAGGTGATGACATGGCCTAACCAGGGCCGGAGCGGATGGAATGAAAGAGACAGACGAGAAGGAAGCAGGGCCAGAATGACCAGGCCTTGGAGGGTCCCAAATGCAAAGGGAGCATGAGTTGGGGACAAGACAACTCTGTGGTTTCCTTTTCTGGGGACTATATTCACTGAACCCAGAGCACAGGCGGGTGTGCCAGCCTGGCTGTGCGTGGTCACAGCGCCGGCCATGTGGGGAAGCCCACGCTGTTAGAGGCCGGGCCTCAACTCAGGAAGAAGCCAGGCTCAGAGATGCAGCCTGACCCTTAAACGCCTGCCTGCTCAACTGTCCTCACAGCATCCCGAGGAAGGAGACATACAGAATCACGCATCTGGGAAGGATGCCCGCCTCACCGGCCAGCCCAGCATGGCCTCGTGGGACACCCTGGTCCCACACTCTCCAATAGGTAGGCTGAAGCCACAGAAAGTCCCAGAATGACCATGCTCCTTAGTAGGCTACAGGGTCATGTGGACTCTCGGGACCCCTCAAGGAGAATGGGATAGGCGTAGCTGGTGACCTGCCCTCAACTCAGCCCTGCCCTTGGCCATGCAGTCTTCCTGCCCGGGAGTTCTGTGGCAGGGCCTTGCCACGGATCCCTCTGCCACGGTCTGCCCCACTGCCGCAGCAGGCTGTCAGTGGCTGTTCTTGGTGTCTTCTTTTAGGGTGGTCTTCACCAGGACCCTGCTGGTCTTAGGCATTTTCAGTTCCCACAGGGAGGGGCCCCATGCTGTCCCTGGTATCCCTGGGAACTCCAGCCATCTGCAGCGACACCCCAACCAGGCTTCCTCCCTCGGGGCCCTGCTCGTCAGCTCCGCCACACAGGCCTCCAGGCAGAGTGAGCAGGACCTGCCCCGAGGGGCACACCCTTCCCGCCTCACAGCTCAAGGCGTCATGAGTGACACACACGTCCTGTTGCAGGAAAAGTCCCTTGTCCTCGACAGGTCCTCCCTCGGAGATGCTCAGTGCAATAAGCCCCAAGTCCCACGTTTCCTCGATTCCAACACACCTCACAGTTTTCTGACCCCGGAAGTACTGCTGGATCGTCCGCACAGCTTGCCTCTCTCGGAGGAATTTTCTCCTCTGGAGCCAGCCACGGATGTGCTTCTGTATCACAATACAACCCTGCCTCAGTTTATCCAACCGGAGCTTCTCTAAATAAGCCACTTGTCCCGCTCTGAAGAAAATTTTGGTTTTACCAAACTGGTACTGATTAGAATCCTGGAAAAGAAAAACAATACAATGGGCATTAAAACCTCTCAGATTCTCTATAGTATTTGGAAAAGACTTTTAAAGACTCAAAGCTGCCAAAAGCATTATTTTGATGTATCTTTTCTTTGACATAAAGCAGAACAATTCTGCTCACGATCTAGACATGTATACTCTGAGCTGCTCATTTAAAGCCACCTCAGAGGAAGGAAAGGAACGTGGCGGGAAGACTCCTCAGGGGGTGGGAGGGGTGGGCGCTCTCAGAGGGTCTCAGCAGGTGGCTGGAGAATTTCAGCTGCTCTCACGTGGTTTCCACATAGGAGTGGAAGAATCTGGAAAGCGTGGTTTTCTGTCTTCATTTTGGTTCTCTTCCCATCCCCTTTGCTGGACATCACACATCCACGTCTCTTTTCCATCATAGCTCAGTAATATCCATTTGCACTGAGCCCCATGTCTGGAGCCCACTTGGCTCAGCCACCAGCTCCGCTGACCACGTCCCATAAGCCAGGCCCACGGGAGAAGGGATGGGACTGTGGGTGAACAAAGCAGGATGGGAAGACACTGGGGCAGGCTGGGGCTCAAATCTGGGTCCCTAGAGGGGACTTCTGCTGTCAGGAGATCACATGCCCCCGTGAGCGTGCCTGCCCAGGTCTCCCCAGCATGCAAACACTGGGGGCGCACTTTCCTTCTCAGGCATTCAGGATGCTTATGGTCCCGAGACTCGAAGGCACAGGTGCAGAAACATGCTCGAGAGATGCATGAGCTTCTCGGAACAAGTCTGTTCCAGGAAGGAGGAAGGCTGACCTGAATGAGCCTGTGCAAAACCACCTTGCAAATCTCCTTTTTGTCGCTGAGCGAGAGCTCCTGCTTGGTCATGAGGATGCCGTAGCGGCTATAGAACTCGATGTATGTCCACCTGGAAAATCAAGGTGGGACCTGAGCCAGGTGTGTCTGGGGACCCCACTGCCTTACCTGCCACTGTAGTCGTGGGGGTGGGGGTGTGGAATCTGTCCTGGCAGTGATGGCACTAACCTTCAATCCCCTCCCCAGTTCCCCACCAATATCACCTGAGCACACCTGTCTGCTCCCTGGACTGTTTTTGTTGACACTCTGCCCAGCAATCATCCTCTTCCTCCCCTTCAGCCATCTTTCCCAACATACTGGGGAGGCAGCAGGACCCTCACCAGCAGCTGGGATAGGGTGACAGGTGACAGGGTGATGGTGGCAGCCTCTGTCCCCGACATAGCCTATTTCTCACCTTCTTTTGGCCTTCCCACAGTGGGGAAAGTCTTGGGGGCACCTTACGAAGCCAAAAGTATGTGATGAAAACTACAGCAGCCACATCCTTGGTTCTTGGCACAGCCCTGAAGTTAGACGTTTTCTACCCAAAACCCAGGACTGACAATGTACCTGGAAGGGTAGCTCTGTGCACCAATGCGAATCGTTTCTAAAACACCGCAGGCTCGCAGCTGCTGAACAATTCTTTTGGAGTCAAACCTTAAGGAAGATGATTTGATAACGTGTTAAGGCACCACAGTTGCTCAATATGCCCATAGGCAGGTATAGCAGACCGCCTAGACTGCGAACCCCTAGGCAGCAGGGTCCAGCCCTGTAATCCCCATGCCAGGCACAGGGCAGATCCTTGATGAATGTCTGTGGAATGTCCAAGGAAAATGGCACCTCTGGGAAACAGTCCAGAGGGCGGCAGTGGGACAAGGAGAAGGGAGCATGTGTCCCCGATGGAGGTGGCAGGGAATGGCCTTTGGGTGGAGCTTCAAATGACAGCCAGATGGAAAGGAATTGCAAGCTGACCTGGCCTAAGCACCCATTTGATGGTTGAATTTCCTTTATAAAACACCCAACAGGGGGTCCTCTGGCTTAGGTGTGACCCTCCTGGTGACCCACAGACACGTCTGCCACCCTCATAGACAGCTCATCCCCTGTAGGTACCCTTTCTGGCTCTAGTGAGCTGAGAGGGACTCTGCACACTGCACACTAGTGGGTTTCAGGTCCCCTCCCTGGGGACCCTGAGAACAAGCCTAATGATTCATGCCACGTGTGAGCACAGATTGTCTCATGCTCTGTGGGGCCTTTCTTCACACACAAATTCTTCTTATAATCAAGTAGAAGTTTCTGGCTGTCTCAGTTGCATGAGCTTTAGTGACAGGCTATTCTTTCCAATCTAGCCCCTTTGCTTAGCCCTGCAGATGAGGTGGCTTAGCCAGAGGGGTTGTGCCAACCTTATATGTAAAGGACGGTGTTGTTTTGAATCATTAAAAAACCCAGAAACTGAGTTCTGACGAAGTTCATGACAATTA
Source organism: Cheirogaleus medius (assembly GCA_008086735.1). Classification (NCBI taxonomy): domain Eukaryota; kingdom Metazoa; phylum Chordata; class Mammalia; order Primates; family Cheirogaleidae; genus Cheirogaleus; species Cheirogaleus medius. The sequence goes on along the minus strand of VBSM01001044.1, from coordinate 3,422,821 downwards.
TAAGCAAATTCTCCAACATCATGACAGAAACTGCTTCCCCAGTGGTTTCACTCTCTGTTGCATAACAGCACTTACTCAAAGGGTAATTTCTCATCGTTTGGCTTGATGCATCGGACGTAGTGGGGTGTCGTGGCGTTGAGGGTCTCCATGAGCAAGTACAGAGAGCTGCGGAACTAGAAACAAGGCCAGAGATCAAAGGTTGCTCTGAAATAATTTACTGCCTAGATCCAGGTAGAAAGAAGTCCAACTTTGGTAAGTCACTCAGTAAGAACAAAAGTTAACCTCATGCATAAACATATGAAAGTTTTTGCTCCATAGCTATGGTTTTTTTTAGCATGTCCTACTGTTCTGGAGGGAACACTGCTCTGTCCAACACTCTCAAATAGCAGAGAACTTAGTCAATCGAGTTATTGTACAAAAGTGTGGTTTGCTTAGGCATGTGCTGCCTTGGAGGTCGCGGTATGAGGAGGACGACCTTTCTGCATCTGTGTGTATATTAGATTTGAAGGGGCCCAGGCCTGGGCGGTGGGTCCTCCGAGTGCCTGGCTCCCCGCCTGGCCCTGCCTCTGCTCCCCTTTCCCACAGACACCTTCTCAGTACCTTGCTCCCAACTGTGGTCCGGAAATGCTTGCTGTTTGGCTTGATGACTTGCTTTGCAGATTTAACAGTGATCATTGCACTGAAAGGAGAAGAAGGAACCGGATTTTCTTGAAAAAAGTTGGCGCAGAGATGAAACTGGAAGGAACAGAGAGGATGTCAATGCCCAAAAGTGACTACCCATAGTCCTCACTGGTGCAAACCAAATAAATGGTCACAACAACCTGTCTAAATGAGTAGGAGGTAAAGTAACAATCTCAGCCAATATCTACAGCCAAATCTCAATTATTCGCTAGGGATGGCCCATGGCTTCTTTCCCAGGAATGGGAACAGAGAGAAAAACTGTGAGTGTCTGTATGTGGGTATCGCTCTAAGTGTCAGAAACGTGGAAACATCTATTCCCATCTCCTGCCTTGGCTAATACTGTGTCTCCACTGGAATCTCCCCCCTACCCCACATTCTCATCCCTGCAGATCCAAACCCTCCCCATGAATCAACGTTCTGTTCACATGTTTTCCAGCCCCACTCCCTTTGCAATGAAGAAATTAGTCCCAACTTCTCAGAACTGTCTTCATGTTTTATTTTCACTTCTAAGACACTTTTTATTTGCTGCCTTGCATCAGTTATTTCTTTAGATGTCTTATCTTTCCTCAAAGTGAACCTCACATTTTATTCTTTTGAGCCAGACACTGATAACGTCCTTCGAGGCAGAACTCTGCAGAATGCAGCCTTGTATGCCCCTGGGGAAACGCATGGATCTGAAATTCCATGAGCATGTGCGCTCAGTGGAGAGACCCATCTGTGTTTCGACAAGATCTGCCTTCATTTTCCAGACTGGACCCTAGGATAAGCTTGGGGCTGAGTACATAATTGGTAAATTAAGTCAACTAATTTTATACACAGATGTAGGCCATTTCGACATTGAATGCTCTGTCCATAGATCGGTTTTAATAACTGAATTTGTCACAGCCTGGGATTTATTTATGATTATTAGCACAAGTGCCCATGCTCAATTTGGGAAATAGTCAAAAAACCTGAACACCAATAAAGGACTGGGAGCTTTTAAAAGAGAGAAAATAAATATAATAACCAAATCATCACAAAAATGAAGGTTTATGTACAAAAAATTTAGGTTTTTTTAAATTAAATAAGGTAGAAAAGAAAAAGCCATAAATCATTCTTTTGGTGACACTGTTCGTCATATAGAACTCTGGATTCCAGGACCTTACACATCCAAAGAAGCTGACCTTTCCCTAAGTTCCTCACTCTCTGTCTTGTTTTGGTTTTCCCGGAGAACTTACTACTATCTAATACTGCTTGTTTATGTGTTTTAGGTACGCCACTTTCTCTAGAATGCGAGCTCCACAAGGGAAGGAACCTGCCAGCCTTGTTCACTGATGTATCCCCAAAACTCAAGACAGTGCCTGGCACATGGCAGGTGCTATGTAAATATGTGCGAATGAATGAATAAAATGTGCACTGCGATTCTTCAGTGGTTGCATTAGCTGTCCTTCCTCTCTGTCATCTGCCATTTGATTTCTGATTTAGCATATTGTGGAGATTTACAGTGCTTTCAGATGCTGGAAACATTCTAGTCCAATTCCAAAATAGTTATTTTTTGTATCTAGGAGCTATATCTCACCACTGCCCCGATAGTCAGTATACACACACACACACACACACACACATACACACACACACACACACACACTCTTACTTCTTAGTTTTTCCTGACACACCCCCAGATCCAGGTCAATTACATAATGAATGACGTTAATTACCCCTCAGGACTTTGCATACCTTGCTTGCTCTCAGGACTTCGACCAGCATGTCATAGACAGTGTCCCTGTTCTTCTCAAGGAAACCTTCACATTTATACTCTACCTGTACAGAGAAAGAAATTGTTTATTTCCAAAGAGGCCAAAGCAGACAGTATCTAAGCACAAGTTTCATTTCTTTTTTAAAGAAGATTAATAAAGAGGCTATAAAGGCAATCTTACAGAAAGAGATTCGGTTTCTGTTTGTCACAGCAGCCCCCATATATATAAGCCTGGAAAGCTGGGGATGAGTCGTCTGCCACAGAAAGCCAGGCCCTCCCACTGCCTGCTGACGGATCTGTACTCACCTGTCAGTCCCCTCTAGCCACAGGTGACCAGTCGTTCCCTGCAGTGTGTGCAGTTCATACAAGAAGACCCGGCTTAGGGCCTGCTTTGCTTTTGAAGCCACCAGGAGGAAGAAAAAGCTCAGTGGTGTTCATTGGGTTCAAACAAAAGTTTTCCTACATCAGCATTAATATGGTAGAAAAGAAAGAAAAAACTGACCAGCTGAACTACCAAGCTTTTGAGGGCCACCAAGCCCTCAGAGTCAGGTTTAGAATGGTAAATATTTGCACTGCCTGAATTTGCCTTTGAAACACTCTCCACGCTGCCCTTTCTGATTAGTAAGGCTTCCTGAATCCCACAAGCAACAGCACATCCAACGTGGCTGCTTAAACATTCCAAACGCCCATAATTTATGTCCTTGGGCTGTGTATTTTAATATGTGATATATACTTTTCACAAATTAAAAATATATTAAAAATTAATTTTGAGAAATTGACAATGAACAAACAGGCTTTTGGGGCTGCTAGAATCTGGAGGCAGAGAGGGTCCACTGGGCATGGCCTCTGCTTTGTCCCCCTGGGTGAGGAAGTGTCTTTGCTAGTGGGCTAAGAACCAGGAATGCTTTTGTAAACACTTCCTTGTGAACGTGGTACGTGGGTTGCTGTACAAATTCTCCCAGAGTGGTGGTGTGAGCCAGTAGTATAAACAGGCAAAGGTAGGAAATATAGAGCCTTCCTGGTCCAGGGAGACCATTTGTGGGGACAGTGTCTGTCACAGGTGGCTGGGGGCCTCTGTTGGGGACGCTGGGACCAGGGAAAGATGCACTGAGTTGCTGCCATGCTTTCAATATGATTTTATTTCCTTGGCTAATGAGATTGAGAACCTAATCTATCCCTAGAGTGTGTGTGGTTTCTTCCCACCAATCCACAGTCCACCCACAATGCTAAGCAGGTCTTTTAAGGGGGACTTCTTGGAAATGGCAGGTGAAAGACTCAAATGGACCAAAACCATGTACTATAAAGAGAGACTCTTGAAGTAAATCCCATATGTGCTTTTTATGGAGTCTGGTCTTTTTTTAACTTTTCACCATGGAACAGAATCCAGAAATTATAAAGGACACCTAGAAAATATAACTGGACGTATCATCATGCATTTCATAGGCATCTTTTCAGGAACCTATCCGTAAAACTGGAAGCACTAAAATCCTACCATATTTAACAGAACTCCGCTAGCACACAGAGGTGACGACAGCTTTCCAGGTCACTGTCCCCCCATCTGCCCCCCGTCACTCAGGAATGACCAGCTCTGACTTGCAGCACCAGCCTCCGTGACAGACACAGACAAGCACAAGCCATGCCCATGACTGCTAGGCACTGGCCAGGCCACCGGGGCAACCCCCGGTTGGAAATGGGAGGAGGTGGGAGTTTCCTTAGGGAAGAAGAACAAATGAGATGCATATTTAGGGCAAGTGAGTATGGTGATTTTTTCTTTCCTTCTACTTTCTAAGATTTCCATGATGTGATTTTAAAAATAATTTTCTTTACAAAAGTAACATTTGTTTAGTAAAAAAAAAAAAATAGGAGGTTATATAAAGAAGAAAATAAATGTCACCTAGAAAACCCATCATCTTGAGTTAAACTATGTTGCCATTGTAATACATATATCCCAGTTTGTTAAAAAATCTCAAAAAAAGATATAGCTTTCATCACAGGAAACAATTATGCTGTCTGATGATCACAACTTCACACAGAAAATCGATTGATAAGAAGTTAATGAATTCATTGTAAATTCAAAAATCAGAAATGAGGTCTATTAACAACACATTTATCTTCAAAGTAGTACAGTTGAAACTCGTATTTTGTCATAAAAACAAATTAAGAATTGTTAAACACACACACACACGTCTCCATCATCAAAGCTCCGTGCCAAGTGTGGCCTGAATCCCACCAGGACCACCCCGGGCCACCTATTCCTGGAAACCACCCGGGCAGACAGCGCCCACGTACCTTATCAGCAAAGTGCTGGATGATAAAGGACGTATTTGACATCCTAGGTTTCTCAAATAAAGAGTTCTTGTTGACAAAATTATTATACAGCTTTTGAAGCCAGTTTTCATCCGTTCCATGAGGTAACTGGAAAATAAAAATAAACTGAATAGCAAGTAAGAAAACAAGAGTTTAACGGAGGCAAGGAAAAGCGCTGATTCTAAGAAATCAAGATGATCTGGCACCTAGACTGAACTGCTCCAGATTCGAGGGCCTGCCCACCCCTTTTAAAAAGCAACTGTAGGCATAAATCTGTCCTTGATCTTAATCTTTAGGGTAATTTTTAAAAATATTAACTGACAAACAATAATTATATATGTTTATGGGATATTTGGGGTGATATTTCAATGGGTCTATCAATGTCCTTTTAGAAGAGCAAAACATTTTAAACTAAAAGGAAATGCAAATTTTATTTCTTCCCCCAAAAGTCTATAGGTTCAGGAAAAAATAGCATGGGCTCCATCATGTGAACACGACCTTTATTTGCAGTCGAATGGGAAAAGACTGGCACAGGTATGTCTTCCTCTCTACCCACCCCCCTCAGGAAAATAGCATTTCTTTTGTTTTACTGCTTAATTAACTCCCTCCTTGAACTAAGCTAATTGAAAATCTTGTTTTTGACACTGGTGATTTTGAACCCACCAGTTAAATTCAGCCCAGATTCATCAGGGACTCCAGTACACCATTGTGTTTAAATGACTCCCCGTCACCGAGGAGATGCCGGTGTAGAGTGGGTACAAGTGTTTCCTGGAGGCTACCTTGGCCTCTGCACCCTTCCCCTGGCAGATCATTCCAGAAGGCTCGGCCTGATGCCGGCACTTTAATCTTACATCCCTGCGGGGGCTGAAGCACAGGTGGTACCAGAGAGGATAATCTGAAAAGAACTGTGGACTAGAGAATTCTAGGGAGAAAATGCCAGTAAGTCCTCACCGTTATAATCATTATTTTTATGCAAATAAATCTTTGGGGAAGAAACAAATTCCATGTTTGAGTATCAAAATACATCCTTTAAGCCAAAAACATTTATAGACTCTCCTGGGGGTTATTCGTTCCTGTGGCCCCATGAGGGACACTTCAAAGCTTCTCAGAGGGAAATAATAGTAAGGAAACGCCTGCGGACCTCTTCTCTTCATTACATGATGTTGATTTTTCAGCTGCACCTCCTAATGACTCACAAGAATCAGGATGTAAAAGAAAACTTGATTCTTGTTAGTCATTAACAACTGGAGTGGAGTCACTTGCTGTGTCCAAGCTCATTTCTACATATACCTCATTTGGGATAACCTCAAAGGCCACCTTGCTGGGTGTCACCTAAGAGGCGTGCATACCCCCCAAGGGTGGTACCTACCTGCTGGGGGTGGGAGGTTCACTTGGCCCTCTGGGGTTCCTGCTATGGACTTCTGTCCTGCGTTAATACCCAACCAATTGGGTAACACGCTTTACAAGCACATTTTTTTAAAAATCACTTTGCAAAATGCTCAACTATGCATACTCAGAAGTAGAAAAAAAACCCCAATTTTTTAAAAAAGTTACCAAGCATTCTTCATCCAGTAACTCCAAAATGCCCATTTTTGCTTCAATCAGGTCAATAACGGGTTGATTATCATAAAAATCGATTAGAGTCCAAGGGATGTCTTCCTTCATATATTCTTCTTGTTCAAGTTTAAAGACATGCTGGGAATCCAATGTTAACACAGAAAGTAAAACAATATTAAACAGTGCTTCCAAAGAGCAGGACGTATGCATTTGGAAAATGCAGATAAATGGTCGATCCTTAATGTTCATGTCTAAACAGGAAGAGCCTGAAGCACAGGTAACCCCCCTCCCCCTTCCCCAGGGATCAGTTCCTAATGGGAGTGTAGCTGCCATCCTCCCACCTGGTCTGAGTGGTCCCCACCTCCTAGTGTGTAAGGCTGGGGCCAGCCTGTGCCACCATCAGCACCCCGTGGAACTTAGTGTGGTCCTGGAGGCCCTCCCTGCTTGTGGCCATCCAAGGACAGACCTGCCCCGTTGGCCTTGCGCGGCCTGGCTGGGCGGGAACTGACCGCTGGGGGGCGCTGGCGGCGGGGCCGGCGGGAGCCGCCCGCCGCGTGGAGATCTTTGCTCACTACTTGTGGGGGCCTGTAAGGCTAACGGGGAGGCTTCTCGCCCTGGAGGATGAAGGACCGTTTGCCTGCAGGGGGTGGTGGGCGAGAGGCAGCAAGGAGAGAAGCCTCCCACGGAGGAATCCCGGTGGGAACCGCACGGAGCTGCGGGGCAGGTCGCGAGACTCACGCAGACTAGAAAGTACGGTCGTGCGGGAGGCGATGCAATAGCAATGGCAGAAGCAGATCACCCAAGAGAATTCAGGGCCTGTGGCCTTTCCCTGGAGCAGTGAGGACCCACTGAGGGGCGAGTGGTGGTGGTGGGTGTCAGATGAGGCCTGGGGGGGAGGGCTCGGAGGAGGGCAAGACTGCAGGCAGATCCAGCCCCGTGTTCCGGTGGCTGGGACTCGCGGGGAGGGACATGAGGAGGAGGGATGACTCTTAGGCCCAGGACACGGGTCCATGGCACTGGCTAACCACCGCAAAGCATTGCGGAGTTAGGAAAGCAGGCCAAGTGGGAACGGTGGCGCGCTCACTGCTCAGCCTGGCACTGTGAGCTCCCTGGGGCGCCTGGTAGAGCCAGCAGCAGCCACAGCAGCCGCTGGAGGCAGGAGAGCCTCCCCTCCCTGAGGCTTTCTGTGCTGACCATGGAAGGTGTTGCCCCTCCTGGGAGGACCTGCACATTGACAGACGACTCAAGAGCAGGAGAGGAGAGAAAAGGAGAAAAATGAAAAAATGGAATTGCAGCCTCTGATACACGGTTTTTGGCAGGGCAGGACGTTGTCCTGGGGTGGGTGTGTCATCGAGGAGTGACAGGACGATGGCGTCGGGGAGAGGGCAGGGTCTACAGAGAGTCTGACTTCAGGTGCGTTATGCTGGATATGTACTGGGAATAAACCTCAGCTGAGGTTATAAATGCAAAACTTCCAGGAAATCCTTGCAAATGCCAAAGAAATAGAAATTTGCAATGGGATGGAATTTAATGCTTATACATGGATTAATTCCGGAACGAGGAAAAGAAACATTTACTGAGTAGGATTTAATGCTAGGTCTTCTCCTCACCAGGTTAAGCAGATATCATTGACTCATTTTTAATTGATACATAATAGTTGTGCATACTTTTGGGGCACGTGTGACATTTGGATACATGCATACAAGGTGTAATGACGACTCATTTTTGAAACAAGGAAACTGAGGCTTGCCCAAGGTCCCAAAGGAGGAGGTGGTGGTGCGGAGACAAACCCAATTCAGCTTGACCCAAAGCCCACACTCTCCACAACACGCTGTCTTTCCCTCAGGGGTGTGTGGGAGAACCCAACGCCCAAATGCTGAACGCTAACAAAGATACAACCTTTCCTTGCAGTAATTGGTAGGATTTTAAAGTGATTTCTCTTATAAACTGGAATCAAAATTCTTTCCATGAAAATGTAGCCAAAGTTTAGGACGGAAACTAGAGGGAAAATATGAGTCAGTATTTTAGCTTTCATGGCTTTTCAGAAACGCAGCCAAACATAAAAGGAAGCAATCTTAACAGATATGAGACTAGTGTCATGGTAAAGCCATATATAGAATGCTGTCCAAACAACTTTTAATTTCACTGATCTCTGGTTAGGAACCAGGTATAAGCACTGTTAGGGATTCAAAAGTGAAATGAATGAAGTCCCTGCCATTCAGGAAACTTATTTAAGAGGTTAAAATTGAATTTAAGGACAGGTTCAGTGGCTCACACCTAGAATCCAACACTTTTGGGAGGCCAAGGCAGGAGGATCACTTGAGGCCAGGAGTTTGAGACCACCCTGAAAAACACAGCAGGACTCTGTCTCTATAAAAGATAGAAAACCTAGCCAGGCATGGTGGTTTTTGGCTGTAGTCCCAGCTACTCAGGAGGCTGAGGCAGGAGGACTGCTTGAGCCCAGGAGTCTGGGGCTACAGTGAGCTATGGTGATGCCACTGCACTCCAGCCTGGGTGACAGAACGAGACCCTGTCTCAAAATCAATCAATCAATCAATTAAAGTTGTATGTGTATTAAAGTTGTATTTAATACACATAGCAATATCAAAACAACAAAATAGCCACAAGTAACACTTAGTCGACATTTTTTAAATGTCTTATTCAACTTTCTACTTCAGCACTCAACTTAGTATCTGGCATATATACTAGGGACTCAATAAAATTTTTTGAATGAAATAATTTTCCTAGTAGGAAAACAATTAGAATCCATCTCTTGTCTGTTTCCATGGGAAGACATATTTGATCTTACTGGTAGTTAGGAAGGTTCCAGATCCATCTTGTTTTAAATTAAGACTGGAGAAGCTGATTCCCATACTCCAGAAGCTATGCGCTGTTTAGTATCATGTGTGCTGAGATAGGCCCTGGGCTGAGACACAAAGAATGCAAGCCCTGGCCTCTCTGGGTGACCTAGTCAATTTGGAGACACACATGCAAATGAGGATAATTCCCTGTGATGGGCCTGTGACAGAGAAAGCACGCAGGAAGAGGCAGGGGCTAGCAGGGCAGACTCAGGGCAGCTGTCTCTCAAAGACAAGCAGGAGTTTACAAGGTGAAGGTGAAGGTGAAGGATGGAGGAAAAGTCGGAGCAGGAGGGCTAAGGCAGGGAGGGCAGCAAGTGCATAATCAGAGGCTTGAAAAGAAGGGAAGTCTTCGGGCAACTCACTAACTAGTTGGGCTGCACAGGAGGTCTGTACCCAAGAATGGCAGGAAAGCTCACAAGTTGGCAGGTGGCCCAAAAAGGCTGAAAAGGGAGATGAGAGGGTGTGATTTCATGATATGGCCACAAGGTGGCACAGTGACCCAGCCTGCGGTTCTTGAAGTGAAAATCTGAACCGTGAAGAGTCAAGGTCGCCTGCGCCTCTTTCCACGCTCATGCACACACATGACTGAGAACTAGTTCCAAGAAGGCAGAAGAGTCACCTACCAGGTTAAACTGTTGTTGCAGTTTTTCATTAGCATAATTGATGCAAAATTGTTCAAAGCTGTTCACATCAAAGGTTTCAAAACTGAAATACAGTTTAAATAAGTTAAAATATAAGTTGAAGTAGGACATATGCATTCATTTATAGATTTTTTTTTGACAACTTCAAAGCTTAAAAGTTTGCTGTGTTTTCTGCAAGTTTTAAATATATCTCAAAGCTTCTGGTTTTAATGATATCCTGGCAGTCAGTTTATAAATAACCTTTTTCCTGGTTGTCCCTGGAAGGAATCTGGTATGTACAAAACACTCAGCCCGAGCCAGGCATTAAAACAGGCATGTCACAGTATGTGTATCATTTACTCCGCACGACAACGCTGACATCAGCCCGGTCCTCCTCACTTTATAGATCGGGAAATCAGACTCTGAGAGATTAAGGAACTTGCCTAGGGTCACACAGCTTGTGTCGGAACCTGGCTGTGAGCCCGCCTGGCTGGAATGGCTGTGCTGTCACTGAGAAAGCAACAAGGTTTCCTATTCCCCACTCCTTAGGCGTTGAGGGGAAGGGGCGGCACAGTTTTGCCTCCCCAGGGGGAGCTTTCACAGTTCCTAGGGGAAAAGGGCAAGGTCACTTAATACCCCATTGCCTAGCAGATACCCAGGTGCCAGACAGACGAAGCCTGCCTCCATTTACAGACGTTCAGTAGCTGTTTCTGCACTAATAGTTGCCCCGGGAGTTCCTGGCAGGTGACAGGCATGAAAGCAGGCTGCATATGACACAACCAGGAGTGTCCTAAGGGGCTGCCACTCAGCTCCTGCCAGCGGTGGCCATGGATGAACACAGGCCAGGATGCTAGATCACCTGATTCTCAAGAGAAGCCCGAGACCTGGACTTTCTAGTCCCACTCTGTAAACCACGGTGCGGGCCAAACACCCAGCGGCACCGAATTTCCCATCCGGCCAGGTGAGCGCTCTGCTAGAGGGAGGCCTACGGGGTGCTTTCAGGTGTCAGCATTTATCTACCTGACCTCCCTTAACCCTGATGCCACCCTTTGTGGAGGACCACTGTGACCCCACTGTCACACATGAGGGTCAGAGAAGGTGACCACGGTGAGGAACGACAGCCAGCAAGTGGTGCCAGGAATGCAATTTGACCCCAGCTTAGTGCCTGCAGAGCCTTTGTTCTTAATTGCTCTAGTTGCGAGAGGTTCCTGCCAGCTGCAACCATGGGGCCCCTGAGAGTTTTGCTTGACTGAGCCAATTTGGCTCAGTTTAGAATTCTCCTGGGCAGGGTAAGGGCCTGCACTGTCCTCTAGACAGCTCCAGGGTGACTTGCAGCAGGGGCAGAACCCACACAGCTCTGACGGCCCCACTCCACGTGCACCCTCAGTAGTCCAGAGGTTCGGAGGCCAGGCTGGGCCTGGGGCAGAATCAAAGGGGATTCAATGTGCTCTGCAGCCCACAGCTGGAGCCAAGGGCAGAACTTTCTAGAACAGGGTGAAATGTTAAAATCAGTGATTATTTTGGGGCACTCAAAGCTGAAGTTTAAAACCCACAGAAAGACCTAAATCTGTGACTTAAAATGCCAGAGGCACATTGGTTATGACAACACTTCACATTTGAATAAATGCTTATGGTTTTCAAGGTGCCTTTATCATTTCTGCCATTTGATCTTAAAAATAGGCCGGGCACAGGGGCTTATGCCTATAATCCTAGCACTTCGGGAGGCCAAGGAGGGAGGATTGCTTGAGGTCAGGAGTTTGAGACCAGCCTGGGCAACATAGCAAGTTCTGTCTCTACAAAAAAATTAAAAAAACTAGCTGGGTGTGGTGGCGCATGTCTGTAGTCCCAGCTACTTGGGAGGCTGAGCCAGGAGGATCACTTGAGCCCAGGAGTTTGAGGTTGCTGTGAGCTATGGTGATGCCACTGCACTCTAGCCCAGGTGACACAGTGAGACCCTGTCTCAAAACAAACAAACAAACAAAACCTGCAAGAGAGGCCTTGTCTTACAGACACAGAAACTGGGGTTTAGAGAGGTTCTGTGACTTTCTCTGGGTCATACGACTGGCATGTTGCAGAGCTCACTTCCAGGGGTATGACCCCAGACTCAGGCTTTTCAACTCTGGATTCAAAGAACACAAACACATGACAGGCCAGGGAGTCACAAGCCTGTGTGCTGCTCGGAGCTTAAACCTCAAAGCCTGCTTCAGCTTTACTCACTTTCAGTGATGCTCACTTTTCCTTTGAGATGTCTTTATTCCCAGGTCAAATTGAGCTCTTTCAAAAGCTGCAGGGTATGCACGGGGCACGGGCTAACCTAGACGTGAGCATGTTGGAGAAAGCGGGCAAGGATTCGCCCCAGGCTCCAGCCACCCTTCTACTTAAAGGCCAGCTTATTTTTTTGGAGAGGTACCATTAGCTCAGGGGTGGCAGCAAGCACATGACTTTCATTAATAGAATTTTGGAAGAGGAATTTAATTTTAAAAATTAAAATTGAAAATTTATTCTAAGAAGTCCTTGTGAATTTACAAATACTCTTGTCTCAGGTTTGTTCACTTAGCCAAAGAATTAAAATTCCTTACTATAGTGGTCCTGAGGCCTGGGGGGCCTGAGTCCCACCTGCCTGGGTCCTATTCTCATGTTCACTGCTCCTCACACACAGCTGGCCCTGCTCCGTCCCCTCCCTTGCTGGCCTCCGGCACACTCACACCTTGCTCCCTTCCCAGGACTCATCCCAACCCCTACTAACTGCCTGCCTCCCCAACTAAAATTGAAGTCCCAAGAGGGTGGGGACCATGCGTCTGTTCTGTTCACCAATCCCCCCAACACAGCTCCTGGTATGTAAACAATTGTTGGATAAAAATATGAAATAATATATTCTTAAAATAAAGGGTTATTTATTTTATTTGACTTTTTTAAAAGACAGTCTCACTCTGTCACCTGGGCTAGAGTACAGTGGCATCATCATAGCTCACTGCAGCCTCAAACTCCCAGGCTTAAGTGATCATCCTGCCTCAGCCTACTGAGTAGCTGGGATTACAGGCATGCACAACTACACTCAGCTAATTTTTCTATTTTTCGTATAGATGGGGTCTCGCGCTTGCTCAGGCTGGTTTCGAACTCCTAACCTCAGGCAATCCTCCACCTCGGCCTTCCAGAGTGCTAGCATTACAGGCATGAGCCACCTCACCGGGCCTAGGCCTATTATTTTTAAAGACATCTTTTTAAAACACAGAAAAGAACAGAGAATGATATAACAATTATGTATTTCTACCTCAATGAAAGAGACTATATTTTAAATCAGGGCTATCATTTTTTAAAAGCTTAAATTTTCACTGGCTGTTCAGACAGTTTCTTGGAACGAGACAAGGTAAATAATGTACTAGCCTAGCCCTGCCACATATCAGTATTTTGTAACTGTGGCATATACTATTAACCTAGACTCTAACACAGTAATTCCCCGAGGCACTGTCTCCCATTGGGCAGCTCTGGGAAACGCTGCCTCAGCCTGGGCAGGAGTGCAGCGGCCTGGCTGCAGCCCCTGCAACCCCGGGAGGCAGCAGCAGGGCTTGGTCCTCCCCTTTGAACGGGGAGGGGGCGTCAAGCGCCTTTTCACCAGGGTGTGGGAGACGATTCCTCAGTTCGGGTGGAATCCTCTGGGACACCTTTCTGGGACCGTCCTCCCACCTCCCACTGAGAAAACACGTTGGTCCCGGGAGAGGGGAGAGGGGGGAGGGGAGAGGGGTGTACGTTGAGGCCAGCTGCCAACAGAAAAGGCCTGAGGGACAGCAGGCCCCACAGAGCCCCCTCCACGTCGGCTTCCATGCTGGCTGTTCCATAAGCCTCTTCAGCATGAGCTGGGCTGAGATTTAGAAACGCAGGGTGAGGCAGAGAGAAGGGAAAAGAACAAAACCCCGGGCTGGGAAGAAGTACCAGAACTCTTGGAGAAGGGCTGGGGGCAAACCCAAGACCTTATTATCCAAGGATGGAAAAGGATTTAGGTGAGGAGGGTGGTTGATCAGGGGCCTGAGGGCTTGGGTGAGGTGCAGGTCTGGTGTGTGACTGTCACTCCCCATGGAATGGGAAGGGACCTCAGAGCTCTGCACCTCAGGGGACTTTGAGGGGAACAGAAGCGGGTGAGAGCCTCATACCAGGCCAGGTTCTCCCACCAGTGCAGCAACTGTGGACAAGATATTGAATTTTTCTAAGCCTTGGTTGTTGCATCTCTAAAATGGGGATAATTATAAGGTTGTTTCAGGATTAAGTGAGAAACGCATGGGAACCAGTCAGCATTGGAGCTGGCATGCAGTGAGCTCTTGTATTTAATGCCCTCTAAATACAAGGCATAGCCCAGGAGACTGTACTTAGCATCCACACATGCAAAAGCAGAGAATGTCATCTTTCTAATCATGAGAGACACAAAAGAAGAACCAGAATAAAATGATCTAAAAATAACGAGGCATGCGACATTTAAATGAGGAAAGACAGGCTCACTGAAGAGAATCTTACCCATAAATGTCCAAAACACCAATAAAAGTGTGCTGCTTGCCTGAAAACTGCAACGCTTGGTTAATTCTCTCCACAATGAAGTCGAACAGGTGGGCATAGATCTTTTTGGCCAGCGCATCCCTGGCGTTGACAGCCTGGGGCCTGGTCATGGGCTTCACCACCGTCTCAGAGCTTGTGATGATTTTGCGATTGCACAGCCACTGAGCGACTTTGCCACTCTCCAGGCCCAGAAGCTCACAGAATACCTTCAGGTGACTGTCATCCTCCTTTAAAAACAAGCACAAACTGCATCAGGGCCACCCAGCTGTCCAGAGCAGCACCACCTGCCCGGCCAGGGTACCTGGGCCCACACCAGAGCCTGTGTGAGAGGTGAGGAGTAGCTGGTGTGGGGAGTAGCTGGCGTGAGGAGTAGCTGGCGTGAGGATGCCTGGCCTCAAGAGATGGAGACAGGCCCGGAACAGAGCAGGAGGGGCCGCAGCAGCATGGATCCTGCCCCTGGGCCTTGTGATGCCAGGCAGTCCTGGGCTGTGTCCCACACAGATTTTTCATTCTGGCCAAAGAATGCCAGTGGTTATTAAGGCCACAGAAGCCATTCCCTGGCCTGCCCCAACTCCTGTGCACGTGGACACAGCCTCCAGCCCTTTCTCTTCCCCTTTGCACCATGCCCAGACACCGTCAGAATGTGCACTCACCCTGCCCCCCTTAATGTGCCCAGGGGTTTGCCTGAATGCTTTGGCCCAGGAGGTACCTAGGAATCAGTGCCAGACAGAGCCTGCTGGGGTGCCCTGGACTGAGCTCTCTTCTCAGCCAACACCAGGGCACGGTGGAGGACTTTTCCTGAATGCTCAAGGTGAAACTTGCTTCTCCCCCAAGCCTGGGCATGAGAGCTGTCCTGTTGGCCAGCAGATAAGGAAAGGAAGGTGCCCCCAAGTGTCTTCAAGCAGTGTGGACAAGGTGCTCTTATCACTTGGCAAGGAGATGCAACTCCATGTGACTAAGCATCATCATTCCTCTGGAGCAGAACCTCCAAGGCAGGCTTACCTGCAAGCGCCACTTCAGCCAACCAGGAAAACCACGTCACTACGTTTAAAAAGCCTCAGTATGGGGAGGAAGCACTCCAGAAAGCCCCTCCCTCCTCGCCTCCACCTACACCCCTTCTGACCACTGCCAATAACGCAGAGCTTGTTTTTGATGTGCCTGACCTCCTTGATGGGGAGGGGATTGGCATAGCCGTTGGTTTCCTTCCTTCTGAGAAAGAACCAAACCCTCCTTGTTAAAAAAAAAAAAAATCAGGCATAGGTGCTGCAACTAACAAAACACAAAGGGAGAGCAGTTTTTTAAAAAATAAGACGGCTTCATCCAAATTTAATTTGTCCAACATTTCAAGCTCCTGCTACTGAGTGGAGTGTGTATTCCAAAGTCAGGACCAATAATTACAAGCTGGTCATTTTCTACAAAGGTTCTTAGAATACTTTCCAGAGGATTTTCAATATATCAATTTTAATTCCTCCTCCAAAATACGACCTTCACAACAAACGTCATGGCTCAGATGCCAGCATCTGTGGGTCGGACATCACATTTTAGCCTATGGGAGTTTGAGAAGAAAAAGGGCAGAGCCCAGCTTCTCTGAGGTAAAGGAACAAGGACACAGAGGGGGACTTCCACTTTAAGTACACTACATCCCTACCCCAGCCTGTCCTCACCTCTCTCAATTTCCCAGTCGCTGGGAATCAACTAACTCTGTGAGGTCTGGACACTGGGGAGCTGGGAGGGGCCTGAGTGAGAGCTGGAGGAGGGGAGGAGAATGACGTCACAGTCAGGGGGCAGCAGGACGGACCAAAGAGCTCATGCTCCATTCTGCTCTGCTTTCCCTCCCTCAGCTTCAGGTACCAGAGAGCCAAGAAACCACCAGCTGCACCAAATTATCAACTGTTCTCATCAGTTATTTCGGGGACATGAAAATAGACATTGCTACAGACTAAATGTTTGTGTCCCTCCAAAATTCATATGTTGAAGCCCTAGCCACCAATGTGATGGTATTTGGAGATGGGACCTTTGAGAGGTAATTGGGGTTAGGTGAGGTCACAGTGGGATTAGTGTTCTCCTAAGAAGAGACACCAGAGGGCTCGCCCTCTCTCTACCATAGGAGGACAGGGAGAAGGTGGCCGTCTGCAAGCCAGGCAGAGAGTCCTCACCAGCACTCGACCATGCTGGCACCCTGATCTCAGACTTCCAGACTCCAGAACTGAGTGAGAAAACAAATGCCTGTGGTTTAAGCCACCCAGTCTATGGTATTTTGTTATGGCAGCCTGAGGTGACTAAGGCAGACATGTTACTAAAAAGCTTTAAAGGTATGGAGATTTTGCGTTTCATAGAAACATATTAATATTTTACTATGTGTTTGTTTTCTTCTTTGCCTGGACATTGATGAGACTAATTAAACACATATCCCCCAAGAATCACTACTCATACTATTTGTCACAGAAGGGATACACACGTAAACTTGTGTCCATTCAGTAAAGAACTCTTATCACAAAATGTACACGGAGATATGTTCCCAGGCAGGAAGCCAGCACCAATGATGCTTGATTTGAGTGGGCAGAGGGAGTGCGGGTGCCCCTTCTGCTTAAAGCTGTCCAGCGCCCTAAGGTCTTACATGGTCTGTACCCTCCCCTCTGGCCTCGTCTACACCCTCCCTTTTGCCCAGTCCTCTCTGGGCAATACACTGACTTCCCTGCTGCTCCTCAAACAAAATCTCCTGCCTAAGGGTCTTTGTATTTGTTCCTTCCCCGTCAAACGTTCTTCCCCATACACAGGAATGATTCGGGCCTCTGCCCACGCCACCTCATCAGAAAGGATTCCCTGACTTCCCTGCACAAAAGACACAGCCCCTTTGCTCCTCACTCTGTTTTATTTCCCTTAGTAACAGCTGTCACCAGCTGCCAGCTGCCCGGGCCTGTATTTGTTTATTGCATCTCCTCCCCTTCCCTCCCTGACATCATAAGCTCCGCAAAGGGTTTCTTGTTTTATTTTGTTCACTGCTGCTTCCCCAGAGCCTACAACAGCCGCTAGCACATAGTAGGTGCTCCAAAAACATTTGTTGAATAAAAGAAAAATACACAGAGTTCATGCCCCACCCCCGGCTGTTGTAAAGGAAGGAAGCTTTACTCTTGGAGGCAATTCTTAGACACCCTGGCTTCCTCCTTCCTGTTAAACCAGTCTGTCCACGAGGCCCAACTGTGTCTGACAACTCAAATGCAAAGGCAGGTCAACCATGACTGGTTCTACCAATGGCCTCAAACCCAGGAAGGGTAAAACAGACGAGTATCTTACGCTAACTGAGGACCTCTCGTTGCCCACCGCCGTGATCTGCACGTTGCCCAGGTGTAGGATGGCTGCCAGGATCTTAAAAACATCCATCTGAAAATCCTCCTTGAAACCTGGAAACAAGCATTTTCCCAAATTAGAAATTTACAGCATTTCCTCCCTTACCAGTAAGACAGGCACCCGGATTCTTTCAAGACACGCAAGTGCCATCAGTGCCAAGAGCTGGGGCAGGGAACGTGTCGCAGATCCGGGGAGAACCTGGCGCACTCTTCTTTCCAGTTCGACTCCCACAGACACACAGCGTGAATGCTACAGCCCACTAGGTTCTCCCTCTGCGTGGCCGCTAGGAGGTTCGGCAGAAAAATGAATACCCAAGTACCCATTTCACAGCAGGTTCGGGGAAGAATCAGCTCTCATTTATTCTGTGCTTTCTTCATTTTAAATGCTTTTCTTTTCTCTTTTTGCTCATAAACTCCATGAATCTCTGGATTCCTTTTAAGGTGGGATGCTGGAGGGATTCCACCTGCCGCTCCAACTCCTCTGCTCTCTGCCCCAGGAGACGCACCTGGACGGGCCAAGGCGATGGGCCCTCGCGCCCTCTGGCCTCTGGTTGGGTTTGATTGACGGGGAGCCCTGGCAGGTCAGAGAGCAGGAGCGGAGAGGGGTCTTGAGCATGTCTTCCCCTGTCTCCTTCCCTGTAAAGCTGCCTTGGACTGGCTGTGTGGCCGACTGGACAAGTCACTGCTTTTGTCCTGGTGCTGACTTTACCCGGTGCTCCTTTCAGACTCCAGTAACACCCCTGTGCCCGAACGGGAAAGAGCGGTGAAGAGTCCAGCTGCTGTCCTGGGTCCCCACTGCCGCTCGTGGCTCCCCTAGACCCTACCCGTGTCTTTGTAGTTGGTCCTTTCATATATAATCCCTGCCTCTTTTATCCTACTGTGAGTCTGCCCCGTGTTTCCCACTGGGACCTTGACTGACGTGGGTGGAGTGTAGGTTCCGACTACATTCCATACGCAGGCATCAACAGGGGATTAGCGCATTTCCTGCAGCCGAACATGAACTAAACCAGTTGCTGGGAAGGACTTTGTGTCTGACCCTCGTAACTCACAGTGGAGAACCTGCTCGTTGTGAGCCAGGCTTTGCCAGTTCCAGGTCCCGCAGGTTTATGTTAGGGACGCCCCAGCGGGTCAAGGAGCTGAGAGATGCACCTGGCAGGCGGGACATTTACACCGATGTCCGTGCTCCCTGCACACTGGAACGGACCCTGTCACGGAGGCCGGTGACTCCCCCCACCCCCTGCAAGTGCAAACGCAGCCAGCAGGCTCTACATGCCAAGAAGAGCGGCCGCTGCCTGCTGCTGCCTCTCGCTTGAGGACACCTGGACTGTTTCATTAGCAGCTAGGTCATATTCTTAAGTAATTTCAAGGTCAGGTGTGGTGGCTCACGCCTGTATTCCCTGTGCTTTGGGAGGCCACAGCGCGAGGATCACTTTTTAGTCTAGGAGTTTGAGACCAGCCTGAGCAACATAGCGAGACCCACATCTCTACAAAAAATTTAAAAATTAGCGGGCATGGTGGTGCACACCTGTACTTGCAGCTACTTGGGAGGCTGAGGCAGGAGGATCACTTGAGCCCTGGAGTTCGGGGCTGCAGTGAGCTATGATCGCACCACTGTACTCAGCCTGGGCAACAGATTGAGACCCCGTCTCAAAGCAAAAACAAAAACAAAACCCATCTACCATCTAAGACAAGGGTCCACACATGTTTTCTTACGAGGCTTTGCAGGTCATACAGTCTACGTCACAACTATTCAACTCTACCACTGTGGCATGAAACAGACGCAGATGATGGAACAAAGGAGGCGCCTGCGTTCCAACAGAACTTCACTTATAAAAACAGGCCGGTCTGCTGAGCCCTGGCCCAGGATATTTTGTAGTGATTGCTTTCAACACGTGCTGATCTCTCACAACGATATAGCATGTCACAGTTCATGAACCATTTTCAGACATTATCTCCTAACCCTTACAACATCCCTAACAGCTTCTGTGGTGGCCACTCTGCAAGCTGGCCCCCGACACAACACCCTCCCCGTGAGTCATGAGTCTGAGCCGGTCCTATGACTTGTGTTATAACCTTCTAGACAGAACACAACAGCGGTCGTGCTGCGTTGACTTTTGAGGCTGGTTCCTAAAAGGCCTCGCAGATTCTGCCTGAGCCTCTTGTAAACGGCTCTGGAAGAAGTTTGCCACGACCTAAGTCCCTCTACCCTAAGACCGGCATGCTATGAGGAAGTCCAGTGACAAGGTCACCTGGAGGGAGAGGTGCCCTCCCAGCCATGTGAGAGAAGCAGCTTTCAGAGGCTCTAGTCTCTGCCACCGTCATGTGAGAGGGGGCCAGCTGAGCCCAGCCAACCCGGGATCATGGGCTACAATAAGAAACTGTCATTTTAAGCCACAAAAAAATGTTCTACATTTTTTTTCATTTCAGCAACATTTCAGCAACAGATCACTGGAACAACTAAATATTTTCATTTGACTCCACTGTACAGATGGGAAAACTGATGCCTTGAGACAATAACTGACGTGTGCAAGGCCACAGACAGATCTTGTGACACATGAGGAAACTGGAGCCAAATACATGACAACAAATAATTAAGTACCAAAAATTGTGAGGTCTGACGCCAATGCACAAGCAGTCAGAGGAGAGAGAGGCCCCAGGGCTAGCATCTGTCAATCATGAGCTTGTTGGAAAGTAAACAGGCGCAGGTTCTGCTGTAGTCCTGGAATTCTGCCAGCCAATCCCGGTCGCCCGCTGAGGACCCCCTCTTGAAGGGGACAGGAAGACTGACCCAGCCTCTTTCCTCCAGCCCACATCCCCACTAACAGCCACAGGAGGCGGTGGATTGCTGTGCCCCCCGCCCCGTCCCTCCCCTCAAGACGTCTAGGCCTGCGCAGGTCTGGGCCAGGGCAAGGCGGGTTCCATGCCCAGGGCCAACCCTGTGCTTGCACAACCCCAGAGTGAGTGCCTCTCTTGCCTCATCCCAGTCTCAGCCCTGCTGGTGCGGAGATTTGTGAAAATAATCTAATTTGTGCGACGCACAGGGAAAAAATTGCTGCAAACTGCTCATCTCCAATAATGAGGGAAGGTTTCATGGAAGAGGAGATGGTTTTACTCACAGGATGCTTAGGGCTTGGGCAATAGGGAACAGAGAGACAGAGGGGCAGGCAGTGACATCTACCAAGCACCTGTTACGTGCTTGGCCTGGTACTGGGGGCTTCTACGTACATTTCCTTACTGGTGGTCATGAAAGGTAAGATGCATTACCATTCTACAGATCAGGAAACTGAGTCTCAGAGAGGGTGGCCTCTTCAGTTATGCCAACCAGGGTTTGAATTCAAGTTTATTTGAACTCAAAGCCCGCTTGACTTCCCCTCATCACGTGCTGCGAGGAGAGAGCACGATGGAGGGAGGACCCAGAGGATACCGGGTGAGGGGAATGGGCAGGCCAAGGCATGTCTGCCCTGCCAGAGCTAGACTACCTGTCCCCTCCTCATACGCCACATTCCCTCTCGAGGGAATATGTTATACAAAGACTGAAATCGTGACTTAAATTATTTTAAAAAAATGTTAATCAGCATTAGAAAATAACATCAGAAAACATTAAAAAGTATTTATCTTATTATTATGAAGTGTTTAAATTATCCTTCTTCTTGAAGCATTCAAAAAATTTTTTTCTGACTGTCTTAGAGATGGGGTCTCACTATGTTGCCAAGGCTGGTCTCGAACTCCTGGACCCAAGTGACCTTCCCACCTCAACTCCCGGAGTAGCTGGGACTACAGGCTCCCGCCACCACGCCTGGCAAAGCATCTTGGAGAGAGCAGAATCTAATGGTAATTTTGCTTAGCAAACTGTCTTGTTTTCATTCTCCGCTATCCAATTGTCTTCCTCTTGCTTATTACTCTGGTATATTTGTCCTCAAATTCTTTGCCTTTTACATTCGGATATGGCGAACCAGGCCACAGCGATGCAAACAAACAGTGGCCGGGGATGTCTGTGAGATGCAGGACTGGCCCGTTGTCTCGTGCTGATCAGCAGCTGTGACTGGCAGTTACGTGTGGACGTCTAGACTAACACAAAACGAGGACCCGAGTGACTGCTTTTACCAGTGCCCTCTGGCAGACGCCTTCCCAAACACGAGCTCTGCGTGGGGAAGTCTCACCCACGTCAGCGTCCAAGCGATAGAAGATTTGCTTTTCTCTATAAAAGTAAGATGTTTTAAGATCCTGGAGTGCAAATGCAGTGTTGCTTCATAGTAACCACCTGACCCTGGGTCAATCACCTCCGTGCCTCAGTTTCCCCACTGTAAAATGGGAGCCACACCAGCTCTGACTTCATAGGGTGGTTGTAGGGTTTGAATAAGTGAACGGGTAATGAAGTCTTAGGACGGTGCCCAGCACACTGTACACTCCAGATAAGTGCCCACTATTTTATTATCAACGTCAAGATACCCAGAAAGGCCAAGCAGGGTTCACTCTACACTGCTGAGCTGAATTGAACCTTGGCTTCACCAGGCTTCTCTGTAGTCAGCCCGGAAGGGCTTCAAGCAGCCATGAGGCTTACAGCCCATGCCTCTAACTGCAAGCCGGCAAGGCTGAGGGAAAAACATGTTCATACCTAGCTTTTTAAGGGAAAAGCAGAGTCTTGGCTACGTAGTCTCCACATACATTCGGATGGCTCATCCTAAAATTTGGATTTATTAAGAGTCTTCAGAACACATGCATGCTGGGAATCCCTGCCTTATCTTTTCTTTCCTTCTTCTTTTTTTTCATAATAAAGACAAGGCCTTACTATGTTGCCCAGACTGGTCTCAAACTCCTGGCCTCAAGAGATCCAAGCGATCCTCCCACCTCAGCCTCCCAAAGTGCTGGGATTATAGGTGCTAGCCACTGTGCCTGGCCTTTTTTTTTTTTTTTTTTAAGAGATAACCGCCACGGCCTTGGATAGGATATTTTCATTTACCCAGTAGCCTGAAGGTCTTCTGAGTCTCTACCATGTCGGCTCGGTCATTTACACCCTCAATGACAGTATTGCCTCCCATTCTTGTATAATTAAATTCTTCTGCACTCCCTGAAATCAAAAAGTAAAATTGGTTATGTCAGTAACACAGAAATTTGGAAATACATGTTTATCAGAAGCAAGAAGGGAAGTTCGGACTTGATGAGCTATGTCAAATACTTTACATATGTCATTTCATTTATTCCCTTGGAATTCTATGTTAAAGATGCAGGAGCTGAGGCTCAGAAACTTGCTCAAGGTCCCACAGCTGATGGTCGCAGGGTAGGAACTTAAATTCAAGCCTAACCGTAAAGCTCATTGTTTTGTTCCTGCACCTAACATTTTCATACGACTTTATTGAGGTTTACTAAATGTACAATAAAATTCACACATTTAAGATGTACAATTTGAGGTCCAGGTGCCATGGCTCATGCTGGTAATCCCAGCACTTTGGGAGGCTGAGGCAGGAGGATCACTTGAGCCCAAGAGTTTGGGACTAGCCTGGGCAACACAGCAAGACCCCATCTCTGCAAAAAATGGAAAAATTAGCCAGGCATGGTGGCATGCGTCTGTAATCCCAGCTACTTGGGAGGCTGAGGCAGGAGGATCACTTAAGCCCAGGAGTTTGAGGCTGCAGTGAGCTATGATGTTGCCATTCTAGCCTGGGCAACAGAGTGAAACCCTATCTCAAAAAAAAAAATTTTTTTTTAATTTAAGATGTACAATTTGATGAATTTTGGCATACATATAACCTTACCACAATCAAGATAGTGACCATATATACACGACTAATATTTAAATAGTGAAGAACCCTTCAGAAAGCTCTTCTACATGTTTGCTATTCACATTCTGTTAGGCAGACAAGACATGGATATAATCTTCATGTGAAATCTGCAGAAACTCAGATTCCAAGAGTACAAGCACTTAACCAAAATTAGGGAGTGCATAAGTTCAACTTTAACACGACAGAAATTACCTCTGATAATTCTTGACAAAGCGCAAACAATCAAGACAGGAGAGCTGTGACAGTTCAGGATTTGGGGCCTTTTGTGCTTAAGGACAAATAGCTGTACAGCTCAGTTGTCCCTGAAGTATCATTAGTTATGACTGCAAATAATGAATGACCCTGAGTCATCAAGGAAGTTCAAATTATAATAGAGGTGCTTTGTTTAAAAAGACAGAGAACTATATCATAAATGTTAGAAAAACAACTGTCTAAGCATGTTCAAGAGAAAAGGAAAGTTCGAGGACTTACAGCAGTAAGTTCCAGTTGTCAGGAGGCCTTATTCGGGTGGCTCTAGCAGAATGACCACAGTCACCCTATGAGCTTTGAAAACAACCCTGGGGCTGCAGAGGCCGCTGGCCCACCCCAGCCCCGTCCCTCTCCTTGGTTAGATGCCTCAATGTCACCCTGGAAACCCAAGGATCTTACATCTTGGGACGAAATAATTTTTTTTTAAGTTGTGTTACTATAACAATAAGAAATTAACCTAGAATTTAAACCTCTACAGAAAAGAGAGACCTTTCTGCGCACCATCCAACACGTACCCAATCTGAGATGTCTGAACTCCGACTGCTGTGCAGACGCACAAAGCTGATAGAAAATGTGGTAATTGCGTTCATTTTCCGACTGTAAAATAAAGACAAGTCCCAGAAGTTACGCCAACCCTTTACGAGCAAAAACGTTAGGTTTTTAACTAGAGGGTCCTAGTCGGCTAATCCGGGCGGACAATTCTGCTGTCACGGATGCTGACGTGTACGACCGTCTTCCAAGCAATGACCCCAGGGAAAATGTTATTACATGAAAATATTCTATGAAATGGGAATGATGCAATTTATACTAGTTGAAATTTTTACGAAATTCCCCATAATACAAGGTTTACTGTTGCTCTTCTTCTGGGCAAAACTTTCTCCATTTTACTGACAGAAAAGCCTTTCACTTACTCACCCCCAACAGCTCTGATCCCCCTCCCTTCCTGTTAGGAAGGCCAACCTAACAGCCTCTTCTGTTTCAAACAGTTCTTGTGTTCTAGAAAGATACACTTGATTTATATGCTTAAATGATTTTTTTAAGTGCCTCAAATTAAAAAGTTGTAACCTTTTTCCTCAGTCACACCACCTGCCTGATATCGCACCTGCGCATCCATTTTTATTTTTAGTAAACAGAAAAAGAATCCAAAGTGCAAATGAAAGACAGGAAAACTCTATTCTTCGAGTCACAGAACAACATAGATTATCTGATGAGAATAGAAATGTAAACGATACGCAGTACGCCGGGGAAAAAAGGAATGTAACGAATGCTTTTATCCTTACTTGGAAGACAACTCTGGATTTCTCCAGGAGGTAAGTCCTCATGTTGGCGCCTGTAATTTGATTTCTCTCATCGAAACTGATTTCCGTGTATTTCCCAAACCGACTGCTGTTGTCATTGCGGGTGGTCTTGGCATTTCCGACAGCCTATAAAAGCACAGGACTCGCGTGAAATAACCACAGCAAAAGACCTTTGCATCAAAATTATTAGAGCAGTTTCTAGTAAAATCCAATCCTGTACACCGGGGCAGGGTCTGATGCGCAGAGGGAGGTCTGGGGCGGGGAGAGGAGGAAGCAGCCCGAGGCTTACAGGGAACACGACACCTGCCTCAGGAGCCTGCTGCCCAAGGCCCTCCTCAGCCTCACTGGGAGACACCGAGTGGGACCAGAACGAGCACAGGCACTCATGTTTCATGGCCCTCGCACCCACTCTTGCTGTCTGTGTAATGCCTTAAAAGTCATTTCATCTTTCCGAGCCTTAATTTCTTTATCTGTAATATAGGAATAACATGTATCTTACTGTTATGGACTGAATATTTGTGTCTCCCCCAAATCCATATGTTGAAATCCTAACCTCCAGCACATGGTCTTAAAAGGCGGGGCCTTTGGGAGGTCATGAGGTCGTGAGGGTGAAGTCCTCATGAATGGGATTTTAGTGCCCATACATTAGGGAGTCCAGAGAGCTCTCTTGCTCTCTTTTTCCACCATCTGCAGGGACAGTGAGAAGACAGCAGTCTGAACCCAGGAGAGAGACCCTCCTGGGAGGGTCCAGAATCCAACCCTCCTGGCACCTTCATCTAGGACTTCAAGCTTCCAGAGCTTCAGGAAATAAATTTCTGTTGTTTGTAAGCCTCCCAGCCTATGGTACTTGGTTATAGCAGCCCGAACTGACTAAAACATATACGGAGTTGGGAGGATTAAATGAGATAATATTAAGTGCCTGCACTCATTCATGCCCCAAATATTACAGACGCTCAACTGAAAGTTCACATCCTTCATCCAACTTTTACTTCTGTCTTTACTTCCACTACTTTCCTACTTAAACTGTCCACTCAACCCACATCCCTCCCTCCCACTCTCTGGGCACGATTTTTGCTTTTCACTTCTGTTCTGGAATTCCACCTCTCCTCTGCCTGTCTCTCCCCCTTCCCAAGCAGCCTCTATTCTGCCTTCATGGAGCTCATGGTCTAGTGGCAGAGACAAACGCTAAATAAATAATCACTCAAAATGAACCACCGGGCACTTAACTTATCACTGCCTCTTGACAACTTTGCCATTGCTATGTTGGACTGTGAGCTATGTCTCTATTGGGTGAGCCCGTGCCTCCGGACTGTGAACCGCACAGTGTTTCTGTTTCTTCCTTTCCTGCCTTATGCTTCTATTTAATTTGAAAATATGCTTAAGTCAGGGGAGTCTTCCGCTTAGGAACTGGGTCTTATTCTTTTCCATCACTTCCCACATTAATCTGGCAGAGTGGCCTAAACAAAGTAGGTGGTCTGAAGCATATTGAGCATCTTGATTTATTAATAAGAAAACAAGGAGAAGAGGTCTAGGAGTTTAATGTTCTTAATTATTTTCTTTGCTTCCAAATAAATTTAAATCAATCCTCTTCCCATGTTGGGAGGTGGCTGGAGTTGGCCTGGGGGGCCCTCCCCTGCCCCTTTCAGGTGCCACTTCCTCCTCATGGCTTGTCTCTGTACCCCAGGGCACTCTCCCTGTCAGTCTTGCCCACCCTCTGCCCCGCCAGTGGTGTGCCGATGAGGGACGAAGAGACTCTCGACATGTGGCCTTTGCCAATCTGTAAGGTGGAAATCTTCCTACCATGACCGATTTCAAACTACCAAAGGTTTAGCAATCAGCTTGCAAAATTCCTGAATATTTAACAATCAGCTCGTGAAAGTTGATGCCAGTTGGCTGGAGAACACCAGTGATCTCAGTGTGGCCGGGATATCCGTGGTTGAAGACACTCCCCCAGGATGTCAATGTAAACAGGGGGACTCTTGAAATCCGAGGGCAGAATTTCCAGCTCGGCGGGCAGAGGAGGAGAGACCCTTGAAAATAGCAAGCTCTGCCGCCACCTCCTTCAAATCCCACCAGAGAGCAGACTTCCCGGGTCTTTTCTGCCCTCCCGTCTTTGGTCTGTAAAGGGCGGGAGTTTGAGTCAGCCAGGGCGGCACACACGCACCAACCGGCCCACGACCCGCCACGCCGGCCAGCTCTGACCGGCTCCTGCCGCCTCCCGCAGCTGCACGCACCTCGGTTATGGGGTTGGACGCCAGGACCTTGTCCTCCACGTGAGCGGTGCTGCTCGACTTGCTGACGGTGGCGAAGTACCGCATGGCGTAGCGCGCTGACACCGTCTTCCCGGCACCCGACTCCCCGCTTACAATGATGGACTGGTTTCTGTTGTTTCTAAAGCAAATACATGAAAGGATTTTTAAATGTTAATTTCTCCCCACTAAAAAGGCAACGCATGCTCATTAAGAAAAATGCAGACAAGATGAAAGAAGAGAAACTTTGCTCTTTCACTCTAGAGCAGGGGTCCTCAAACTTTTTAAACAGGGGGCCAGTTCACTGTCCCTCAGACCGTTGCAGGGCTGGACTATAGTTTTAAAAAAACTATGAACAGATTCCTATGCACACTGCACATATCTTATTTTGAAGTAAAAAAACAAACGGGCAAAAACACCCACATGTGGCCCGCGGGCTGTAGTTTGAGGACGCCTGCTCTTAAGCAACTGTTTTAAACATTTCAGTGCATTTCCTTCTACACTTTTTTGTTTTCTATGTGGTCATGCAGAACACCCATGTCTGTTTCCTGCAACGTCCCCTGTGTTGAGGGTTCCCAAGACCAAGCCCAGGTTAAAGATCTGCTAGGAGGCCTTGCGGGACTCAGCATACGGTGACACGGCTAAGATTTATTACGCCAAAAGGACACAGAGCAAAATCGGCACAGGGAAGAGGCATGTGGGGCAAAGTCCAGGGGAAACCAGGTGTAAACTTGGCAGGGTCCTCTCCTAGTCAAGTCCCACAGGACACACTTACTTCCTCTAGCAAGGAGTCCGATGGCACGTGTGAAACGCTGTCTCCCGGGGCAGCCCATCACAGACTGGGTGCTCCCCTTCTGCCTGGCACACACCACACTCCCCGACTCCGGCAGGAAAGCAGGTATTCAGCACAAACCACGTCGTTTACACTGACAGCTTACGTTTGGGTACCGTGAGCCACTTTATCAATTAGGATGGTGGGAACCTTCCCGAAATCCGAGGCTAGACACAGGCCTACCTTGCAAGCAGGCCTCTAAAGATAGCAACCTCAGGCCTCACGTCAACCCCTTTCTGCACGTCCCACTTAGATATAAAAACATTTCAAAGGAATTATTTTGAGAGCAATTATTCCAAAGATGCTTGGGAGCATATGTGCTCTGTAAGCCAACAGGCTCTGTTACATAATTCTGAGATTTTTTTAAAAAGATGCATTAAACTTTTCCTGTCATAAGACTGTGGCAGTAGAACCTTATGATGCCGTTCTATGCATCTCGCGCTGCGTACATGCCTGTGCTGGGTGAACGCTTTGCACAGATTCTCATTTAAGCTTCACAAACATCCTATGACCTAGATCTCTGTTTTACAGATGAGTACGACGGTGACTCAGAGAGGCAGAGTGACTTGATCAGAGCTTCCCATGTGAACGCTGGAGTAGACTTTAGACATAGCTCCCCTGGCCCAATCTTTTCATTTCCAAGAGAGGAAAGAAAGACTCTGAGAAGGTGAACGACACACCCAGTGTCCTCCAGGTGTGCAGAACGGGGCTCTACTGATTCCCAGTCTAGCATCGAGCAAGGCTAGCACAAACCTGCCATAGTGTCATCACAGCTACACACATTGACCTCCAGGAAGAGACTGGCTCTTCAGGGCTGAACTTGGCACAGCCCTATAGTTCCAAGGACCTTGTGCTGCTGACACCTAGACTCTAATCACCAAGACTCCTGGGAGACCTGGAGGGAGCCAGGGAAAACCCTGGAGCCAGGGGTGTTTTGGGGTTGGAAGGAATCTCTGTGCAGCAGAAACTAATTCTCTATTCAACATTTCCCTGCCCCTTCCTTCTCGGGGATGATGTGGCAGCTGTCAGTGGGCACGTTGCTGCCCACATGAAGGACATTTCCCAGCCCCCTCACGGCCAGGCGTGGCCATGTGAGCAGGTCCTGGCCAATGAGCTCTGAGCAGAAGTGCTTCGTGGGGCTTCTGGGAAGTGTCCTTGTCACCTACAGTATGGAAGAGATGGCTGAGCCAGAGACTGGCCCTGAAGAGAAGGGTCCCAGCCCAGGGATGGGGGGCTGGATGATACTGGGTCTCCAATAACTTGGGGGAGGTTCGATCAAGCCCCATCAGACTCCTCTGCAGGAAAAACACACACTTCCACCCCGTGTAAGCTACCGCCTTCCCCTGGATTAGAAATAAGCAGCAGAACCAGGAACGGTCCTGTGTGAGCAGGGAGCTCACAGGTGAGGACAGAGCTGTGGGACCACCGGTGCCCAACCCGGGGCTGCGCAGCAAAGAGGCAGCAGGTCCGGGTCCTGTGCCTCAGGCCTCCCAGCTGTGAAACGAGGGCGACGTTGGCGGCTCAAGAGACTTCATGGGAGTATTACAAGACCCAAGGGAGAACACTGTCTGTGAAAGCTCTTTTGCAAATTGCAAAGGGAGCTACAAAGATTAGATGGCATTTTTATTCATCATACTTTACAGATGAGGACATTGAAGCCAAAAGAGGATAGTTATGGGAAAATAAATTATATTTAGAGTTAAAAAAAATCAAGCACAAACCCCAGCTCTGCCTTTTGCTGCCTGACCTTGGGTCGGTCACTCCCTGCAGCTCGGTTCACTGCTTAGGCGTCTATATCACGGGCTATTCTGAGGGCGCCCGAGGTGACATATGGGGGTGTGTGCGTGGTGCCTGATCACAGGGGGCTTTTCACACAAGTTTGCCAGCAAGACAAGAGCTCCACAAAGGCCACACAAAAACCAAGTGGCAAAATGAGGATGAAACTCCAAATCTCCTGCAGCTAAAACCTGGGCTAGTCTGTCATCAGACTCTGCGTCCTTACATAGGTGAAAAACAAAAACAATTCAAACATCTCACGGTAGATAATAAATCAATACTCCTCCAAGCAAACACACTGCAAGAGAAACACGTGCTACTGCCAGACTGACTTTTGACTGCCTAGAAGGAACAAAAGCCAGGAAACCTGGTCCAGACAGGTGAGGTACCTGTAAGAGTCATTTGCCATTCATTACAGGTAGTCTGATCAACAAAGCACCCCCTCTGGCCTGGCTCTTTTAATGAGCCCAACCTAGATATCTTCTCTACACCGTGAGGGTCAGCAAGTGCAGGGAGCATGAGGAAGCCCAGCCTGGCAGGGAGCTACCTGGCCATCTGCTTGTATGCCTCTTCCGCCACGGCAAATATGTGCGGGTCCATGTCGCCCATGTTCTGCCCGCTGTAGGCGTGGATGATGGCATCTCCATAGATCGGCAGCTGCTTGTAAGGATTCATGGCCACCAAAATGATTCCTGAGGAAAGACGCTGGATGCGGTTACGAGATTCTTACTGTCAGCCACCTCTCCAGGTTCCTACGAGAAACCCCAACTCTGCCACTTACTAAACCTTCTGCGTGACTTTGGGCAGGTCACTTGATGCACTGAATCTCAGTTCCCTGCCGATCACCTACATCTTTGGGCTATTCTGATGGCTGGAATGAGATGACAGAAGGAAATGCTCCCCAAATGGAGAGGCTTTTGCAATTCACAGTGTAAATAATAATATCATTGCCCAAAATAAGTCATAAATGTATCAAATCCAATGAGAAACTCAAAGCATAAGTTTTATCGCATCTCTTTTTCTTGGTAGTACAGCTTTAATTCTTGTTGAAGATCCTGCCCACCTAGACATTTCTCTTTATAACAAACTCTAGCTGCTCAGCAACATAACATGAAACACAGGCACGATGCTCTACATGGCAAGCACTAAGTGTCGGCGCCATTCCTTACTTCCCGAAATCGCTGTCCTTACCGCTGTAGGTGTAAATGAGTTTGGATTCTGCGAAGCGGATTCTGAGATTGTGGAGCACCGCGGGCTCGTGGAGGTAGCTGAGGGCTGTGAGGTCGTTCTCGCCCACGAGGATGTCGGGATTCCGAAGAGGAGGCAGAGATTCTGGATCAACAGAATAATCCAGCTCCTGCAGACGGAGATGAAATTACAGTTCTGGAAATAAAAGATTTTGGGTGTTTCTGCTGAACCTCTGTCCTATCCACCCTGCATCAGAGTCATGGCTGACACTGAAAAATAAACTTAGGTACAGCAACGAGCAAATAATCTTCATAGCTGACCCTTGGAGTGATGAAAAGTGGGAGCCAGAGGACCAGAGCACTGGCTGTGTGGCCTGGGGCTAGTCGCTCACCCTCTCTGGCCCTCACTTCTCTCATCTGTGAAGAGGAGCTAGACCAGACCAGGGGTCCTCACAGTTATAGAGGCCTCACCGCGGGGCAGCAGGGAGCAGGATCCAGATACCCCACTCCCGGTTCTCCCAGGGGGGCTCCACTTGCACGTGGTTTCAATGTTGGGCCATGGAAGTTTTCACTGGAAAACAAGATGCAGCTGCTAAAATGACATGACGACCTCACAGCTCCATGGCTGCCAAGTCTCTATTCGAAGCGGACACGCTTGGCAGTGAGAAGTGTCTAAAGGAGCCCATGTGGGTGGCGGTCCTTGTGCAAGGTCCCTGCTGTAGGTGACTCTTGTCTGCAGCCCCCTACGTGCCGGAGGGCTCATGGCTGCCCCTCCAGGGCTGCCTGTTCCTGTCATGCTCAGCCCTGGGCCAAATAACTTTCCCAGGCTGCCTCCTCTTCTTCTGCCAGATTTAACCTCGTTTCCCCAAGTAGCTGCCTGGGCAGGATGAAGGTGAGGTTCACACACCCTGTGGTGCTGGGCTTTCCAAATATCAGGGAATTCTATCTCCTCCACTTTCGTTTCACGACTGCGGGAAATGGAGCCCAGAGAGGTAAAGTGACTTGAGCAAGGTCACCCAGCAAGTTGTTTCTCTTCTACCTTCCCAGGGGCTTGGGATTCATTCAGTACCAGTGGCTCCCTGGTCCTGGGCCAGCTCCACAAGGTGGCCCAGCTGCCCCGTGGCAAGTGCCACTGTGCAGACCCCACGCCAAGCACTCAGCACTGATTGTTTCATTTAATCCTCAAAACTGCCTTCCAAGGAGGACATGACTACCCCAGTTAAGAATGAATGAGAGAAGTTCAGAAAGACTGAGGTTGTTGTCACATGGCTAACATGGGTCTCGCTCTTTCACTGTCACGCCGCCCCCTGTCCGGGCTGGCGGCGGGTCTGTGTCGCACGAGGTGTGCGGCTCAGGGCCATCCAAGATCCGCACAGTGGCTCCTGCTCTGCTGTGTCAGTGCAGTTATATTTGCAGACCTGCCCCCAACCAGAACATTCTCAACCTACACACATTTGAGAATAAAATCAAGGAATATGCTTCTCAAACTTAATATTCCCTTTCTGAGTTTTTCTGTTTTAAATAATAATAATTTAAAAACCCATTTCCACTTCTGCCTTTGTGCGTGTTACGGATGAGAGGACCAGAGAGGGAGAGAGAGAACAGAACAGACAGTCTTTGGGGAAGGGCAGCAAACGCGAAGAACATCAGGCTGACAGGTGGAGCCAGAGGTGACATTTTCCTACACCGAGCAGGCTTTGTCCCTCACAGCACAGACAAAGGGTTGAGGTAAACAGCAGCCTGGCTGCCCGCCACCCACCTGCCTCTCCCCTCCTCCTCGCAGCCAGTTCAGGGCCAGGAATGCGGCCACCTGGAGCCCTTCTGGTCCTGACAGCAGAACACTGCCCCTGCAGCTGCCGCCTTGAGACTTCCCTCCCTAGACACAGCCATCTGATCCCTAGTCAGAGCCCTCACTGTGCACAGGAGGTACTGGATAGATAAAAGCAGTGAGGAGGCAGGGATGGGCACAGGAGGGCCGAAGGGAAGCGGCAGCGCTCCCTCCCATGCTCTCTTGCTCACACATGCCCTGTGGATGGCGCCTGGTTGCTAACTCTCTTTGACATACGGGGAAACCGAGGGGCCCACTGTCACAGACCTAGCAAGTGGCCGTGCCGGGATCTGAATGAATCCAGACAGTCTGACTGCAGAGGACATGCCCATAACGGCTATGGTGGTCTCCCTTCCCGGGATCTGGGGAAATGCCTCCCGAACCCCAGGACGGTCTGATTAGAAACACCGTGTCCTGTCTCTACAGAGACCATTTACGTGCTTTGTAAATTCCAGCATTTAATATTCACGTGACATTCCCCGCAGCACCTCTGGGATCCAGGCGGAACACAAATTCTCTGTCCAGCTCTGCATCCAGATACTTGATTCTGAAAGCATAAGGTCCCCCTAGCTATGGATCCAGGGGGATGTCATCACAGCGAGGAAAGGACAGCTCGTGACGGATATTTAGGGCAGATGCAGCACCATCGGAAGCGGCACGATGCGAAGGCACACGCGGCCTCGGAGGGAGACTCCTTGCCAGCACGTCCCACCCTGGGAGCAACTGCTGAAGTTCCCCCGCGGCCTCCCCCTCAGCACACCCGCACTCACAGAGGCACCTCATAATGTCACACGGAGCTAGGTGTCCCCATCTTCCCACCCCTGCCACGCTCCCTCCTGGCGCTCCCCCTTGCGTGTTCCCCAGACTGACTCTTCCCCCCAGTCTCCTCCCACTCCTCCCTCTCCCTGCCTATTTTCCCTCTCTGTCCTCACTATTCCTTCCTCCTCCCATCTTGATGTTTTTCTCTATCAGTTTATGCCTTGAGCTCAAACTACATCTTTCCAAGTTTCTCATGAGACCCACAGAGCCAAGGTGACCAATCCCATTCTCGGGACAACGCTGGGTGCGGGCAGTGTGGCGCAGGGCACGGACCCGGCCAGCGGTGCTGCGCTCTGCACCCTCACTCCAGAGAGAGGCCAGGTTGACGCAGGGTGGCATAGAGACGGGGTGGGGGGCAGATGCGTCGGTGGGGCCACAGCACCAGCTGGCCATTTGGGGGCCCTCCCTGGGCTGCTCCTACAGGGACCACATGCCCCCCACGCCACCCACGCTCTATACAGTTACTGCTCTATATATCACCGTGGCTACGAACCACAAGGACCCTCACCGTGCCATCCTCCAGCAGGAGTCGTAGGACCTTGTCACCAACTCTGTAGTCCTTTGCTATCTCAGCAGACTTCCAAACTTCCTCCGGATCAGGAATCCAAACCCTGTTGTACTGGCCAACGGAATAAGACAAGCTTCATTTCAGGGTTTTAGAAACAGAAACATAGATCATTACATGGGTCGACACAGAAAGGTTTCTTTCTTTCTTTCTTTCTTTCTTTCTTTCTTTCTTTCTTTCTTTCTTTCTTTCTTTTTTATTTCAGCATATTATGGGGGTACAAATGTTAAGGTTACATATATTGCCTTTGACACCCCTCCCCCCTCGAGTCAGAGCTTCAAGCGTGACCATTTCCCAGAGGGTGCACATCTCACTCATTATGTATGTTGCATACCCGTCCCCTCTCCCACCTGCCCAACACCCAATAAATGTTATTCCTATATGTACACTTAGGTGCTGATCAGTTAATACCAGTTTGCTGGTGAGTACATGTGGTGCTTGTTTTTCCATTCTTGGGATACTTCACTTAGTAGAATGGGTTCCAGCTGTATCCAGGAACATACAAGAGGTGCTATATCACTATTGAGAAAGGTTTCTTTCTGTCCACAAGGGCAGCTCCTTCATTAGGAACACTTTTACCTCATTTTTGCTTATGAGGTTATCTTCAGCGCATCTGCAATGCGCCAGCCTAGCTGCTTCATTTTGTAGGCAACAGAATTCCCAAAGCCTCCTGGATGAACCTTGAAACCAAAAGCCCGGGGATGGGAATGAAATCCACGAGTCCCCTAATGGAAACATCTCAGTGCTGTCTTTTAGAGTCAGAGCAGAGGGCTTTTGTTCACCACTGATTGACAATGGGGCTCTGGGCCAGACACTTCACTTTTGGTGCCTCGTTTTTCTCATCCATAAAATGGGCACAATATCTATTTCACAGGTTTGCTGGGAGGTTAAATTAGACTATGTACTTGAAGGCACTTTGTAAAATGCTATGGAAATACCATCACAGCAGGGTTACTGTAGTCTTACCACACCGGACAGCAGCCAAGGACGCCCACTGTGGGAAATGCGGAAGTCCACACAGAGCTGCCCAGATAAATTCCCGACAGGCAATTGGTTCACCTGGCTTCGTGCTGACGTATGAGTCTGCAGGCAGAACCATGTTGCTATGGACTGAATTATGCACCCCCCCCCACAAATTCATATGTTGAAGCCCTAATCCTCAATGGACTGCATTTGGAGGTGGGGTCTTTAGGAGGTCATCGAGATTAAATGAGGTCATATGGGTGAGGCCCTGACCCAGTGGGATTATAGGATTAGTGTCCTTATAAGAAGAGACACATGAGGGTGCTCTCATGTGCCCCTACCCATACAGAGGGCCCCGAGTGCTGGGACACAGCCAGGCCGCCAGGAACAAGACTTGGGAAGCACTTGCTTGGAGATGTCAAATAGCACCTAGGAAAGCTCCTCCACCCAAAGGCTCAGTAGCCGGGACCCCAGATCTGCCTGGGTCTAGAGAGGCCGTCAAGTATCTAACCCTCATTTCCCAGACAGAACTGGCCACAGGGCCTCCAAGTTCCCCAGGGATAGAGGGGGGACAGGCACCCCGCCAGGCCTGCAAATATAGTGTCCTGCAGGGTCATCTCCTTCCCGCCTCCTTACACTCACAGGCCAAAGGAATAGTGGCTTTTGAGCACTGACCCTCGCCCTGACAGATGGACTTGCTGAAGGTACCTGTCGAGTGTGCAAACTCTTGTTGTAACGGGGAGCTTTTGTGCCTTTAGGAGAGAAAGCTGCACATTTGCTTAAGCGCCTGCCATCCTTCCAAATAAACAGTCGCTGAGCACTGAACCTGCACCAGACACCATCCTAGGCTCAGGTGACAAACACAAAGAAGATGCTGCTCTTTGTGAGTTTCTTCTCCCTCCCAGCTGAGAGCGCAAACATCATGCCAAATAACGACCGGACATGGGCTAGTCTGGCTGGTGGTCTGCTGGTACCTTCCCTCCATGAAGAAGTATTCCTTCAGGTTGAGAGATTGTACCTTTGGTAGTTTTCTGTTACAAAACAAATTCTGGGCTATAAAATCATGGCATTTTAATTTTCTTCATTATGTTTGATATATTTTCTACAGTTTGCATTACTTTTATAATTGGAGCAATGAACATTAATCTTTAAAAACAAATATCAAAATGTATGTCCACAAAAAGAATTATACATGAATATCCTTAGTAACTTTATTCATAATGGCCAAAAACTGTAAACACATTAAAATGTGCATTCATATTAGAATGAATAAAAAAAAACAAAGCTGTGGTATACCCATACAATGAAACACTACTCACCAAAAAAAAAAAAGGAATGCACTACTGATACCACCATGAACATGGATGACTCTTCAAATCATTGTGCTGACTTAAAGAAGTCTTACACCAGTGAGTACCTACTATAGGAGTCCCTTTAAATGAAGTGGAATTTGGAAAATTCCAAACAGTAATTGTCTCTGAGGGCAGGCAGGGCCAGGGAGTGACTGGGAAGGCGTATGAGGGAATGTTCTGGGAGTGACAGTAGCATTCTGGATCTTGATGGGGTTTAGGTTACACAGAGGTTCAGCACTTTCCAAACCTCAGACAACGTAGACTTAAGATTTGTGCATTTCACTGTCTGTAAATTTTATATTAAGAACTAACCAAATAAAGAACTCTAATTAATAATACACATACTAAAATATTTAGAAGGTGTATTTATGTAGGCAGTTTAAGATGCTTCAAAAAATGAGATGGATTGAAGGCTGGATAGAAGAACAGAGAGATGGACAGACATGTGATACAACCAATACGGTAAAACATCCATGCCAGCATCGACGTGGTGGGAGAGAAGCTCACTGTAAAGTTCTTTCAAGCTTCCTTTATGCTTAAACTTTTCATATGGAGATGTTGGAGGAAATAAAGAATACAAATGAAACAAAGTTCAGGGTACCAGTACTAGACTAGGACAATATTGGATGAGGAGTCTATTTGTTAATATAAATTATCTTGCCTAACCAAAAACAATTAAAAAGTCATTGGCTGGCCATCAGTCATAACTACCTAAGTTATT
The DNA here is from genome assembly GCA_008086735.1 of Cheirogaleus medius. Classification (NCBI taxonomy): domain Eukaryota; kingdom Metazoa; phylum Chordata; class Mammalia; order Primates; family Cheirogaleidae; genus Cheirogaleus; species Cheirogaleus medius. The sequence continues at coordinate 3,385,549 of VBSM01001044.1, read as the reverse complement.
TGAGTTGCTTTAATCTATGTCAGCCCGTGAAGAGCAGGAGCTTGCGGAAATGTGACACGGGGCGGGTGCGTTTGGAGAGAGAGAATGGAAGGGTGACTTAGAGGCAATGACACATCCTCCCGTGCACACAGGTGGACAGAAGCCGGATAAAGAAACACAGACGCACCCCTCTCAGACACACACCCGCACCCACACACACCCAACCGCACACACCCTTGTTGCCATGGGCTACGCGTTTTGCACATCAGGTCTGCTGCGGAAGATACTGATTCCAACCTCATGAAGCTCAAATCATTAAAATGGAATATTTCCCAATTTAAATGGATAAACCCCGATTTATCAAGAATTGGCCGCTACAGAATTTCAGAACTGAAAGGGTCCTTGGAGACTGTCTACTCCAAGTTGTGCGTCAAACTTCTTTATAAAGCTGCAGAAAGCTTACTTCACATGAAACGGTGGCAGCCCGCTATGGGAAGCAGGTGAAGGTGGAGGTGTTCTGATGGAAGTCAAGGTCCCTGAGGTCTTGCCACGCAAGCCTGGGGCACTGACAAAGTCACTAGGCCAATCAATCCTTTTGCTTTACTGATCCTCCAACTCCAGCGCAGAGAGGGCGGTAACTCACCAAACACCACACAGAGAGTCTCAAAGGACCAGGATTCCAGTGGAGCGAGGGCCTGTGATGCCCAGTTTGAACTTGTTAATTAAAGGAGTCTGGCCCTGAAAGTAATCCTGAACTATCAACTGCGACCATGCACTTGAGTCCACACGCTCTGCTGGCAACACTTTAGGATTCATTTCAGCTAAACGTGGTATTGAATGGTAGGCAGTGTTGGGACATATGTAACCGCCGTCTACTGCTCTGGCGCGAAGACCAGTGGCTCCTCGGCCCAGTATTCCACGCCCACACCCTGCGGTCCTGCTGTCCCCGCTGCCATATGCTGCCAGGCATCGAGCGCTGCGGCTGAACCCAGCCTGGTAAGTAAACATGACGACGGTTTACTCAGCTCCCTGGAAGTTCCACCCATGCGTTCCTTCCCTCTTCCCTCACATTCCTCTACCCACGAGGCAACGCTGCAAACCAGAGGAAGAGCCAACTTTGCAGCATTTGGACAAACAAACGCAGTCCGTGCAAACAATGTGACTAGCTGTCGCCTGACCTCCCGAGTGCAGCGCCTTCCCCTGAACCTTGGGCTGAGACGATAGGGGAGACAGGGCCACCTCTCGCCCTCCCCTGGTGTCCTCCCCTGAGGAGGCCCCAGCACAAGCAGAGGCTTGGGACCACTGAGGCTTAGGAAGCCTTAAGTGCTCCGGAGCATGCCTGCGCCTCCCACGCCACCTGCACAGGTGAGAGGACAGCATTGGATTGTGTTCCCAGCCTTTCTGAGGGGTCTCCTGGTGTTAGCCACAAAACGACTTAAAGACTTACATGGAAGATGGGACGAGATGGAATGACCCGAGTTTCCCTCCTAGAACCGCTTTCTGTTCTCGAAGGGAGTCTCCACACTCCAGGTCTGCCGGCCAGATGGTCACACCTGGCTCCCTCTCTTCCTCCTCCTCACTCATTCTTCAAAGGCCCCTTCCCACTCCCCCCACGTCCGAGTCTCCCAAGGTCCTTCCCAGTCTCTTCTCGTGAATAGGCTGTTTCTGGAGAGTTCTATTCCACAGCTGCCTGGCACCTGTGCATCTTTTGAGACCTTGATCCCGGATCCCACAAAGGAACTCTAGACCACGTTGCCATCGCCTTGCAGACGGCAGCCCCTAAACGTTCTTGAATACTTTCAAATTCCAAAGTTGAGTGATGATGACGCCTACCCCAAACCCGCTCCTCCTCCCTAGCTGTCTTGCCCCTCGTGTCAGAATCCTGGGACAATGCAGGGTTCCCTGTCCATGTCTCCACCCCAACAGCCATATGGTCATCAGCAGCTGGAAAGCTTACCTCGTAAACAGCTGTCACCTGCCTGCCCCTGCCCACCACCCTGACTGCCATGGCCATAAATCAGCCCCTACGCAACCCCCCAACCTTCCCTTGACTGGTGCACCGGCCTCTGAGGGCCTCCCCGACCAGGCTGAGCACCAGGTTTCCTTAGACACACACACCCCCTCGCTCATGCGGGATCGGAATTCCCATGGGTGGGGCCTGGCAAGAGGACAGCTTCGAGAGCCACCCCGCTGTGGATTCTGATGACTAGCCAGGCCTGGGGAGCCACTCTCCTAGCCGATTTTCCTACTCAGGCCTCACCTCCTTTTCAATCCACCCTCTGCCTGTTGCCACTCCAAGCCACTAGCAATTTCTGGAACATGCCAGGCTCTTCCTTGGCTCTCTGCTGCATACTTCTATTCCCCTCACCCTGGCCCCACCCATCCTCTCCCAGCAGAGCAAACGGCTCTGAACAGCTAACCTCACTCAAGACTCCCCTCATCTGTGGCACCTTCCCTGCTGCCTTCTGCCCCCGGCAGGGCTGGATGCTTCTATGCCGGGCTCTCTGCCCCTGCCCAGGAGTCTGCCTTGTCTCCCATCTCCCCGCAGGTGCTGGAGCTTCAAGAGCTTTGTTTCTGCACCTGGAACCCAACACAGTGACTTCCCATAGCCTGAACTCCATAAACAGCTGCTGAACACAGATTCAAACTCCCAGTGGTTCAGTTGTACCAATTAAAGACTAAACTTGGTATTTCGGTCTTTTCATCCCTTTTTTTCTCTTTTGAACTACCCATATGTAACACAATGGATAAATCTAATTTTCTAGAGTTGTTAATGATATGTAGACGTCTAAAAGCTGCTTAGAACAGCCAAATGGATAATCATTATGCTGAACTTTCCCCTTATTTCAGGCAGGGACCCTGGACTGCTAGTCAAGACACTTTACCTTGCACGTCTGAGTGTTAGCAGGACTCCTTTGAAGATATTTGTGAGTTCCTCATGCACAAGCGAAAGAAATAGATTGGTTGAATGACTATAATTAGTGAATCTGTGGTTAAACAGTCATAACCTGAGTCCTAATAATGAGCAAGAGCAACTTTAACAAAATAAAAGGGTCTCTAGAGGCAGGCCACAGAGCTCTATTTGCCAACCCCTGCATCCATCGCTTTCACCAATATCTTAGATGGAAAAAAACCAAAGTATATGTATTAAATAAGCAGATGAAATGATCAATTAGATAAAGATAGTCAGGATTCAGAAAGTTTTGACACGCTACAGAAACTTTGGGCACTACATAACAACATGACAAATTTAATAGGGATAAATGCAAAGTCCAGTATTTAGGTACCAAAAATCAACCGTATTATAATAGCATGAATATAAAAAATAATAAATCTTTATTAAGTATGATGTGTCAGGTATTGTGATAAGGGTTTCATACAGATTGTTTAATCCCTGCGGTGACTCTCCAAGCTGGTAAGCACAAGGAATCCATTTTACAGGTATGGAAACTCAGAGAGGGTAAGTAACTTGCACAGTGTCACCTGGGTGACAGGAGGCAGAACCAGGACTTAACTCAAGCCATCAGGGACTAGTCTTCCAGGGGCAGAGCATGCCCCAGCTCTGCTTAAAACAAAGCAAGCACGAACACGATGCCAGCGGCACTGAGACACGCTCACAGGGGGCTCTCAGCAGCCAAATCTGACGACCCACCCTCAGCCTTCACCCTGCTTGACTTCTCTGTGGCTGCCAGAATTGCCTGCCTAGCCTGTGGCTAGTGATATATATGGTCTTCTTCCTTTATTTCCACGTTTTTATGTTTATGATCACATAGCATATACAACGCTTGTGCTCTCATCTTTCACATAAGCATTTTTTCATGTTGTTATCAACTCTTCATTAAGTAGCATTTTTAATATACTGTTTTATCGTGTGAGTCTTCTATAGTTTACTTAACTACGGAACTATCGGTTCCATTTTAGTTATCATAAGGACTCATGACAAACAAGCAGGTGTTGCGGGAGGTGGCTAGGAAGTGGATGGACTTCCCATGAGTCCACTGTGAGTGGGGGAAAGGTCAGACCCCTTGAAGAAGAGAAAGATAGTAAAGGTGGTTGAACCAAGCTGGTGGGGGGGCAGGTATTAGGAACACAGGCTTTTAATCCTGGCTCCATCACTTCCATATTACCTTAGGCAACTTACTTGACCTGAGCCATTTGTAAAATTGTGAGAACATCTAACATAGAGAGTTGTCTGCTCAGATTAAATAAGAGAAGGCATATAAAATTGTGAGGATGGCATCTGGCACATGTGAAATACTCAGTGACTTTGAGATTAAAAACAACCATCATCAACATGATCATCTTCATGTCCCTGGTTTTTTTTCTGTAAGCGGAAACATGCATGTATGCACACATCAAACATTCATGGAGTTCCCACTGCTCCCTGCTCTCCAGAAACTCTTGGCCAAAGGGGAGACATGGAGTTAACGAGCCATTATCAGACAGTGTGGAAGGTGCCGCAGGGAGGGCTGGCTGCAAGGACTTCTCAGGAGAGACCCTGCTCAAATTGAATTCGGAAGGTGCAGGTGGAGTTGAGCAAAGCAGACAGAAGATTCCAGACAGAGGCAGCTCCGCCTCTGACAAGGCAGGAGCTGGAGGCAGGTTGGCGGGAGGTGACACACAGGCAGGACGTCATGGCTGGTCTGAGGGAGTCTGAAAGTGACTGGAGCCTCTCCAGAGGGGTTCAAGTAGAGAATGGCCAGACTGGTTTTTCTCAGAGGGATTTCAAGCAGTGGAACCGCTGCTCTGAACGCTGCTAAGGCATGTTGCCAAACAGCTTTTGAAAAGAGATGGATCGTTTTGCACCTAAACTGGCAGCGAATGCTACTCTCACTGTGCCTTCCCCAGAGTCCCCTCTTCCCTGGTGGAACGTCTCTTCCTGCGGTGCCAGCTCTCCCGTCTTCTCCCCGCACCCCAACCCGGGTCGGGCCATCTCAGGGCCACCTGCAGCCCCAGAGTCCTCTCCCCGACTCCCGCTTCCCTTGGTGAGGCCCTCACTGCCTTGGCTTCAGTGACCACCTCTGGGCAGAAGACGCCGGCAGGGACCATCCCCTACAGCCACCTCTGAGACCTCCCACCCCCAGGGTACCCTCCCCCAGAAGCCCCCTCACTGCTTCAACCCCTGCAGGTATGAGACTTGCCTCATGACTTTGCTGGGAAATATTTCCTCCTCCTGATGTCTCTAATTTTCAAGGCCACCCCCCTGCTGTCAGTCATACAGACTCTGACCTCAAATGTCCTTGGTGCGTCCCTCACACTTCCCAGTCCGGTCTCTCGTCCTCACCTGCCTCCACCTGCCGCTGCAGCTCTGATTCTTTCCCTGACAGTCGGTGACCTGAGAATTCAGCTACATGACCCAGCCTCTCTCCCCCGCAGCGGGCATACCCCACTTCCTAAAACAAAAACCTTCATCCTGCTGGCCCCATCCAAGTCCTTCCCTGGAGAACAAAGCCCTGACCTAAGTCTTTAGTGCTGTGGCCCTCCCCTTGTCACCTCTCCCTCCCACCAGGCTCCTCAGCCTCAGCAGATGGAATTACTTGATATTTCTCATTTCTCACCACTCAGAAAACTTGAGAAGCAAGACTACCACTTAAAAAAAAAATCTTTCTAACCTCCCCCAAGCATAGAGCATTGCATATGGAAAGTGTCATATGTTCTATGGAGGATAATATGCGTGTTGGAAGGGAGGTCGCACAGGGCCAGGCAGGTAACAGCCATGTAAAGTAGGTGGGGCAGCCTGGAGATCATGGGGTGGTGCAGCTGTCATGGGAACTGAGTGCCATGCAGGGACGCCCAGAATGGACAGCCCACTCGTCACCCTGCAGCAGGGTCAGTGTTTGCCTCTGGGTACAGAAATGGGTTTCAGGTTGCTCTAAAACATTGTGTGGCTGGGCGCAGTGGCTCACGCCTGTAATCCTAGCTCTAGGAGGCTGAGGCGGGAGGATCGCTCAAGGTCAGGAGTTCAAAACCAGCCTGAGCAAGAGCGAGACCCCGTCTCTACTAAAAAAAATAGCAAGAAATTAATTGGCCAACTAAAAATATATAGAAAAAGTTAGCCGGGCATGGTGGCGCATGCCTGTAGTCCCAGCTACTCAGGAGGCTGAGGCAGGAGGATCGCTTGAGCTCAGGAGTTTGAGGTTGCTGTGAGCTAGGCAGATGCCACGGCACTCTAGCCTGGGCAACAGTGAGACTCTGTCTCAAAACAAACAAACAAACAAAAAACATTGTGTGGTTAAGATTGTGCAGGGAAACAGAGCACCCCTGGGGATAAAACGTGGACAAGTGTCTCCAGTTACAAAGTTGGACTGAGGCCAATGCTGTGTGCTGGCATCCAGGAAAACCAGCAGCTTATTAAAAAGATTTGTTCTGTAAAATTTGGATTCAGTCCAAAGGCCACACTCAAGAATTCAAAGGCCACATGTGGCCCTAAGGCCACATGTTCCCCCACCCCTCTTGTCCCAGCTTAAGTCAGAACTCTTTAACAAAGCAAACTCTCTGAAACCCAATCAGGCAGCTCCACAGAAGGGGGAGTGTCCCACATCTGGAATTGACAAAGTGGGGGCTAACTGATCACCTAGAAGGAATGAGGCAGCCTAGGGGTGCACAGGTGTCTACCTGGACCAAAGGTTGGTAGGGACAGTCATCAAGGCTCCCTCTGTCTCTGGGATTCTTAGGTTCTCAGTCCATCCAAGCTTGTCTCTATAAAACTGTATCAGTTTTCCTACATTGTGCCTGGTACTTAGTAGACATTTAACAAATATTTGAGGTTTGAGAACTTGACGATAGGGGTGCCTGCACCTGTCTATTATTGCTTCAGGAAATATTGTTACCTAAATAAGTTAATCATCAACATTCTTCTCTGTCCTCCAAAGTATCTTCTAAGAATAGTTTTGTTCAAGAATTTTCTTTTACCTCCAGGAAGTTGAAAGATTGAAGAAGCACTGTTGAGGATATCTGATGGCACACATTCTCACTGGTAAAAATATGCTAGACCAGAACTAGGGCAATTCAAACACTGTCCATTTAGAACTCTAGTTAATGAAATGCATTAGAGGAGAAAGTAATGCTTGGTTGATTTGTATTTGACTGTTAACTGATTAATCAAAGTAGAAGAAAAAAATCTGTTTAAACCATCAAAACATAATTCTTTACAACTATTTTTATATCTACAGCAAAAGTGACTTTTAAAATATAAAGTTGGGCATGTGTCAGGAAAATGGATGTATTCTAGTCTCATCTATTTAAGTACTGGGGACTTTAGATTTCCCCCACCAGGTTGTAGGGGGATCAGACTTTATGACTACTCAAATGGATTTTTTTCCCCCCAAAACATAATGCTTTCACACTCTCTTTATCCAAAAAATGACCCAACCTCATCTCAAGGGTTCTGGGCACCATTTGGGAATGCTGCCCTTCCTAGGTAAGGGTGGCGCCCCTGGCCCACGGGAAGAGGAGGTTTCTGAGGAATGCTCTAGAACATTTCCCAGAGTCAAGGTATGTGAAAGGTGCTTTATTGTAAAGCATCCTATAAATGTTAGGTGAAGAGCTTGTGACTGCACCTCGTTACCCCTGGGTTCCCCCAATCACTCAGGGCCACAAGGGCGTGTGGCCCAGGCAGCTTCAGCTTTGGGCATCAGATGAGCTTAACCACATGTTCAAGCATTTGGAAGGCCCAGAATTCTAGAAAGCATCCTGAATGTTGTGGTCACAAGTTTCTACGTCGAGTTGTTCAAGGGGCTCCCAGGGGGTTAGGAAGCTTCGCCCGCGCCTGAGGGTTCCACGTCCCCGTGGGCAACTCTGATTCCACTGGTGGCGGGGGAGAAAGGGGCCGAGGTGCTCCAGTCGCGGGAGATGCGGTGGGCGCGCGACACCTGGGCACCGGGGAGTCTCGGCCCGAGGTAGGAGCGGCCGGAGGAGGCAGCCCCTCCCACTGGCTCTTGCCACCCCCAGGGGACCCAGGCTCCCGGGGGAGGGGGCGTCTTCCCCGCGGGCAGGGACCGGATCACGCCAGAACCCTCGGGGGGGGGGGGGCGACGCCGGCTCGTGCGCTCAGTCCCCGCGGCCCCCGTGTCCGCCCGCCAGCCCCTCCCCGCGCCAGGTGTACAGGTGTGGCCCGGGCGCCAGGTACAGTCAGTGCCAGCGCCAGCGCCGGGCCGGCTCCCCCCTTCCCCACCCCGCGCGCCTTCCCTGGGGCGGGCGGACCCCCCTACCTGCGTGTACAGCTCGGCCACCGCCATGGGCCGGGGAGGCCGGGGCAGCCCGAGGGCCGCGAGCGCGCGGGCACGGTTGCGCGGGCGCCGCGCAGGTCAGCGCCGGCCCTCTTGCTCAAAGTTTTCCAGCGGTCGACTGTGCACTTTCCCGAGTTGGCGGCGCGGGGAGGTGAGCAGCGGCGGGAGTGTCCTTCCGAGCGCTGCCATTGGCTGCAGGGGAGCGAGGGGCGGTGAAGCGAGTGCACCTGGCGCGGGCGGCGGGGACAGGGCTGGCGCCCGGACTCCGCTCTCCCGGGCAGGTAGCTAACAGGTGCATCCGGACGCATTCCCCGCCCAAGTTTTAGCTACCCCAGGTCGCTGCCTAGGAAAGAGCAGAGGATACAGCCATTTGCATGGAAAACCCTATCAACAAACTATTAGAACTTTTAAGAGAGTTCAGCAAAATGATCATATTCAAAATCAAATATAAAAAAGTGGGTAATTGTCTTTTATGTGAGCATTCTCTATGCAGTAGAAACTAAGATGTGTTCAATATCAGTGAAAATACAAAGTATCCAGACAGTACGATAGCAAAATGTGCTTGGCCTTCGTGGAGAAATGTTACATTTCTCCTAAATGGCATAAAAGAAGGCCTGAATAAATGGGGAGACATGCCATTTCATGGATGGGATTATTTAATATTGTCAAAGTGTCAATTCTACCCAGATTAATATATATGCCAAATATATTGGAATCAAAATCCTAGCAGAACTTTTGGAGAATTGTGGAATTATTTTATATTTTATGTGAAATAAAAGCTCATATATAACTAAGACAACTATGTAAATAAGACAAAGCTCATATGTAACTAAGACATATGTAACTCAAAACAAAGAAGAGGAGAGACTTGCCCTACCATATATTAAGGGATATAGCAAAGCTGTAGTCATTAAAACAGTGTGGTGCTCATGTAAGAATGGATAAATGAATAATGGAACATAGGGGGGCCCACAAACAGGGCCCTAGATTATATGGTAGCCTTAAGGACCAGAGAAAGAAAAGATTATTTAATAGATGGACTCATTATATAGAAAAACAATAAAAGCAGATTCATGGCAAACACAGGATCCAAAAGTAACCTTCAGATGGATTCATGATTAAAAGTTAAAAGTAAAACCAGGAAATTTTAAAAAATGAGTGATAATATCTTTAAAATGTTGAGTTATAGTAGTTTCTTTATACAAAAAATTATTGTAAATCAGTTAAAGAAAATATAGGAAATCCCATTTTCAAACTCGATAAAAGAAATTAATAGGCAATTCACAGATGGGGACGCTCAAATGGCTGGTTAGCATATAAAGATATGTCAGCTTTAGTAGTAATCAGAGAAATACCAATGGAAACAATGATACCCAGCAGATTGGCAAAAATGTCTAGGTTGGACAATATCAGATGCTGCCTATATTGTGAGAAAATAAAAACTTTTTTGCTCACACTGTGGGCGGGAATTATACTGATATGGCCTTTCTAAAGAGCGATTTGAGAATAATTAATGGAAATAAGTTTAGGCAAAAAAATTCTCACATAGTCACCCAAAGAGATATTTAAGTAGATGTTCATCACAATGTGGTTATATATCAAGGAGTTGGAAACACTTAAATATCCATCAATAGTGGAATAAATAAATAAAATAGGACATACATATAATGGAAAACTCCAGATGCAATACCAATGGACATGATCTACTTCTATCAACTAAGAGATATAAAAAACCATGATGAACAGATGTCTAGCACAAGTCGTTATATACATTTAAAAACTCAAAACAATTGCAATACTAGATATTGTTCACAGACACCAGTATATGCTAATAAAGGAGTGGATGATAAATTACAAAGTCATCCATTAAATATGCAAGAGTGGATGCTCATGGAATAAAGGGACATGGGATTTGAGACAAAGAAAAAAGGTGACCAAAAATATAAAGAAGGGCCTGGCATGGACCAATAATGATAAATGCCACAAACAAAGGATTATGTTCAATTCAATTGTATGCACCAATTGTCCAACTAATTACATGAAGAAAAAGAAAAACCAAAAGTAGGTAGGGACAGTTGCCTGGTTGCTCAGAGTTAAGGGAATCTAGCTCATTTTTTATTTAAATAAAATTTTAATAAAATAAAAATAAAGAATAACATTGTATATAGAAGAGTGTACAGATAATAAGTCACAGCTCAATATACTCTTATTCATGGAAGCATCAACATACCCAAGTAACCACCACCCAGATCACAGAACATTTCCTACATCCCCAAACTTTCCATGTCCCTTCAAATCATTGCCTCTCAAATAACCACTGTTCTAACTTTGATTAGCATAGATCAGTATTACCTGTTTTGGATGCTCTTAATAAATGGAATCACATGTGTAACTCTTTTGCATTTTGCTTTTGACATGACATTTATACATATTGTTGCATGTAGCTGCAGTTTGATATCTTTCATTGCTGTATGGTATTCCATTGTATAAATATTCTATAATTTCTTTTTTCATTCTATTGATAAATATTTGGATTGTTTCAATTTATGGCTATTATGAATAATACTGTTAACATTTTATGTGGATCTTTTGATGCACAAATATATGTATTTCTGTTGGGTAAACAGAAGGGGCAGAATTGCTGGATCAAAGCTGTATGTCATGCTCAACTTTAGTAGATATCGCCAACGAGTTTTCTAAAATTGTTTTTATCAATTTATACTTCTACCAACAGTGGATAAGAGTTCCAGTTGCTTGATATCCTCACCAATGCTTGGTATTGTCAGTTTAAAAAATGTTAGCCTTTCCGATGAGTGTTGTGATAGCTCATTGTGATTCCAATTTGCATCACATGATGATGATTTATTGACCACTTTGGAATTCTCTTCTGTAGAATGTCTGTTCAAATATTTAGTTTACTTGAACTGTTATTTAAAGAGATTTTAGCGGTGGCTCACGCCTGTGATCCTAGCACTCTGGGAGGCCGAGGCGGGCGGATCGCTCAAGGTCAGGAGTTCAAAACCAGCCTGAGCAAGAGTGAGACCCCGTCTCTACTAAAAATAGAAATAAATTAATTGGCCAACTAAAAATATATAGAAAAAATTAGCCAGGCATGGTGGCGCGTGCCTGTAGTCCCAGCTACTCGGGAGGCTGAGGCTGAAGGATTGCTTGAGCCCAGGAGTTTGCAGTTGCTGTGAGCTAGGCTGACGCCACGGCACTCACTCTAGCCTGGGCAACAGAGTGAGACTCTGTCTCAAAAAAACAAACAAACAAAAAAAGAGATTTTAAATCAATTCATCTGTTTTCAGCTGCATGCCACTCTCGGGGTTACCTGCTGCCTCTGAATCCAATTCCCAAGTTTTTCAAAGTTCTTGTAGTATGAAATGGATTGCTTCTGGGCTTCCCCTCTCCTGGATGAGGTTTCAGTTTTCTTGGCTCATGAAAATAAATGACACTTGTATATCTGTTTTTCATCTTCCAAAATGTTGCTGTCACTCCTCTTTTTCTTTGTGAATTTATTATCACTTACTGGAGTTTCAGGAGGAAGGTAGGTAAATACAGGCATTGAATCTACCAACTTTCTTTGCAGATATTGATCACAAGTCCTTTATCAGATATATGATTTGCAAATATTTTCTACCAGTGTGTAGATTGTCTTCATTTTCTCCATGGCGTCTTATGAGGTGCAAAAGTTTTAAATTTTGACGAAGTCCAATTTATCAATTTTTTTCTTTTCTGGATCATGTTTTCAATGTATCTAAGAAACCTTTGCCTAGCTTAAGATCACAAAGATTCTCTTCTAGAAGTTTTCTAGTTTTTTTTTAGCTCTTACATTTAGGACTGTGATTCATTTGGGGTTAATTTTTGTGTTTTTTTATTAAGGTAAGGGTCTAACTTAAACTTATCTACATATAGTTAGTTATTCAATTGTTCCAGCAACATTTATTGAAAAGACTATTCTTTCCCCCATTGAATTGCCTGGGCAGCCTGGTCAGAAATCAACTGACCATAATTTCTGAGCATTCAGTTCTATTCCATTGATTTATATGGCAATCTTTATGCCATAACTATACCTTTCTTGATTACTGTAGCTTCATAGTAAGCTTTGAAATTAGAAAGTATAATTCATCTAACTTTGCTTTTCTTTTTCAAAATTGTTTTTGACTATTCTGGGTCTTTTGTATTTTCAAATAAGTTTAGTTTCAGCTCATTATTTTCTACCAAAAAGGCTAGTGGGATTTTGGTAGGGACTGTGTGAACCTGTAGATGAATTTGGGAAGAACTGCCATCTTAGCAGTGCTGAGTCTTCTAATTCATGGAATGCCTCTCCATTCAGACCTTTAATTTCTCTCAGAAACATTTTATAGTTTTCACTGTACAAGTCTTACACTTCTTTTATTAGATTTATTCATAAATATATTCTTTTTGATGGTATTATGAATGTATATGTTTTCTTAATTTCATTTTCAGATCATTTATTGATAGTATATAGAAATATAATTGATTTTTATATAATGATCTTATTATATCTTGTGACCTTTCTGAATAAATATATTTTTTACTGCTTTTCAATCTGGGTGCCTTTACATCTGTGTGTGTGTGTGTGTGTGTGTGTGTGTGAGAGAGAGAGAGAGAGAGAGAGAACTTTATTTCACTGGCTGGAACTACCAGCACGTTGTTGAATACAAGTGGTAAGAATAGACATCCTTGCCTTGTTCCTGATCCGAGGGGGAAAGCACTCAGTTTTTCTCCATTAACTATGATGTTAGCTGTAGGTTTTTCCATAGATGTCCTTTTGTGGGATCAATTCCACTTGATCATGGTGTATAATCCTCACCATATGTTGCTGGATTTGCTTTGTAATGTTTTGTTAAGGATTTTCTAACTATCTTCATGAGGGATATTGGTCTGTAGTTTTCTTGTAATGTATTTTGTTTGGCTTTGGTACTAAGGGAATGCCGGCCTCATAGAATGAGTTGGCAAGTGTTCACTCCTCTATTTTAGGCAAGAGTTTGTAAAGGACTCATGTTATTTCTTCTTTAAATATTTGATAAAATTTACCAGCAAAGCCATGTGGACCCAGGGTGTTCTTTGTGATAAGATTTTAATTACTCATTCAATTTCTTTACTTGTAAATCTATTCAGACTTCCTATATCTTATTGAACCAGTTTTCTTTCTTGTGTCTTTCTAGGATGTCATCTAATTTGTTGGCATAAAGTTGTTTGTGGCATGCTACTGTAATCCTTTTTATTTCTGTAGGGTTTCTGTAGCAGGGCCTGTCTCAGGGTGAGTCAAGCAAGATGCCTAGGGTCCAAATTTAAGGAGGTACTCACTCCTGGGGGACTGACCCTGCATTTGCATGACCCCAAGAGTGAGTACCTCCTTAAATTTTGCACTCAAAGGCCCTTTCTTGCTTCATCCTAGTCCTGGCCCAGCTTAGGAATGATGTTCCTTCTCTTTTTTCTTCATGGTTTGGTAATTTATATCTTTTCTCTTTCTGTGTGGTCAATGTGGATAAAAATTTGTTAATTTTGTTCATGTTTTCATTTGTTTCATTGACTTTCTCTATTGTTCTGTTTTCTATTTCATTGACTTCCACACTGATCTTTATTATTTCTTTCCTTCTGCTTACTTTGGGTTTAGTTTGCTCTATTTTTTTCCTAGCTCCTTAAGGCAAAATTGTAAGCTATTGATCTGAGACATATCTTCTTTTCTAATAAAGGAGTAAAGCTAAAAATTTCCCTCTAGGGAAATACTCCTCTAGGGCCTGTTTTAGCTATGCTTCCATGTTCTGTTTTTGTTTTCCTTCAGTTAAAAATATTCCAATTTTCCTTTGATTTCTTCTTTGTCCCATGGGACAAATTTCCTTCAACTATTGATTTCTAATTTAACTCCATTCTCCATTGTGGTCGGAGAACATACTTTGTGTGACTTAATACTTTTAAATGCACTGAGATTTATTTTATTGTCTTGCATATGCTTCATCCTAGAGAATGATCCATGGATGTTTAAAAAGAATATGGATTCTGCTATTGTTGGGTAGAGTGTTGTATAAATGGCAGTTAGATCAAGTTGGTTGATAGTGGTTTCAAGTCCTCAATATTCTTGCTGATTTTCTGTTTAGTTGTTCTGCTGATTATTGAGAATGGGAGATTGAAGCCTCCAACTAATATTGTTTTTTCCATTTCTCCTTTCAATTCTGGTGCCATCATCCTTGGGTGTGTCCTTCAAACACATGTCTAAGATTGCTCCCCACATATCACATTCAAGTGAAAATGGTCTTGGAAGACCTGCCTCTTCCCAGATCACTTGGTCACATGGCCACATCTGGCAGCAAATGAGCCTGGAAAATGTAGTTTTTGTCTGAAATGGACAATGGATATTGGGGGAGAATGGATATTGGGGGACAATATCCATTGTCCCTGCTCTGCTCATTTTTGGGAAACCCCAGGCAAGCTAGGGGTAGGGGAAATACTGGAAGTGTGTCAGGGTGGAATGGAAACCAAGGAATAAGACTAAGATCTAGATCAGGCATCCTCAAACTACGGCCCACGGGCCACATGCCGCCCGCCTAGGACATTTATCCGGCTCGCTGGGTGTTTTTGCCGGCGCTGCCTGTCCTGCTTAGCAGCCGACTCGTCCCGGGCCCACAGTGTGCACTCACCAACAGTCTGAGGGACAGTGAACTGGCCCCCTGTTTAAAAAGTTTGAGGACCCCTGATCTAGATCTTGTAAGTAATAACTCTCACCAAGATCTGGCTCAGGCTCCCCCTGCTCTGGGCAGTGAGTCTTTGGCTCTACATGTGGCAACAATGGGTTCAGCTACTGTCCCCCATTTCTGCTGCTTTCTCCTTCCACCAACTGCCTGCCTCTGTCAATTTATCCATTGCTCATTTGTAATTTTTATATCTTCCCAAATGAATCAACTCTTTTATCATTATGAAATATCCTTATTTTTCTCTAGAATTTTTTTTTGTCTTAAAGTCTATTTTGTGAGATATTGGTATAGCCACTCTAGCTTTCTTATGGTTACTGCTTTTATGATATATAACCATATATTCTCTCTTTCTTTCAACCTATATGTGTATTTGAATATAAAGTGATTCTCTTACAGATAATATATAGTTGGGCATTGGTGGTTGTTTTTTTAAAAATCTAGTCTGATAATCTGTGCCTTGTGATTAGAGTGTTTAATCCATTCACATTTATTGCATACTGTATTACTTTTCTAAGGCTGCCACAATGAAGTACCACAAACTGGATGGCTTGAAATAACAGAGTTATTGTCTCACAGTTCTGAGATCACTACTGTTATTACTGTTTGCAAGGTTTTGCTGTGTGCCTCTCCAAGTCAAGTGAGCCCACTCCAGCAGCAAAGCTGTTGGTCTTCACAGCTGGCCCTCCTCTGCTAGAACTACCATGCTATTTGAGCTAAAGCAGAGAAGGATGTTGGAAGCAGCTCCAGGCAAGAATGCCTGACTCCCCCTGTTCTTAGTGGTTTTTCATGCATAACTGTTACTAGTTTGTTGTATGCTGCTGGTCAATTTAAAGAGTCCTAAAATTGTTGTTTGATCGATTTTTCACAGTGTTCTTGCATTTTTGGAAGAGAATTTGCTGAGCTCCTTAGTCTATACTAGATGTAATTCTACTCTAGAAAAATATTTATTGAGATATAATTTTCATACCATACATGTCACTTATGTACACAGTTCAGTAGTTTTTAGTACAATTACACATATGTGCAACCATCACCACAGTCAATTTGAAAACATTTTCATCATCTCAAATAAGAAACCCCATGCCCATTAGCTATCATCCCCTATTCCCTCATTATCCCCAAATCCTCCTAGCCCTAAGCAACCACTAATATACTATATGTCTCTATGGATTTTCCTATTCTGGACATTTCATATAAATGGAATTATATAGCTTATGGTCTTCTGTGACTTCTTTCACTTACCATAATGTTTTCAAGTTTCTTACATGTTGTAGCATGTACTAGTACTTCATTCCTTCTCATGGCTAAGTAATATTCCATTGTATGGGTATACCACATTATGCTTATCCATTCATCAGTTAATGGATATTTGCATTGTTTCTACCTTTTGGCTATCATGAATAATACTGCTATAAACAATCATGTATAAGTTTTTATATGGACATATGTCTTTATTTCTCTTGGTTATACCTAGGAGTAGAATTGCTGGGTCATAAGATAAGTTGATGTTTAACTGTTTGGGGGAATTGCCAGAGTGTTTTCCAAAGTGGCTGTACCATTTTGCATTCCCATCAGCAGTGTATGAGGGTTATGGTTTCTCCACATCCTTGCTAATACTTATTATGTGATTTTTTTATTCTAGACATTTTAGGGTGTGAGAAACAGTATCTCATTGTGGTTTTGATATGCATTTCCCTAATAAGCAGTGATATAAAGCACCTTGTCATGTGCTTATTGTCCATTTTAAATCTTCATTTATAGTAAGAAATGAATACAGTCATGTGCCACATAACATTTTGGAGCAATGATAGATCCTGTCTTATAATCTTATGGGACCACCATCATATATTCCATCTATCATTGCTCCAAAATGTTATGTGGCACATGACTGTATTCATTTCTTACTATAAATGAAGATGAGACTAATTCAGTCACAGATCTGAATAACCCTGCTCTTTGTTTCTCTATCCAAAGAAGTACGTGATGTTTTAAAATGTGCAGTGGGTTTATTTATAAGACACTGACAAAACCCCGTTATATTCATACCTTTATTTAAACAATATTCTATAATAGCTAGGAGAATACAGCATTAATGACACACATTTACTAAGCACAACATTAGACAACTACAAATTTAGAGCATAAATGTCATTCTGATATTGTTTTGGTTTTCATCTTAGCACTAGGTGATATCTAGTGAAAACCCATGTTTCAAAGGCTTTTGTTGATATGAGGTGAATTATTAACTTATTTTTTTAAATTTCATATAAGATATGCTAGAATGGGTTCAGTTTAAAACCAGAGTTAGTTGATAATGCCTTTCACTTCTCAGTATTTCTGCTTCCTTTTTAATGGGTAAATATTTCACTTAAGAACTTTCCAAAGATTATATCATGTTTTTCAATGCAGATCAAAGTAGAATTCCTTCTCCAAACCCCACAAAGGAAAATATATGAAAAACTGCAACATTCAATTTCATTATAGTTAAAAGGCATATCCATTTCATAGTAAATTAATAAATAAAGTTAACAAATACAATATGTTAAATGTCATGAGCTCATTTCTGTGCAACACTGTTAGAGCAATTGAAATTTTCCAAAGACACAAAAAAGTCAATGTTACTCTGCGATCCTACAAAAATACATAACTAGGAATCATAAATTACAACATACATATCCATGTTTTTAAAAAAATTCACCATTTTTTGGAAAGACATAATGGCTCAAATGATTTAGAAAGCCTGAAATATAGGCTTACAACAGAATGGTAACAATAAGATATTTGAAACTGTTGATTCTGAAAAATGCATGAAAATGTACTGACCTACCAAGCATTGAATTATACATACCAATTTCAACTAAAAAACCCCATCATTTTCTTTCAAATATTTCAAGCATTATAATACTAAGGAAATGATAGTCATTTTCAGATATTTTATGAATCCAATAATACCTATCAAGTTAAGCTAATGAACATTTTAGCTAGACCAAATTACAAAATAAAAAATGTATAAAATGCATTTTGGAAGTTATTTTACATAGTATTTTTCAGTTCCTGATATACTGAGAAATCTACTTTAATTCTGGGTTGGTTTGTTCAATTTAGGGCAATACAATGGATTAGAACTTATAGCACTCTTTCCTATTTTTACTCAACCTTTTAGAATATAGGGCTCTTAAAAAATTTTTTCTTTTTCAAGAATGCCCATGAAAAGTTTTAGAGTTGTACCCTTCACCTTTCTTAAGAAAGGGTTAGTGGAAAACAAGACATTTACGTATTACCAAGAATCTAGCCTATCTCTATATTTCTTCCATATGATAATTTGCTTTTTGTGACACAGAGTCCCACTAACTCAGGAACATTTTCTAAGCTGACATTACATTGGCTCTGAGATTGTTGCTGCCCTATAGTTCTAATCCCTGTTTGGAAAGGAAAGGAAGGAGAAAGTGACAGGAGGAGGGGGGTCATGCAGGAAGAGGGAAAAGGAATTAGTGGTTGGAGGCCACCCCCAATCAAAACCTTCACAAAACCTTGAGAAACAGGGCAAGATATCCTTCCGGGCAAGATATCCTTCCGGGCAAGATACCCCTTACAGAGGAAAAGTTCTGGAGAACTTAAGGCAGCTCTAGAAGGGAAGGGAGCAAGGGTTAAGGCGGCCCTCACACCACGGCCTGAGAACAAATTACAATGCACTTAGCCACAGAGAGGCCACGGTAATACACAGAGCCTCTTTAACACGCATGCACACAGCACACCTCCTAGCTCCAAGGCCAACACCTGCAGCATGCACACACCGTAGCGTCCAAATACACATTGACTTGTGGATGGTCTGTCCGGTGGACAGCCCTCATAAGGTGCCCAGTGGCCTGGGCTCCTCTGTGCTGAGGACCTAAATTGGGAGGGTGGCCTGCGGCTGCAGGTTCTCTGCAGGCTGTGCAGCTCACCTGATGGCTGTAACAGGGACTCTGAGGGGTGTGTGGAGAGTGACCTTCCTCTTAACTTTAGAAAGGCTTGCACTGCTTCCTGTCTTTTTGGTTGAGACAGCTGCTACTAATTAATGCCTAACCACAGAGTATTCCACCCTCCCAGTGAGCACCGATTCATGACAAAAGTCAAGTCTAGCTATAGCAGGTAACTATGATAAAAAAGAAAACCAACTGGCACTGGGTACTTGGTCTCCTTAGAACAAATAGTCTGGTACTCAGCATTTGCTCAGTTCCCACATGCCAGTTGCCAACTCTGATAAGGAAAAAGAGCAACCCTTGCTGGCCTAGGTAGCCCACGGGTACTAGAAGGGACAAAACATGACCTCCTTTAAAAAGTGTGACTTTTTAAAGTCTCTGCCTCACATGCGCCCACCCTGCCACTGCTTTGTATGGGAAAGTGCAACTGCTGTAGGGCTGTGTGATTTCAGGAGGGTCACTGACCTTATCTCTATCTCAGGTTACCATCAGCAAATGATTGCAGAAGCTACCCTATCTACCATCCACGCTGCTGTGAGGATGAAATGAGGCAACACAGAGGAAGAGTGCTGCAGGAAAGCACATCTGGACACAGGTACTGTTTCTGCACTACTTTCAATAGGACCATGTCAGCGTCACATGCTAATGTGACGTGCTCTCTGTGCTCTCTGTTTTACCCTAAGCACTTGACATCACCCAGAGACCCCTTAACAATACCTCCTGCGGAGCTCTATGAACTGGCAACTCTGTGTGTGTGTGAGAGAAAGAGATAGAGATGAGAGAGAGAGAGAGAGAGAGAGAGAGAGGGAGGGGGAGAGAGAGAGAGAGAGAGAGGGAGGGAGACAAAGAGAGAGAGAGAAAATATTGTGTGAGGACTTCTCAGGATGGTGGCATGTGCCCATTTTTCTAGGGTTACCAGAAAATTTCTCGCAACGATCAATACACTGAAATTCTAACAAAATATTTTCATAGCTCCCTCACTATGTTATTAAAAGAGTTGATCTATATTACACATAATTACTCACCCAGAAAGGGCCAACTCTCAATTACGCACTGAAATGAAGGAATAACAAAGTAAATCATCCAAACTGACAAAAAAATCCATCAGTTGGCTTTTGAATGTATTTTGGTACTTTTGAACCCAATGAAAGAAGTGTCAGGGACATGGAAACTTTCACAACTTCCAAAGTAATCATGAAGCTACCCTTTGAGGATTTTATCTCATGCTCATCTTCCCTCCTTTCAGAGTTACTCTCAGGCAGATAGATCAAAGGCTCAGCCTAAAAAAAGCTGCAAGAAGGGAAACTACTTTTAATTTTTAGCTTTGTGTTCCAAGGATGTGAGGTGAGTCTGTATGTAATGTGGGTGGGGAGGGGACTGTAGAGACAAAGAACTGTTGTGGCTTTTAAGATCTCTGTCTTTGAATTCCTATTGTGCGGCACAGTATGAAAACGCCAATTAGCGATAGATAATGTTAAAGAATGTATTGCAGAGAATTGAGAACAAGAACCTGTGCAAAGATTGGCCTGAGGATCAGCACCAGGAAGGCCAGCCGGGGCAACTGAGGACTGACTCCATCCACCTGCCTTCAGTGCACAAACAGCAGGTAAGTCTGCAGTGGACGGGATACATGGTAAGTTGAGGGAAGGAAAAGAGAATAGATACGTGGGCAGGGGAAAGGCTGGCGGGGGTGTGTCTGAAGCTGGGTGAGAGAGTGTGGATGACAGAGGGAAAGCAATCCTCAAGCTGGTCAAAGGGAACCCACAGTCAGCAGAATCTTGTGCACCCTCAAGAAAGTAGTATACACAGAGTCACTTACTGGGTCTTGGGGTTCCCTGGTTTTAAGGTATGCTTTTCATGACTAAAAATCTTTAGGCCACCATGAGAAGTTAATTCAGATCCCACCTGGGGTTCTCGGTAGGCCCTGGAGGAAGTTGGAGCCCTGGAATAGCAGAACCTTTGTGCCCCATCACTGGAACAGGAGCAACTGCACAAGGCGGCAGTGGGAGGTCTGGCCCAGGTGTGGAACAGTGGCTCCAACACTTGACGGCAGAAAGACAGGAGACAGCAGAGAGATAAAGGCCCAGACCAGAGATACTTCGGGACATGGGCTGTCTAGAGTAAGAAAAAGGGCTGCATGGCAGTGGGAGCTACAGAGTGATCTTGAAGATCTGACAAGATTAAGGGAGTGTGTGGGTCACACTACACGGGACTAAGCTGGGGGAAGGGTCCGGGAGGATTTCCAGGGCTGAGGTGGACAGCCTACCATGGGTGTATTTTCTTAGCGACTCCCCCACTTGTGTCCCATGTATGCTGTTAGACTCTGACACAGTCAGTACTAACCAAATGATTATGAATTAATTGTTCGGTGAAAACCACATTGACAATCAGGAAAAACTGGGAGAATCTGGTTGAATCAGTGGTGATTTTGGTTGGTATTGCAAATAAATAAATATACTCAAACTGAATAAAGCAGTACATGATGTAATAAAACTGACTTAAACTAATGAATTTTCAAGTAATACAAATAAAGTAGGACTTTTTAAAGCATATACATAAATCATGTACATTTGAGAAAGGCTGTGGCTACACAATCTTGTAATTTTACATTTCATTAATCCTACAAGCACCACACACTTCTCTCTCCACCAGAGGATAGACTTACTGATTAGCTGCAGTTCTTTTCTCTAGGATCCAAATGCTAATAGGAGAGAAATTTAGATGCAGAAGGGACCTTAAAAATCAGTTGTCCAGCCCTCTTATTTTATAAACAAGGAAACTGAGGCCCAAATAAATTGACACTATTTATCTTTTAATAATAATCTTTATCACTGATTTGAAACTGACTTCTATAAATATTGCACATATTTTAATAAGATATGTCATTTTTATAGACCATCTAACAGTTAAGCTATATAATCTATGATTGTAATTCAGAACCAGAGTTTCTAATGAAAGTTAAGAATTTGCTTTTGCACAACCTGAAGGATTTATTGTATAAGATTTCTAGAAAAAAAATGGTGAGTATGTTTAATTAGAACTTCAGAATGAAAACTTATAGAATTTAGGTCTTACAGAACCAAATCCTCTGTCAAATTCAACAATCTTCTTATATTTCCTGATATAAGTTTTCTTAAAATATTTCTAGTATGATGCTTTTTAAAGTATCTAGTGGTATCTGAAAACATTTATAGAAGTTGCAAAGCCTAAAAAACTGAATCATTAATTAAATATTTATTATATACCTTCTTTGTATAATTTATAGGAAAATCAATGTTTCAAGATCTGAATCATGAATATTCTAACAGTCTTTTCTAGATAGTGACTGAGATTTATTCTTAATAAATTAAGAAGAAAGAAAAGCTGTTAAGGTTGAAAATATGCACTGCAGGAATCAGATGTAGTAACTAAACATAAGTCACTTCACATAACACTGTACTCTGATGCAATATCCACCCATGGGAAATTAATAGCACATCAATGTAACATATCTTGAATAAATAATGACATCAACAGTAGCCACTTGGGTCTAATCCTACCCCTAAGTGTCAAGCATTTTGTCATATTACTACATGACTTTCCAGTGTCTTCTACTTGTGCAGGTGAATCCATAGATATTTGCATATAATCCAGTTAAAACTGTGATTTGATTGAATTGTAAACAGTTGATAAGAGCTTATTGTTGTAGTGCCTAATAAGAATATCGTTTACATTTTAAGACGATAATATGTAGCAGCAATTTAAAATGCTCAGTAAGCTACAGTAAATGGACATCTATGCTATGTAGCAAACCAACATTAATTTAATATCTCTATATCATAGTGACACAAATAAGGAAGTTACTTGACCAATTATTTTACATATTGCCAGTTTATTTCTTGATCCAGTTTGACAATATCAACACAATTGATTCCTAAACTGATAATGATATGTACTCAAGGGTGATTTTTCTTTCAATTCTTCTGTTTAGCACAGAGGAGGTTCTTTCTTGGTGCCTTCCTAACAATAGCTCATACATGGAATTTATGTTTTTTATATCACTTAAATGCAGTGTTAAGGATTTCAAATAAATGCTGGCAGCTGAAGACACATTTTCCTCCTCCTCTCCTTCCTCTCGCCCTCCCTTCCTTCCATCATTCACCTGCATGTACACTCAGGGTACCTAACTGATCAAGGATGAGTGTTTCTATAAAGATAACACAACACAAAAGAGCCTATCTTTGTTTCCAAGGTGATGAAAGCATTCAAGGGAGCTTTCCAGTTACTAACCTCTTGTTCTGTAGATAATCAGTACTTTCTCTTTAAAAATGTATTTTCAGTAGTTCACTGGAAATAATAATGTTCTTATTTCAGGCAAGAAATGTATTGTCAATGTTTGCCTATACATCACTTTCAGACCCGTGAAATGAATCCCAGGCCCAAGCTGGCTGGAATCTGGATGGTTTCTAGTGCGAGGGAGGATGGGTTAAAAGGAAAGGTGACAGGAAAGATGTGTTTAGCATCCATGAGCAGCTGAGGAGAGTCTTTCCTGTCTCGTAAACGCATCTGAGAAGATTCAGAAAAAAGAAAATAAACAGAGCATCAGTTTTTTTAATCTAAAAGACTTTTTTCTGCCAACATTTCTACCAAAAGATTCTCAGCTAATGAAGAATGTTTATCTTTGTTTTAAAATCACTTCATTTTCCCAATAAACAGTTATCAAAATAGTAAAATAAAATAATATAATAAAAGATAAAAACACACTATCTTTCAATCAATTGTAAATTTTCCATTCAAAAGACTGTTGTTGAATCAAAGAAAAAGACAGGAGCTCTTACCTGTATAGTACGAATAAATGATACAGAGACTCTTTCTTCAAACTCATTAACTGGAGTATACAAGTTCAACACTTTGACAATCTGTGAGAAATGAAATGATCAAAGTTTTTGGCATATTATCAAATACACAGTGGGTACCTAATCTGGAAAATGAAAAGGATCTGTGCATATAGTTTTCAGTTCTACTCAGGGGTGGGTTGGGACAAGAGGGAAGAAGTAGCTGGTCTGAAAGGTACATTTACCTTTGTTATTTGAATTTTACAAGAATGTATTAATAGAATATTTGTATAATATTTTAAGAAGCCATATCAATTTAGAAAAACATTCAAACAGTGCAAAATAATAAACATGAAAAACAAGAGTGCCCCACTCCCACTCTCCCAGTTTCGCAAAGTAGCAATTGTTAACTATGTCCTGAGTATCCATCTAGCTACTTTCTATACATATGCTAGCTTATGTTATTCTTATACAAATGGGGTTCATTCTATTAATACTATTCTACAACTTGCTTATTATACAAATACATATCTAGCCACATTAAAAAATAATAGAATTATATATTTTTGAATGTTTTAAAAAAATCATATTTTTATGAAAGATAAGTTACTATAAATTAATAACATGAATAACAACAAAAACCTCTACAGAAATTAACCAATTAATTAGAGGGTATGAAGTTCTTTAAACAAAAGTCAAATTAATTTCTTTTGTAAAATGATCATGTCTCTTTTCTAATGATAATAAATCATTGTCTATAGAAGGTGAAAAATATTTCCATTTTAAAGGTATTGTCTAAAGCTGTGTGGTCCAATACAATAGTAGTCTAATACAACTGTAGTCACTATCCACATGTGACTATTTAAATTTAATTAAAATAAAAGTAAAAATTGAATGTAGGACAGTACTGGTCTACAGGCAAAGAACAAATTAAACACCAGAGAGATGTGAATTAGAAAGTGGGCATGTTTATCAGGTCTGTGAGTGACAAAGTGAATCAGGGGATTCAACTCAGAGGCAAGTATTAGAACTTTGAAAAGTAGGACCATTCTGTTAAATAAAATTTGCTAAATAAATAAACTATAGGTCTACCTTACTCTATGAAATTAGTGCTTCGAGTGTATTAAAATGTTGAAGTATATTCTTCAAAAGTTGGATGACAGCAAACTCTTTGATAAAGTCTGGCTTCCCCCAGGTATCCTTACTCTCCACATGTGGCAAAAATGGGGGGCAAATCTCAAGATTGTTATTCAGTAGTGTGGTTCTGCTTTATTCTTAGCAAGAATTTATGTAAATATGAGTTTGGCATTAAGAGGCTGCAAATTTTGTTTCCAATTATCGACTTATTGAGTTTTAATTGTATTGGACAGAACTGAAGGTGTCTATGTTATGAAATATGTGATAAACAGTAAGAAAGTTCAAAAGTAAGCACAGAAAATACCAGGGCAGAAGAAAAATGGGCATGTTTGAGATTGTGCCTTGCCTCATGCTGTTGCCATTGTTCTTAAATGCCCTTCCCATCCTCTCACTTCCTTAAATTCAATGCCCAGCTTAATGGGACCATCCCTGAACACAGTCAGTTATCAACCCCAGTATTTCCTTTAGACCTCTTACTATAGAATCTATTAGAATCTCTATGGTAGAGTCAGCTGGGTACATCTCTGCCTTCCCTACTAAACTGTAAGCTCCTTGAAGGCTGGGGGAGATACTTTACCCCCAGTGCCTTGAGATGGGAGTGCAAGTAGTCATTTGTTGAACTGAAGGAACAAGAATTATCTGTCTTAAACAAAAGAGGTCTAAAATAAATATTATCAAATAATATAGAAAATTATTTTATGGAACATAAGCTCCATAGAAGGTATATCCCATGAGAGCAGGGACTTTGTTTTGTTTATGGTTGTATCCCAGTGCCTGCAACATTATGTAGGCATTCAATAAATATTTGCTGAATATTAAATATAGACTTACACTAAAAAGTATTAATTTCTGGTAAAATCTCATTTAAGATCTGTACAGACATATATGTTCTCTGACATAGATGAAGTCAGCCCAGAGACACAGCAATAACTACAAGACTTCTTTACTTCCCTAAAGATCATCTTTGATGAATATTAAATAACTTCATAATAGGGAAAGTTGCTTTACCTGGGCAGTAGTTAAAGCATTGCACATGCAACAAATAGCTTCTGCATCATCATCTGTCTTCTTTTTCACTTGCAAAAGCTGAGCAGCCTGAATAAGAGGTTCCAGAGTTTCTTTAGCTCCACTGTTCATCAGATTCTTGTCACGTAGCCATTCTTCCAGTTGACTGACATTATACCTATGTCAAAAAAAAAAAAGAGAGAGAGAGAGAGAGGGAGGGAGAATGAGAGACAGAATGCAAATTTGCTGAATGTTGTCATAAATGTTTTAATTGTGTGTGGCCTTGTCAAGATTTTCTGTTAAAATGACAGGCAGTATTTTTGTTCAATTTTCTTAAATCTCATCAGCTGTGCTTAAAAATTTATCATTATAAATAGTCATGAGGTTTATAATCATAATTATATAAGATTAAATGACAAAAGAATATAATTCTCTTTAATGGAAGATAGAAATGGAGGCATAATAGCCAAAGTTATAAGACTTGCTAATTAATAAAATAGAATATATAATATGGCTCTGTCCTTATTGGTGAACTGACCAGAAAACACTTTATAGCCTCTCTTACAATTTCAGAGATGGGTCCCTTTTGTGGGGAGAGACCTGATAATCCTCAAAGCACTCTCTCTCCCTTAAAGCTAATTCCGAATGAGGTAACTGAATAACCAGATCCCACACATGTGCCTCATGCTCAAGCCTCTTTAGGGAACTGCCTGGGAGATGGAGGTAGTGGCCTGAGGGAGCTCAGAGATGGAAGGAGAGAGGGGCAAGAGAGGGCCCTTGGAAGAGACAAAGACTTCAAATAGGGAGAAAGACAAAGAAACTAACAAAGATGCTGAGGTTTCACAAGGTGGTCAACCAAGTGACAGTGGTTCTCAAACTAAGACTGAGGTAAATGGATCCCAATCAAAACTTAGTAATCAGGCAAACAGAGCCATTTTGATATTACAATGGTTGTCTTCACATTTATAAGCAAAGATTATGGATAATAAATTCTTCTACCTGAGTGGACAGCATTATCTTCTTAAAGTTAACTATGATTAGATGTGGGTCAGAATGCAAAATCTGAAAAGAACACTAAGGTTTCCCGAGGTTTAGTAACTAAAGACTTTTGTAGTAGAACCCCTCTCCTGGTGAATATTCCAGTTGTTATAAAATAAATATTTTTAAAAAAATCAATTCTATTACAATAATGAGGTTATGGTGAGTAGTCAGGCATAAAATTAAGTACAGATTTTCTTAAAGTACAGAGGGGGCATATTTCGAATGTTAGTAAAAGATATATAAAGACCTGTTCTTGTTGCTATAAGTACAAAAAGGTATTTTGCCAAAATATATTTCTAAGAGCACTCAAACATTAGAAATCTTCATTATAATTTAATATTTTCTTATTGTGTAATTAAAACACACACAAAAAGAGAGGAAGCAGCTATCTCATCTTTGTGTATTTTTGCGCCATCTCTTCACTCCCTCAAACAAGTTAGCTTCACAATGGAGCAGGGTTTCCTATCGAGCAAATCAAGCAATGTGGAGAACCTGTTGTTAAGTCACAGACAGGCACAATAATGAAGGAGATCTGGAGAAATCCAGCCAGGCAGGAGAAAGTGGCTGCGTGCCAGTTCCTCCCTTGCCGCTTGGCCACACGGCACCAGACATCAGGTGCACTGACTGCAAACAAGTCATCAGCTCTCCACAACCTGGCAGGCCAGCTGGGCAGCAAAAAGAAGCTGTCACAGGTGGTGGCATTTGCTCACCTGATCTGCATGCCTTTACTCCAGGAGCACATGTCCTTCCGCAGGAGGAGGTTGTTCAGGGTGATAGCCCCCACGATGTAGAACATCTGCTTGACCACCTGCTTGATCAGTTCTGGATCCATGCCATGCTGACACATGACTGAGTGGAAGGAATTGAGCTGCCGAAGAATGGAATCCAGTGTGTAGGTGCCCTCGTCAGCAATACTGGAGGTGCGCTTTCTTAGCCCGGTGGGCTTCACTCCGGACACGCCCTGAATTGTTTCATGCTCCAGCATGCCTGAGACTGCAGGAATATTTCAATTGTTAGAGAAGAAGATTTGGAAGAAAATCTGTTTCATGTGCACACATACACACGTACATTCACCTTAGGAAAATGATCTGAGTATCAAAATGGAAGGAAAAGGAACTTCACCAAAAAAGGGCTTCTGGATTTTAAACTTTAATGAAGGAATAATTCTTAAATTCGGAAACTTTCCATGAAATTAAGTAATCTTAATGGCATGTTTTCTAAAATAAGAAGCAGTATCCTTGTGATAGCACAAGTGTATGGTGTCTTGGGTGGGTTTTTGAGAGAGGTAGGTAGTGGTTAGGGTTAAGTTAAGCTTTCTCCATGAGGCAAAATAGTAAGAAAGAGAGGATGCTGAATAGTCTGGAAGAAGACTTGGGAGAGGGTATTAGCATGGGGCTGGAAAGCTGAGCCCTTCTTTAAACTGGGCTTCCCCAAATAGCAGTGAGACTTGGGCTAACCTCAGTTTCCAGGACTTAGTCTTCTCATCTGTGGCACTACTGCTCCCCCTACTGTGCTCTCATAGCTTTATGCTTCCCCTAGAATGTTTTTGAGATGTCCACTCCCTGACTGGGAGCCCCTTGATAGCAAAGGCCATGTCCTTGTGCTAAACACAGCTTCCTCAGAACCTCATACTGAAAATCGTTGTTGTTGCTGTTAAGTGACTGGGAGATGCAGTCCCCATCAAATTACCAAAGTTATACCTCACAGATTTAGAAAAAATAATTCTATGCTTTGTTTGGAAGCAGAAAAGAGCCTGAATAGCCCAAGAAATCTTAAGCAAAAAGAACAATTCTGGAGGCATCCCATTAACAGACTTCAAACTATACTGCAAGGCTATATAGTAACCAAAACAGCATGGTATTGGTAAAAAAAAAATAGAGACATAGACCAATGGAATAGAACAGAGAACCCAGATATAAAACCATCTACCTACAATCAACTAATATTTGACAAAGCAGACAACAATGTACACTGGGGAAAAGAAGCCATATTCAATAAATGGTGCTGGGAAAATTGGATAGCCATGTGTAGAAGAATGAAACAAGACCCCTAACTCTCATCACTCACAAAAATTAATTCAAGATGGATAAAAGACTTAGATCTAAGGCATGAAACTGTAAGAATTCTAGAGGAAAATGTAGGAAAAATTCTTCTAGATAATTGGCCTAGGCAAAGAATTTATGACTTAGACCCCAGTGGCAATTATGGCAACAACAAAAATTAATAAATGGGATTTGATCAAACTAAAAAGCTTCTGAACAGCTAAGGAAACAACAGAGCAAATAGACAACCTATAGAATTGGAGAAAATATTTGCAAGCTATACATGTGATAAAGGGCTAATAACCAGAATTTACAAAGAACTCAAGCAAATCAGCAAGAAAAAAACCAAACAACCCTATGAAAAAGTGGGCAAAAGACATGAACAGAAGCTTCGCAAAAGAAGAAAGACAAATTGGCCAATAAACATGAAAAAATGCTCAAATTACTAATCATCAGGGAAATGCAAATTAAAACCACAGTGAGATATTACCTTACCCCAGTTAGAATGGTTTTTATTAAAAAATCCAAAAACAATAGATACTGGCATGAATGAAGAGAAAAAGGAATGCTTATACAACATTGGTGGGACTGCAAATTAGTGCAACCTCTATGGAAAGCAGTATGGAGATTTCCTCAAAGAACTAAAAGTAGACCTACTATTTGATCTGGCTATCCCACTATTAGGTATTTACTTAAAGGAAAAGATGACTTTTCATCAAAAAGACACCTGCATCTCTAATGTTTATTGCAGCACAATTCACAATTGCAAAGATGTGGAATCAACCCAAGTGACCATCAATTCATGAGTGGATTAATAAAATGTGGTATATGTATACCATGGAATACTACTCAGCCATAAAAAAGATGCATGAATACCTTTTGCAACAATCTGGATGGAAGTGGAAACCATTCTCCTAAGTGAAGTATCTCAAGAATGGAAAAACAAACACCACATGTACTCACTATTAAATTGGAACTAACCGATGGCACACAGGTGCACAGAAGGAAGTAAAACTCAGCAGAAATCAAATGGCAGGGGGAAGGGGGAAAAAACCAACCTAATGGGTACATGAACATTATTTGGATGACATGCACACCTACAGCTAGGACTCAAACATTACAAAAATGAAATGATCCATGTAACCTAAAACATTTGTACCCCCTTAATATTTTAAAATTAAAAAAATAACAGCTGGGTATACAGAATGAGTGCACACATATAGAAAGATACATGAAATCATACATTTAGCTGAACACATGTAAATAGAAACACACCACAACCCTCAGCTGCTTAGCCAATGAGAAACTACTACTTTAAACCAAATTGCCTTTAACAATTCCATAGGGACCATGAGATGTACAACTCACATGGAATGTCTGAGACAAACCTGTGAGACCTGTCTTTGTTGCCACACTACCTTCCAGGCTACCTCACCGCAGCCTATTAGACAAAGTACAAACCCTCCCAAGTCTCCTTGGTTTTAGCTGGGCCCCTGGGAAGCCCTATATAGGAGTGTCCTAGTGCAAAGTTTAAAGTGTTTTTGAAAATTAGACAAGGTATGAGGTCTACTGCTAGGTATAAAGCATAACCCAATCTTAAGATAGAGGGCATTAAACCCTGGGGAGGGAGCCAGATACTGTTGTTTCAATCATGTCAAAGCAGGGATTTTGATGCATCCTTTAGCTATGGCTGGGTTTCTGGAATTCCTTAGCTAATTTTAGGCCTGTATCTTACTACTTTATGGATATATCCATATGAATTCATGTATTTATATGAATGCATATGAATACATGCTCCAAAACATGTGTCACTGGTGGTCATTTATTGATGGGCACGTGATCCGCAGGCTGTCATGTGGTAAGACCGGCCTTACCGATCATTGGCTGAAGGATGTTCTCTAACACCCGCACGAGCTGTTGGTAGATCTGAATGGCCAAGTCACTCAGCACCTGCCGATACTCAGCCAGGTCAAAATTGGTGAGGCAGTGTTCATTCTGGCGAGATGTATTGTGCTTCATAAAGCCCTGGAGTCATAAGACAAAGTTAATGATATGCATGGAGTAAAGTGTTTCCTTTGTCTAACTGTCTCCTGTTTGATCAGCATCTTCATGCTCTCTGTTCCTCCTTCCACAGTTTCATCCATCCTACATAAAAATGCCAGGATAATCATTCTCCAGTGCTGCTCTGTGTGTGTTTGCTTGCATCATACCCCCCTTCTACTTCTTACTAGCTTTTGAATAATAGCTAAACTTGGCAATCTAGCATTTAAGTCTTTCCACTAGCAATGTCAATGAAACAAGTTGGGAGAACTTAAATTAAAAAAATGAATGAGTGTTTTACTTGTGAAACAGCAGGTTTACTGCTAAACACTAAATTATCTAAGGTACTAATCTCTCAACTTCAATTCATTAAATGTAGTCTTATGCGTAAGTACTACACCCAAAGGGCATACAAAATCTTCTTGAAATAGACCAATTTTTATAAAGACTGCCTCCCTACAACCTAATTAATGACATGGTCTAAAAGTGGGGACTGACAGGACATGGTTAATGGCCCCTCTGGGGGATTCTGGTCTGAAAGTCCCACCTTCTCAGGGACCATGTCCTGCTCATCTTTGTATTTTGTATCATTTGCCAGGACAGTCCTCTGCCTCTGGGTGCTCAGAAAGTGCTACTGATCACCTTCTCTGCTGCCCTCCTGGCAAAGGCCGGGGAGGCCTGGAGGGCAGTGGGTTAGGGACACAGGCCCTCACAAGTGGGCAGACCTAGAATCCCAGCTGTGTTCCTTATGGCTGAAAGGACTTGGGCAAATCAATGAGCCTCACTGAGCTTCAGTTTCCTTATCTGTAAAACTGGTTATAATTTCTACTTCATAGGGATGTTGTAAGAATTAAATAACATAAATAACATCATTTATAGTATGTGCTGTCTGATACATACTCAGCAGCTCTTAATAAATAGTAATTATTAATATTTTACATAGTTTTGAAATATGTTAAAGTTTTATCAACCAACTAATGAACACATGCTTACAAACAAAAGCTATACAGATTTTTGGACAAACTGAAAGAGACATGATCTCTGATCCTGTCTTATCCTTGATCACCTTTAATAGACTGTGGTAGGCCCAAATTGATTAATTTCTTTAAATAGTTCAATATTCTGATACTGGTTCTTGAAAAGCTCACTTCAACATATTGATAAGATGATTCATTTCTGGTAACTATTCATTAATTGATGCTTGTTTTATTTTTCTGTGCTTTTTCATAATATAGACTCTCAGAGGGAGGAAACTATGTCATTCTCCAATTCACTGTTTCATAGATAATGAACATCAAATAAGCAATGAAGTTCCAAGCCACCTCTGAATTTGGGTTTCTAAATTAACAAAGAATTAAACATTTTGTGCTTTTAAAATTTTCCTTAAAAAGGTCAGAGAAAGTACAGCATGCTGGTTTTGTAATCAAGGTTTTCTCACCTCTTCTCCGCTGTACTGCTTCAAACAGTGCAAAAATCGGCATGTGTTAGAGAGCCAGAAGGAGACGGTTTCAAAATCATCACCTCTTTTCTGAAAGAGAGAATAAGTCTAAATTTATCTTTTTCTTAAGGAAATAACAACCTGGAAAAAACTGAACAGATACCAAAAGGCCCATTTCTTTCAGTTACCATTATAAATAATTATAAAAATAAATCACATTGCAGTTGTAAAGTCTTACATTATTGCTAGCAGAATTTCAGCCACTGGGTTCATTGGTTGGTTGTTACTTTGCTTGGTATCCACTTTCTTGCCATTAGAAAATGAAGCTGATGTTAACTTGGCTGCCCCCCCCTTTAAACAGAAAAAAATTCAACAAGCCACAGCTGACCCAAACTCACTAACCTTGGGGTTAATGAAGGGAATCAGAAGGAACTAAAAGCACAAAAGGGAATAACTAGTATTGTAATAAGGAATATGAAAAAGAGTTTGAAGCACTTAAACCCAGATTAGATTAAAAATCTTGTCAACGGTAAGATAAGATTTCTGAGCAGCGACTCAGAGATGGGATGGAGGAAGTCCTGCATGAAGCAGTACAGTCAGGGACAATCTGGTTGGCTCTTTACCAGGACTGGGCCACAGTGGCAGAAGAGAGAGACTCATCGTACCTGAAAAGACATGGGGCTCAGAATGTTTCCCAGGGCCTGAATGGTAGATATACTTGGGAAGACAGGAATTTGTAAACTAAACCATTTGGATGAACTAATCCCAGTTTGGATATGGGAAGTCACAGAAATATCGAAGTTTGTCTATACCTTCTCTTAGAAAACCTTGCATAGGAAAAACTAAAAAAGTTTACCTGGGACAAGTGCCTAACATTAAATGACCTTAGAAGCTCATTTTTTTTTGCACAATATCATATATTCCAATAACTCTACTACTGTATCACAACAAAACCTGGGTTCTTAGAAGCTGTATGAGAACAATTGCCTTTGGTTCTTTGGTAGTGACTTTATGTAGTAAGTGTACTAGCAGGATAAATCATGAGGAAAAATAGATTTCTCATAAGATCGTTTTTTTGAGGTTTTGTTTTTTTACATAAATAAAATTTAACTCTTTAAGCAAGTACAAAACAAACTAAAGCCCTTAAATTTTGGAAAATATTTTCCTAAGAAGACTTCAGAAAAAAATCCTGGCTGGGCACAGTGGCTCACTCCTGTAATCCTAGCGCTTTGGGAGGTCAAGGCAGGAGGATCACTTGAGGTCAGGAGTTCAAGATTAGCCTAAGCAAGAGCAAGACCCCATCTCTATAAAAAATACAAAAATTAGCCAGGTGTGGTGGCATACACTTGTAGTCCCAGGTTCTCAGGAGCCTGAGACAGCAGGATTGCTTGAGCCCAGGAGTTTGAGGTTGCAGTGAGCTGTGATGGGGCCACGGCACTCTAGCCAGGGCAACAGAGTGAGATTCTATCTCAAAAACAAAAAACAAATCCTTGAGGATATCAGACCTAACTTAGTCTTTTTATTGAGACAGAATAACTGAGTTCAAGTCCTGACTTTACTACAGGGAAATATCTAAAAGACTTAGCTATAAAGTCTTCCAGATTTAGGAGGATTGCCAGAAAGTAAATAAAATTTAATGATACTCTCAAACACAGAAAATCATCCTATGGTTTAAGTGCAGATTTGACTAAAAGTAACTTTACCCCTTCCAAAAACCTGGATTACAATTGTTCCTAGTGGAGGCTCTGGGCTGAGCTGACAAATACAGATTGGGAGATGATGCTAGCTACAGGCCAGCTTGTGGCAACAGGTCATAAAAGCACTTATCTAGACTGTCTTTCCTGATGTCTGGACAAGTCAAACTGCAGAGATCTTTGGAATAGCCAGACACTTGTAATTGCATCTATATTAAAGTTACCAGACAAGTTGATTAAAATCTAAGGAGAAGACTTTATTCCACATTTGTTTTCATTAGTAGGCCTGGACTTTGCTAAGCCACTTTTAAACAAATTAACTCTATAAAAACAACTGCTTTCAGTGTGAACACTAAGGGTGCCCTCTGTCTTCATGAAAATGAGATAATCTATATTACTTCAAAATTAAAGAATATTTACTTCTTTGGAAATTAAAAAAATTTAAAACTGAACGCCAACTCTTTAGTCAAGAAGTTACTAGATTGAGTTTGCCAAAATAGTATTTTTACAATGAACAAACTGTACTTGGTCAAAATTGAACAATAAATCAAAGTTAGTTCTTTATCTCATAGAGAAAACAATTACGTTGAACTTAAACCTATTTTCAGTTTTTGAATTTTTTTAAGATAAAAATGAGCTATGAGCTAAAACTGTATGGATTCTCTATATATCTTTGGCCAGTTATGCTGTTTTAGAGCCACAGCAAAAAACTAGTTGCTAAAATCAAAATAGGGATGTGAGATACATGCACATTCATTTTAAATGGTATTAAAAGAATGTTATGTTCCAGTACACATTCTTTTTAATTTTTAAACAATTTGGTATAATAGTTAAATGATAAATATCTTCTTGCAATTAAGAAGAGAGGGAGAGAACTTTATGATTCGGTAGTAGTTGATTTAAAAAGTAGCAAACCTCATAATCTAAGAGCAGTATAGTATCAATACACTAAAAATAAAATGAGCTATATTTGGAAGATATTCATCAATTTTTAAATGTTAAAATTCCAGAAACTCCATGCCTTAGTAACCACTGTAGAATGTAATTACATAGAATATCTGCACAATAGGGACTGAGTGAGAACCAGCATTTGTCAAAAGTTCCAAGGCTGGAAGAGGGAGGAATGGGGAGTTAGTATAATGGGTAGAGTTTCAGTTGTGGAGGATAAAAAAGTTATGGAGATAGATGGTGGTGATGGTTTTACAACAATGTAAATATACCTAATGCCACATAACTGTACACTTAAAAATGGTAAATTTTGTTATGTATGTTTTACCACAATTCTAAAAAAAAGTTAATGAAAGACATCTTAGATTTGAGAGAGTCCACTAGGTATAGTAACTATCCACTTCATTCTAAAAGTTTCCATTAAGTTCAATAATCAGAAAGCAAAGTAGCTACAGCACACTATCTTAGCTCCCCACAGAAACACTTGAGTTAAAATAAGTATGATGTTCACTGTTTCTGTAGAGAGTCAAGAGGAGGATTATGCAAGTGACTCAGTGATGACTGAGTTATGTAGGGCTTTCTGCTTGGTTATATAATTTTGCTGTCTTTTCTAAATCTTTCCTCTCTGATTAGCATCTGTGTGTGTTGCTTCTCACATGGAACCAGGCATTTTAGGTAACTGGGAAAATTTATGGGGTGAGTTGGAGAACAAAGGGAAGAAAAGTTGGAAGAAAAATTTTCATGTTTTATCAGACATCTTTTTATATGAATGAATTCAAGTATTATTGAACTTATTTAACATCTATTTTAACTTTGGCATCATGTTCCCTATTTATATTAAATATTTTAAATTTAGTTCCAAGTGAACTTCAAAGCAAATTATTTCTGTCCATGAAGAAACTTACTTTACAACACAATTAAATACAATTATATCAAGTTAATTTTGATTACTGATCAACCTGAGCCCTGTTTTGAAAGAAAGCATATAGACGTGTTCAAGAAAGAATGTTTCCTCCAGTGGAAGTTTTCACATAAGGTTGGAAAGTGTTCATAACAAGCAACTTCTTAAAAAATAAAATAAGATAAAAATAATAATTAAAAAACCCCAAGCAGTTTAGCTAAAGTCTAAGGAAGGAAAAGCACCTCTGTGCAGATTCTGTCATCATCAACATTTATTATGAGAATGTTGTTGAACATGAACTGACCTTCAATACTTTTTTGATGCTGTTAATTGTTGATGTCAGCAATGACCTTACTTTCTGATCATCATTCAGGTAGTCAGCATGTCGAACACACATAAACAGGATATATGCTGGTAATCCTGGAATCAAATTGACTGCTACACCACGTGGCTTCAGTTCTGAAAAAAGGAAAAATAATATTACATAACGTTCAAAGTCTTCATGCTTTATGAGATATAAAAGCACAGTTGCCATATAAGAGTTCAATCATTCAAGGTAAGTCGGTCATATAAACAAAGGTATTTTAATAGCTCATTAAGTAGAGAAATTCTTGAGTGCAGGGACATGTCTATATAATGACAACTCCCAAATTCATATCTACTGCCCTGAATTTTCCCTTGAACTTCAGTCTCTTGTATCAATTGCCTTCTTGACATCTCTGCTCAGGCACATCAAACTGAACCTCTCCCAAACCAAACTCTTGCTTCCCCATGGAACCTGCTCTTTTGGAAGTGTTTCCCATTTCAGTAATCAGCAGCTCCAGTCTTCCAGTTTCTTATGTTATAAACACCATCTTTCTCTTTGACTCCTTTCTTTTTCTCACACCACATATCCAATCCATCAACAAATCCCCTTGACTCTACCTATAAAATACAACCCAAATCCAACGACTTCTTCTGCCTGTACTAGCTGTGGCCCTGTCGAGGCCAGCGTCATCTCCTGGATTGCTGCAACAGCTCCCGCGTTGGCCTCTCTGAGTTATCCCTGCTCCCCAGTAGTGCATTTTCCACACCAGAAGTCATTCTTTAAGAAAAGGTATGTCAGATCATGTCACTCATGTTCTGAGAATCCTCCAAGCAGCTTATTTAACTTATTTATAAAATCTGAAATCCTTACCATAGTCCATGGGATCTGGCCCTGTTCCCCTTCTCCAGCACCAGCTCACTCTGCTTGTCAAATGGGCCTCCTTGCCGTTGGCTGAATGTCCAGGCATGCTCCCACCCAGGGCCTATCCAACTTACTGTTTTGCTGCCTCAAATGTTCTTTCCTCAGACACCAGCATGATGTCCAAAGACCACCTTACCAAGCCCTGACAATTTGATATAAACCAGTATACCTGCCTTTACTCTTTAGACTCCATTATATATTATTTTATTTTATTTTCTCTATTTCTCCTCTGGAATGTAAGCTCTATGAGACGGGTACTTTGCTTTGTTCGTTATCAGTACCTACAAAATGCTTGGCACATGGTAGGATTCAGTAAATGTTTGTTGAATTGATGAATCTTTAACTCTATGCTTAAAAACCAGTGGCTCCTTAACATTTTTGCAAAATGATGATCATGTTGAAACTGAAGCACCTCTGCACCTATATATAGTACCAAATTAATGCTAGGAACATTAAATCACATGTAACTGCCAGTCACATTGCTGTCACTCTGGTACCTGGGGGGAGGAATGCTATGCAAAGGTTGAAAGGAGAGGTTTTTAGGTTTTTTAATTCACAACTTACAGTGCGTGCACTCTGTAGTCATTTGCCACCACTCCCTAAAAAGTATTCTTGCAGAGCCAGTGGGATCACAGCCAATCTTAAAGGCCTTTATGCTGCTCTGAAATGTTTCTTCCACTCCCATCTCATTTGTTCTGTCCTGTCCTTCCTTTGCTGGAATCTTTTCCTTAATTCTTTTGTTTCTTCCCTATTATTGAACTGTTGTCCTCACCATATTTAGTTGTAAACCTTTCTAGGGAACTAAGGAAAAACTGAAACTTAAACAGCCTAGAGCAGTAGTGTTCAACTGTGGCTATACTTGAGAATCCCTTGAGAGGTTTTTTAAAAAGTACTAGACATTGCCAAGCTCTTTTCCCTAGAGATTTTTATTTAATTGGTCTGGTATGTGTGTGTGGGGTATACATCAGTACTTTTCAAAAGTTTCCCAGGTTATTCTAATGTGTAGCCAGGGCTGAGAAGGCTGCTAGACACGTGTCCCTGCAGTTTGACTGATAAGACATGGTATGGTCAGGATACTAGTGCAGCACTATAATGCACAGTATGTAAGGATGCCTAAAGAAACTTTGATGTTGAATATTTCAAAAATTAGTGACTAGTTTTTCCAACCATTGATACATGCACCAGAAAGAAAGGCCATTTATCACACGCAAAAAATACTTGCCCAGAATCAGATTCTTAACAAGTTTTTGCTCATCTTCCTTCTTGTATTCCAGCATTCCTTGGAAATCCTTTTCTTTCCTGGGAATGTTGACTGGACGGATAGGTTCATCAATGATCTGTCCTGGGGATATGTTCTCCATCTGGCCCACTTCATGAGAAGCAAAAAAGGAGAATAAAATGTTTTCCAGATAGAAAAGATGAGAGGGTTCTATGTTCATATAATTTTGAATGAACTCTGTAACAACAGAAACTTGCCATATTTGCCACTTAATTGTCCCCTCTTAAAATATTTTTTCTGCTAAAATTGAGTGGCTAGATGGCAAAATTATATGGTAATGTTATTCTGACAGCCACTAGACCCTCACTGCAATTAACATCAAATAAATTTACCTGATTCAAAACCTTTTAATTTTTTTTTGTAATAAGGTTTACTCTCTAATGATATTAAATGTCCCCAAAGTAAGTGGTTTAACATATTTGTTAACAAATTGACATCAATCAGAAATGGTTAAATATATTTAGACTTTAACTCACAGGAGGAAAAAACATTAGTCTACAAAGGGGCAGCAAGAATATAAAAGATTCCTTCCCCTTTAGCTCTTTGAACCTAGTCATTCAAAAGCAAAAGAACATTTACTTTAAATGTATCATTACAATCAGTTCAAACCACATCAAGACATCTGGTAGAATAGTGTTTCTTCATACCAACTGATGTGAAAATGTATGATTTTTCACAAAGGCTTCGTAAGGCAAAGATCTAACTTTCTCCTGCCACCCCTCATTCTCAGAGAAATAATGAGCAGATAAAACACCTCTATTTAATGATTCCCTAAATGTTATTGCTTTTTGTTTGTTTCTTTTAATAGAATGCTAAAAATTCTACCATGAAGTTGTGACCATTAAAGTTCAACCACCACTGTTTAACAACACTTTCAGATGTTAAAAATGGTCCCTATTGTCAACGGCAGCGCTTGAGGAGAATTATGCTAAAGGTAAAAAAAAAAAACCAAAAAAGTCTCCAATTTCATCTCAAAATTAAGAACTGAATGGGAAACACAAGGAAAGGAAAAGGATCATATGAGTTATTATGGGTGACTGTGGAGATACACACCAGGAAGCAGGTTTCTTATCTTTTTATCCTTAGGAAGGCAGAGCAGTTAAGACATCTATTTAAGTGCAGATTAAGTTTGAATTCCAAGACTATTGTCAAACCAAATGCAGATTAGATGCAAAAACATTAGAAAGTTTAACGTTGCTGACTCCAAGAGGTAACAGTAGTGCTTCTTGTGTCACTCTGGGCAATTTCCTGGGTTAGTTCTGAGAAGCCAGTTCCACAGGAAGAGGTTATCACAGAGAACATCAATACCTGCCAGTGCTCTTGCTTATGTGGCATGGAACCTGGTGACACATCATCCACCTCATGCTGTGGCGTCACACACTGGGACTATCAGCGCCAAAAATTTGGTTTAGGTAAAGTCACCACCATCCAGCAACATTATGATGTCTAAAGAGTGGTCAGATTGCAATTGGACAGATACCATAATAATCTAGTGTTTCATATGCATCATTGTAGTCTGAAAGCCACAGGACTAGTTATAAAATGCATTCTATACAAGAGAAGAGGATACTCAAACTGTTTAGCTTTATATAAATTATTTCTGGAGTGAGTTTAAACACAATACCATGAGCACCTCTGAAGCAGCACATAGTGGCCTCTACAGCTTGTGAACCTGCTGCTGTGTATAAAAAAACAAAATAATAAATTCCTGCTATCTATGTTACTAGTAACTTTAAGCCACAGAGATAATTCCAAAAGGGTAGATTGGAAGGAAACAAGTTCAAGATATTGGGTTTATCAATAAATGTACACATTTGGACTCCATGTAACCCAAAGAGGATGTTTTAAACCTACTGATTTGATCAAATCTAAGATGCCATTGATTATGAGATATAATTTTATATAACACTAAAAAAGAAAAAACACTGCCAATTAAACTATAACCCATCAATAATTATAAGACACACCCCAATTTCAGAGATGTTAGAATGTGAAACATTATGTATCTCTAAGCACATCTCCAGGCTGTTTAGGTGTATAATGTATCATAGAATTTATAAAATACGGTGAGTATTTTTATTTAGTTTATGTTTTAAAAGAAAGCTTCTCTTTCCTTTTGCAAAATCTCTAACCAGGATATTTTTGGTTCTTTATAAAAATGTCAGACAAAATCTGCCATACTCTCATTAAAAGTTTTTCTTTCTGCCTTTGAATTCTCCCTAGGGACTCAGTCTTTACAAAGGCTCACAAACGAAATATAGATGTCAGCTCAACATATCCTTGATCTATTTAGCAATACCATCTACTAATTAAAATAACATGTCAACCTGTATCAGGAAAATACAGTGCTGCAAGAGATAAGCCAGGACACCACCCCAGTTTTCCAATACTCAAGAGACCTTGGCAGTTACTATAGTTGAATGTTTGTGTCCCTTCCAAAATTCATGTTGAAACTTAATCCCCAATGCAACAGTATTAAGAAGAGGGGCCTTTAGGTGATTAGGTCCTGAAGGCTCTGTTCTCATGGATGGAATTAGATCTTACAAATGGGATTAGAGGGAACTAGTTAGGCCTTTTGCCCTTCTGCCTTCTGCCTTGTGAGGACACAGCCTTTGTCCCCTCCAGAGGATGCAACAAGGCGCACCACTGTGGAAACAGAGACCGTGCCCTCTGAATGTGCTGGTGCCTTGATCTTTGCTTTCCATCCTCTAGAACTGTGAGAAATAAATTTCTGTTCTCCACAAATTACTCAGGCTCAGGTATTTTGTTTAGCAGCATAAATGGACTGAGACAGTGGTCATTTAGTTCAATGCTCTGTCTAATATAGACACCCTTCTAGAAAGACCTGAAGCAAGAATCTATTTTCATTTTCTAGATTCTTTTTTTGAGACAGAGTCTCACTCTGTTGCCCAGGCTAGAGTGCTGTGGCGTCAGCCTAGCTCACAGCAACCTCAAACTCCTGGGCTCAAGCGATCCTACTGCCTCAGCCTCCCGAGCTGGGACTACAGGTATGTGCCACCATGCCCGGCTAATTTTTTTCTATTTTTAGTAGAGATAGGATCTCACTCTTGCTCAGGCTGGTCTTGAACTCCTGAGCTCAAGTGATCCTCCCACCTCGGCCTCCCAGAGTGCTAGGATTGCAGGCGTGAGCCAGCATACCCAGCCAATTTTCTAGATTCTCTATAAACTTGAGGGGAAAATATTCCTGAAAGTTTTATCCTGGAAAAGGAAAGGAAATTGGAAGGTTTTAAAAAAATTTATGGCAAGGCCTGGCATGCTGAGGGAATGAAAACCACACTTAGAGTCAATCGTGATAGAGCCCTTTTAACATCCCCAGTGATGGAGAATCTTTACCCTTTGAGCCAAACAAGAATTATGCAAAGTGACACTGAGAGAATAAGATGAGAAGTCAGTCTGAGCAGTATCATTTTTAGGCAAAATGATAACAGTTCACAGAGGTTTGATGGCAATTCCACAGAGTGTCTCTATAATCTCTTGGGAAGGGAAAGAGTTGTTAGAATGAGCTTAGAATTTGGCTTTAGTCCAAATTCTTATATAAGAATTCAAGACCAGGTTCATTTGTATGTAATAATAACTGACATTTGATCACTTCTCAAGGAGTTTTCCTATCATATAGAAATGAGATTTTTGAAAAAATCTTATTTATTATCATAATTCATATTTTTCTTCTCTTTTTTCTCTGTTAGACTGTGAGTTCTTTGAGGACACAGACTCTGTTTTACTCATCTTTGCATCACTAATACTAAAAATAACAGCAATATTAATAACTAAGTTGTATGTAGTGTTTACTATGTATCAGGAACTATTCTAAATGTATTATACACATTAACTCATTTGATCCTTATAAACCATGTCAGGCAGATACCATTATCATTCCCATTTAACAGGTGGAAGAACTGAGGCATAGAGAGTTTCAGTAATTTGCCCAATATCATATGATTAATAAGCAGGAGACCTAGGATTTGAACCCAAGAAGCATGACTCCAGAATCCATGCTCTTAACCTCTACGCTATACTGCCTAGCACAGTGCCTGGCATATATTAATAGAAAATATTCATTACGTGCTTGCTGAATGAATTCTCTCCCTTTGTATTATTATTATATTACCATGAAAAGAACATTTTTCCTCATCTAGAGAAATGGAAATTTCTACTCTATAGAGGTCAAGTTTGCTGAAAGTCATTTTTGTTATTATCCCTAATATTTGCATATAAACCCCTATTAGGCCACTCGTATAGCAAGACAAAACCAAGATTCAGTAACTGTCATAAAAACATGTTTAAATACCTTCTAGTTCACCAATTTTTTTGGCAAATACTTTCAGCTGTTTTTTCAGTTTCCGGACAGTCTTATCTTGTTTTTCAAGTTGTTCCATTAGATCCTGAAGAACAAAATGAGAAATAACAGAAAGATCAAAATAGGCCTTCTAAAATGCAATCAGGGAAAGCAGACACAAAATCACAGAAACAACATTGTTAGTTTTACATAAAGCTCCAGAAAAGCTCATTGGTGGAGCCACCACTTGGCTAAAACTGGCAGGCATGGGAAATGCAGCTACAATAAAAGCCAAATGTTAAAATATAAAATGCAGTAAAATCCTTTACAGCATGATGGATAGCAGGCTCACTGTAGAGTCTTTTTTAGTAGACTCCATGTAGGAAAAACAACTGCATACTTGTTAAATGTATTGTTATCCCAGTGGAATGCTTTCTTTTAAAGGGGGAGTAGACAAAATAAATTTTGATGAATACACAAAAAGTTCTGTAGGAAGATTTAAGAATGGTTGAACTTTGGTAGGGACTGACACTCCATGTGCATGAAGCAGTGTCTCTATGAGACCCACCCTTCTGGAGATGCTAAAATTAGCCCTGAAACTCAAGAAAAGTTTAGAAGTTTTAGGAATTAAAAGGTAAGCTGAAAAAATAATCTTAGAGAACAGGATAAAGAGTGGTCTGCTGCCCTAGGTGGGACCAAAGTGGTAGGTGCCATAGACACCTACAAAATCTTGCAGGTGATATAATTTTGCTTATGTAGAAGAAAGGAAGCTGGGCAAGGTGGCTCACACCTCTATCCCAGCTACTTTGGAGGATTGCTTGAGCCCAGGAGTTCAAGGCTAGAGTGAGCTATGATTGTGCCACTGCACTCCAGCAGCCTGGGCGACAGAGTAAGACCTTGTCCCTAAAAG
>VBSM01001044.1:3304112-3341787 GCA_008086735.1 Cheirogaleus medius | reverse complement strand
AATATGAAGAAACACCAAACTATGTACAGAGAACTTTTTACAAAAGGCAAACCTCTCAGGAGTTCAAGACCAGCCTGAGTAATGGCGAGACTCTGTCTCTCTACTAAAAAAATAGAAAAAAATTAGCTGGACACCTAAAAATATATATAGAAAAAAAAATTAGCCCGGCATGGTGGCGCATGCCTGTAGTCCCAGCTGCTCGGGAGGCTGAGGCAGTAGGATTGCTTGAGCCCAAGAGTTTGAGGTTGCTGTGAGCTAGGCTGACGCCACGGCACTCTAGCCTGGGCAACTCTGTCTCAAAAACAAAACAGAATAATTAAGAAGAAAGTGGACAACAGAAGGCTCAGAAAGAGCTTAGAAGGAAAATGAGTCACTGAAGTGTGTAGTTGTTATTCAGGTTATGGAGAAGAAAAGCATCACAAATACAAATATTTATTCATTCTCCAGTTTAGACAAGAGTGGATTTAGATACTAGGCCAATGACTCAAAGGGAATAGTTGCTAACATTTCAAAGTGTTAAGTTGTGCTTCTTGGATTTTACTTGATCTTTCAAGCCACATTTTGCTTCCATCACACTGTAAGCCTAGTGTTAATGACAAATCAAACGTGACAACGGACGCAGCAGGA
This sequence comes from Cheirogaleus medius, assembly GCA_008086735.1. NCBI lineage: Eukaryota > Metazoa > Chordata > Mammalia > Primates > Cheirogaleidae > Cheirogaleus > Cheirogaleus medius. The sequence continues at coordinate 3,341,160 of VBSM01001044.1, read as the reverse complement.
CACTGATAGAGGTGACACCACTGGCTAAAAGACAGCTGTGGGGAGAAATAAGTTTTGTGAAAGTTTTTGAAGAGACTTCCTGGGAAGGGGCAGGCAGCAGTGTGCTCTTCAGTTACAGAGGGCTAAAAGTAGCAAGGAAGACAAAGGAAAAGCACTATGGTTTTACATACAATCATCCGTTTGTAAAGTGAAATCCGATATGATTGATACTTCTTAGGGTCATCTGCATATAATTCCTCAAAATACTGAAAAAACAGGCACAACAGATATTTGTTTTTCTCTGTGTCTTTGAAAGCAATGCTGCCTCTCAGCAAAATCAATTTTAAAATATTTTACCACACAAACAGTGAAAGTGAATAAACTCAAAAGCTCTGATTTGTCACCTGCCATTACTCTTTTACCTTCCCAGTATAGATGATTCTAATTACATATATACAGACATTTCTTTTGTGATTAAAGGAAACAGGCTGTGGCCAAGATGCCATCAGTTAGCAGGTGAACATATTGCCCAGATAAGGCTGTCACTTACTTCACTCAAGCCTCCTTCCTGCCTTTTACTCCTAGCCTCCCCCGTACATGATGCTCACCAATTGCTGCACCTTTTTTTGCTGCCAGCAGCAGTGGAAAAGTAGGGAAGGCAAATAAAGTGAAAGTGAGAGTAACGGCACTGTTAGCACTCTTGTATGAAGTTGGAGAGGCTGGTGAGAAGCTGTGTGCCTTTCTTCCCTAAAAGGCAGCATGGGGGAGGCCTGTGAAACCTGTTCACTAGAGGAGGGAGAAAAATCATTTTTGTGTTTGTGTGGAGGGGTAGGTGGGTGGGAGGATGTTATGCGAGGTGGAGTTTCTAAGAACACTAAGTTCAGGTCCACTGCTGCTTTAATATTCTGCTCAAGTGTTTCCTAAAGAAATGTACAATTAAGATGGAGAAACAATGATTTTGAAAAAGTACATCATTTCCTATGCTTAAGTTTGTATCCATCCTCCTGAATTAGTAGTCAACGTGATGGCAGGAGAAGCAGCTGATCTACAAAGTGTTTTCCCAAAACTCAAACTCATTAACTAGACTCTACCAGCTTAGAACATGGGGGCTTAGCCTATTTTTGTATTAGCTATGAAGAATTGCCAAGAAAATTAATATGGCAAACAAAGTTGCAAGGCAAATGCTTGACCAATTTAGTGAAAAAACTCTGGAAATCTGCCACCCAGAAGCATCTTTATTTCACGGTTTCACCTTGTATTTTAAGGCAATCATTTATAAGCACAGAATTTATATGCCGATCAATCATTATTATTCAGTACATTTGTTGATACTTAGTCATCAAAGCACTGTTAGTTTAATTTAAGCAACAATAGACTTGAGAGTTATAAAATGACATTTCAAAATTATTTTATGATTCAGAAGATTTTCCCAACAAATTAGTGAGATTTCAGTCACTTTGGAAAGAATCCGAACACTGCCCTCACCCTCCTTCCCCCATTCCCATGATGGAGCCTCATGCAGAGCAGCAGACTGGGAAATGAATATCTTTGGGTTTTGTTTCTAATTCATGTAAAAGATGGTTGAATAAATGACACTAGAAAACTATTTGTAATGTAAAATAATGTAATGGAAGAATGATTCAGGTTGTTAAATCTTTAGGGAAAATGCTAACTATTTTATTATAGGTCATTAAAAATCTTAATTTAAAAAAAAAGACACAAATCACCACTAGTCCTAAACAATTTTTTCTCAAAATCAGGCAGGCACTACAACATAGATTTTATACAAAAATCTGGAATTATAACTTTTCAATGATTTTTAATATAATAAATATTTGTCAGACTTAAATAGATTTTAAAAACTGTAAATCTGTAAGAAAAATTATTATGTGACTGAGAAAGAAATATTTTAGAAAATATTTTTGGTAAAAAAATAAAAGAAACAAGTAAAAAAGAAAAGAAAAAACTTGAAACTCCATACCAGGGCTCAGAATCTGGCAAGGTAAAAAAAAAAAAAGGCTCCTCATTTATTGTACAAGATCTGTTTAAAAGAATAAAAATGTGTTAATCTGACTCCTAACTCCCCATCCCCTGACCCGGGAGCTCCATCCAGCATCGCTCAAAAGCCCTTGCTCAGTTCTGCCAACCACCTTCCCTGACCTAGACTCTCTTAACCTCCACTTGTCTGCTAGAGAGGGAAGCTAAGAGGACTCGGTGGCTTCTTGGTAAAAAAAAGGTAAACAAAGCCTGCCCCCAGCCTCTGTCGTGACAATAACATAACAAACCTTCTAGAATGGCAGAGACTCTGCAGCTGCAGCAGAGGAAGCAGACCACCCGAGCCTCCAGGCTATCACAGCCCAGCGTGCAGTTGGTGGCTATCTTCCAGACCCTCCACATCAGATGCTCAAGCACCTTCTGTGAGAAACACAACCTGTGCACATGTCTTTTTCATGTCTACTAACATATTCATATTTTCCTTACTGTCTCCGCTGGAGTAAGAGGGTAACAAGTGTAGGGCAGTACGTTTTTCCCAGCAAAGAAAAGCTATATTTGATCAAAAAGAAACTGGGACATCAGGCAGCGCTAGGCGTTGCTTGCTAAGGAGTGTGTGGGCCGGGGCACCTCTCCTTACCAAGTTTTCGTTGGTCAGCCGGGTGATCTCATGCTGCAGGCTGGCCTCGATGCGAGCCTCCGGGGGCAGCTGCAGGTTCTGGGCCAGCAGCTGCTGCTGCCGGTTGTTCTCCTCCTTCAGGCTCTGGATCTCCCCACGGAGGGCCTCGGCCTCGTTCTCGTGGCTCCTCTTCTGCGACTGCAGCTGGGATTCCAGGAGCCTGTGGAGAAGCCACACAAGTAGGAAGGGGAGATCACACTCCCAGGCCCTGCCTAATAGGTACAAGGCTTTGTGCTTGCTTGTAAGAGTGAGAAAAGCAGATACTCTTTAGAATCCGTGTGTCTTCTGACTGGATAAAAGTCAAGAAACTCAAACAAGGGCCAGAAATGGAAATGGATGCTCTCACATTTGTGTCTTTCTGAATTATATAAAGATCTCAGAGGCCCTAAGAAACAGGAGAGTTTTATCTCTTTTGAAAGGTTCATAGGAAATGACTAAAAATAAAAATCAATTAAAAGATACAGCTTTAATTTGACTTGCATTTACAAACTAGCATTTAACTTGGCAAAGACAGTTTACACCTTTGCCACATAAAATAACTGCATTTTAAAGGGCAAGATTACAAACTCTCATCTAATTAAATGTGCCTTTAAGAATTACAGAGTTATTATTACTAATTCCAGGGAGAGGGTGGGACCACAGTCTCATTTTTATATTTCACTCATGTCTCTGAAGGACAGAGAGGCTAGGTCATGACTCTGAAATATACCCAAAATCTGAATTACCCAAATCTACACAGATAGTTATGAAATTTCATACATGTATTTTAAATTTGTCATCTCTCTCTCCATAAACTTACATATCAGTAACAGAATCCTAAAAAGACATGGTTTTAGAACATAAATATAAATAGGAGCAACGAAGTAGTTATTGTTTCTGCAAGCAAACGCACAGCAGCTGTGCCCACAGAGCAGACCAGGGCGTTGGCAGTGAGCACACAGAGTCAGCAGCCTCCCTTTACTATGCACCCCTGCTTCTACATTCATTCCTTTTCCAAACACAAAACACAGTTACGGTTAAGAACTAACTAACATTAGGTAGAAAGACACTCTTTTATTCTAATCCCATTGGTTGCCAACTGCTGGGTGAAACTTTGCCATTGCAAGCAAACTGTTAACAGCAGACTAAAAACATTTTAGTGATTACAAAATTTCAAAAGGATTTGAACTGGTAACACTCCATAGTTAATGACAATGGTTTATGGTTAGAACAAAACAGGATAAGCAGAAGCCCTTTGAACAAACATATTAAGTATTTTTAAAATTTAATCGTTAAAATGGAATTTTTATGAGATTTTTAAGAAACAAATATCACTAGAGCAGATGAGTATCTGTATAAGCACGGTGTTGCTGTTCCAATTTTATTTTCTTTCCCCTAAACATATTTAACGTGTTGAGTTTGGGTAATTATTCTGAACTGCAGCAATGCAGGAAACCCTTCCTGATTTTGTTTCACAAATTTGAATTTCACAATAACCACATAGAGTGTCAAATCATGCATTTAATATTGCTTTTAGACAGCATGATAATAATATAGTCACGCTGAATGTAGTCAAATTGCCATATATACCATATGTTGATCTTTATTCCAAACAAGAAGCTGCTAAGTAATACATTTTAATCTCTCCCCCAATATTTTGTGCACTAGTTGAAAGATTTTGTTTTTCTTTCAACTCCTAGAGAGAGATATTCACAAATTTTAGTATCTGAAGGGAACTCTAGATAGCATCACTCACTTATGGAAAGCAACTCTTATATTTACCATCAATCAATTTTAGCTGTTATAGTATCTCTTAGTGGAGAAGGTTTTTTAAGAAGGTGTTTGGCTGAATGTTCTAAGTTTTACTGAAACTAATTTACCCATAAAGACAATTAATGCACAAGAAATATAGGAGTTAAAGTCAGGAGGCCACTGTTAGTAAAGAAAGCAACAAATTAATAACATTTCATTTTGAGGAGATAAACATAACCTGTTGGCTTGTTTTAACCCTTCATAAACCAGCCACAGCTCTCCATCCTCATTCAACTCATGGCAATCCATGGCAGGTGATCTTCCATGCAAAGGAGTAACAATGCAAAACACAAAGGGACACGGGTGGCAATGAGGTGATGATGGTCAAGAGCAGCAGAGAGTATTGCAATATTTTATAAGGAAGGACTTTTTATTGATTACAGGTGACTTTACAACATTACCACAAATATATTTTTTGGTTAATTAAAAAAAAATGAGTAACATAACATCACATGTAAATGGGTAGAAATTAAAGCAAAATAATCAAGGATCTAGAGCTACTTTTCCTGCAAAATAAGAAATGACTGAAGGTGAGAAAGCGGTTCTATTTTAAACATTTTATTCACCTAGCAGAGGGCCCTATCACGTATTATATTAGAGGCTAACCATGACACACAGATAGAAAGAAAACTTCAGCTACTGTCTTTGTATGGCAATCTTTACAATCTCTTTTAAAATAATGTTTTAAGTCTTCTGGGTAGGAACTTGTTTTAGCTTAATAAAATCTGATTTCCCAGCTAAAAATTTATTTTAAAAATTCTTATAGGAGTAGCATAAATAAGAACATGTCCAAAGTTCTCAGCCTTTATGACATGAATTTTAAAAGATATTTTGTGTGCAAAATTAATTTTAAGACTTATTAAAACTGCTTTTAGAGATGCATCATATTTTATTAAAATATGTATAATTAATAATTATGATAAAGTTCATAATAGTTTTTTTCTACCTATGGTATAAAAATAACATTTTTTGAGTGTTTGCTAAGTGTCAGATGCTGTTCTACATCCCTTCACATGTATTATTTCATTTAGTTCTTCCAGTAACCCAAGGTAAATCATTTGCCATACTGCAGAGGAAGACACAGAGATTAGAAGTAAGATACCTGTAGAGCTTACACAGCTGGTAAGTAGTGGAGCCGAGGGTGATATGACTCCAGAGTCCAGGTTCTTACTCCTGCTATATTGTTGATGTTATGTTTATGCAACACAAATTCGAGAGAATTCTCTTGTTTTCCATCTAGGAAGTTTCTCTCTCCCTAGAGTGTTCATCTATTTGCATGGTTTCAATTGTATTATTATTCTCTGGAGACTTCAAAATTTACACCTCAGCCTACATATCTATCCTGGCTACAGATCTTATATTCAACTGCTTAATGGACTTCTTTCCTTGTTTTTCTTCCTGGCTCCTTAAATTTGATACGCGTAAATCTACTGATCATCTTTCCCACACCCCGGTCCCACAATCACAAGATGGTATCACCACATCCAACCAAATGTCCCTAGTAGACACCTCAGAGTCACCCTTTAGGATTTCCTACTCCTCACCTACACATCCAATAAACCACAAGGCTCGCTGACCTCTAATGTATATTTCAAAGTGTCCCATTTCTCTCAATCCTAACCACCACCAACCAAGCCCAAGTCACCATAATCAGTCACTGGATTATGGTAATAGCCTCTGAATTGGTCTTTATGCTTTCAATCTTGTTCCACTGCAATCTATTCTCTAACATAACAGTCAGAGGTAGGTTTCTAAAATTCAAATCTCATCACATCATTCTCCTACCTAAAACCTTTCAACGGATTCCATTATCTTTGGAATAAAGCCCAAACCCTCTTAGCTGGCTCCCTAGCAGCCGATTAGGGTCTGAGTTTATCTTGCTTACTGCTGTATTCCCAGTGTGTGGCACACGGCCTGGCATGAAGTAGGCATGTGACACATATCTGGTGATTGAACAGCTGAGTGGATGGATGAACACTGCAATATAGTTCTTTCTATACTAGCACATTCTTAGACGTAACATGTGTTTATGATTCACATTCATTAATTAAAATTTAAGTTTAAGCAGATACTTTTATAAGCATTCTCCAACCTTGTCTATAAAAGAAGATAAGAAGTACAGCTGTCCCTCGATATCTACTGATGGGTTCTGTTCCAGGATCTCCCTCAGATACCAAAATCCAAGGATTCTCAAGTACCTGATATAAATAGGAGTAGTATTTGCATGTAACCTACATACATCCTCTTGTACATTTCACATCATCTCTAGATTACTCACAATACCTAATACAATGTAAATGCTATGTAAATATTTGTTATACTGTATTATTTAAGGAATAATAAGAAAAAAGTCTGTACATGTTCAGTACAGACACAATTTTTAAAAAATATTTTCATTCTCAGTTGGTTGAATCCACAAATGGGGACCCTAAGGATATGGAGGGTCAATTGTACCTTACTTTTTGCAGAGCAATATTCTTTAGTTTGTGTTTATATATACCAATTCTGATACTATGCATCAAGAAACCTAGACTGAACACTCATAATACATATCTTCAGAATTATCTTTCTCTGTGATCATCACTGCTTATGTTCTTTCAAAATGGTCTTGCATATAGTCTTTTAAGATCGGAGTTCAACAACACTGAGCCTCTGTTGGCGGGGAGGGTGGCAGTAAGGCTGAGGGGGATTCCAGGTATGAGCCTTCATTCTCCCATCCTGGAAGCCACAGTACCCTTTTAGAGTTACATGGCCAACACTGATGTGATTCCAGATAACGTATCACCTCTCTTCACACTAAGTTTCAATCCTTGAAAGCTGCAGTTGCCCCTACAAACCTTCACAAATAACCACCCTGAATAACACATGAGTGTGACTACCCAAGACGGTCCAAACTGTGTAACAGGTTTTCTCCTCAAGGCAGCCCCTCAAGGCTAAGACCATAAACATAGAAAAATATCTTCCCTCAATGTAAGAACATTTTCCGTGACACTTTTCATCAATAATATTATCTTATATTAAAGTGAGATTTTAGCTGGGAATACATCGGAAACCTTGGACTGCCTCTGAAGGACAGCTAATGTCTAATAAAGCAATGCATAAACACTGTGACTGTACAAGAGGCTGGCCCGAAGGCTAAAGATCAATATAATTAAAACAAAATAAATAAAAGAATGATCAACTTACCTATTTGTTTCCTTCAAACCAATGTATGCTTGTGCTATTTCACCTTTATCTTTCATTTTTTGTACATCTTCCAAAAGTATTATGGAATCTGTCATTGTATTCTGAAGGGGGAAATGACACATTTCCACATTAAGATTCAACTCAAAAGATTTGGACCACCTATATTTCTTTCCTAAAATTAGAGGGGAGTTATGTGCTTCATCACACCTGTGCCCCACTAGGGCATCAGTTCCTGGCTCTTGTAACTACAGAGGAGAGTTTGGCCCAGGCAGTTCAGAGAAAGAGGTAGCGTGAGTTTCTCTCCTGAGAATCCCGAACACTCAACTACAAAGGTGTTGAGATACTGGAGTACCACTGCCCTGTAAATAAAATCACTGATGGGCGATGTATGTTTTACATTATGTGAAAAAAAAAAATATATATGTACATATATATAGTATAAGTATATAATATAAAATATAGTATACATAGCATTAGAAAAGTAACCAGGCAACTATTTAATAGAACATATAAGGCCGTTTTTTCTACCACTTCCAGACCAGTTAGAATGAAATTAATGCCCCTATAAAACACTGAAAGTTTGACATAAAGCTCATTTTCCATTAAAAACTCACTACAAACAAGGTGGTGTTCAGATGATAAATACTTCAGCAAAATTAAAAGTTTTCTTCTCACATCTTTAGATATATGTAAATAGGAAGGATTTAGTTCCTTTTAAATATCTACCATCTGCTGTTATTCAAATCTCTTTTTCCTCTGGTACAATACAGCATGACACATAAGCTTTTGAAATAAACATCTGGCAGGTCAGAATTACTAATGATTTTACATAAAAATAAATTTTTTTTGCCAATATTTTAATTTTTTTTAAAAATTTTCCCTTTTTGTCTAATCTTCCTGATAACCAATGTAATTTCAAAATCTACTCAGCTACTCTCTATCTCTCTAGAACAGGGTAAAAGATAAGAATCACTGCTCTATAGTTTCTGAAGAATAATATACGTTAGAACCCAAGAGCCTGTTCTATTTGTCTAAATAGTCTATGTCTGATCCTTCAGTCATCATTTGCTATAAAGTCAGGTCTCACAATGAAGTGGATGTAATCGAATACACTTCAAATATTATGATCTTAGAGACCAGTTCCAAAGTAACTTTAATGCCAACATTAAAGTTCTAAAAGGGTTGCACCACGTAGGAAAATCCCAGTAAGATCTGACACTCAATAGCTGAAACAAGATGTGGTAGAGAAATTTGACTTTGCAACCTCATTAGGAGCCACTTTTCATCCTAGCTATGGACTCTATATTCAGGGAGATGAAAGTGGCAGCAAAGAATGGTGTGCACAGCTCCTCGGGCTCCCCCTCCCCCTTAGCCAACAAATCCACAGCTTGGTAAAAATGAGAGCTCAGGCGAGCCTATACTTCTTAGTGTACTCCAAGTAAAGGGCTTCCCTCTCCAGCTCGTGGATAGCCTACCGTAACCACTGCAGTCAGTCACAGAGCTGACTATGAATTAGAAGTCATGGAGTGCCCTTTATAATCAAATATGAACCTGCTACAACCATTGTTACCCCACTGACTTCCCAAATAGGAAGGAATCAAATAGGAAATTAATTTGTAAATATAAAAATAGACTTGGTGGTCGGAAAGCATCAATTGCAAATATGGGGAGATACTTGTAAACTAAAGTTAGGATTAAATGTAAGTATTTACTAAAAATTGAAAAAAACCTTGTAATTACCTTGTCATCCTGAAAATCACAAGTCAGCAAGCACAAAAAATAGAGAAAACAATAAACCCTTAGTTCCATAAATAAATTCCATCAATGAGTCCCCATGATAACAGATAAAAGCTAACTTTAAAATAGCCATGAGTTGCTTCTCCTAAAACTAACTCTAAATAAATTAACATACCTGGAACTGGCATAAAATGGCTGTTAACATATATTTATGTGATGGCGACTCTTATTTCCAGGAAAGTGCTTGAAATTCTTTTTGAGTTGTTTTGGTTTTTTTTGGTTGTAAAATATTTTTAAGCATGTGAGAGAATGACCCTCCTGTTAGTGTATGTGGATAAAAGTCTTATCCTAGGTCTGTGAGAGTTAAAATAATGTTCCACTACGAGGTCATTTGTCCAAGGGAAGTCTCCCAGGATACTCTGGAGGTGGAGTCAATAAACTAGACCTGGCTGGGCTGGATCATCCTCTAGTTCAAAGAGTGTTGCTCACTACTGTCCAGCAAAGGAGTTGTGAAATGATATGTCTCTGACTTGAAACTGAGCAGACAAACAGCCCAGGGGTGTCTGGAAGATCTTAATTAGTGTCATGGGCATTTTGCTAGGAGAGAACATGACTGCCGCCTTGATGAGGCTGGAAGCTGAGCAAGCATGGGCCTCAGTTGGACGTGGCCAGCCCATTAGGTGCAGGAGAGCAGTTGTCACATGGGGTATGCGAGCTGGGTAAGTGAGAGTATATGATACCACGACTATGTGCTCTATTAGCTAGATTGTTTCTATGTCCCTTGATTCATTTTTCTTTTCTCTTAATTATCACTAAAGTTTCTTATGAGAATACTACATTGTACCCCATAAATATATACTATTATTATTTGTCAATTAAAAATTTAAAAAAAGAGCACTAGTTTATCACCATGTAAACAGAGAAAGGAATCTTGGTTTTGGACTGCTCAAGCTAACATGCAAAGCCTTGTTTCTGGAGGCCCAGCCACAGTGGTAGCCATGGGGACCAACTGAGACAGCCCCAGGGGAAGGTGAGACCTACACAGCCAAGCCAAAACAGAGAGTCCTCTTCTCATTTCAGACTTAAGCGGTTTGTGATTTGCTTCAAAATAAGGAAGCCCATTTCTTTACACTGCACTTGTTACTGGGATTTTTTCCTCCAAAAATTATTTAGTCAGTATCTTGCTTTTAGAATTTGATATATTTTGGATTGGTATTGATCCAAGGTGTGAGTTGCCTTTATCAAATCCAAATGTATGTGCCAGGCACAGCATCTAAACTGCATGCAGAAATTTTCTAAGAGAAGTACTCTCAGAGTTTTCAGGCATCCAGCTCATTATAGATCATAGATATTTTTTATATGACATGTCACTTGATTGCCTCACTTCTTGGTGACACTCTCCTGCATACACATGGGCAGTGACACAGGGCAGATTTTCATGATGATCACTCAGAATCTCTGGTGACAAATGACAAAAAGGCCCATTTCTCATCAGCATATGGCAGCACTAGGTCTCAAATTACCTTAAGGCAAGGAAGGACTTCAAAGGGCCATCTATATCGGCAGTGTGGGGGTTCTTTCTGTTGAATCCCTGAACACAGCCCCTCCCAGCTGGGATAGCTCCCACTATTAAACACAACTGCCTGAAGTGAGCAGAAATCATCTCTACGTACCTGTCACTAACTGATCTCATTTCTAACCCCTGCATATGTTACCTTTCCAATTAAACAAGCTATTTTCAACAAATAATTTTAAAGTTGTATTTAATGCCTCCCCACAACAAGACAATTTATAGATTTCTGTATTTAACAGAACTGTATTTCAGATCAAAATTTCTTGTGGCCAGATCACTACAAAGAGATTAACTTTAAAACTCATAAGTAAGACATAAAACGTTGATGATCTTTTGGATTTCACTCAATTTTTGCTCACTCCAATTGGCATTTGCAACAGTTTTAAAACAACACTGGGATTTTTTTTTTAAATGATAAATCTTCAATTAGACTAAAAATTCTCTTCAGTGTTTTGCTTCATTATTAATGAAAGGGAAGAAAAGGATAAGAAGGAATGGAGGCCAGTCCCCAAACACCTACTTTAGCCATGTGCTCGTGCTTACCTTGGGTTGGATGGCCTCTTTCTGGCTCACCAGCTGAGACCTCAAGATGAGGACTTCCTCCTTACGGACATCGAGTTCCTCACTCACGGAGGTCAGCTGCTCCATGAGGACACGGTAGGCAGGGGCACCTGGAGCAGTCACCTCCGGGGCACTTTTCTCACTAAGGGCCTTGCGTAACTCATTTAGTTCATTTTTCAGTTTTTTGTTTTCTGATTCTAGTTCTTGACGCTGTATGAAGAGACAAAGAAAAGAACATTGCTGTCATCCCCGACTTTACAATGAAATGCTCAACTTCCCTCAAGCTGGTAGAAGAATTCTGCTGGAAAAGTTTGTCAGAGCTACTCTAGTGAATGTCTTCCTGGGTTCTATTGGAAGCTCTGCTCTGCTAATTAAGGAGTCTTACATCAAGTGGAATTGGGCAAGGTCAATGGTAGTTTGCTTCATCAATGCAAATTCCAGACCTGAATTTATTCTGGCCTGCCCAGGGTGTGTTCACAGGCCTGGAGAGATTGCTGAGTCCCAAGGGGTGAGTTTAGCCAGTCCTAAGGAACCCAGGTTTGTTTGCAGGAAAATATAAGGGCAAATTTGAGGATCCAGCTGGTCAGGGTATTTCCAATGAGTGATTCAGATGGGTGGATCCCTGAAATCTTTAGTAGTGTCCTCTTATTTCCTTTGTAAAGCAGAATGCAAAGACCACTGGAATTTTAGGCCTTTAACTGTTAATTTGAAAAAATTTATCACATCATTTAAACTGATAAAATTCCTTCAGTGTTTCAATGACAACAAATAATGTATTTTTCAAACTTCTTTCCTGTGTGACATGCTTGTGAAGTTGCAAGCAGAGCCTTGGGAGATGGGAGAGGATGAAGGCCTTTTCCTTCAACCATCTGTACAGACAAATACATCCCTCACCACCTCCATACTTTCACATACTATTAGCTACCCTTGTGCCACGAGTTAGCACTGCCCTCTCCATATTCTAGTCAAACACTGGCAATGGGAACCCAGAATAGAGAGGCACTGACGCTAAAACACAGTGTCACCAGATACCAGCTGGGAAACACTGAAGTGGACAGGCATTTAAAAACACCACAGTGCATTATTTTGCACAGGACACAAGGCCTGATGATAGTGGAAGTGAGACATTTGTCTATAAAGGCTGAATATTTTACCATTTATTCCCAGAGAATCAATCTTGGTTTGTAGAATCATATCAGTCCTTTCAATGTATTATATTAAGACTATTTAAAGTCCATATTTTTTCTAGTTTAATATGTAACCATTCTTTCATGAATTAACCTATTCTTTTGTGAAAATGAAGGTTCCTTGCCTTCCTCAGTCTCCCACCAACTGCTAATCAGATTTGCACTGCTCGTTTCTGTAACATAAAACACGTCTTTACCTTGATGTGTAAGTGCTGATACAGTGTTTCCTAAACTTTCATGTGCATCAGAATCACCTGGAGGTCTTGTTAAAACAGATTGCTGGGCCCCACCCTCAGAGATTTTGATTCAATTGGTTTAGTGGTGTGGAGCCCGTAAATCTGCATTTTGAACAAGTTACCAGGTGATATTGATCCTGTTGGTTCAGGGACCATATTTTGAGAACCACTTATCTAATACTTTGTGACTCTGGGCTTCATTCACACTAAAGAGAATGTTTTTATTTGTCCATTTTTGTGTGAGGCGGAAGATCTGGAGAGCAGATTCCTGCCCCCATCTTTGGTCTGCCCCATCATACCCAGCTGCATAGAGGCAGATGCAGCATTTGGATACAGGCAGCCTGACGCTAACGTCCATGTCCTTTACTACCAGAATCTCCAATGGCAGCTTCTTCTCCTATTCCTGTTTAAACTGAAGTCTAGAACATATGAAATAAAATTTACAAAAGGAAACAACACAAAGCTAGAAGTAATGCCTGAATAAGGCTTAAGCTAGGACCTCTGGTGCAACCTCCAGCCCTTAAGGATGTTCTCTGAGAGAAAGAGGCTCTGAGAGGGCCTCTTGCCAAAATAAAATATTCAGAATCTTGGGCAGAAACTTCCCATTACCTTGAGTGACTCATATTCCAGTTCTGCACCTCTAATTTGTGGTCTTTCTTCTTCCTAGGGAAAATATAAAGTAAAACCTTTATATTTTAATTGTCACATTTTTACTTGTTCTACAGACAACAGCGAAGAGTTTAGCCCTCAGTACTTTAGCCAAACGCTGCTTGGTTAGGTTGGGCTGAATTCTCATTAAAGAAGAGACTGAAGAAATGACATAAAGCCCCTCCTCGGGTGGGCCAGCACTGCGCACCTTTGCCTTGCTGCGGAGCACCTGCTCTTCCTTGCGGTCCAGCTCATCCTGCATCATCTGCTTCTCCTGCTCCAGCTCTGTGACCCGCTTCTGGAGCTTGAGGAACAATGACATGTCCAGGGGCACCTTCTTCTCGCTTGGCTCCTAAACCCCCCAAAATCCCAAGGTGGTCACGACAAACCAGAAGACATACAGGCCAATAAGAAAATGATGAATAGCTCAATAGAAAAATAGGCAAACTTACAGAAGAAGAAATAAAAACATCCAAAGAATATACAAAAAAATGCTCAACCTAGCTAACAGAGAAATGCAAATTAAACAGTGAGGTACTACATCTCCCCTATCAGATTGGCAAAGACTGAAAAGATTAATAATGCCCTGGGTGTCTCATATGATATTGCTGGAAGTATAAGTAAGCCTATTAAAAGGGCAATTGAGCTGTATTTATTAAAATTTAAATGTGTATGCCCTTTAACCTATCAAATCCATGTTTCAAATTAGTCCTACAGAAATAATTACACAAGTATACAAAAATAAATGGAAAAAGATGTTCATTGCAACAGTTTTTTGTAAAAACTGGCAAGAACTTGAATGTCAGTCAATAGGCCAGTTGCTTAAATAAATTATGGCACAGCCAAACTATGAAATAAATTTTAGCTATTAAAAAGAACAAAGTAGAGCTATGTGAGAAGATAAATATGCCCTAGATAAAGTATTAAGTGAACACACAAACTATAGGACAAAATATATATTATGACCTCATTTTTGTTAATAAAACACAAATATATGTGACTTTTAAATGTACACATAGCACGTGCATACAAAAATCTAGAAGGCCACAGTGGTTAGGAGGATAGGAAGTACTGCGGAAAAGTTTCGTTTTCAACTTTGCACATTTCTATATTCGAATAGTTTACAGTAAGCACATTTGCAGTCAGGAAGCCCCAAACAATAAAAAATAAAAGTACAACCATAAAAAATAATATAAATAAAAAGCAATATAGTATAACAACTATTTATACAGCATTTACATTGTATTAGGTATTATAAGTTATCTAGAGATGATTTAAAGTACATGGGAGGATGTACATAGGCTATATGCAAATACTAGGCCATTTTATATAAGGAACTTGATAGGTATTCAAATATTTGAAGAAAAAAAATTAAGGGACTTGAGTATCCTTGGGTTTTGGTATCCCCTACAAATATCGAGGTACGACTGTATATCCCTTAACAAAATGAAGGATAACCTAGTGTCAATTGGTTTCAAAACAGAATCACAGTGAGAACTTCTAAGATAAATAAAGATATATTAATTAAAGTTTAAAAAATGGAAAGAACTAGCCATCATCATGGAAGTTCTGAGAGTGTTTTATCTTGTTTACTTTGGGTTTTAACTTTTAATAAGATAAGACAAATAATCAGATCATTAGATTTAACTTAGAGAATAAAGAGTCTCTTTTGGTAGGGGGGAGGTAGTGAGGAGATCGAGAACAGTAACAATAACTTATTTATCTAACAAAATGGTCAGAAAGTATAATTCTTAAAGATTAGCAAATCTTTTCTTTTCAATTGTCCATTTTGTGAAAAGAATGTTTATTTTTGCTTTTCTGATATGAAAGCAAAACAAGATTTTGTAGAAAATGTAGGAAATAAGAAAAGTACAAAGAAGAAAAATAGGCATAATTCCATATCCAGAGAAAAACTGCTATTTTTGCCTAGTCTTTCTGCTATGCACCTATAGATTTAAAGAATTAGAATATTTTTATTATAATTTTGTATTATCTTTTAAATGTAGTACTGTATTAAAATTATTTTCCAAATTTACAGTACAATAGGTTGTATCATCATTTGCTTACCTTATTATCTTATTAATGGTCACTGAGGTTGTTTCTAATATTTTGCTATTGGAACATTAATGTTTTTAATGTGTTAAATTGGGCCAATTTACACTTCTATCAGCAACTACCATCTGGCCTAGAACAGCAGTAACTGTTATAATTAAAAAAAAATTTAGCTCAGTTAATACACCCCAAATGGCATTTCATTGTTATTTTAATTTGCATTTCTTTGACTTTTAATGAAATTAAATAGGTTTTGTTTTTTTTTTAAGACAGGATCTCCCTGTGTCACCTGGACTAGAGTGCAGTGGCATCATCATAGCTCGCTGCAACCTCAAACTCCTGGGCTCAAGCCCTCCTCTTGCTTCAGCCACCTGAGTAGCTGGGACTACAGGCATGCGCCACCACATCCGGCTAATTTTTCTATTTTTTGTAGAGATGAGGTCTCACTCTTGCTCAGGCTGGTGTCAAACTCCTGGCCTCGAGTAATCCTCTCACCTTGCCCTCCCAAAGTGCTAGGATTACAGGTGTGAGCCACTGTGCCCAGCCTTTTATGAATTTGAGTAGTGCTGAGTTCAGTGCTATTCTACTTCTCAAAAAGACCTAAGAAGAATTAACTGAATGAAGAAGTAGGCACTTATAGATAGTTAAGGTCATTTGCCCACAATTAACTATACCTGAACTTTTTCTTTCTGTCTACTTTGTAATAGTCAACAGCAAAAGTTTAGGTATATGATCTTGTCTCAACACTACTATAGAATTTCATTCAAATAAAAATTCATTTCTATATGTCCCACGTATTTAAGTGTAAGCTTAATACTTATATTTTAACTTATTTATAATTTAAACGTTCCATCTTATATATATTTAATGTTTGTTAATTTATTAATGATGTACATGTCCCTGAAAATTTTATTTAATCTTTTTTATACTATATTAGAAATTCTACAAATGAATATAATACTTCATCCATTGTACCTGAAATGTCATCATTTGGAATTCATTCCTTTGAAACTTGAATGGGCATTTTTGTTTCAAAGGAATCCTCTTGTTAAAACGGGATTGGGTAACTCTTTAGATATCAGCTAATACTAATAAAGAATGTTGATTGCTAGATAAGAGCAAAATTTTATGAATAAGTATATTAAAATACAAGATGAAAGAACACAAAAGATAACATATGACAAATGCAAAGTTACTTGAGGCACAAAGATTGGTAATCGTTTAAGAGTGCTCTGGATGGTGCCCATTCTTATCCCTAGTGACACATCTAATTAAAGAGATGCCATTTGTCCTTGCCATACCACATGAGCAAGAAGGAAGATTGGGCCATCTGGCTCAGAGAAGTTTCTGGGTTTTGCTTTGCTTTCCTTTCTTAGTAAAGACTTTGTCACCTGGGTTTTTTTTTTAAGAAAATGAAGCTTTGAAACTGACCTAAAAAATAACACCAATCTGTTGTCTGAAAAAAATCAAGAAGATAAAAGAACTTATTCATAAAATTACCACTATAGGTCTGGCAGTCATTCTGGAGTTATTCCTAACAACAGCTGAGAAAGTTATGGTGACCTTTTCCTTGGGTTTGGCAGGTATGAGGATGCTTGAGAGCAGAAGCAGAACTGAGATAATCAGTCCATGGCTACCAGAAGAGGTGCACCACCAAGCAGGGAGGAGCAATGGCTCCAGAACAATGTAAACCAGCCTGTGAAGATTCTGGAAGTGTGGGAGGACTGCAAAACAAGTGGAGCTGGCAGGCGAATTCTCCAGAGAGCAACAGCAATAGCCACCATGACTCATGAACAACAAATCACAGGTTTTAATTCCTTTGTTACATAAAATTTGCTGTTATTACATGATGAGATTGGAATTCTGTTCCCAAAAGTCTGACAGACACCACCCTATTTTAATTAAAAAAAAATCTTAAAACAAGAGTGGGCCTATTATTTTCCTGGCACCAGATTCTAAAAGAGTTACTTTTTACATATAAGAGCTGAAAGTTTTCCTTATGTCTTTAAGGAGGCTATTTGTAAACCTGGCCATTACAGAGGTAGCTTCAGAAAGAAATCCAAACCTGAAGTCATAAGTAATTAGAAGTAGAAATTCATAGCCAGTCACAGTCTTCGGCTGGTATCTCTCTCCCACCCAACTTCCCTTCTGATAATAAATCTTTTTCTATTACCAGTTATATAGATTTCCACCTCTACCTTTCTGATCCTGGCCACATATAGTCAGAATTGTGGGGTGATCACTAAAAACCTACTTATTAAAGCAAAAACATTTATTTATTAACTATTTATTATGTACCAGACACTGTTCAAGTGTTTTATGTGAATGAACTCATTTAATACTCAAAACATTGCTAAAAGGTAAGATAGAAGTAACATCCCCACTTCACAAATGAGGAAACAGAGGCAAAGAGAGAATGAGGCTAAGGTTATGGATTCAGTCTCAAGGAGAAGAGTTACTGCAGTCTGTCTCTTTGTAAAAATAGCCCTCCTAACCAAAGCCAGCCACATTTCAGATGCATGCCCTTACTCACAAGGGGCTGTTCTCAAGCATGACTTGCTCAGTGAAATGCCTTCATCTTTACTGAGAAAAGACTTCTGGTGTGTGACCTACTGCTAGTGGTTCAGTACACATGAAGGACAGTAAACAATACTCCAATCTTTCTGTGATTTGTAGAGCACAATTCATACTTCATTATTCAAAAGAAGTGAAAATTATACTAAATTCCACACTAGATTCTCTCTAAATTTCAGCAGAAAACAGGTGAGAATTAGAAACAAAAAGTTTACCTCCCCAGATCTGTAAGAATCTGGAGAAAACTTTAAAAGAGTAGAGTGAAAAGAGTTGAGATCCTTGTATACCATTGTATACCTTGTACACTATTACTTGTAAAAATTAGGTAAAGTATCATAAATAAGAGTTTTTGAGTTTAAAAATGTGATGTCCTCAAACAAAACTATTAACATGAGCCCTCCTTGCCCTGAATTTAATACAGAATAATTTCCAGCAAAAACACCCTTTTTGTCATGGCTTCTCCCTCTCATAGAGCAGGAACTGTTCAAGTGATACTACACTGAAGTGGACAGTTTGTAAAAGTACTTCCCTCAGACTACCAGGAATGAGTACTTCCACTGCAGTCAATAGGATGCAACCTAAAACCTTCATATCCACCAAATGCTCAGAAGTCCTAATTTTGAAATCTTCATAAGCCTAATTCTGTGGTATTTTCAAAGTTGGCCACCAACAATTCCTCTCAATACACATGTTTTTCCCATCAAGAGATGGAGTCTATTTCCCTCTCCTTGAATCTGGGCTGGCCTTGTGATTTGCTTTGACCATACTGTGGCAGAATTGAAACTGGACCAGTTTTGAGTCTTATTCTAAGAGGCCTGGCATTTTTCACTCTCGTACCCTTTAGAACCCAGCCACCTGCTGCTGAAGAGAGAGGCTACATGGAGAGGCCCAAGGAAGAGAGCCAAGCAACCTGGCTGAACGCAGCTGCGGAAGAAACTCTGACCACTACCATGTGGGGCAGAAGAACCACCCAGTCAAACTCCACAGAATTATGAGTAATAACAAATTTCTGCTGTTTAAAACCATTAAAACTTGGGATAGTTTATTGTATAACAACAGATAATTGGAAAAACCTCTATCCTACTACATACTGGCCATACCATCGTATCCATGGGCCTCAGCCTAATATTAGCTACAGATAGAAAAAGGATTGGAAAACTGCAGTGTTGAATTCCTGGATGGAAGTCAGTAGAATACGGTCACTAAGAACATGAACTCCAAAGAGACAAGCCCCGGTTAGAATATTGGCTCTGACACATGCTGTGAACTTGAACAAATACTTATTAGCCTTCTTGTATATATAATTCCAACTAGATGATAGTCCAAATATGTAACATTTGTCTTCAAAATTAACAGAATGAGATGGCAGAAACTCTTCGTTCTTAAGTAGAACTAAGACAAGAAAGGAAAGAATCATTCAATTTTTTTCAGCTATTCTGCCAGAAGCAGTCTATTTCTGACTAGGCCATTTTCAAAGAATATGATACAAAAATAGGACAGCTGGGCCTGAATTACCCATTATGGAAACTATATCATATTTGAAAAGAAGATCTGAGAATAATCTAACTCAAAGTCACTATACTTTTGGAGTTATAGTAATACATCATTTTGATGTCATAATGCATAACATAAAACATTAAAGCAGATTTCTGAACTATTTTCCATGCATTTTTGTGGAAGAAAATTACATTGGTAAAAACTAGCATCAAACAGGGGCAGGAGTTTTGCTGAAGTCTTGGGCAATGACATTTATAATATTTAAGGACAAACAGCTTATTTTTTAAACAATTTACCTCAGTCTGAAATAAATTCCTAATAGGCTGTATTTTCTGTATACAGAATATGTTAAGGTGGCAAAGAGGGAATTAAAAAAGAAAACTCTCACCATCAAAGATAAAAATTAAAATGTGTACTGACAAAAATATATGTAATAAGTATGTATGTACACGGCACTTATGTGCACATAAATATGTATGTAAGAGAAGTATGTATCCACAAGTGGCTTATGAAGAATAAACGATTGACATGAATGCTATGTTTATGGGCAAGTGGAGTCTGCTCTGCAGAGGGAATGCTCCCTGCTAACAACAGCACGATCACACCCTACTTTTAGTGATAGATGTCTAAAATGTACCTCAGTCCTAAATGGAATGTCTTCTGTTTCTGTAATTTCAGAGCTGAAGGTATATTCAGACTCATTGCTGCTGTGGGTGGAGTCAGTTCTCTTGTGTCCAGGCTTAGGCACATTCTGCAAGGCAAATAACCCAGGTATAATTAATACGACATAATCAAACGAGGCATAGTTAAGATAGCATCTGCCTTGACTTGGTTCTAACCCCCACTGACTTCTTGTACTAATGCCCAAATGATGTGTTCCAAGTTGTTTGACCAAATCATTACAAAAGGGTCACCTCCTCAAAAAGAAAGGGTACACCAGCATGGCATGACAAAAATAGTTGCAAAACCAAATACCCAAACAAAAATCACCTGAATATTGGCAGAGTCCCCTTTAGGTGTTTAGGGTTTTGAGGGGTCAGTCACACTGAGTAAAGCATAGGTTTGATGCCTCAGCATCCAAGCACAGACTTTAGTGTTGCAATCAAATAAAACTTACCAAAAATTTCACAAAATATATTTAATAACATGCATAATCATTTTACTACATGATAATTGGGCATAAATGATTTTTAAAAAAGGTGGAGTAGGTTCACAGAGGTAGCTATAATTTCTGTCACTTTTACGCATGAAGTTAAATTGCTAGAATAAGTAGTACAGGGAAGGTAAGAAACCTGATCTAAGAATCTTCTGAAGGTCCCTGGGTTATTAATTCAAGCAGTCCAGGTGGCACTTTTTTTTAAGTAGAGATGAGGTCTTGCTATGTTGCCCAGGCTGGACTCCCAGCAATTCTCCCGCCTTAGCCTCTCTAGTAGCTGTGACCACAGGTGTGCACCACTATGCCTGGCTGGTGACACTTCAGTGACATGTGATACCTATGAAATTAGTGTTCAGAAAGCTTATGGGGAATAGAAAAGTTAAGCAATTACTACTTAGGAGGAGTAGGAGAAGATATTAGAAAGTCACTTGAAGGAAGAATAAACAGAAAGGTTGAGTTTGCGACCCTCACTCTTAGGATGCGCCCAGCAGGTGAGGTGGAAAGTTTCAGTAGCCTGAATCTCCCAGGGTTACAGATCCTGAGAGCTTCAGAAAGGCCTCTGAGAGCTTTCTGAACTGTCCAATTTTCTTTACACCTTCTACCAGCTGCAGGAAAAGAGCTGGAAGCCACAAAGGGCTTCTTTGTCTCTTTCTTTCCAACATCCAGGCTTATAAAAAGCAGATTCACCCAGGGGCAGTTAAAAGTCTCCCAGACTAGGCCAACCTGTACTCCAATGTGAAGGAAGACCCAAGAACACCAGAACTCCTGGAACTAACTATCCAGAAGCTGGGGTGCACATTAAAGGGGAGAATCACCACACATGAAGTCAAAGGCACTCAGATTTACTGTTTATATACACAGGCACTCTTAAAGTTCCCAGGCCAAGCCCACAGTTGTATGGGATGGCATTTATTTAATAAAGTGGTTATGTCATTAAGGAAAACAGATATGTCCAGATAAACACCAGGATGAAGATTTTTAATAAGCATGTTAAAAATGAGAGAGATCTCTATTTTCCCACATATATATCTATCTTTAAACAATGAACACTTTAAGGTATTAATAAAAGCAATGCTGCTATCTGCTATTTAATATAACTTTTGGATGTAGGGTAATGGTTAAGTGCTCTGGGTCTGAAACAAGAGAGAACTAGGTAGGAATCCCAGCTCTGCCACTTACTTGCACCTCATGCAACTTCTCCAGGCCTCAGTTTCATTATTGGGAAGGGACAATAATTTCTATCTCATAGGGTTTATGTGAGGATTAAATAAGAGTGTGCAATGAAGCCTTTAGCCTAGCATATAACAAGCATTTGATTAATGTTAACTGCTGCCGCTATCTCTCTTAGGGCCCTGTAGTAAATCAACAACCTCCTCATTGGTGATCTTACAGTTCTCCAAGTTTTTAGGATTCTGTTTCCCTGTTCATATGTTATTCAATTACAAGAACATACACTTGACTCGACCATTATGTTCTCCTTTGAGATCTGCATCTCACTCCTCTTCTGCTCCTTATCTGTCATTTTCCCCATAATTTCTTTTCCAGAACCTGTTTATTCTCTTTGTCAAGACTAATGACCCTATTGTGGACATGCTGGATTCCCTCCTAACTCTGGAATTAATTTATCTTTAAACAATTAGTTTATCTTTAAACACTTCACAAGCCTGGATTCCCTTGCCTCATTATCTTTTCATTGTTGACTTGAAAATCCTTAGCCTTGAATCAGTGTTTTCCTCATTGCCTCTGCCCCTAAATTCCCTGGACAATTCAATGTTTTTGGAGAAAAATTCTATTTAATATAACACTTCTTGTACTAGGGTTAACCACTCTAGAGCCTGGCAATTAGAGACACTATAAACATACTAGTATACTTTGGCCCATATATCACATAGATTATGGGAAACCCTTGAAGTAGTCTATCATTCCCCTTCCTAAAGTTTCCTCCATCCCTCGGAGTCGTCTATTTACAACAAAATGCTTCATTAGCTCTGGATTGCGGCAGTGAGAGTTCCATTTGCAGAATAGTGTTGGTGAAACATTAGCCAAGTACCCATCTGTTAATTATGAAGTTCTATCTAAACATTAAAATAAGATATTGCCATTGATATTTTAATTGTCCTAAATTAAAAAGGCAAATATCTTATTCCCTGCAATTCTTGGCAAATATTCTCTGCAAAGGCTATGATCTTGATGGTATCTAGAGCTAGGAAATGAGACCTAGTGCAGAGCTGAGCAGGAAGCAAACAAGTTCTGATCTCCCTTCCTCTGCTTTCTCCTTTTCCCTTCCACCAACCATTTTGTCACCCAAGAGGAATGACAGTGAGTCACAGGCATACCATGGAGAGGAATAATGACTGAAAAATAAGAAATCAAGCAGCTAAAACTACCCCTGGAGCACTGCTGGGAACAGAAGGAGAGCAGGCAGAGACTTGCTTAGCAGGAAGGAGGAGCCGTATTGAGCTGCTGGAGGATGGCCATCACTGGAGGGCCTTTTCTAGGGAGATGACTACCTTGTTGACCAAAAAGACCCAAAACCTCACAGATGTCTCTGGAATATGCTCAGAGAGGGATCAGAGAAGCATGACACATGCTTCTGTCATTTTATTTTCTGAGATTCATAAGGCATATAGTACCAAGGAATCCAAGAAATTGTGTAGAAGAAAAATCTGTTTGTCTCTGTTTAACCTGGTTGATTATCACGTTTAATGTGGTTGATTACCACATTTATTTGACCTCCGAATCATTTCTTTTCCAATGTCACTTATTAACATCCCAAATAACTAGGAGCCTTAGAAACATCCAGTGGAATACAAAGCTTAGCTCTAACCATAACTGAAACACAGATTAACTACAAATGTTGGCATGGTTATCTAGTAAATAGAGTGAATAAAAATATACAGAAGAATGGAACATTGAGGAACATGAGTATTGGAGAAGAAAAGGATGCTAGAGAAAGTTAAGAAGTATAGAATGTAAAGGAGAAAAGCCTTCAATGGGGCCAAATGCAGTACGGCAATCAAGGAAGAAAGGCTTGACAAGGGTCCTTAGATATATCAATTATATAGATAACAGTGACTTGCTCCTACTTCTAATTTGTCTTCGTCATCATATATAAATCAGGGTAGAGAAGTGAGGTTTGAAATAATACGCCACCATGAGATTTATGTTAGCTTTTTAACCTTTTTTAGACAACATTTTCTCATCTGAAAGATGATGGGAACATTTCTTTTGTGTTACATAATCCTTTTTATTTTGACTTTTTAAGTGTCACATTTTAAAGAACTTCGTCAGCAGATCCAGATAGAAGCAAAATTTGAAGCAAATACTCTACCCCACAGAAATCAAATTATCTTGCTTTTTACAAGAGATTATTTCAGAACAGTTCTGGCCATCTGTGCCATTAGGTTACCTTTAAGGCTGATATTTGTAGTTAACAAGAGAGCTCTGGACTCTTTGTTTCCTGATAGCAGAATAAGCAGAACAGGAGTGTGTGCAAACTGCAAGTACAAAAGGTACTATGGCAAATGCAGAAGAGTCCTTGGAATAGATAAGATAATTTATTATAAATAGAGTCTGAATTTCTTTTTATAGGACTATAACTTTGAAATAATAATAAGAACCAGTGGAGGAAATACTTAATTATATAAATATTTGCTTTATATGCAAATTTTACTTTAAGCCATTTGATATATAAAACAAAGTTCATCTGTAGTGACATTATACTAACTTATAGTCTAGTCTTTAAAGTGTTTGACTTTACTGAAGTACTTGTGAATAAGGTTACATGATTTTGGGGATTTGCTTTAAAATAATCTAATCGATTGGATGGGGTGGGGTGGGGTGTGGAATGGGAGGTAGAGATGTGTTGACCATTTTGGAACTGGGTGATGAGTACATGGAGGATACGGAAGTTCATTCTACTACTCTATTTACTTTCGTATATCTTTAAAGTTTTTCATTTAAGGTAAAATGTAGCTGGGTGTGATATTGTGTACTTGTAGTCCCAGCTATTCAGGAGGCTGAGGTGGGATGATTGCTTAGCCCAGGAGTTTCAGATCAGCCTGGGCCATGAAGTGAGACCCCATCTCAGGGAAAAAAAAAGTGTCTGACTCACCACCATCAGGGTCATCTCTTCCTTGAGATCATCGTATCGTTCTTCCAGGCGACTGAATTCATTCAGAAGGTTCTGATATCTCAACCTTTCATCATTAAGATCAAGTTCCAGTTGTTTTGTTTCTTCTACTAACTTCTTCTCCATAGTTTCTGAAAGAAAGAAGAGGGATATGCACCAAAGATGGCGCCACAGAGTGGAAGAACATAAACATGTACACTAACTGCTAGTTTCTCTGCAAGGGATTTTAATTTAGCATCACTATGATCTATGAGGAGTATCTTAGTAAATGTAGGGAAAGAAAAAATATGACCAACAAAGGAAATAAAGTCATCTACTGAGTTCTTGCATGTCCTACAGCCTTAGTCCCACTAGTTTGTATACTGGTTATAGCACATCCTTGAAAAACTTCCTAGTCACTGTCTAGTAACTAAAGTATATATTGTTTTATTCCAGTGGTATTCATAAAATTCTTTTGTCCAAATTAGTGTACTCTCTCAAAAAGCCAGAGGTATTTTTCAAGGGAATGGCAGGTTCTCAGTGGACCTGACTGTCCTACTCTACAGAGCGTCTCTCAGTTCATCTTAGTCCCATGGTTCTATCTTATAATTTTCTAGTACTTTCAACTCCTTTGCTGTCCTATTACTCCCCCATTTCTAACCAGATAAGATGCTCAGGCTTGGTCATCTGAGTTGTCTACTTCTTGGTCATTCCCTATGCGCTACTGGGGAAACCCTGGCTTTTCTACTTGCCCTCTCAGTTGCAATAGCTTGCATTTGGCTAGGACACAATCTGGAGATTGGAGATTGGCCCCTGATTGCAGATAAAGCAAAGTAGCAAAGCCTCAAATCTTGGCTATATATTTTAACTCCATGAGCCAACCAGTCACATTTATAACATTAAGCTTCCCACCATTATATTCCTTGTTATTCTTATATTTTTGTGGCTAAATCTTAACCGCCCTGCCTGCTCTGTTGCTTCACCATTCCTTTCTTTGTCAGCACCACGAGGCAAGGGCTGCCAGTGTCTTGTCAGAACTGCTTACCTGGAGCCCATCATAGTGCTTCCCTAGAGTACGGCTTTCATAATTTGTCAATGAATGAATGAAAGAGTTTCTTCTCTCTAAAACATTCTACAAATTACCTTTTATTTTCACCAGTTTGCAGAGCTTCTCCAAGACTACCAACAAATTTTCCCTAGGCAAATTCATGTTATTTCTTTGTTCTTATATAGTTCAATTTCAAATAACATTTTGTATTTTCCTAGAAGATTCTCAGCATTCTGGATCCTTCCTTCATATTCTGTATCCTAGAAGCCCTCTTTCCAGGTCTTCAGTGACTCTGTTTTCTACTTTCTTTCTTAATTTTCTTTTCTGCCTTCTTTTTCTTCACCTTATCCCTTAGTATGTTCATTAATTACAGGTTTTGTTTTCTTTCCGCTACATCATCTCCTTTAACTGGGAGGGAAGGGGCAGTATGGGGAAAAGCACAGAGGGCTCTCTTACCACCACAGTTTTAATGGGTACCTGCAGGCTCATTTCTTATTTTCTCTCTAATCTTTAATCTGGATTTGCTTTTGGAACACTTCCATGGTGAGGCCCTAACTGACATCCAAAACTTAACATTCTAATAACTGATCTCAATACTTTGTCTCATGAACAGGTACTTTTCCCCTCAATTTCTAATAATACACTATCATTGTTTTGGTACTTCATCTTAAAACTTTAGAATATTTTTGTCTTTTCTGAATACCATATAAATGTGATAACATTTTGTTGATTATTTTCATATATCCTCAATCCAACCCATCTCTTCCATTTCTACCATGAATTACTGTAGTTTAGATCTATATTTTTCATCCCATTTATATATATATATATATATGGATTCTTTGTAAATTTATCACTACTCTAATCTACCCCACAAACAGCAAGTAAAATAAATGTTCATATCTAATTAGTTCTCTATTCAAAAATTTAGAGTGTTTTTTTTTTTTAGATTGGTGGCAAAGAATGGTGAATCTTAAAAGAGTAACTTCTGTTGGGTTTAGTAAAAAAATAAATAAGTAAAAACAATATATACACACACATATACATATACATTCAAGAATTCTTATTAAATCAATAGGAATCCTATAAGCCATACATGAAGAACAAATAAAATTCTTTAAAAATTACATATGACATTTGACTGAACATGAGCTCACAGCTCTACATAGAGAGACCAGATTTACAAGTTCGCCAACTAATTCAACCAAAATATTTGGAACCCTTGCCTCTCGAAACTTTGTAAATTTACTGAGGACAGCCTCAACTTTTAAAAATATTTAAGCTCTAAGCAATGCTGTAACTCATAAAATAACATTGTAACTTATAAAACTTAGCTAAGAGGTTGGCTGGCTATAGTGGTTTGGGCTCACATGAGCCTTACCTGTCATCTCCTTAGCCTGCTCCACAATACGGTGATTGAGGGCTTCTTTTTCCTGCTTCAGCAAAATATTTTCTTCCTTCAGATTTGATACCAGCTATAAAATGAAACAATAAACTGAGATGGCAGTAATGGACAGAAGAAGCCTGAGTGTTAAGTCTAAAGAAAACGCAGCAGTTTCTTCTTGCTTCCACCATTTCTTACCTCATGTCTTTGCCAAATTGTGTCTAGTCACCCTTCAAACTTGGCTCCAGTATTATCCCCTCCAGAAAGCCTTCCTGGAAACTCCCTCCAATTAGATGTTTTTATCTCTGGGCTACTGCAAGACCCTATATGTGCCTCTTATAGCCCTTATAAATGCTTTACTTTTCTGTCTTCCAGAATAGACTAGAAATTCCTAGAGGACAAGAATGGTGGTGCTGTTGTTTTACTTTGTACCTTAAACATTTAGCAATTTCCTGGCATCTAGTCATCATTTACTCTTGAAGCAATGATATTACCTTCTCATCTGAGCACCTTAACACAAAGCTTATGTGTACCCATGATTCAAGTGGAGAGATTAAGGAGATTAAGAAGGATATGAGGGCGTTTTAGTTTGGGAAATTCACTGAAGACCTGACACTCCCGGCTGTCAGTCTTGAAAAAACAGAGTTTTCCTTTCATATCCTTTTAAGAGTTTTGACCTTACAGCAATGTCAGTGTACTTAATGTCACAGAACTGTACACTTAAAAATAGTGAAAGTGGTAAATTTTATGTTATGCGTATTTTACCACAAGTTTGAAAAAAGCGCTGACCGTTAACTTTTTAGTTTCTGACTGGATCGGGATCCACAGGAAGCAAAAATAAAAAGTTAACTTTGCAAAGTACATAATTTACTCATTTCATCTTTGGAATAAAATATGTGTTTGCAGTGAGTGAAATCTGAAATCCTTTCTCTAAGCGTAAGTACAAGGAACTCTCAGAGTGAGAGCTTTAATAATAAAGAGAAAGATGGCAGTCAAATCTCTCATTTCAGGAGTTCAGAAACAGGGAAAGAGAGGGCTCTGTGACTAAAGGATCCTGGGAGGCCAAGAAAGTTAGATAACAACACAGGGCCACAGCAGAAGTCAGTCCAGAAGGTTCTGAGGGTTCAGTCTCTTCCCTCTGTACTGATAGGGTCTTAACACCTACTCTCAGTAAAAAGGCCAGACTTCTCTGTAGGCTCTGAAGAGAAGCTTCTTTTTGGCAAGGGTGTGCAATCACTTGTGGTGCTTTTTCAAAATACACATGCCTAGCCCGCACTCTGAGAGCTTGGATAGATCACCTTTTTAAAAACTCTCCAGCAGATTCTGATACACAGATGGTTCCTAATTAAGAACCATAGCTCTAGTAAATTCTGGGCTCCTTGACCAGGCTGACTGAGAATGTCATTTTCCTGACCATGAAGTTGGCTGTCACAATAAAACAGTTTCCTTCTTCCCCTATCACTACACTCCTTCACAAGGATTAATGGTAGTGCCTACAGCTTTCCCTGTGAAAAGTAGAAGATAATGAAACAAAATGAAAGAAGCACTATGAATCTGTTATATACTATTCTATCAGACTAAAAAGGCAAGAACTTGGCTTTGAAGAGGAAAAAATACTCTTTCTACTAAGCTTAAATACTCTACAAATTCAGAGGAATCTAGAAAGCTTCTATAGACTCAGGAGACTTAAAGGAAGAAAACAGTTCTTAAAAATTCAAGAATATTCTTTAGAATGCACATTGGAATTCAGAGAGAACAATTTTGCCATGTCAAAACAATACATTAAAAAGGAAAACATTACATAGTGGCACGGTTGTTTCCATACACAGAGTCCAGATCTATTAGAGATATAGAAAGAATTATTTTATTAGGACTCTGAATACCATGGAGGGATTGCAATTTTACTAGCTACTCTGTTCTAACTGAACTGCATCTAAGCTCTCACTAAGGTTCTCTCTGCACATGCTGCTGTTAACATTCAGAAGTCAGTACAGAAAAAGCTTGCCAGCAGTTATAGCTGACACAGTCAACTCTGTTTTCATTTAAAGATGGTAATGCCAGGGGAATTTCTGAAAATCAATTACTTTTTTTCAGTAAACCTAATGTTGAGATACTTTGACGTTTTAACAGTACCTCTCATTACTACTTGAGAATGTTAATGTTTTCTGTACTTAATAAAGTTTTGATATAAGTTAATACAAATTTGTAGCACTGAAGCACTGATCAATTTGTGAGCATTTTTTTTTTGCATCATTGTGGGTTCTACCTGCATAGGAGCTCTTAACTATGATCATCATACAGTCATTTGGATTTCCCCTGCTTGGACTTCTTAATATAACCTTAATGCAGGGTTCCACAAGGATCACTATTATCAGGTATTAACAGTTAATTGTTTGATTTGCTTCTTAATCACATTAACCCTACTGGAAAAAAAAGGAATCTATACTCCATCCAGATCAACATGTTTTAAAAAAAGAACATGTGGTAGGTACTTGGCTACTAACTCTTCTTAAAATATTGTTTTGCTTCTGTTAGTCAAAGGTTCTGCCAAAAGACCTACAGCCTACTCACTGATTATGTGGGAGAAATGCTTGGAAAACGGTAATAATGAACAGTAAACTAATGGAAATTTGTATTATATCTTTGATTAATACCAACATTGGGGAACATGGACCAGGTCAAGATGACAGCATATTTCCTCTGTGTAAGGATAGGGATACGGACATAGTTCCTACCTGCTCTGTTTCTTGTTTGTACTTATCTGCACGTTCCTCAATGCATTTTTTCTCTGATTGAGTCTGTTCCAGGTCTTTCCGGAGCTTAGCAATCTCTTCCTGCAGACTAAGGACCCGCCCAGTGGCGACTTTAGCTTCTTCTTCACTTAGTTGAAGACGTTCTAAGTCACTTCGTAGTTTCTCAGTCTCAGAGTTGTATATTCCTTCCAGATTGGTCAGTTTCTCCATGAGGCATTTGTAATCTTTGTTCTTTAAACACACACATTAAGTAACAATAAGTAAATATACACATCATCAAATGTATTTAGTTAAGAAAACCAAGCTTATTCATCATATTCATGCTATATCATTATATCGTTGATATAGTATCTAACCAAAATACTAACCACAACATTTGCAAGAACACAACCAATACCCTCTTGATGACACAGAGAGAGAAGAAAACAGGCACAATTAATTTTGCTTTACATGATGAGTAACATAGATATGATTTCTTCATAGTCACAAGGTGAGTTACATAGTAAATTCTTAAATTCCTGATTCTTAATCTAAAGTAGGAGAATCTATACTTACTTTTGAAAATAGATCAAAGTGCTGCAAAAACCAAATACTAGTAAGTGATGCATAAGAATGATAAAATGGCCTCAAAACCACAAGTTTTTTACAAATATTTGTTTACTACCTCAAAATTTCCCACTCCTACTCAGAAAATCTTTCTGATGAGTACCATTTCATTCTGATCCGTTTTTCTTTGCCCTCCTTAGTATTTATATATTCTTAATTACCTTTATATCATTTGCATGTACTAAAATATTACCTAGTACCTACCTCTAAGTTATCAAACTTATATCTCTGCAAATAGATTGCAAGTTCCTTAGAAGCATGAAAGTCTTCATGCTTCTTTTGCCATTTCAATGCTAAACAACTCATTTGTAAAATGAACACAATGCCAAATGCAAATAAATAATAATGGGATAGAGCTCTTCAAAGTAAAGTACAAATTGACTCCTGATCATAAATGTTTGGAGCATTAGTAAATTTGAACTGTGTTCTCAAAAATAATTGCCTTCCTTAGTCCTTACAATTGTAATCTAACTTATAAACTCATCATTTCCATGTTCATTACTGTCATTATTTTACTTTTTGCCAAGACTGAAGGGTAAAGTCAAGGAGAAACAATATTGAAAGCAATCCCAGTGGATTTCTTCAGATATGCTCCACTTTCAGGGCTCTTTTTTAAAACACACCTGCTCATCGACTTTGCGCTGTAGCTGCATGATCTTGTTCTCCATGCCAATGTGGAGCTTCTTATAGCGCTCCACAGAGCGAGCCTCAATTTTGAGCTTCTTTAGCTCACGCTTGGCCATCATCCTCCGGAAGCAGCACTGAAGGTAGATGATGGCATGCATGCTCCTCTTGTAGTGTGTGCGAGCCAGCCAGCCCCGGACCCACTTCTGAATGATGACTGCTTTGTGCTCACGGAGTATCTGCAGAAAAGGGCAAGGGCAAGTAATGTCAGATACTGGACTGGACTCAAAGTTCAACTTTATCGACCTATGTCAGGCTGGGAATCTATACATGACTTAAAGGAAAAGACACAAAAGTTGAATCCACAATGTAGTATGTGGATTATACATATCATAGATATATTATATAAAGGTACAAAATTATTTTAAAAATGATTTGAAAAGTAGACTACACAAGGTGATTTGAGAAACACATAAAAATATGTATTATATTCACATGTTAAGTGTATGATTCTAAGCAGAGTATATAGTTGGAAGCTGTCTAAATAAAAAGCACCAAATTACCAAAAGAAAAACAATTCTAAAAAAAAGAAAAAATATATTAGGTTTCTTATTGGTGTATGATTTCTCTTAGCAACAAGTGATCCTCTATAAAATTAACAGAACCAGGCCACCTGTGAATAAAAGACTTCCCCACCACCCTTGCTGCTGACACCATCTCACAGTGCATTAGGCCTGTGCATGAGGATGTGGGTGTGGGCAGCAAACTGACCACGGAGGCTAACTCTTGGGGTACTGTAAAGTTTGTTACTGATTATTGATTTACTTCCCCAAAACAAAAAGATGACACTCTTGTTTGCCATATTTGAGAAATACCATCTTAGGATTTTCCATTGCTGTTTCAAATGTAGCAGGAATCCACTTAAGGGATTTAAAGGTAGGAGGGACGGGGCTTTAAAAGGAAAGCTAAAAGTAAGAAGGATGTGAAATAAACAAATCTTACTTTTGATGTTATATTTTCTAAAGTTGCCTTATGAGATGAATTTCTTTTATTGCTAAAGACTATCAAGAAGAGATTGTATAAATATTTTCTAGGAAAGATGGAGAAGAAATTCTTGAATTTGAAGAAAGGTTGAACTAAAAACATCTTGAAGTCCTACTAAGTATATGATATTATGAAATAACTCTTGTATGATATAAACTGATATTTAAATGTTATATGCTTAAGTACTTATTAGCGATGATCACAAATAGACACAATGTATCTTTATCAAACTTTTAAGATGTAAAAATCTCTATAACCATCTACCCAAATAGATAGCAGTTTAATAAGATCAGTAAAAGAATAATTCCTATTTTTAGGTTAACTACCTGAAAACAAAACAATTTACCACCCTAGAAGATACATATAAGAAATAAGTGGTTAAGTTTTAGACCATCAAATACAAAATAAACATAGGATTTCAGGAGACCTGAACAGTATCTTCAGCCAACTCAAGCCTGCCTTTTTGGGCTGTTTTTCAAATGCTAAGGCAGCCTTCAGCTCTCATTAATTATAGCCACTGCATCACGCTGCACTGAGGTTGGGAGTTCTGAACTCTCACTGAACATCACAGTCCCGAGGGAGGCCTTTGTCTTATCCAGTGACTAAGGAGCAACTGGATGAGATTTAGTGGCTGGTAAACTGAAGGCTTTCAGACTTTAAACCTCAAGAAGCACACAGTGGCAAAGCTATTAACGTCAATTTTTCTGTTCCATTTGCTTCTCCCTATGTAACTTCGGACATTGTTCCATTTTTGTAATTTTAGTCAAATGGCAACAGCATATAATCAGAGCTTCCATTTTCAATCTCATTTCCATCAGTGAGTCAGAGAAATTAAAAACACCTGTACCCTCTTTAAGGGCTATCCTCCGTCCAACATATCCATGAAGGGGAAACTTGGATGTGAAATACAGCTAGAAGGAGCATCAATGGGGTGGCTACTGGCCTATATGTGAGAAGCCTCTAACCTGCCACTTCCACTGCATCCAGTCACAGTGGGAGCCTGAACTGGCCAGAGACAGCCACTGCTAGACCAGTGGCCTCAAAACCCAGTTCAGATGTTTCTAAGAAGAGTACTGAGGAAAACAGGAAGGTAACCTTGCCAAAATGACAGAGATTAAAAATTTTCCATCAACCTGTCACAGGTAATGATTACAACTAATCTGGTGATTCACTATCTACAGTCATGTTAATTATTGCTAGATACAAAACTTCTAGAGCATCACACCCTTGTCAATACAGTTTTAACCACATTAATATTATAATTGATTTCCTCTTCACCATGGCAAATTTTCTTTTTCCATTGTCTCGTTAAAAATACATATGTTTATTAGGATGTGATGTTTAGTAGGAAAAGAAGAAAAAGTTAAAAAGTAATAAAATAAAAAAACAAAAAATAAGAAGAAAAAAAGAAAAAAATACATATGTTTAATATTTTAAAATACATTTCAATTGCTGGTTGTCTCCATACAGCTCCTACATCCACTATAGCCCCTGTGGTACTTTGTACAGATAGGGAATTTGCCTAATGTTAGTGGAATGAATAAACAAATTTGAAAATAATGCCTTACCTTGCGATACCTATTTCTGGCCAAGTAGCCTCGTAAATAAGACTGAAGAACAATAGTGGCAGCTCGTCTGATCTTGTACCTCCTGCGGACCACATACATGCGCCAGTTCTTCTGAATGATGGTTGCTGCATTGGTTCTGCGTAGAAACTTAGCATAGCTGGTCAAAGAAAGTAGTGGTGCATTGTCAGTAATCAGAAAAATGCAAGAATGTATTCTTATGTTGTAGAAACTTAGGAGTATCAATGTCTTAGTCATAACAAGTAGTACCTCCATTGTATTATTCTAATAATGTGTATGTAAAAATCAACATGTATATTTATTTATATTTGTATAGCAATTTATAGTTTCTCGAGGTATCCTTGCTTTCATTATCTCATTTGAGCCTTCCCTAACCCTGAAAAGTGGGATGGCCCATATAGCCAGATTTGACAAGAAAGAAAGTGAAGTTCATAAAAGGTCATTCTTTCTAGGACAGGACTCAGTACCCCAGGCAATGTCCCCTTTACATAGCAGACCATTGTATACAGCAATCCCACACCTACTTACTACCAGCTTTCTTGGATCTAGCCATTGTTAATGTACCATATTTTTTCTAAATCTATCTTTTAGAGTATAAAATCTATCCTTAGTGTATAAGTTCTTCATCATTAATTCATTTCTACTTACACTTCTAAATTAAAATTATCCTAATATGTAATCACACTAAAATGTAATTCTCTTCCAGAACCTCTTAATTGCTCCCCAAAACTCCTCAATGGAATCATTCTTAACTAGCTCATATTCATGACTGTTTTAATTTACATATGACTTCTTCAAGTCCCATATAAAAGTATAGAAAATAAAAAATTCTTAGGACATAAACAGACAGCAACTTACAAATTTTTGAGGATGAATCATAAGGGTAAGTGAAATTTTATTATATTTAGCTATCTTATGAGTTAACTTGTTTTCCCTGGGAACTAAGAAGGGGTGAGCATTGCCCTATCTAGTAGGGTGACCACTCAAAACTGTCCTACATTGGACAATGAATTAGACAGGCACCCTAACCTTAGGGGCCTGTGAGCTAGAGTGGACAGGTCCCCAGGAGACCTACCATCGGGCCTGGTAGCCCCGCACATATCTCTGCACGGTGATGGCCGCCCTCCGCATGCGTAGGTACTTCTTTCTCAGCAGCCACCCTCGGATGGTCTTTTGGATCCGGATGCAGGCAGCCCTCAGTTTGTCCGCTCTCAATTTTTCTAGGTAGGCCACTTGCCCAGCACGGAAAAAGATCTTTGTCTTTCCAAACTGGTATTTATCCTGGTCCTATTTTTGGAATAAATTGTATACTCAGAAATAATGACCATATAAATGAAATTTAAAAGAGAAAAAAATATGTCTAAAAGCAGAGTCAGTGAAGGGATGAATCTATTAGCTAAATCTTTGGCTATGTCGCAATTAACTAATGGAGCCATATTTTTGATCCTATGCAAGTTGAGCAAATAGAAGGGATTTTAAGGAAAACGGCAGCTTAAGAGTTATTGTCCAGAATTATTCTACCTGGAATTATTATCTGAGGCCCAAAACTTGGTTGTGGGTTATAGGCAGCTATTATTTGCTTGTTTGTATTTTAAACATCTCAAGGGAATGGAGATGCTGATACTCTCTCTGACTGACCCAGGCTGTAAGGATTACATCAGGCTGTATATTCCATGAGAAAGCTGAAGGGACAAAAACACCAGTGTGAAGAATAAAGAAGGAAGAAATGCACACGAGATAAAATTAAAAAAAACAAAAACAAAAAAATTCTTGGGTATCCATACTAAGAGTTACATTTCTAAACACTAATCTCTTGGTTTTATCAACAGTATCTGAAAACAAACAATCAAAACCCTATAAATTGTCTAAAGCACTACAAATTTCAAACTCCTTTTCAAACCATAATTATTGATATTACATATTGACTTTCGAGCAGAAGCAGAGTTGAGCCATAAACACAGACATACATGCACCTTTCTATTGCATTGTGATTCACCTTATCCAGAAGCATGCAAATTATTAACCATTCTCATATCAAAAGAATGGAATTTATGTATAATAATCACTACTGTGATCTAAAATTCTAAGCAAAAACAGAGAAAATCACTTCTCACTAAAAGCAGGTATCTCCTACCTTGTACATGAAACCAGAATCAGAAACCTCCACATACATCTAAAAAATCTAAAATTATTTCAATTTAAATCAATCAAGTTTGTATAGGAACCCTAGCTAGAAAGTGGTTTGCTCCCCACCAAGCCCCTTCCCATCTCAGTTTCCCCCATTCCACCCCACACCAGCCTCGCCTCCACCTCTCAGCCCCCTCTGCTTAAATTCCCTGCAAAGCACTGGTCCAGGCCAGAGTGGCCTGGGTGAGGCGGCTAGGCATAGCATCATTCTTACTTTCTGCTCTATGTTCCATCTGAACCCAGCTTAGAAGGGAGTTGGGCCAAACTCAAAAAGCATTAGTTGTTGTTTTTTTTTTAACATTACTAAGAAAATAGCCTTAGCCCTTTCAAAGAAAAAAATATTATTATCAAAGAAGGGGTACTACATTTAGTTAATAGTAATTATCACTAATTACCTCAGAGTGAGGTAAATTTATACAGACTAGTGTTAAACAAGCGAAAATATTTTTTTTAAAAACCTTTCATGAATCTTAAATTCTCTAAGACCTAGATAAATGGCTCTCAAAATGCAATCAAGTCCTTAGACAGCATCAGCATCATCTGGGAACTTGTTAGAAGTGCAAACTATTGGGCCCATCTCAGATCTACTGAATCAGAAATTCTGATGGAGGGGCCCACCAATCTGTGTTTTTATAAGACTGCCAGATTATTCTGATGCATAATAAAGTTTGAGAACTCCTTAGCCTGGTATGTAAGATTCTTTATAACTCCAACCTACATTTCCTAATCATTTTTCTACTGTCCTATACACAAATCTCACACTGCAAAAACTGCTGTTTTCTGAGTGAAACCTATGTTTTCCTACTTCTTTACACCTTGCTCCTTATAATATTCTCTTTCCATTTTTTTTTTTTTTT
>VBSM01001044.1:3268650-3284909 GCA_008086735.1 Cheirogaleus medius | reverse complement strand
GCCTCCCAGAGAGCTAGGATTACAGGCGTGAGCCACCGCGCCCGGCCTCAAGTTTTTTCAAAGTATATGCAATATTTTAAAAAATCAAGCAGTCTAAAAGGGTTTGTTAGGACAAGCAACAATCCCTTGTCTCATCTCTCTTCAACCTGTCTCACTCCCTAGAGGCAATCATTTTTAATTCCCTTAGCTATTGCTTCTGATATTTACCTACACATTTCTAAAGAATATGCTTATCAGCTACCTTCTCTTTTTACTTTTTCTCTTTTTTCTCTTATTTATTCCACATACAATCATTCTCAGTACTTTCTGATTTCAATTTGAAGGATTATCTATTGATTTTGTGATAAGATAAATGAGGCTAAATTTACACACACCACCTCCCCATTGCTCGCCTGTTATTTTCCCAATATTACCATTTTCAGATCCTCTTTTGGTTTTTACTGACCTTGAAACTTTGTCTTTAAATTTCTATTTTTCATTCATCAACTATAGACAATGCCACTTGACCTCTCTCTTTATTAGATGAGGATATTAAGGGTGCCTTTCCTGCCCTTCAGCTCTCTTCTATCTTCCAATTCCTATGGTGACTAATTTTTAATATCTTCTTCCATCAATACTAATAAGTACCCTCAATCTTGCACTTAGAACTGTGCCTAGCACATGATGAGCACTTGACATATCCCAATTCATTTAATCCATAAAACTATATGCAGTAGGAATGATTATCATCTCCATTTTACAGCTGAGAAAGCAAAGACCCAGAGAAGTCAATTAACTTGCCCAAGGTTTCCTGGAAACCAATGCAGAGCAGACTCCAACCCAGGCAGTTCACCTCTGGAGTCTGTGCCCTTTACTACTATAATCTGCTGCCCCTCATTTTTAAGCACTGCAAATCTTCCATCATGATAATTCTCTAAGATATTTAATATTACTACTTCACAAGAGATACTCTCAAATTCCCATTGCCATTGTCTCAGTGACTATCTCTGGCTATTGAAAAGAGAATATGTAAAGTTCTGATTTTTAGCTCTGACATCTTGCTAATACAGCAAATAAGAGTTAAGATGGTCCTAACTCCACAGAATAACAAACTGAAGGATGTCCCTAGACTCAAATGTTCATACTCCCTATGCTACTACCTAACACACTTCCTACTTCTCTCAATTTATTTACCTTAAATTTTTATAATTATCAGACAACAATCCAAGGATGACCTTGAATTCCACCTGGACCATAAAAAGTTTTTCTAATATTGCATCATTTTATGAATCATCAATTCCTTGGTAATTTAGCTTTCTAAACCCTATGAAATAATTATAATTCACAACTTCATTTCAGGAACCAGGCTTTAAACAAAGACTAGGAACTCAAGAGAATAATTTATAACAGAATATTATTCAAGGAAGAAAATTCTTACCATATTGAATTGTTGCTGTAGTTTTTCATTTGCATAATTTATGCAAAACTGTTCAAAACTATTTATCTCAAATGTTTCAAATCTGTGATAGCAAAAAATAACATGGGAAGGGAAGAAAAGGAACAACCAGCTTTTTAAAAATATCCAACACATGCACATCAGAAAGAAAGAAATAGGAAATCCCCCAGCATTGTGAAACTTTCTTTCTACATCAGTGAAGACAAAGGTTTTTGGTTTTTTTTAATTTTTAAATTTATTTTATTATTTTTATAGATTTAGGGGATACAAGTGCAGTTTTGTTACATGGATATATTTTGTAGTGATGAAGTCAGGGCTTTTTGTGTAACCATCACCCTAACACTGTATGTAGTACCCATTAGGTAATTTCTCATCCCACACCCTCCGTCCCAAGTCTCCAATGTCTAATATTCACTCTCTATGTCCATATGTCCATATTACTTAGCTCCCACTTATAAGTGAGAACATGTGGTATTTGACTTTCTGTTTCTGAACCATTTCACTTAAGATAATTGCCTCCAGTTTCATCCATGTCGCTGCAAGAGACATGACTTCATTCTTTTTTATGGCTGAGTAGTATTCCATAGTATATATATATATATACATCACATTGTCTTTATCCACTCATCCACTGATGGACACTTAGGTTGATTTCATAGAAGATAAAGGTTTACAAGTCAGCAACATGGAATATGTACACAGCAGGTGAGCATCAGCCAAGCACAGAGAGGTTTTTTTTAAGACCCCAGCATGCAGAGATATTCAACACTATGAGTTTTAGAGGACTCATTCACCCCCAATGAGGATAACAGAATAATGATAAAGCCACATATATAGAAGGGAAATAGAAATAGAGATCTCATAGGTTCTTTGAAAAAGCTGAACCAGAAAATGAAAAATTAGGTATCAAACAAGCACAGATGTGCAAGAAGGGTTTTATCAGTTAAAGAAAGGTACTCAGGGAAGGCAAACTAGCAAATTAAATTAGATACTTAGAAATTCAGTGATAATTTACCACGTGAGAGTCTGAAAACCAATAATCCCACCCACTAGCTTAGTAAATTAGCTCCAGATTTGAACTAATTTTTTTTCAGTTAAATTTTAAGCAAGATGGACTTGTATCATCATTAAGTTACTCTTGAACTGTCATAGGTAGGGTTTCCCTTCTCTTTACCAGTAGGAGGCAGAATGTAATACCCACTTAAAGTTACTAGATATGTCGTAGAAAGAAACGCTTTCTGGCAGACCAAGCTAAATACACTTACCCATAAATGTCCAGTACACCAATAAAAGAGTGCTGCTTAACAGCAGAATGGAGGGCCTGATTGACATGATCTACAATCCAGTTAAAGAGCTTCGCATAGATGTGCTTGGCCAAAGCATCACGGGCATTCGTGGCCTGCAGCTTGGAGATGGGCTTGATGTATGTCTCTGTGGCAGTAGCCAGCTTCCGATGGCACAGCCAGTGACACATCTCCTCATAGTCCACGCCCATGAGGTCACAGAAAATGGTGAGAGGTTCATGCCTGGGCTATCAAAAGAGAATGGGTTATTTCCTATGACCAGATAAATCAAATAAGAATTTCCTGGAAACTGTTAACAAAGAGCTAACAAATAAAACTCAGCAATTTCTTTGTTATAATAAACACCAAAATCACTCAAAGTGGATTAGTGATAATAACCACATTCAGTGATCAGCCCAGCATCTAGGTGGCATTTGTAATCTCTTCTAGGACTCATTCCAAAAATTACCTCTTCCTTTGACTCTTTGTAGTATTTGTTTGTATCTGTCTTAGGAAGCCTTCCTTTACAGAAAATCAGTCAGCTAGTCAACATTTACTGAGTGCCTATTATGTGCCAGGAAACAAAAAGAGACATGGTCTCTGCCCTCCTAGAGCTTATAGTCACTAGGGGAAATGGATATTAATCAAATTATTGCTCCCTAAAACACAGACTACCACAAAGAAGGACACTACGCTCAGAGTCCATGTGAGAGGAGTATGCTCTATCCAAGCAGGCAGGAGAAAGCTGCCTTGAGAAATGGAATTGAGAACTAAAGGAACTGAAGGTAATAACTGGGTGAAAGAGGAAGGAAAGAGTTTTCCAAGCCCAGGAAACAGCTGTAAAAAGTTCTGTAGTGGAAGGGAAACCATCAGTAGGAGGAATGGAAACTGAGTGAGGGAGAAAATGTGTAAGATGAAGCCACAGAGATAGGCAGAGACTACACCAGGGCTGGTCTTTATCCTTAGAGCAGTGGGAGGCCACTGAAGGGTTTTAAACTTGACAGTTATTTATGAGACTTCTTAGATTAGAATCTCTTCAGTGACTTACATATCCCTGTATCCCCTAGAATGTCTTCCATGAGCCTTGCATGAGTAGGGGTTCAATAAATACTTGTTTAATTTAATCAATGTTAGTGGATTTTATTTTTCAACATCTTCACTTATATGTATTAATATCTATTAAATCTGATAACATTCCTGGAGAAAAAGCAGAGTGAACATTTTCATCTTTAATTGATAAATGAGGAAACAGAATCCAAGAGAACAAATAGCTTGTTAAAAATCACATGGCCAATTGATGTCAGAGTTGCCATGGGATCCTGGGTCTCCTGACTCTCTCATCCCTGACCCTTCTCACTTAAATAGCCCTTCCTTCTTTCATCCCCCTTCCTCCCAAGTAATCACTTCAGATACAAATCAGCACCACTTCCAACAGCCTGGCTCAATTTCTTTAAATAAGCAGCTATGTATATACATTTTAAATGTATTTTATATATATGTATATATGATTTGACAATATTGAGAAGTAGATCAGCACTCGGTAAACATATTCTATTTGAAAATTGTTACCATATTGTTCTATTAGATCAAGATTGTTAACCATTTGGTCCAAATTTTCTATAACATTACTCATTTTTGGACTACTTCACCCATAAAAATTGAGAAAAGTTGATAATTTCCCACTATGATAGTAGATTTGTCTATTTTTTCCTGTGGTTTCTGGAGATTTTTGTTTATATATTTTGAGGCTATGTCATTAAGTACATACAAGTTTAGAACTATCACATCTTCCTCATGAACAAAATGTTTATATCATTACAAAGTGACTCTGTTTCCCTCTAGTACTGCTTTTGGCCTCAAAATCAATTTTGTTCAATATCAATATAT
This sequence comes from Cheirogaleus medius, assembly GCA_008086735.1. Classification (NCBI taxonomy): domain Eukaryota; kingdom Metazoa; phylum Chordata; class Mammalia; order Primates; family Cheirogaleidae; genus Cheirogaleus; species Cheirogaleus medius. Next base: position 3,280,304 of record VBSM01001044.1, on the reverse strand, counting down.
AATAGCTCTGCCAGTTTTGTTCTACCTAGTATGGTATGTCTTTTCTAAATCTTTTATTTTCAAACATTCTGTACCTCTATGTTTTAGGAATACTTTTATCAAAAGTGCATATTTGAATTTTTTAACCAGTCTAACAATCCATGTCTTTTAATTGGAGCATTTAGTCCATTTTTAATTATCTATCTGTTGTGCTTTTATTTGTCCCACCTTTTCTAAGTTTCTTTTTCTAGCCCTTTCTTGCTATATTTGGATTTTTTTCAGTTCATTTTCCTCTCCACTAGTTTGAAAGGTTTACGTTCTGTTACTATTTTTATAATAGAAGCATAAACTTACATAATTAAAAAAATGTAATTAAATAAGTAATGCTAACTCCAAATACCCTATCCCAATGTACAATGTATGTGCTTTGTTATCCAATACTTTAGTTTTATCTTTTTGCGGGAGGTGGGGGAGTTGACAATTCACTTTATTTTCTTTAATTTCTTATTTTTAACTAATTTAAACTAAGAGAAAAGTTAAATATTTGCTTTTCTCTTCTCTCTCACTCTTTTACACACATAAACATACATATTATTTTTTTAGAATCTTTTGACAGCAAATTGCAAACACAATGCCCCTTTTGACCTAAATATTTCAGTGTGTATTTCCTAAAAACCAAGGACATTATCTTACATAATCACAGTATAATGAACAAAATCAGAAAATTAGCAACAAAACAACCCTATTATCTAACTTGCATATCTAATTCAATTTTTTCCAATTGGCCTACTAATGTTCTCTGTGGAAAAAGAAAAAATTTTTATGGTCCAGGAAAAAATCCAAGATCATGCATTAAATTTAGTTATTATGTCTCATTTAATATGAACAGTTCATGCCTTTCTGTCTTTCACAACCTTGATTTTTTTTTTTTTTTTGAGACAGAGTTTCACTCTGTTGCCCGGGCTAGAGTGCCATGGCATCAGCCTAGCTCACAGCAACCTCAAACTCCTGGGCTCAAGCAATCCTTTGGCCTCAGCCTCCCAGTAGCTGAGACTACAGGCATGCACCACCATGCCCGGCTAATTTTTTCTATATATTTTTAGTTGGCCAATTAATTTCTTTCTATTTTTAGTAGAGATGGGGTCTCGCTCTTGCTCAGGCTTGTCTTGAACTCTTGACCTTGAGCAATCCTCCTGCCTCGGCCTCCCAGAGTGCTAGGATTACAGGCGTGAGCCACCGCGCCTGGCCTACCTTGACATTTTTGAAGAGTCCCTCAATTTGGGTCTGTTGATGTTGCCTCATGATTAGATTCAGGTTATACGTTTGATGTTGCACTCTCCTTGGTGCATCATATCAGAAGTTATGTGATATTCATTGGTCCCATTACTGGTAATGTCAATTGTGATCACATGCTTAAGGGAATGTCTGCCAGGTTTCTCTACTGTAAAGATAACTATCTTTCCCTTTGTAATTAATACATATCTTGTGGGGAATTCTGCCTTTTCCCAGCATAATACGCTATTCATTATTTTATTTTATTTTTTTTCCAAGAGAAGGAGTCTCATTCTATCCCCCAGGCTAGAGTGCAGTGGCGCAATTGTAGCTCACTGCAGCCTTGAATTCTGGGCTCAAGTAATCCTTGTGCTTTACCCACCTGAGTAGCAGGGACTACAGGCACATGTCACCATGCCTGGCTAATTTTTCTTACTTTTTTTAGAGACAGAGTCTCACTGTGTTGCCCAGGCTAGTCTTGAACCCTGGCCTTAAGCAATCCCCCTGCCTCAGCCTCCCAAGTCTCTGTCTGGGATTACAGGCATGAGCCACTAGCCGCAGTACTATTCATGATTATCATTATTATTATTTTGATTAATCAAATTTTATCTACATTTGGTCACATTTTATTAGTTTCTTATTTCATCATTTCTTCTTTTTTTCTTTTTTTTTAATTTATTTTTTTTTCTTTATTTTTTTTATTATCTTTTTTTACGCTCAGTTCTTTCCCTGATCAATCGCTCATCATTTCTTCTTGAATCTTAGATTTTCCTTCTTGTTGCCTAAACTATATCCTTTAATATTTCCTTTAGTGAGGGCCTACTGGTAACAGATTCTCACAAGTTTTTATTTGTTTAAAAATGCTTCTATTTTTCCCTCATTCTAGAAAGATATTTTAACTGGATATACAATTCTAACTAAATAGTTTCTACTCTGTATTGAAGATACTATACCACTGTTTTCTGGCTCCTACTGTTGTAGTTGAGAAGTGAACTATCAGATTAATTGGCATTTCTTCAAGGGAAATCTGTCTTACCTCTGTTTTAAGATTTTCTCTCTGTCTTTGGTATCATTACGATGTGCTTAGGGGTGGATTTCTTTTTATTTATGCTAACTGGGATTTTTCTAAATCTGTGGTTTAGTCATTTTCACAAGTTCTAAAGTTTCTTAGTAATTATCTCTTTGAATAGTACGTCTGCCTCATTCTCTCTCTTCTTTCCTTTAGGAATTCTCGTTAGATTAAAATCAGACTATAGTACTTTATCCTTCATCTATCTTAAATATCTCTGATCCTATCTTGCATTTTGGATAATTTCTTCACATCTATCTTCTAGCTCATCTGTTTTCTCTTTAATTGTGTCAAATCTGCTATTAACTTCTTTTGGCCTTCTTAGTAGACCTGCATTTTGCTGTTGTTTCTCCTAGCTCTTTCTATTTTGTTTTACTATAGCACTTGTGATTTTTTACTGTGAGCTAATATTTCTTTTTTTTCTTAATTTCAAAAATTAAGGAGGTACAAATGTTTTTGATCCATGGATACCTTGTATAATGCTTGATTAAGTTGGGGCTTTTAGTGTGCCCATCACCAGAATAGTGTTCATTGTACCTGATAGGTACATGTTTACAATTCACCTCACCCCTACCCTTCCCCTTTCTTGGGTTCCAATGTCTTTTACATCTCTTTGTGCCTATCTATGCCCATCATTTAGCAGTCAGCCAATATTTCCTGTAACTTTCCCCACTGAGGCCTAGAATGAAAGTGGATTCTCCAAAGTAGATTTGCATTTGCTTCTGTCAGGCACCCAGGTCACTACCAGCCCAGGATCAATTTAAATTTAATTTTCTGTATGTAGCTTTTCGGGACCTTCTAGGCACTATGAAATCAGGCTGGGAACATGTGTCAGGGTCAGTTTGTTGTTACAAATTTTTAGGAAACACTTAGCACCAAGTGTGGGTCAGAGTAACTTTTCTTTATATTCTTGGAGTGAGTGGTGGGCAAGTTTATTACTAGTTCCTCATGTAGGATCTCAGCTTAGGGAGGGGATCTCCTTTGTGGTCCCCTTTTTATAGTCCTGGGCTTTGCTGTTGTCTTCTTCCCCCCACTTGGCTATGAAAACCAAACCTCAAAGTCATTAGGTTCAGCAAATGTCCTCAAGGAGGGGCGGAACCATCAAAAACAGATGTTTTACCAGTAACGCTGAAAGCTCATTTAATCTCCACCTACCCCAAATAGTGAAACTGAAGTACTTATAGTTATCAACAAATGAATGAAGTGCTTATTAGAAAAAAGCAATCACAGAATTCTAAGAGGAACTTGATAGCCATAACTTCTGGATAAGTCTCATAAGGTATAAGTACTCTTCCTCTAAGAAAATAATTTCTAGACATCTCAAGTAGGAAACAGTACAGTGAAATTTTAGAGAATACTCACAATGAAATGATAAACTTTTTAACATTAATGATGACTTCCCTGATCAGGAGAATCCTGACATTTGGGGAAAGTTCACATGGGCAAAGATGGTGATGCAGAAAACAGTGAGTTTATTTTTTAAAAATCCATCTTGTACACTTATGTTCAGAGTAGCATTATTCATAATAGTCAAAAGGTAAAATAACTCAAAAATCCATTAACTGACCAATGGATAAACAAAATATGGTATCTCCATATAATGGACTATTATTCAGTCATAAAAAGGGATAAAGCACTGATACATGCTACAACATGAATGGATTTTAAAGAAGCCAGTCACAAGAATACATATGATTCAATTTATATGAAATGTCCAGAATAGGCAAATCTATAGCAGTAGAAAATAGATTCATGGTTTTGCTGAAACCATAGGGCCTGGGAGAATGAGGGCATAAGGCAGCAATAAGTAAAGGGTACTGGGTTTCTTTGTGAGGTAATGAAAATATTTTAAATTGATTATGCTAATGGTTGCATAATTGTTGCACATATCTGTGAATATACTAAAAGCCACTTAATTGTTCACTTTAAATGAGTATACCATGTAAATTATATCTCAACAAAGCTGTTTTTTAAAAAGGGTAGTGATATTTCATTAGGAAAAAAATCAAGGTGTAAATCAGAATCATCATTTTGCCTTTTAAAAAATGCCATTAGGAGAAGAGGTTGGGTGGGGAGGGGAATCATGCAACTAAAATTAAGATCCATGGCTTAGGAAAATTACACATCAACTATCCATAAAGGAATCCATGAGGATCGAGCTTTCTGTAAACCAAACTCCCTGCCTATCTAGATCTTGGCCCTTTGACTAATAGATAAATACTGAATAGAGTTTCTCTTCAAATCATAAAGTCATTTATTTCATATTATGCTTCACACAACCTATGTAGCACAAAACTACTATATCCAGAAAAGGCAAGGAATAAATTCTTTTCTTATAGGAATAATCTGTTTTTACAAAAGGGGCTATAGGTCCAAAAAAGGCAACCAAGAATAAGTTAAATAAAAACCATCTAAATTAAGGCCTTAAGAATACTAAAATAAATAGTATGGTTCCATCCACAAGGATCTCAAATCCTAGTAGGTAAAGGCAAGCAAGAGAGACCTTTTCAGAACAATGTGATTTGAGCTACTATAAGGGAAAGCAGAAGAGGGAGCATACATCTAAGAAGAGATGCTGCCAGATCTGCATGTTAGAAGTGCCTAAGAGCTAGCCAGGGAAGAAGAGCAATCAACCTACCCCAGCAGATAATCTGAGCTAAGGCAGGAGAGAGGGGCAGCTTGGCATGGAAATGGCTGGAGTGTGATGTGTGAGAAGCGGTGAGAGAGAAGCTGAATAGGAAGTCAGGGGCTGATCATGATGGGCCTCCCATGTCATACCAAATAAGGTGTTGGGCCTGTTCCTGAAGGCAGTGGGAGTCTTGAAGGATTTAAGCAGGAACATGATATATTCCTTCATAGCTCTAATTTTTATGCGTTTCTGATCTTGTAGAGCCATGTATATCATAGTCACTAATTTTATGTATCCATCCATCTCTCTGTCTCTCACATACATACATACACACACACAATCACTGTGTACCAGGGATTATAATCCGTATTTCTTTATTCTCAGTTCATGAGAATAATTCATAATTCTCAGTTCATGAGAATAAAAAAATTATTATCTTTCTGATGTTAACAGAGAGACAAACTATATTGCTACTATAAAGCATCTACAAAACTCAAACACAATTAAACTGCCATCCCAATAAGCTTGTTCTGAACTTACAGGTATTGTGCAGCTGTCTGAATCTCGAGATGTAAATCCAACATTGCCTAAGTGAAGAATGCCAGCAAGTATTCGGAAAATTCCCATTTGATAAGATTCACTAATTCCTGAAACAACAGATTAAATGAACAAGTGATTAATTTCAGGACAACAACTAAAAAATTACAGCAGACAATTTTAAGCCTACTCTTAATTCTTAAATATTGCCAAATGTTACACTCATTATAATGTGTCAAAGCTAACAACAGTACTTTCACCTTTGTTGACATTAACACATTAGGCAGTCATGGGTGATAGCCTGGCTGCTGTGACCAATCTGGGCTGGATGCCTGTCTCTGCTACTGACCTACCAACTCACATGGACAGGTAACTTCACCCTTCTATTCCTCCATTTTCTCATTTGAGATATGGGAATGATAGTAAATACTTCAAAGAGTATTTCTGAGGATTAAATGAGATAATGCACATAACACAATTAACACACTATGTGACAAATGGTAAGTGCTAAACAAATTATTGTCATCATTTCCACACATTCGACTTAAGTATTTTCTTAACATTATTACCATTTCTCTCTACTCCAAATAAAAGGTTGTTTTAAGTCAGATTATTTAATTACTTCTTTTAACTACACACCAAGTGGAAGTCAAAGATATCCCAAGATTAGAAGTGTTCAGGCTGGTATTGTGCCCCAGCCTGATGAGTGAGTGTCCAAACAGCATTACAGCCTTAGAGCAGAACCTGGAGGATGAGGCAAGATGAGAAGGCAGGATGGTCTTTGGCTTTTATCAGATCTGGCTTCATTTTTTAATAAGGTAACAATTTTCAGAATATTATATATAATTATATGCAAATAGAAGTAGTAAAATTATTTCCAAATATGTAATCTTAAATAGCATAACTGAGAGCTGGCCTCATAATGAATGTTTTTGACATCTCCGGCATTATATCTTTTTCAAATTCACAATTTTCTTTTTATGGATTTAGCCCCAAAATTAATGCAGTGTTTTTCAAATTTTAATATGCATATGTATCACCAATAGATCTTGTTAAACTACCAAGTCTGGTTCAGTAGGTCTAAGAAAGGGTCTAAAGATTGTGCATTCCTAGTAAGCCCCGTGGTCCTGATTAACAAAGCTTTTAAGTTAAATTAACTCACCTGAGAGTACTTCTCAAAATACCAACATAGCATTTTAGAGTTACTTATATTCTGAGGTACTAAAAACAATTTGTCTTTAAAAGTTGTAGACTATAGTTCTAAAGATTAATTTATTCACATGTAGACCCAACATTTTTTAAATACCAGAAACAAGATAATGATATCTGAGCTGTTTTAAAAGTGTTGGAATAAACTACATGTAATATACAGTGTGCTGTTACCATGCCAACTCAGCCACAATTACCGGCTACAAAAAGTTTCCCCCACAAAACAAAACAAAAAAGCCAAATCAAACCTACAAAATGTGAACTTGTACAGGAACTCATTTCATTTAGCTTTAGGATTGAGATTTTACAAAAATTTAAGAGTTACAGTTAGTCCTACTTCCCCTGATGGCTCAAATATGTTTTTTTAGACATCTTTATTGAAGGCTAATTTGCATAGTTTATTGGGCAATTCAATGATTTTTAGTAAATTTACAAAGTTGTGCAACCATTACTATAATCTAATTTTAGAACAGTTTCGTCACCCCAAAAAGATACTTTGTGCCCATATGCTGTCTAAATGTGTTCTATATAGAATACTAAATCTCCCAGCCATACTTACCATTAATACAAAGACAAACCAATATTCTAAATAAAGGTTGCTAGAGTCAAAAAGCATAAGAGCTCAAGAATAAAATTACATTACCTAGCAAAGTGCAGGCCTGCCTGGTGTGTGCCATCTCCTTTGCATCATCCACTCCTTCAATCACAGGACTGCCTCCTTGCATTGTATAATGAAAGTTATCTGCATTTTCTGCAATGAAGAAAAATAAAAGATTTTTGGCCTGTGAAAAAGCCTTGACTTCTCTTATGTACACTCTGAATTAAAAGTAGTGATAGCATAGTTAAGTGTACAGGGTCTGGAGTTTGGCAGCCTGTGTTTTCAATTACATTTTAATGGAAAACAAAATTAAATAATGGAGTGAAATGTTTACAGTTTATTTATTTTAATTGGTGAAATGAACAATCCTTTCCTAAAGGTTTTATTCCAATCTACATGCTAGAATAATTTCTTCAAACACTTTATTCCCTTCATCAGAAACCCTTACAGGCCTCCATCAGATAAATGCCTTTAATATTTTTTCTTTTAATCAAGGCAAATTTCAAATATATACAAAAGTAGAGAGACTAATATAGTGAACCCCTATATACTTACTCATCACCCATCTTAAATCATTTCAAGGCCAATCCTGTTCCATTTATACAGTTACTCACTCCTTTCCTACTCCCCCATAGGTTATTTTTTGTAGCCAACTGCAGACTTTTATACATTTTATCCATAAATACTTCAGTATGAGATAAACTCCTTTTTAACAAGTAAGTTTAGGAACTCAGAAATTAACAGAAAACAATACTAGCACAATATATATAATGTCATATTCATACCTAGTCGCAGCATTTTAAATTCAGGTAACTTTGCTGAGGCACAAAGCTGATAGAAGATATGGTAGTTTCTCTCCTCTTCTGCCTTTGAAATGGGAAGAGTTTTCAATTATAGCACTTTAATTTAAAACTCAAAAAATTCTATCATAAATGAAAATTTTAATATTTAATTATCTTGGGGAAATAAATTGCCCTTTCCCAAAATTACTAATACTTATTTACAATTATTCAACCCTATGATTTGTAGTCTATATGCATATATGTCAGTATGTATGTGTTGGTCACGCTCAACATAAAATATCTGACAACAATGCTCTTTGAACTAGTGAACAGCTTGATATATGGCCATAGTCATAAGATATCAGTGCTTTTGAAGAAAGCTAAAACCATTTTTTTACAATACTCAATACTATTTTCTAATGGAACCTCTTAGATTCCTGGTCTTCCTAACACTTTGAAAAAGAATAATCCCACCTTTGTCATATTTTAGAGAGGAACATCTACCGTGGTTGTTTGTAAGAAATCCATAAATGCAACTACATCCTCCATATCATTTTAGTTTATATATTTTTAAATCAATAACTATTTTATAGAGTAGAAAATAAATTATGTACAATTCTAAGGTCATTCTTTAGTATTTCCTAAGACTCTTTTCCTATATATGTATGTATATATATATATATATCTAAAAATTATAATTGCAATAATATTATTCACATAAAACCAAACCCTAATATTCTATCATCATTTCCTTGAATTCTGCTATATATTCAGTTGGTTAAGAACAGTATTATTGAGGCCAAGGTCAAGTTTGATGCCCAAAAGGGACTGATATCTGGACGAGAAAACCTATTACAAGGACAGAAGACACTGAACAAATTACCAATGCACCAATGATTAGAAGCATGATTAAATAAGAGATCAAATGGTTCAGTACACAGAAACTAGAAAAGCAGGAGGGTCTGCAGAAATGCTTTGGTCATCTTTGTACATGAAGAATAGTATTAAGTATGGTTTTTTCTGACTGTATGATTCATTTTGACATACCAAACATCCTCAATATTCTATAACCCTGGGGACTAGAAGCAGCTAGAATTGCTTCAACATCTTTTAACAAGACAATAAGGATTAGGCCTTACCATTTTGTATTAAGCACTACTAGCCTTTGTTCACCAGAATGACCAAGGACTGTCTTTTTTACCCACTAACTCACTTACCTATCAATCAAATTTCTCTATTATTTAAATTCAATCTTCTCTTAGATCTACCTATGTCTCACCCATTCTTTCTTCTGGCTACTAAATTAGATGCTTTTTTTTTAAAAAAAAAAACAAACGTATAGAAATATCCATGTGTGTAGTAACACTGCTCTGTGTGTACCCAGATATTAGAACAATAGACTACTGCTTTACTATACAAATCAAGTATTATATTTTAAGGAGACCACAATCAAGCACAACCCAAAGTCAAAGCCAAGGTAGCTACAGCCTGTCCAACTCACAACTCTTGCAATGTCCCAGATGCTTTCAAAGCCATAACAGAGTTGGGCAACGGAAACTGTGGACACTGCTGCATGGCAGTGTCAGGGGTGTTTGAATCTCAATGCAGTGAGCATCCAGTTAAGGGCCTACTGAAACCCCAGATCTCACAGCATGAATCATGCAGTGGGTCAATAGGAGCCCTATACTGGGAGTTTTCCACTGATAAACGCATACTCCCTTAGCATACCTATAAATATATGCCTGCCAGTGTTGTGAAAATATAGTATTTCCCACTTTCAGGTCAAAAACGACCCAAGAGCATATGTGTGAATGCAAATCCTGCACAGATGTGACTGAGTGTGTTTTATGATAAAAATTCATAACTGGGTTGTGAAGATTTTTAATCCTCACTATCCTACGTGATAGGTACGTATTATAAACAATAACATAATCTAAGAAAGGAGAAGAAAGGAAAGAGGACAAGGATAATTTCTTTTTCTTGAACTGAGTTCAAACTATACCTCACCAAAGTGATAGGCCAATACCTTCCCTATCATTTGGAAATATGAGAAACAAGGCTAAACTCATAGCACCTTTTCTTAACTAAGCTTATTTACAAGCATCTGCAGGAAAGAGTCAAAACCATTAAACCTAAAAGTGCCCACTCCCAAAGACTATTAGTCTAAGGGGTATTTGCCTGCCTGTAACAGGCATCATTTTACATGCTTCAGTCCAAGTGTGGTTTGTAGTAATATTGTCACAAGATGCTCAAGATTATCTGGAAAGAAAATGCAGACCAGCAAGTATGGGCTGTGCAATTACACAGCAATCTAGCACAAGTATATATGTGTACATGCCCAGCTTACCTGGAACACCACTCTGGATTTCTCTAAAAGGTAAGTTCTCATATTGGCACCAATGATTCGATATCTCTTATCAAAGCCAATCTCAATATACTTCCCAAAACGGCTGCTATTATCATTCCTGGTTGTTTTAGCATTTCCAATTGACTAAGAAGCAAGAGAGAAAATAAGATTTTAGAAGTGCAATTCATAACATAACATTTACAGAGTTTGTTCAGGGAAAGAAAGGACAAAGTAGAACACAATTCCTTAAAACTAATTCTTTTAGCCAGGCACGGTAGATCATCCCTGTAATCTTAGCACTCTGGGAGGCTGTGGCAGGAGGATTGCTTGAGGCCAGAAGTTCAACACCAGCCTGAGTGACCGAGGAAGATCCTGTCTCTTAAAAACCAACCAACAAACAAACAACCCCCCCCAAAAAAATACCAATTCTGATTCTTTAAAGAACAGATATAGGTATATGCTTTTCCCACTGCACAACCACACAGATATATAGTTGCTATTTGTCTTGTTATTATCACAAAAATGATTTTCAGAAACAGCAAACCTAAGTCCAGAGGTTGAGAGATTTTCATATAAAATCTGAGGTATCCAAAACATACTCATACATGCCAGCAAAGAAAGAGACAGATAGGGTTGAGAACTGCCAAGGCACAAGACTTGTTAGTTAACCATCAAGGTTTTTGAAAAACTTCATTGGTTTTATGTAAATAAGATGGTTAAAACAAATTAATATGTTTCTGGAAATGTTGCTCAAGTGTTCAGGGTATCTTTAACCAGGAATTTCTATCATCTTATCCTATGGCAACAAAGGTCCAGTTAGACTGTTTATTAGCAGAGTTATTAGTATTACCCACTCAATATAAATGTCATTTTCAGCCAGGCATAGTGGCATGCACCTGTACTCCCAGCTATTCGGAGGCTGAGGCAGAAGGATTGCTTGAGCCCAGGAGTCTGAGTCCAGCCTGGGTAACATAGTGAGACCCATTTCTACATAAATACATACATATATTTTTTAAAATGGAATTTTCAGAAACTGGAGAAAGTAAAATTTGGTTTTGGATTTTGATAGCTGTATCTAACTTGTAAAACATCTGCTACAGAATGCAGAGAATGTAACTTGCTGCTAAATTTTTTATATAACCTTGAAAATTTAAATGGCGTATGTCTTCTCTCTGATTTAGGTAACATGCTTCTGTAAATTTTTCTTTTAAGGCAAAGCAAAAAAAAAAAAA
>VBSM01001044.1:3250846-3263420 GCA_008086735.1 Cheirogaleus medius | reverse complement strand
CGGCCTCCCAGAGAGCTAGGATTACAGGCGTGAGCCACCGCGCCCGGCCAAGGTAAGCTCTTCTGATCTGTTTCAGTAAGTGGAGATTCCAGAGGTTCTAATGTGAACTCAAAGCCCCCACTAAAAAATACTCCTTCATTCAGTCATTTAACAATATGTAATGAGCAGCCACAATATGCCTACCACTTTATAGAAATAAAAGATCCTAGGATATAGCCTTTTGGGGGAGACTAAAAAAGTACACAGTTAAAATATAGTTGGGAGTAATTGCTATAAAAAAGGTCCACCCAGAACACTATGAATATAGAAGAAGAGCATGGAACTAGTAGGAGATGTGATAAGGGGATGTCAAGAAAGGCTTTCTAGAGAAGGCAATGCCTGAATTGACTCTTACATAATAATTAGGAGAAAACCAGGTTGTGTGGGAAGAAGAAAATGGGAATTAAACTATGTAGAGGTACCTGAAACCCCAGGAAAGAATTATTCAAGGATGAAAGAGAGATATGTTACATTTTAATCTATTTTCCTTTTATGGTCATCAGTGACCCCATATCTATTTGGTCTGTCCAGTCTTTCATTATATCTATAAAGTTTTCATTTTGTAACACATATATTATCTTATAGATTTTCCTTTTGAACTTTACCCCTTAAAAAATGTACTCTCTCTAGTTTATCTTGGTCATACTGAATACTATAGATATCTTCCAAGACCATTAACTTGACCTCTGTAAACTTAACCAGCATACTTTCAATTACATCCAGGTTATTAATGAGCAAACTAAGTAATGCTGGCCTCAGCATTGTGTTCCTAACATGGAACACAATTTAATATTTCCAACCCTGTTGCTGTTAATTCTCTGATAACCATCCACTGGGTATTGCCACCTACCTTGATAAAGTATACCAGCACTAGGTCTAAATTTTTAGCTTATAAGCAAATATGTTTATGTGAAATAAAATCTAGAGTTTTACTATTTTGCAGACAAACAATCTGTCTCTCTCTATCTGATCCCTTGTTAAAAACAGAAAATATTAAGTTAGTATAATAAAATGCTTTCTTCCAAAGCTGTGTTTTTACTGTGCTCACTTAAAGCTGTGGCATCACTGAGACTCTAATCCCTCTCTGATTAGACAGATGCTAAGTTTCTCTACAATATCATTCATGAAAATCAAGCTGCTCTGCTCTCTGTCTCTCCATGATTTCTACTTTTAATTAGTCTCAAGAAGAAAATATTTAAACCTTAAAGTTGAAAATAGGCAATGAGTTAACAATTACAATATTTTGGTTTTATTTTTGAAGTATAAATATTTACTATAAAAGAGGGTGCTGGCACTGTTGAAAGCTGCACTGTATAGACAGGCAGAGAGACTATTCAGGAAATGAAAACAAGTATTCCTTAGAATGACTTGCTAAGGTCATTCAATTCCTGGTGAGAAGCCTGTCATGTGGCTATCAGATCATCTCATGTCAACCTGAGCTTTCTGTTCCATCAGTACAGAGCCTATACAAAATCTAAAGATGAGAAATAGACAATTACATTTGTTTATAACTTTTAGACACTATAGTGCTCTAATTCATATTGTATTTTATTCCTACTGCAATCTTACATGGTTGATAGTACTCAGTAAGTCCCAAGTGAGCAGCTCAATGCTGTGGTTTGAATGTATCCCCAAGTTCATGTCTTGAAAACTTAATCCTCAATGCAACAGTGTTGAGAGGTGGGACCTTTAAGAGATGACTAGGTCCTGAGGGCTCTGCCTTCATGGATAGATTAATGCCATTATCTGGAGAATGGGTTAGTTACTGCAGGAGTGGCGTCCCGATAAAAGAATGAGTTTGGCCCCCTTTTCATATCTCTTTTGCTCTTCCACCTTCTACCATGGGGTGACATGGCAAGAAGGCCCTCACCAGATGTGGCCCCTTGACCTTGGACTTCCCACACTCCAGAACTGTGAGCCAAGTAAGTTTCTGTTCATTATGAATTACCCACTCTGTAGTATTCTATTATACTAGCAAAGAACAGACTAAGATACTCATATAATAAATAATGTTAAGAGGAATCATGTACGATGAGCTGGGGTGGTCTGAAAGTAAAACTTGAGTGGGATCATGAAGGATAAATATAGATCAGCCAGATAAAGGAACACAGAGAAGGATATTCTAGGCTGAATAAAAGATGCAAAAACCGAACTACATAATGTTAATTTGAGGGAATAGATCTGTTTGAATAGGCCCAGGTATTCAAAAGTAAGAAAACTAAATGACAAAGAAGATTTTGGAGTCTCACAGATAGATTCAAATCTCAGCTCCCAGATACCACTTATGAGCATTATAGCCTGAAAGTACAGGGTACTTTCCTGTTTCCTCACCTATAAAGCAGGGGTCATACTGTCTGCTCCCAAGAAAATAATGAGGATTAGCGGTAACATGCCTGACCCCTAACTGACACATAAGAGGCATTTAAAAGTGGTAGCTATTAATTAATATAAGTTAATCCACCTTTATATACCATATATAAAATTTTCCTTATCAGGCACCATGTATTACATCAAGCCTACTCGCGTAAATAGGACATCTGGCACCACATGGCAGCTGAGTCACAGTTGCTAACAGGAGAGATTTTATAATCTATAACAGCCAGCTTCCACTTGGCCAGTGAACCTTGGGACAGTGGCACATTCAGAGACCACGTAACCAAATGAAAGAAGGGGCCACCCTAAGGAAAGGTCTGACAATAAAGTCAGGAAAACTGGATGAGAGGCTAGAGTCCGTGAAAAGAGAATGTACACATGACATTCTGTAATGATGAGTATTATGATGATAGAAACAGCTTATATTTGAATACTACTTAGTATTTTTCAAAGTGCTTTTGTGTTTATCATCTAATATAATTTTCACCTCTGAGGTAAGGAGAAAAGACATTATCTTTTCCTTTTGGGGGGAAATAATAACAGAAAGGTTAGATGGCTTATCCAAGGCCGATGACTTATACAGTAGAGCAGAGCTGGGTTGTTGCACCCCACATCTCCCAATTTCCAGGGGAAAGTCTATACTATGCTCCTTCTGCTTTTCCACACAGCTCCGTACCATGGTCTGCCATGGAAGAAAGTAGAAGAAAATGCTTATGTCTCCATCAAACACACAGATAACAAATACATACCAAAGAATATTGTAAATATAAAGCTAGACCATTAGTGAAATTGTCCCTTTTCACAGGTGATAAAACAGAGACCCAGAGAGATCAGGAGATTTACGCTTATATAGTTAGTTACTGGTAGAGATGCAAATAGTACAGATTATCTTTTTCACTATACCAAGGTTAAGTGCATATAATTAACTTATTTCAAGAAAACCTACAAGTGAAACTTAATCAATAAAATTGATTTACTCTACCATTCACAGTAGAGAGAAAATATAGCAAATTAAAGAA
Organism: Cheirogaleus medius; assembly: GCA_008086735.1. Taxonomy (NCBI): domain Eukaryota; kingdom Metazoa; phylum Chordata; class Mammalia; order Primates; family Cheirogaleidae; genus Cheirogaleus; species Cheirogaleus medius. The sequence goes on along the minus strand of VBSM01001044.1, from coordinate 3,259,989 downwards.
ATCAATACTACCTGGTTTTAAGGAAACAAAACAAAAAAACCCCTGATGTTTTAAGAAAAATAATATTGTGACTTAGTTATTAGAGAACAATTAGTTCCAGCATGAGAAAAGACTAGCAAGAATGTGAAACAAGAACATGAGAAGAAAAATAGACACGGCAGTCCACTGAGTTCTTCTCCTCTGTAAGTCAACAGGACAGGTAAAATTAAGAGGCTATTCTACAGAGGTATTTTACGAGGGCATTATTCTAAAGAACATGCTTAGAAAGGAGCCATGAGCCAGGGATCTTGGTTATTACCACTGTCATTGAACATATATCTGCTTAGGAAGAATCACTAGTGTCAGCTGTGCTTTGAGGACAGATGTCTAAAACACCATTTCAACCTTACTTAAAGATCTAAAATGGAACCCCACCCCTCTTCCCTACTCTCCATCCCACACACATCACAACCTGCTCTTCCTGCCATCCTCTCCATCTCAGTAAATGGCAACTCCAACCTTCTAGGTGCTCAGACCAAATCCTTGCCATCATCTTTTTCTCTCATACCTCACATAAGCAAGGCCTTGCCAGTTCTATCTTAAAAATATATCCAGAATCCATCCACTTCTTACCATCTACACTAATTTCTTCCTCAACTAAATTTCCTCCTCCACTACTTTCCTCCTCTTGCTTGGATCAATGCAATAATCTCCTAACTAGTCTCCTGGCTTCTACCCTTGGCCCAGTACAGTCTGTTCTTTTTGTTTTTTTGATAACTTTATTTTTAATATAATTTCAAACTTACAGAAAATTGCAAAAATTGTAATACTAATTTCCATATATGCTTTACTCAGATTCACCAATTGTTTAAGCTTTTATCCATTTGCTTTATTAATCTGTTTCTCTTATTCTAATATTTTCTGAAACATTTGAGAGTAAGTTGCAGACATGATGACTCCTACATCTTTAAGAGTATAATTCCTAAGAACAGGGACATACTCTTACATAGCCACAATGATCAAAATCAGCAAATGTAACATTGATATAATATCATTACCTAATCAGTCTATATTTCAATTTTATCAATCATCCAACAATGTCATGTGACAAACTATGTTTTATTTATTTTTGTTGTTTATCATGCCTCATGTCGTGGGTAGGAATTTCTATTTATTTTGTCTAATTTATTCATTGTTGTGTTTCCCAAACACAGAACAGTGCCTGGTGTTTGGATGGTGCTCAATAAATCCCTGTTGGATGAATTGAATTGTACCTTCCCTGAAGATGTGAGGGACCTCTAGGAATGGTGGTAATGTGAAATACCAGGAATCATATCTGGTAAAGATGACATCTTCATTTGGCAAGAAAAAAATAGCAAGAAATGATCATGCAGCATCGATATATGACTGTAAGCCTAAGTAGACATGGTCTATTTAACTGTTGTGGTAAATTCTTTGGGTGTAAATTTATTCATATAAATGCCAAATATAATACCATAACTGACTGAAGTGTATTTTAAAACTGCCTAAAAGAGAAAACTGAGCAAAGGGAAAAAGACAAACAAATCTTTAGTTAATAAATCACACCGAGTGACTGAGTCACAGTGGGTAATAATGAAAGGGGTAAATGACAGGAAATCACAGTAAATCTAAGGTTAAAAAGCCAGAAATATTCATATAAATGTAATACCATTTGTGGATTACCAGTAACAAAGATGGTAAGAGTCATGCTTGTATATTTAAGAATAGAATTTTCCAAGGAGTCATATAATTCTCTGAGCACTACCAAATTTTCAGAGACTATTTTTAGGGTCTAGCACTCCATGTGATTTCCTCTCTGCCCAGTAGCTCTCAGGTTGTACTGAGTGGTGCCAAAGTTGCACTGCAATGCTCCAATACTACACAAATCAAATACTGGTAGTATGTTCCAACGTAAGGAAAAAAATTATAGGTGGAAGTTTCTCAATTTTAAGCTTAAAAAATAACTTTTCTTAAACTTTGAACACTCGTTACTATTTTATAGCAGAATTTGGCACAAATATAGCATGTTTTGTAGTATTAAACTATGTTTGGTCATTTTATATTTAATATATTAATATCTCATAGTGTCAGAAGACTATGGAATTTGAAAACTGGTCTTCCTAGTTATGTGATCTTAGAAAATTACACAATTTCTCTGTGCTTCAGTTTTCTCATTTGTAAAATGAAGATTAATAATAATACCAAACTCTGAAAGATGCTATGAGGATAAAATTAGTTAATAAATGGAAAGCAATTAAACAATCCCCTGTATAAAGAGGGCACATAATAACTGTTAGCTGCTACTAGAAGGATTAATATTAATATTATTTTATTATCAAAAGGGCATAATGACTTCTACAGGCTCTGTCATTGAAACAACTCTAAAATTCTGTCACACGCTGGTCCAATCATGCACACTCTTCCTGGCTGGAGAGGAGAAAATAAAAATCTCTGTTGCATTAGTTTTCTCTCTACTTCATTAATTGCTTGAGGGTTTCCCATATTATATTTATAATATGCCAAGTTCTGCTTTGTAGGCTGTAGAAGTGAGTTAAATATATATCATTCTTCTTTGCACTCGCAGTTTTACATTATATCATATTATTAAGAGTATAGTCTTGAAAGTAGCATTTTTCTCCCATTCTCCACCCTCAAAATATTAGGGTTCCATGGTTAATATCAGAGCTATTTTGCAGATGCTGTTCAGAATCACTGATGCTCTGTAAAATAATACTAACATTAAAATTCACACTTTCTTTTAGATTTAATTCTCTAGAATACAGATTTTTTTCCCCACTTGTAGGCCTCTTAGTTCCTGCTTGTCACTCATTAGCTGAGTGACAAGGGGCAAGTCACTTAATACCATTAAACTTTATTCCTTTCATCTGTAAAGCATAACATCCTTGCCTAGTACAGGATCATGATGAGATTCCAAAGGTAGTTTTTTAAAAACTATATGTCCTTTTATAAATGTGAGATAATTTTAATATTTAATAATAATTCAGGCTGTCTGAGGCAAATTGGCCAAGGCTGCTTATTTAATAATTATTTACAAGTTGCCATTCACTTTAACATATCTGTAACTTAGCAAAGAAGGAATTGTCACATGATAAGAGCCATGAAATAACAATGAAAGCTTCCACCAACCTGGCCATTTGCTTGTAAGCTTCTTCCGCTACAGCAAAGATATGTGGATCCATATCACCCATGTTCTGACCACTATACGCATTAATAATATCTTCTCCATAAATAGGTAGCTGTTCATAGGGATTTATAGCTACTAGGACTATACCTGGGAGAGTAGGACAGGTAGACAAGAAAGAAAAAGAAGTCAACGATATCCTAACAGGCATATCAAACTTGGTAAAATGAGACTCACAGTTAAAACAAAACTTCATTTCAATTTAGTTACTATTAAACTAATAAATTACTCAAGGATCAAAATGTACTATAGACTTTGCTTCTGAACCCATTATACATAGTCCTAACTAAAACACCATTTAAAACTGGACTAGGTTATTTAAAATAATGTAGCAATTTTATAAGAACTTTAAATATTTTTATTACATTTAATACAAAAATTCCACTTCTAGAAATTTATCCAAATGAAATAATCAAAAATTCACACAAGGGGGTTTTTTTTTTACAAAGATATTTATCATAATGTCTTTTGTAATAGTGAAAATGGAAACAAAATATCTAATACAAGGAGAGTAGGTGATATATTTTGTTACATCCATATGACAGACTATTGTGCTACCACCACAAATTATGTTTTCAAAGATTACTAAATGTCATAGGAAAACATGATACAAAACTATATATAAGCTTTTTTTTTTTTTTGACTCAGAGTCTTACTCTGTTGCCCTGGCTAGAGTGCTGTGGCATCAGCCTAGCTCACAGCAACCTCAAACTCCTGGGCTTAAGCAATCCTCCTGCCTCAGCCTCCCAAGCAGCTGGGACTACAGGCATGCGCCAACACGCCCAGCTAATTTTTTCTATATATTTTTATTTGACCAATTAATTTGTTTCTATTTTTAGTAGAGATGGGGTCTCGCTCTTGCTCAGGCTGGTTCTGAACTCCTGACCTTGAGCAATCCGCCTGCTTTGGCCTCCCAGAGTGCTAGGATTACAGGTGTGAGCTACCACGCCTGGCCTATATATAAGCTTTGATTCCAATTTTATATGTACTTATACCCTCTTATACATACACATAGAAAGGATATTAGTTAACATAATACTGGTTATTTTTCAGTGGTGAATTACATGTAATTTGTTTCCTTTTTTATACTTTTCTGTGTTTCCTAAAAATACTTTGGTAGGTATATATTAACTTAATTAGGTCATTCACTCAACAAATATTTATGCAGCTCCAACTATGTTTCAGGTCTTTTGTAAGTGCTGGGTTTACAACAGTAAACCAAAAAAGACAAATGAAGCTTATATTCACAAACTAACAAGTAAGAAAAATATATATATAAGTACAATCATAGGTTAAATAGTATAAGGAAAAAGGAGAATAGGGAAGGAAGATAGTAAGAAGGAAAAGGAGGGGTTTATAATTTAGATCATGCAGCCAGGCAAGACTTTACTGAGAAGGTAACATATGTGCAAGAAAAAAATAAATTGAATAAAAATGAAAATTGAGAAAATGAAATATTCTCTTAATAGGGAAGAAGAAGAGTTAATATCAAGTATGTAAATTCTTTTAAGAAGAAAATGTGGCTGCTGTTATCCAAAACAGAAGAGTAATGAAGAAATGACAAGCACTGAGTAGGGTGCACCAAGCACGTGTACTTAAATGAAACTGAGTGGAAATCCAGACCTGAGCTTTGGAGGAGAGACCGACTAGTGAAAGAAAAATAAAAAGTCAGTGAAAAAAAAAAAAAAGAGCCAAAGAAGGAGGAGAAAATAAAGGATAAGAACAAACTAAGAAGGGGGAAAGGAATACAAACTTATATAGTCATGCGCATGCTTCATTTCTAAAAGCAACAAAAAGCATCAAGAGCTGGGTGGCTGGCAGCTAATACTACAATGAGCAGGGGCCCAGGCAAGCAGGAACAAGCAAGACCAACTACCACAAGTCAGGTCAGTCCCATGTTGCTAAAGTAATTGAGAAAAAGACAACACTAAACTTCCTGAACCTGCTCCTAAGCAAAGTCCTTGGACATCTACTCTTCATCGAGTGGTTTTTATAAGATATGAAAATAAATGGTGAATTTAGTACTAAATCTGACATAAGACTTCTGTGGGAGGAAAAAAATCCAAAAATAGGCCCAATTCTTTTTATTTTGAGCAAAATTATGTAAGTTCACAAGTGAGTTTATTCAGCATAAAATGTAACTTGGGTAATCAATACTGGTAAGTCTTTTTGATAACTCTGAAGTAATTTAGTAATTTTGTCTCTAAGAGAAAATTCAACCACAACCTACTTTTCCCACACACAATATTTACATGGCTATCTATGTGCATTACAGGAAAGAGTTCACAGTCCACTCAGAAAGCAAAGCATACTTACCACAATATGTATAAATAAGTTTGGAATCAATAAATCTGACTCTGAGATTATGGAGCACAGCAGGCTCATGAAGATAGCTAAGGGCTGTGAGGTCATTTTCACCGACAAGTATGTCAGGGTTTCGTAAGTGAGGCAGTTCCTTGGTCTTTGGATCTAGACGGTATTCCAAATCCTGAAAATGCACAAAATATAGCTGAATCATGGCAAGGAACATGAAAGAGGCCCATGCATTTTGCTTATTTCCTATTCCTGATTTGCTTCTCAGCTATTAAACATGATCTTTTGCCAGCACATTCCAGTATCACAGAAACTGGTGGAAATGTAAACAATATGGAGAGCCTTCTTTTTCATTAGACATATTAACAAATTTTGCTAATATAGTTTGAGAAACCATAGCCTAGACCTTTTTTGTCCAGTTACTGGATCACAGGTTTTTAATCTTTAAAAGAGCTTCCCCCTCCATCTCTTTTTACCTATGATAAGTAACAGACAATATGTCAAGAACTTGGCTCTAGGGTCCGATCAATCTGGTTTCAAATGCTAATACCAGTACTTACTTTTTATGTGGTTTTGCATATGTTATTTAACATGTGCAACTCCCTCATTCGTAAAATGGGTTCTAAGCGTTGTGGTAAAAATTAGATGATGCAATGCCTGGCATGTGGTAACTAGTTAGGAACTCCTGAACCATGGGAGACCCAAGAATCTGTGTATATGTGCATGTGTGTATAAATGTGTATGCATGTACATATATGTATACTTTTTTGGGGGAAAGACAGTTCATTAGGTTTTAACAAGGCATCTAGTCCCAAAAGTTAAGAAGTACTATTCACTTTAAAGTCATGAAGAATATGGCTTTATGGCAAAGTCAAACATGGAAATTGTCACTCAACTATGTATTAAGGTCAAATAACATAAGACAAGTGAAAAGGGAAAAAATGCAATTTAATTGTAGGGAAAGACAAAATGGTTTGTAAAAAGGTAGTTTTGTTAATATTAAAGATACATACAGGGGTCAAATATTCAAGTCAGATTCAAATGAATTATGCTAAAAAAGAGAAAAATTTACAATCTTCCCCTCAGCATTTCTCTCTGACTGTTTATTAGGGTATAATGTCTTTCCCCATGGCTGACCAGTCCTTTCATTGGCACTGTCAATACACAACTGCCTATTCCCTGCTGCCCCCAGCTGAGTGCTTTAAATTTTCCTCACTAAATTCTCCTTTTCTACTCATCTATTAATACAATGTTTATCCCCTAACAACATGAAAACATAGTATTAGATCTGAACAACAGTGAGCCCCAGGGGACATGGAATCTTTAGAAATGTACAAAATCTTCATGGCTTAATTGGTAATGTAGTTCATCATGGTGTGTTAACCAGAAGACTCTAGAATGGCAGAAAGCCAACCCAGAACTCTCTTCCTAATCTTCATTTGTAGATGGGGTTGTTAGGTGGTGAATGTGGGAAGGAGTTGGAATTGAGATATTAGAGGAGGCACTATTGTAAAATGTGGGAAGATCATCTAGAACATGTTCATGGAAATTTCCTTCTTGGAATTAGGCTTAAAATGATATAACTTGCTCCTCTGAAATCACTGGAAATCATCAAATAAATGTACTCTTCTAATATTACAAAAGCCATGTTTTCTGTTTTTTTCTAGGACCCTAAGTGACTATAGTTCCTAAAAGGAGAACGATTATTGGATACTTGGTGAATTTTGTAATATTTATTCTTCTTGTTTATCTTCTACTCCTAGACTTTTATTAAATATATCATTCTATTTCTGGATTTTTTAAGAATTAAGGATTAATAAAATTAAATATCAACATTGCATTGCAGTTGGTAAATTTGTTTCTCATGGGGTATAGACTAGCAATTCTGAAATAACTTTACATGTATGACAAATAAGTAATATACTGCAGGTAACAAAAGCCAAAGAAAGAAGTTATAATACAAATAAGCAAAAGGAGAATAATAGAATAAACCCTATGGTATTGGACTGAAGAAAAAGGAATCACTATGAACTCATGGTTTTAAAAAATATATAAATATACATAGACACAGAAATAAGTATAGATGGGTGTATATACATTAGTATAAAATGCATACATATTAGTATCCATATAAACATATATTTTTTCTAGCTCTGTATGCTAAGAGAGCCTAGAAGCAGTGTCATTCCAATAGCAATGAGCGCACCTAGTGCTCAGATTTGGGTTGCCAAATACCATCCTCCAATAAAACGTACCAGAGCCGGGGAAGCGAAAATATAACTATCTTGTGGTACCAGAAAGTAAGGAAATACTGTGTTAAAAAAAGAAAAGAATAGAAGAAAAGGATGTGGACCTGTCAAAAAGGCAAAGGAACTAATCTAAGAGAGCTCTCAATGACCAAAGCTGGAATAATTTTAGTAATAAATAAATAATGATAGTAATAAAGAATAAAAGAAATACCCATGAGCCCATAATAAAATAAATAAATTACTGAATCAATAAATAAATGGGGAGGAAGTAACAATACTTCCCTATAAGAATTCCAATTAATAAATGTAGAAGCGGGGGAATGAGGGATAAAAACAATTACCTATGGGGTACAATGTATACTATTTGGGTAGTGGGCATACCAAAAGCCCAGACTCCACCACTATACAATAAACACATGTAACAGAATTCAATTTGCATCCCCTAAATCTATTAAAATTTAAAATAAATAAATGAATGGATGAATGAATGTAGAAGGAAGTAAGGAAATGGAGAATCACCATTAGAATACCACAGTGATCAAGACCTGGTAACGAACACTAAGATTAGTGGTCAAAGTTTAAGGCGAAAGAGGACACATAGACGGCCTCAAAATATCTCCCTTCCAAAGAGTGACATTCATTAACTACAAAGGGAAAAATAGTAACTTTACAGTGTACAACATGGCAGACGTCACCTTAACCAGTGATCATGGTTAATATGACCAGTAATGAGACAAATGACATCACAGATGCTTTGATATGATGTATTGAGATGATCACATCACTTCTATGGCACTCTTCCCAAAAAGTGATAACTTTAACCTAATCATGAGGAAACAGCATGATGGGAATTTCTACAAAATACTTGAACAGTACTTTTCAAAACTGCCATGGTTATGAAAGACAAAGAAAGACTGAGAAACTGCCACAAATTGGAGAAGACTAAGGAGACAAGATAATTAAAAGGCAACCTGTGACTGGAGATTGAAACAAAAAGAGGCATTAGTAGAAAAACTGGTGAAATTCTAATAAGGTCTGTAGTTCATTAATTGTCTTATACCAATGGTAATGTCCTGTTTTGATTATTGTATATTGGCTGCGTAAAAGCTTAAAATTAGGGGATGCTGGGTAAAGGGTATATGGGAACTCTGTTATCTTTGCAACTCTTTTGTAAGTCTAAAACTATTTCAAAATAATTTCTGAAAACTAAGCATGGCTATCTGTCAGATGTGTATCTTGAAACCATCCACTTTTTAGACTATCTGCAAAAATCTAACATGGTCAAATAGAATAAGCACTCACCTTAGAGTCAAAAATTCTGCATTCAAGCCGGGCGCAGTGGCTCACGCCTGTAATCCTAGCACTCTGGGAGGCCGAGG
>VBSM01001044.1:3220375-3236982 GCA_008086735.1 Cheirogaleus medius | reverse complement strand
CTCCCAGAGTGCTAGGATTACAGGCGTGAGCCACCGCGCCCGGCCTATGTCTTTGCTTTAGCTAGTTCCTCCACGTGGAGCACAATCCCTTCTCTTTTGGGCCAGCAGACTCCTATTTATCTTTGACAGCTATGTTTAAGTGCCACCTCCTCTAAGAAGCCTTTCCTGACTTAGCATTTGGCTCTCCATTCTCAATGTCTCTGTTACTTCGTCCTGCTAGAATCCTTATCCCACTAAATGATGAGCTTGGCGGCCTATTTCCAAAAACTGTGAGCACCTTGAGAGAAGGGCTATATATCTCTCTCATCTTTGTCTCTTCAGCACTTAACACAGGGCCTGCCCATAATAATAAGCTTTTGTTTTATCAATGTTATTGGCCTTCAACAGGGTAGACTACGAGATAGACTAAGAGAATTACTGGTCTTGCCAAACCGTCCCAAGATCTTCTCAAAAAGCTCTGTAATTTCCAGAAATAGAGAAAGATGCACAAAGCATTAGACAGTTAATTTATGTAGGAAATGTTGTGATAGAAGGAAAATGGGTCAAGCATGTAGGGAGCAGAGAAGTAATGAAACAAATTCACAACTTTATCCCTTCATGATTCATGTGTTTAGGGTGGAAGCTATCCCTGACCTCCAGAACAGAGATCCAGTCCCCACACCCAACCTACTACAAATTTCTCACTCAGAAGGCAAAGAAATGTTGCTACCACCACCTCCACCAGTTATCTCCTGGAGCAGTAAAGGGTGGGGGTGGAACAGGTGGGAAAAAAGGAAAGCCAGAGGGTTTGGAGCAGGGTTAGAGGTCACACTAAAATGGAGGGGAAGAAAAGAAAAGGGGTGGGAGACTGAACACATGGTACATTCCAGGTAGGGTGGAGAAGTGAAGAGCAGAAGTGTCTGTGCCCCTGCTGCAGCTTCACAGAAAGGCCGCTGATGAGCAGCACTGCTCAGGCAGCTCTGCATGACAGGACTTAACAAAGGTTTGTAAGGGATGAGAGCTAACATTTATCGAGCACCTTCTGTGTGCTGGTAGAGGCCCAGGTGTTATAGATACAAATTTCATTCAAATCATCACAATAACCCCACTACTAACCCATTTTAACAGGATACTGAGGCTTAGACCTTAAACATGGAAGAGATGGAGTTCAAAACTTCTATTTTAAAAGCCATACAACCTTTCTGCTCCACCACACTTCCCCTTGTTAAAACAGATTTCATTATAGAGAAACTCCCTTCCCCCATCCCAAAATTGTTCTTCTTGGTATCATAACGAAAACAGCTATTAAATTGTTCCATGTCATCAGGTGAACTTAAGAATGTCTTATCTAGGGTGCAGCGTCTCACACCTGTAATCCTAGCACTCTGAGAAGCCGAGGTGGGATGATGGCTTGAGGCCAGGAATTCAAGACCAGCCTGAGCAAGAGCGAGACCCCGTCTCTACTAAAAATAGAAAAATTAGCCAGGCACGGTGGAGCATGCCTGTAGTCCCAGCTACTTAGGAGGCTGAGGCACAAGGATCACTTGAGCCCAGGAGTTTGAGGTTGCAGTGAGCTATGATGATGCCACTGCACTCCAGCCTGGGCAACAGAGAGAGACTCTGCCTCAAAAAAAAAAAAGTCTCATCTAAAGCAACGAGTCAAAGCCATGCCAATCAGCCTGGCATTCACCCTGCAGTATTCCAAGGGCCTCTGACTCTGGCAGAATGGGGGCTTTGCTAAAAATGAAGTTAGTGAATAACAAAAAAAACAATCTGAGGGTACTGATGACTAAAATTTTTATAAATGAATGATCCCAAGGTCATGAACTTCTATAAATGAACAAAATGATAGGGTTGGTTTAAGATTTTTAATTTTCTGGTAACTCTGGAAGTTACCTTGCATGTACCGTGAAATGTGTATGGTTTAAAAGTGAATCAAATTCAAGTCAGCTTCCACCAGGCATTGCAATTATTGTAAATTTATGAAGAAAACAAGAATTTGCAAATTACTGAATATGTTTTGTCACCATTAAGTAGCAAAAGTTAAATAATCTTATTTCTTTAGAATTTTATGTGAGATGGCAGAGCTTTGGAATTTATATTTTTAGACACTGCAGTTCTTTAATATTCCTGTAAAGATTATTTTCAGAACTAGGTCTCACTAGTTTTGAGAATCTTAATTATTAGAATCTTAATATACACATCAAGAAAAATTACTATTTCCACCTATCATTGACTAGTAGTATTTGAGGATAAATTACAAAATTCTAAATAAGTAAAATAATTAAAGGTAAAACAGAATCACCAACAAGAAGAGGAATCATACTTATCCTCTTCATCAAGAAGGCTTTGTTTGATTAGGATGAAGAAAAGTCCTAACTTTCCTTTCCTTTACTTAATTCTTACAATATGTTTCATAATTGTATTATTAAAGAAGTCTCTCATTCAACAAAAATTCTGAGAGAGGTTAAATAACTTGCCCCTGTCACTCAGCTAATAAATGGGAGAAGCAGGATTCAAACCCAGGATGATCTTTGCCTTAAAAATACTTAGGACATATAAGGAAGAGTAAGAAAAACACAATCCCATCGAATTACTTTCTCTTCATTGTGAGCAAAGTTGCTCAGTTAAGCAAAATAACTCACACTTTCCTACCAATTTTAACACTTGCTTCCAATTTAGAGAAAAGTATAAAAAGGGGCTCATGTTAAATATGTAAAGGCCTCTGTATATAGATGTCTTTCTCCACATAGAATATCTATCACCCTGATAAATAAATTAGTGATGAAAGAAGTCATGGGTAATTTTCTTATTTTAAGTAAAATGTCTCAACATGGTAAGTTTTAAGGAATCATGGAATTAAACATCAAAGAACACATATGTGACAACACAGAAGAGGTGCTCAAAACAGTGCCTGGCAAATCATAGACAGGCTCTAGTACCGTGTTTCCCCGAAAATAAGACAGGGTCTTATATTTATTTTTCCTCAAGAAGACACCCTAGGGCTTATTTTCAGGGGATGTGTTATTTCTTTTAAGTACAGTACAACAATCTACATTTATTCAAATATAGTTAAGTTGTCATCTTCTGGAACATCATCATAATTCTCCAAACCCCGAATTCCATCCTGAATTTCTTGCAACTCTATTTCCTTTAGAACCATTGGCCCCAATCTCTCATGTCGAGCAATAGAACTCTCATGGGGTAGATGAGAAGGGCTGCTCGTCTTCTTTACCGCTCTGCGATGAAATGCATGAGTTGTACAGATACGGTGTGTAGCCACACCCATCACTAGGCCTTATTTTCGGGGTAGGGCTTATATTGCGCAAATGCTTAGAAATCCTGCTAGGGCTTATTTTATGGGTAGGTCTTATTTTTGGGGAAACGTATGTAGTTCCCTTCCATTTATAACAGGTAGCTCCCTTTGTGTTGCTCCCCAGCTATGGGAACAGGCATTTCTAGGTCTGTTGCTAACTTGGTGCACATTCATTGCCAGTCTTTCATGATCTGGCCCCTGCCTACTTGTTCAGTTTCATCTCTCACCTCTCCTGGCCTTGTGCTCAACCCTCTAACAACTCAAAACAGCAGCTGGTTCCTCCACACCTATCTCTTTTACTCACATTGTTCACAAACTCTTTTCCTATCCTCATCACCCATATAATGCCTATGTGTCCTTTAAGAGCCCACCTTTCAACAGCATTTAACCACTAACCTTGGCAACCTACCTCGCTTATAAGATACCCCATTTTCATGTTTCCCTTCTACCTCTTGAATTACTCCTTTTTAGTTTCCTGTGCCAGCTCTGTCTTCGCCATCCAACCTGTAAATGTCAGAGTTGCCCAGACCTCCAAGCTAAGTCTCTTTTCTCTTTTAATGTGGTGTTAAGAATTCAGGCTTTAGGATTAGACTTTCTGGATTTTGCTTCTTATTAGCACTGTGGCTTTCCTGTTCCTCACCTACACAAGGATAATAACAACACCTTCTACATACAGTTGTTATGAAGATTAAATCAGTTATATATGTAAAGTACTCAGAATAGTGCTTAGCACATAGAAGGCTGTCAATAAATGTTAGCTATTCTCATTATATTAATATTATTCCTATGATTAGATAGCACTATTATTTTTTTTTTCAGGTTTTTTGGGAAGGCCTCACTCTATTGCCCATGCTAGTCTTAAACTGGGCTCAAGCAACCCTCCCACCTCAGCCCCTGGAGAAGCTGGGATTACAGGAATGTGCCAATCCACCCGAATCTATTGTTATTTTTGTATTTACAGTGTATACCACCCACTTTCACCAGTTTAAGTACCAATTTTTTCCCCAAATTTCTATCTCTAGCCCAGACCTTTTTATTGAGCTCCAAACCCCAGATCCACATTACTGCCTAAGATCTCTAATTAGATGTCTCATAAGCATCTTAAATTCAATAAGCCCAAAACAGAAGTCTTCTCCCACCTCCTTTTAAATATATCCTTTCTTGTAGCATCCCCATTTCAGTAACAGACAGGTACCTCTACTCAGCAAGTTACTTGCTCTTGGGAGAAAACTGATCCTTAGTACTACCCTCTCCTTCACCCCTATATCAAATCTATTACTAAGTCCTACCTGCAATATATAGCTAGATTCGGTCCCCCTCTCTCTATCTCCACAGCCACCACCCAAATCCTAGCCATAATTCACTCTGACGCTGGAAATAGCTATTCGTCAAGATTTCCCTCCCCCATTCTCTATTTATAGCCAGAGTAATCTTTTTGAAATGGAAAAATCTGATGATATCTTACCCTTGCTTAAAACCTTTTAATAATCTGGGATAAAACATTCCCATAATCCCCTAGAGCCCTGCATTATTTGGCACTTGTCCTTGAGAAGATTTTGGAGAACCAGCCTCATCTCATGACATTCCCCACTACCCTACTGCTTAGCCCTTCTCTCTACCCAAGAAAGGGCCATCTGCACTGGTTTTCCTTTAACTGCTTAAAATAATCCATGCTACCTCAAGCCTCAAGACTTTCTCTCATGCTTTTTCTTAACCTGGAACCCCTAGTTCACTTGTTTTCTCACTGATTCCTGCTTATCCTTCACATTTCAAACTTAAGTATGTTACTTGGAAAGACCTTCCCTGACCTTTCCATCTAAATTAAGTCACCTCATAGCTGGGTGTGGTAGTTTATGCCTGTAATCCCAGCACTCTGGGAGGCTAAGGTAGGAGGATCGCTTGAGGCCAGGAGTTCAAGACCAGCCTGAGCAACATAGCAAGACCCTGTCTCTGCAAAAAATAAATTTAAAAAATTAATTACTTAAACTACCCTGTTAATGTTTTATCACATAACCTTGTATTTGTTTCTTGCTACAAAAACCACAAAGATAGAAATTGTATCTGTTTTGCCTAAAACTGATGCCCAGGGCTCAATATGGTGTCTGATCTATAATAGATGCCAAATAATTACCTATTGAAGAAATGAATGTCCGATTTCATCAAATCAAAAACACTATCAATGATAAGATACATAACTAATGTAAAAATAAGGTGCATGTCAGAATTGAGTAAATACAGGCAGATTCTCCTACTAAATGGTAGCATAGAAACAAGGTGGCTTCACTCCCCCCAAAGAAAACAAAAAACAAACAGACAGTGCTAAGATTATCACCAGCTATCTCCCAGAACTCAAATACAAGGATCGAACAGTTCCCAGAGTCATAGAGAAGTGAAAAATCTCCAAGCAGATGGTAAGAGAACTGGACTTCCATAACCATGTTGCCCCTCCCCACAATCCGCCTGGCACCAAGCATGTGAAAAGTTTTCCTCCAACTCATAGTTTCTACACTGGAAAAAGTGAGATTGAAGTGGACAATCATCTTCCCCACCATCTTGTATTCCCTGGCAGGAGACCTGTCCCTGTCTCAACCCACAAGAAGACTCACAAGTGTCTGAAGGGAGAAATATCCCCGAGGGCAGCCAGAGACAAAGGGCATCACCAGCTCTAGAAACTCTGCTCTTTAACTCAGCCAAAGGAGACTCTAAATCAGAGTGGCCGTTCAGCAGTTCCAGGCCATAGCAGGTGCATTCCACAGGTCCCCTGGGCAAAAACCCCTTGCTAGCTGTCACATACTCCCAGGATATCCCCTTTGGGACCTCCCCCATTCAGGAAGGGCAGCATTCTGATTGTTTACTAGAGCATAGGCAAACCTGAGCTTAAGGTACCATCTAGTGCCACAAAGGAGGTAGAGATCTAGCAGAAAAAAGAAAAAGAAATTCAACAGGTAAATTACAAGGAATCCCTAAGCAAACACATCCATTAAAAAAAAAAAATGTCAGACAGAGAAAAATGAAACAAATAACTAATGCTTCAATCCAAAGACATAGATGTGCCTCCACAAGAAACAGCAGGGAACCACGATCTCCGTAAACAGACAAAGCAATGAACCAGCTATTGACCCTAACGAGGCAGCAATATGTGAGTTCCCTAAGAATTCAAAATAGCAGTTTAAAGGAACTCAGTGATCTCCAAGATGACACAGAAAATCAATTCAGAAGTTTATCAGAAAAAATTAACATAGAGATTAAAATAATAATAAAAAATCAAACAAATCACAGAACTAGGAAATACATTTGCTGAAATAAAAAATTCATCAGAGGCTCTTGACAGCAGATGGATCAAGCAGAGGAAAGAATCAGTGAGCTCAAAGAAAAGCTATTTGAAAATATACAAGGGAGAAAAAAGAAAAAACAATGAAAAGGAACAAAGATCACCTATAAGATACAGAAAACTACCTAGAAGACCAAATCTAAAAACTGTTGATATTCAAGAGGTATTTGAGAAAGAAAAAGAGGTATAAAGCTATGCAAAGAAATAATAGAAAATTTTCCAAAGCATGAGAAAGAGATAAATATCCAGATATAGGAAGGTCAAAGAACACCAAACAGATTTGATCAATATAAGAGTACCACAAGGCATATAATAATCAAACTCTAAAAGGTCAAGGACAAAGAGAAGATCCTAAAAGCTGCAAGAGAAAAGTAGCAAATAACACATAAAGGAGCTCCAATTCATCTGGCAACAGACTTCTCAACAAAAACCATACAGGCCAGGAAGGAGTGGGATGACATTTTCAAAGTGCTAAAATAAAAAAAATGCCATCCAAAAATATTGTATCCAGCAAAGTTATCCTTAAAATATGAAGGAGAAAAATCAAGTCTCTCCCAGATTAAAAAAAAAAAAAAAAAGCTGAAAGGACTCACTACCATCAGACCTACCTTACAAGAAATGCTAAAGAGAGTTCTTCAACCTGAAAGAAAAAAACACTAATGTGCAAAAAGAGAACATCTGAAGATACAAAACCCACTGGTAAAAGTAACCACACAGACAAACCCAGAAAAATCTCATACTGTAACTGTGGTGTGCACTCCACTCATAACTCCAGTAATGAAGTCTGAAAAACAAATCTATCAAAAACAATAATAGCAACAGCAATCAGTTAAGAGATAGGCAATATAAAAAAATATGGAAATTGAGATAACAAAAAGTCAAAATGTTGGGGGAATGGAGTTAAAGTGAAAAGTTTTTGTGTTTTTGTTTTGTTTTGTTTTTCTAGCTTGTTTCTTGTTTGTTTCTATTTTTTTCTTTGTGATCTGAAATAAGTTGTCATCTCTCTCTTTAAAATAACTTGTTATGTTTTCTGTAAGCCTCATGGTAACCACAAAGTGAAAACTTATACTAGACATACTAAAAATAAAACAATGAATTAAAATGTACTACCAGAAAAAAATCACTTAACCACAGAGAAAGACAGTACAAGTGGAAGAAAGGAAGACAGGAATTATAAAACAATCAGAAAACAAGCAACAAAATGGCCATAGTGAGTCCTTACTTATCAACAATAACACTGAAGATAAATGGACTAAATTCTCCAATTAAAAGACATCAAGTGGCTGGATGGATAAAAAGACAAGACTCAACTATATGCTGTCCATAAGAAACCCACCTCACTTATAAAGACACAAACAGACTAAAAGTGAAGGGATGGAAAAAGATATTCCATGCAAGCGTTAACCAAAAGAAGAGGAGGAACAACTATATTTATATCTGATAAAAAGGCCACAAGTCAAAGACTGTAAAAAGTGACAAAGAAGGCCACTATGCAATGATAAAGGAGTCAATTCAGCAAGAGGATGTAAAAATTATAAAATCTATGCACCTAACATTGGCACACCAAAATATATAAAGCAAGCATTAACAGATCTACAGGGAGAGATAAGTTGCAACACAATAATAAAAGGGGCTTCAACCACCCCCCACTCACAGTAATAGACAGATCATCCAAACAGAAAATCAACAAAGAAACATTGGAGTTAAACTACACATTAGACCAAGTAGGCCTACCAGATATTCACAGAACATTTCACCCAACTGCTGCAGAAGTCACATTCTTTTCATCAGCACATGGAAAATTCTCCAGAAAAAAACATATCTTAGGCCAAAAATCAAGTCTCAACAAATTAAAAAAAGTACAAATTATATCAAGTATCTTTTCTGACCACAATGGGATAAAAGTAGAAATCAATTACAAGAGGAACCTCAGAAACTATACAAACTCATGGAAATTAAACATGCTCCTGAATAACCAATGGGTCAATGAAGAAATTAAAAAGGAAATTTTAAAATTTCTTGAAACAAATGAAAATGGTTATATAACTTACCAAAATCTACGGGATAGAGCAAAAACAATATTAAGAGGGAATTTTATAGCAATAAAGGCCTACATCAAAAAAGTAGAAAGACATCAAATAAACAACCTAACAATGTACCTCAAGGAACTAAAAAAGCAAGAATAAATCAAAGCTGAGTGGAACTGGAATCTTCCTAACACAAAGAAAATGCCTGAGGTGATGGATATCCCAAATACTAATTAATTAATTCAATTAATACACATTGTATGCCTGTATCAAAATATCACACATAACCTATATACATATATAAAAACTATTAGATAGCTATAATAATTAAAAATTAAGAAAACCAATAATAAAAACAAACCAAATCCCAAATTAGTAGAATGAAAGAAATAATAAAGGTCAGAGTAGAAATAATTGAAATTGAGACTAAAAAAAAATAAAATACAGAAGATCAACAAAATGAAAAGTTGGTTTTCTGAAAAGATAAGTAAAATAGACAAACCTTTACTTAAAGAATAAAAGAGAAGATCTAAATAAATAAAATCAGAAATGGAAAACAAGACATAACTGAGACCACAGAAATACAAAAAATCATTACAGACTATTATGAATAACTGCATGCCAATAAATTGGAAAAAAATCTAAAAGAAATAGATAAATTTCTGAGGACACATACAACATAACAAGATTGAACCATGAAGAAATAAAAAACTCAATAAACCAATAATGAGTAACAAGATTGAAAGCATAATAAAGTCTCCTATCAATGCTGAATTTTACCAAACATTTAAAGAAAACCAAATACCAATTCTACTCAAATGCTTCAAAAAACTGAAGAAGAGGGAATACTTCCAAACTCATTCTATGAGGTCAGCATTACCCTGATACCAAAGCTAGATGAAGACACAATAAAAAAAGAGAAAATTAGAGGTCAATATCCCTGATGAACATAGATGCAAAAATCCTCAACAAAATACTATTAATAGCAAACTAAATTCAATAACACATTAAAAAGATCATTCATCATGATGAAGTGGGATTCATCTTAGGGATGCAAGGAGGGTTCAACATATGCAAATCAATAAACATGATACATCATAATAACAGAATCAAGAACAAAAACCATATGATCATTTCAAAAGATGCTAAAAAAAGCAGTTAATAAAATTCAACACTCCTTTATAAAAAAAAACTCTCAACAAACTCAGTATAAATGAAATATTTCTCAACATAATAAAAGCAATATATGACAAACCCACAGCTAACATCATACCAAATAGAGAAAAACTGAAAACCTTTCTCTGAGATAAGGAACAAGACAAGCATGCCCACTTTCCCCACTTTTATTCAACATCATACTAACCAGAACAATCAGACAAGAAAAAGAAAGAAAGGGTATCCAAACTGGAAAGGAATAAGTCAAATTATCCTGGTTTATACACAACATGATCTTAGATTTAGAAAACCCTAAAGACTCTACCAAAAAACTGTTCAAACTGATAAATAAATTCAGTAAAGTTGCAGGATATAAAATCGATATACAGAAATGAATAGCATTTATATATGCCAACAGAAAACAATCTGAAAAAGAAATAAAGAAAGCAATTCCATTTACAATAGCTATAAAGAACATCAAGTACTTAGGAATTAATTTAACTAAAGAAGTGAAAGATCTATACAAGGGAAAATTATAAAACACTAATTAAATTGAAGAGGACATACAAAAAATGAAAAGATATTCCATGCTTGTGGATGGGAAGAATACTGTAAAAATGTCAATACTAAAAGCAATTTACAGATTCCAGGAAATCCCTATCAAAACACCAATGACATCCTTCATAGGAATAGAAAAAACAATTCTAAAATTTATATGGAACTACAAAATACCCCAAATAACCAAAGAAATCCTGAGCAAAAGAAAAAGCTGGAGGCATCACATTACCAGACTTCAAAATATACTGCGAAGCTATAGTAACCAGATTCGCATGGTACTCACATAAAAACATATAGGCCAATGGAATAGAATAGAGAACCCAGATACAAATCCATGCATTTACAGTCAACTCATTTTTCACAAAAGTACCAAGATTGTACCATGAGGAAAGGAAAATCTTTGCAATAAATTATGCTGGGGGGTGCCTCATGGGGATACGAGAGGACCAGATGATAAACCTGTTGTGAAGAACCTCATGATATCTAGCAGTAATCATGGAAAAGTGGGGGATGAGAAGCAAATCAAGTGATCACATCCTGGGAAGAAGAACCATGAGACAGGGTCTTGCTGTCACTCAGGCTAGTCTCAAATTCCTGACCTCAAGTGATCCTCCCACCTCAGCCTCCCAGAATGCTAGGATTATAGGTGTGAGCCACCATCCCCGGCCCGTACAATATTAATATTAAAACAGATACACTGATGCCATACTCCAGTGAGAAGAGTGAATCTACTGGACTCAGCTATCACCATCCCACCCCAACACGTCATCTTGGCATCCTTATTTTCTTCCTTACCATTGTATAAGAAGACAATAAAACTGTTCTGGAAAAAATAAATAAATAAATTGTGCTGGGAAAACTCATATACAGAAAAATAAAACCAGAACCCTATCTCTTACCATATATAAAAATCAAATCAAAATGGATTAAAGACTTAAATATAAGACCTGAAACTACAAAATTCCTAGAAGAAAATATTAGGGAAATGCTCCAGGACATTGCTCTAGGCAAAGATTTTTTTGTGTAAGATCTCAAAAGCACAGGCAACAAAAGCAAAAATAGACAGGTGGGACTACATCAAGGTAAAAAGTTTTGTACAGCCAAGGAACCGATCAACAAAGTGAAGAGACAAGCCAGAATGGGAGAAAATATTTGCAAACTATCTATCTGATTGATAAGAGATTAATGACCAGAATACATAGAAGGAGCTCAAACAAGTCAACTGAAAAACAAAAACAAACAAACCAAAAAACCCCAAATAATCCAATTAAAAACTGAGCAAAAGATGTGAACATTTCTCAAAAAAAGCAGCAATCCAGGTGTGGTGGCTGACAGCTACAATTTTAGCACTTTGGGGGGCTGAAGCAGGAGGATTGCTTGAGACCAGGAATTCAAGACCAGCCTGAGCAATATAATGAGACCTTGTCTCTACAAAAAAGTTTTTAAAAAAACAAAGAAAGAAAGAAAAAGGAAACATACAGGCCAGGCACAATGGCTCACACCTGTAATCCTAGCACTCTGGGAGCCTGAGGTGGGTGGATTGCTTGAGCTCAGGAGTTTAAGACCAGCCTGAGCAAGAGCGAGACCCAGTCTCTACTAAAAAATAGAAAAAGAATTAGCCGGGCAACTAAAAATAGAAATAAAAAATTAGCTGGGCGTGGTGGCTCACACCTGTAGTCCCAGCTACTCGAGAGACTGAAGCAGGAGGATTGCTTTAGCCCAGAAGTTTGAGGTTGCTGTGAGCAAGGCTGACACCACGCCACTCTAGCCCGGGCAACAGAGTGAGACTCTGTCTCAAAAAAAAAAAAAAAAAAGACATACAAACGGACAACAGGTCTATGAAAAAATGCTCAACATCACTAATTATCAGGGAAATGCGAATCAAAACCACAATAAGATATCATGTCACCCCAGTAAGAATGGCTTTCATCAAAAAGACAAAAAATAACAAATGCTGAGGAGGATGCGGAGAAAGGGGAATGCACATATATACGGTTGGTGAGAATGTAAAGTAGTACAACCATTATGGAAAACAGTACGGATGTTCCTCAAAAAACTAAAATATATTCCAAAGAAAGGAAATCAGTGTTTCAAAGAGATAGTTGTACTCCCGTGTTTATTGTAGCACTACTCACAATAGCAAAGATATGGAATCAACCAAACTGTGCATCAGTGGATGAATGGATAAGGAAAATACATATGCAATGGAATATTATTCAGCCATAAAAAAGAAATGAAATCCTGTCATTTGCAACAACACGGATAGTACTAGAGGATATTATGTTAAGTGAAATAAGCCAAGCACAGAAAGACAAATATCACATGTTCTCACTCATATGTGGGAGCTAAAAGGTGGATCTCATGGAAGTAGAAGAGTAGAATAATGGTTACCTGAAACTGGGAAGGGAAAGGGGAAGAGAAATTGGTTAAGGAGTACAGAAATATAGACAGAAGGAATGAGTTCTAGTATTTGATAGCACAGTAGGGAAATTATAGTTAACAATAACTTGTGCATTTCAAAATAACTAGAAAGAGAAGAATGGTAATGTTCCCAACACAAAGAGAAGATAAATATTTGAGGTGATGGAGATCCCAAATACCCTGATTTGATCATTACAATTATGCATGTATCAAAATAACCCATATACGTGATATATGTACAAAATATTAATTAAAAAATTAAAAAACACCAACTGTATTTTATAACCTTTGTTTCATAATTAAATTTTTTAAAAAATTTTAAAGGTACCATTTTCAACTATTAAATTAGAAAATATAAAAAATTGGACAATATTGGCAAGGGGATGGGGAATTAGGAAATCTCAGGCACTGCCTTCCAGAGTATAAATCTTCACAGCATTTCTGCTATGAAACAAGCTTGGCAAATTTTTTTCAAAAACCTTAAAAATGTACAAACTCTCTTACAAGTAATTTTTTATAGGATGATAGCCTAAAGAAGTTATCTAAACTATATAAAGATTTTAATAACAAAATTTGTTTCTCTAAAAGAGAAAAAGAAAATAACTGAAAGGACCAACAAAAGGAAACTAAGGAAATTACAGCACAGTTTAAAAATGAAATAATATCATAAAACATATGATCATAAAATATATGCAAGTAGAATATGTATGGTCAAACGAAAGTGTTCACAATATATTTCTAAGTGAAAACAATATGTATGTTTTGTGAAAAGGAAAATAATATAACATTCAAAGAACATACTTAAAATCTAAGTAGTGGTTAATTTTTATTTTTGCAATTATTAACAAATAATAAATCATAATACTAAAAATAATAATTTAATTAACTACAACCACAAACATGAGTGAAAAACAGTAACCCAGTCACTTAAGCTTTAAAATATAGGCTGGCTTGCCCAAGCAAAAAAGCAGTTCACAAAAGGAGGTTGTTTTGAAGGTAATGAACAGAACATGCATACACATGAAGGGCCTCCAGGTTAGTAACACTTATTCATATTTATATTTTATATGCTACTTATCTCTTTGCTCACTGCTTAGGTAGACCTTTGCTCAACAGAAACCCCATAAAAACTGTTTGAACAAAACCCACAATTTCTACTTTGTAGCATTAATGTTTTAAATATATATAACAGGTTAGGCTAAAAATATAAAGTTATTTGTTATTTGATATACTGAAAGCACAACTAGATGCATGCTAAGTACCAAAGAGGCAGGCGCCCGGGAGGCATCCTAAAGGAAGAGGAGAACCCCAGAAGAAGTGGTGTTAGCCAGCTGCTAGCCAGGGTGAGACAATTACCAGAGAACCAAGAATTAGAAAGAATTAGACATTGAGGTTATGAAATTCTTACTCAGCTATTTCCAAACTTCTAAAGAGAGCAAGAGTATACATTGCTTCCCACAACTATGACAGCTCTCAGGTGTTAAATATAATAGTATGACTGAATTGATGGAGAAGATCAATCGAATTGAGAGGTCAGAGGTTCTTAGTAGAACTGAAAGAAACTGACAAGACAATGGGGATCATAACAGAAAAATCAAAATTGATTGTCAGTGTATTTTAGGTTGTAAAAATCTCATAGTTTATGAACTTAAGGACATCTGTTCTTGAGCAAGAGTTACTCCAACTAAATATGCTGAGAGAGTATTTTGAGAGAGAAATGCAGCACTAGCAAACAGAAGTTAAAAAAGAAGTTGTGCCTCTGCCTTTCCCCAGATGTTAAGCTGGCTTCCTGTCAGTGACTTGACCACGCCCTTCTAGCAGACCAACATGGACTTCTCTGGAAAGAAGAATTTCATTTTCTCTGTAATGACTAAGGAAGGATATTATTTCTTTTTATTCTTCTATAGTGGCTTCTCACTTAAAAAAAAATCATCCATGAGTTTACGTATTTTTCTTAATACAAAAAACTAAAATTTTTAAATATTGCAAAATTATCACACCTAAAATTACTTTCAATTTTTGTTATAAACATCATAGAGTTAGTTTCCCCATACTCGTTTTTCCCAGTTTTCTTAGTTATTTAAGGTTCTATTACAGACACTTTCATTGGTATTTTAGTGTGCTTCATACAAAAGAGGCTTTCTGTTTTGCTAACTTGCTCTATGATATTCATAAAACCTGTTAGAAACTTATTTTACTTTCAATCTATACCTGGGATAATCAGCTACCTACTGTGTAAAAAGTATTTCCTTTTATTTGACCTTCAATTACTTCTTTGATGCTTCAAAAGATGCCCCTGATTTCTTTTTTTTTTTTTTCCCTCCATACCTCCAATTTCAGACTGAGTTCTTATTAATACAGTGCATAAGTCCACCTTGCCCTCTTCAGGTGCTTCATAGCGTTCTAAGCTTCCACTACAAAACAAGTTCATTCTTTATCATTCCAAGTTGAAGAGTCTAAATTTTTCGAACAGTGCTTCATATCCTCTTACTCATTACAGCCTATTTTAATTTCTCTGAATCTCAGTTTTCTTACTTACAAAATAAAGTAATTAGACCGTATATACAGTAGGTTAAAAGCATGGGCTGTGGAGTTAGATATATCCACTGGCTCCGATGCTTTCCAATCGCGTGACCTTGAACAAATTACTCAACTTTCTTTCTCAGGGTCCTAATACATAAAACTTGTTATTAATAATACCTACTTTGGAGAGTTGTTATGCAGATAAATGAGATAAAGTTTAAGATCACTACATTACCTTAGTCATCACCCCTACACCACACCAACCCCAGATTTAGGCATCTCCTTGTGCTTAATCTGAATTCCTTTATTATATTCTACAATGTACTATGTGTTTTGGTCCCTACCCGCAGGTTTAATATCATCTCACCAGGGTCTTCTCCCTTTCCCTGAGCTCTGGCTGTGCCAGCCTTTTATTGTTCCTAGAACATGCAAACTCTTTACAAGTTCAAGGCCATTGCTGTGCCCACTGCCTAGAACATCCTCCCCTCATCCTCCAACTCTTCTTAGCGCTAGTGCCTTCTCACTATTCCAGTCTCAGTGTAGATGTGTCCTTCTCAGAAAGTCCTCCCTGACTACCCTACAGATTGCTTTGTTTACTTGGGATTATCTTGTCTCCCTAACTATTAACAGCCAGAAAGCCTGTGAGGACCACCAGTACACGAACCTAGAACAATGTCTGGTAATAGTAGGTACTCAGTAAGTATGTGTGGAATGAAAGTGCTTAGCACACTGTTTACCTAGCTGAAAAAGTTAGGACCAGGATGTGAAAGGCCTCATATGCTATGGTAGGAAGTTTGGCCTTTATACTGCAGAAGATAGAGATTCATCAGAGGATTTTAAGCAGGGAAATGAATGACCAGATGTTTCTAATATCCTATTCTAATCAGCAGTCTTTTAATCAAAAGCAAAGGCTCATGTTGTACAACTCCTGCTTTTGATTAGTTGTTCTCCCCCCAGTTACTCACTCACATTTTGCCTGTAGACTGTATTTATCTAATATACACATAATTGCTTCCAAATGTCACTCATATTAGGCAAATGGGGGCTGTAAGAGTGGCTCTGGGAGTGAGTTTTACCTAAGGGCAGGGAGGGGCCTAGAAGGAAGTTCAGCTGGTATTGTCTCATTAATGATGGGTGCTAGAAGGGAGATTCTTGATCTGGAACCTTGGGAGTAAGGTCAGGGCAAGGTGATGGGGACACTCTGTAATGAGTTGGCTTTAAAAGGGTAAATGATGGCCAAGCGCGGTGGCTCAGGCCTGTAATCCTAGCACTTTGGGAGGCCGAGGCAGGCGGATCG
>VBSM01001044.1:3208427-3220275 GCA_008086735.1 Cheirogaleus medius | reverse complement strand
AAAGGGCAAATGAGCAGGAGGCCTTGCTGGCTGATTGAGTCACCTTCAGCAAAAGAACATTATTGACCTGCTTCTGAATGGAAGTGTTAAATTTTGGGTTCCATGTTGCTTTCTTATTAACCCACCCCCCTTCTACTCCAATCCTCACCACTTTTATTAAAAGTGTCCTTTTAGCTGAATTTCAGCTGGGAAAAGTAGCTGGGAAAGTTGACCTAGGCCTTACATTTGAAAGAAGATTTTTAAGAAACATTAAAACCTTCTGGGTACCAAAATACATCATAAACAAAGTCAAAAGACAAAGTGATCAAAAATATATTCACAAAAAACTAACTCCCTTAATGTCTAAAGAACTCTTACAAATTAATAAGAAAAAGATAAACAACCCACTGGCAAACAGGCAAGAGAAAAAACCAAGCAATTAACAGAAGCACTACTGAAAAAGCATAAGAAAATATGTCCAATCTTTTGCTAATGCAAAATTTAAAGTATTAATTTTGTATATTAGATTTGAAAATATTTAAAGGACTGATAACTAGTGTTGGGAAAAAAGTGGACAATCAGGTATTTTCATATATTGGTGATAGGATAAACAGGCACAACCTTTTTAGTGAGCAACTTGGTAATTTCCTTAATGTAAAATGTATTTTTCAGAGATTTATACTTAAGTAGGGGGAGAGGGAACTTTCAATTTTGTACTTTATGTACTTCTATATTTTATATTTTTTAATAAGTACTATTTTATAATAAAACCAAAAGTTTTTAAGATGTGCATATCCTTGACTCAGATAGTCCATATCGAGGAATCTTTTCCCATGACATAGTCAAAAATACAAATAATTATTTCTGAAAATGTTCTACAGCCCTATTTGTAAAAGTGAAAAATTGGAAACTACACAAAGGTTAATTAATATACATCTATTAATAACTATAATAATGTACAGTTGACCCTTGAACAACAGGGGGGAGGTTAGGGGTGCCAACTCCCTGTACAGTCAAAAATTCACATATAACTTTTAACTCCCCCAAAACTTAATTACTAATAGCCTACTGGAAGTCTACTACTAATAGCTACTAATAGCAACCGGAAACCTTACCGATAACATTAATAGTCAATTAACACATATTTTGTGTTATATGTATTATATACTGTATTCTTACCATAAGGTAAGCTAGAGAAAAGAAAATGTTATTAAGAAAATCATAAGGAAAAGCAAATATATTTATTATTCATTAAATGGAATTGCATCATCATAAAGGTCTTCATCCTCCTTGTCTACACATTGAGTGGGCTGAGGAGGAGGAGCAAGAGGAGTTGGTCTTGTTGACTTAGGGGTGGCAGAGGTGGAAAAGGTGGAGGTGGAAGAGGAAGTAGGAGAGGCAGACACTCTCAGTGTATCTTTATGGAAATACATCATAATTTCTGTCTGACTTTTTTTCATTTCTCTAAAAATGTTTCCATACAGTACCAATCCTGCCACTGATTGCTTTAGTTTCAGTGCCTGTATCAAGAAGGATCCATGTCGTAAAAGAAGTCAAAAGCAGTCTTGAATAATCAGAAAGAACCCTTCTGCCAGATTATCTAATGTCAATTTGTTTCCTGGCACTGTTTCTTCTAGGTCGTCTTCCTCATCATCTGGCACTGGTTCAGAAGCACTCATCTCTATCAAGTTGTCTTCTGGTAATTCCTCTGGTGTGGTGTCTATTAGCTCCAGAATTTCTCCAAGATCCATATCTTGAAACCCTTGACCCTTCCATCTTTTTTGTCATATTCACAATATTTTTCATGATCTCCATGATTTGCTGTGTTGTAAATCTGGTGATTTATAACATGCACAACATCTGTACACAGTTTTCTCCAGCAGAAATTAATTGTTTTGGGCCTGATGGCTTTCACAGCTTTTTCTATAACAATGGCATCTTCAATGTTGTAATACTTCCAGACTTTCATAATGTTCTATTGGGGTTCTCTTCCATGGCATTGACAATCCCTCCCATAGAGTACCTATGTTTAATGAGGCTTAAAGGTCCTTATGACCATCTGATCTGAGGATGAATTAGAAACACTGTGTTTTCAGACAAGTAGACTACTTTGACACCTTTGGTGTTGAACTCATGGGACTCTGTGGCCAGGGGCATTGTCCAGTATCAAAAGAACTTTAAAAAGCAGTCCCTTACTGGCAAGGTACTTCCTAACTTCAGGGACAAAGTATCCAAGGAACCAATCCAGGAAAAGGTTTCTTTTTGTCCATGCCTTCTTACTGTACATCCAAAAGACTGGCAGCTGGTGTTTATCTGTTCCCTTCAAGGCTCAGGGGTTAACAGCTTTATAGATAAAGGCAGTCCTGATTATAAACCAGACTACATTTGTACAAAACAGTAAAGTTAGCCTATCCCTTCTGCCTTAAATCCTGGTGCTTGCTTCTCTTCCTCACTAATGTATGTCCTTTGTGGCATTATTATCCAGAATAAGGTATTTTCACTTTTTTTTAGCACTCCTCTTTTAAAGAATTTATTTTACACCTATTATACCACACAGCATGTTTTAAACACTGACATATAACTCCCTAATAAGATAAAACAAAGACAAAAAAAGCTTATCTTATTAGAAACACGATACACCATCACTTATGGTCTTCAAACATTATCGCACTTTTAACTTAATAATTTGACAAAGTATTCATGAAACAATCTGCAGACTAGTTTTAACAGACAAATAACACCTTTAAGCAGACATGACCATCCTACATTGTTTATTAGGTATGAATTTTACAACCATTACTTATATTAGCGGTAACAGTGGAGCTGGAGAGTATTGCGCCTTCTCCAAGCTGCACAGTGAGAACCAACAACAGTGTGGTGGAACTTATGGCCCTTTCCAAGGTCATTTCCAAGGCCATGGCTCTCGCAGCCTGCAGATGTCAGCCCACGCAGCTCCCTGTGCTTGTGGTCCGGTTTGGTGATCCACTGGGCATCAGGATTTATTCTGATAACTTTATGGAATGGATCAATGAGGATAAACTCAAAAAATCTGTACATGGAATCTTCACCAACCCAGTAAGAACTCAGGATTCTTAAAGCCCCACAGTGGCGTCCAGCTCAATCCTGGGTAACAG
Organism: Cheirogaleus medius; assembly: GCA_008086735.1. Lineage (NCBI taxonomy): Eukaryota > Metazoa > Chordata > Mammalia > Primates > Cheirogaleidae > Cheirogaleus > Cheirogaleus medius. The sequence goes on along the minus strand of VBSM01001044.1, from coordinate 3,217,162 downwards.
ACTGAAGGCTTCGAGCAAACTTTAGCTGGTTAATACCATGACAGACAGGCTTGCCATAGGTTGCACCCTTAGGAACTGGGTGTTTGCAGCCACCAAAGCACACATGAATCCTATATACGACATAACCTCGCTTGGCCTTGTATCCCAGTCTGCGTGCTTTATTCACCAGGGTCGGGCGGGGGGGCCTGTGGAGCGCAGAAAGCTGGCAGTATTGCTAGAAGCAGACCCTCAGAAGAAAGTGCATCACATCAGACTGCTTCTTCCTCCGTAGGTCCTGGATGTACTTGTACGCACCCATCTTGGCTTACCTGATGGCTGCCGCCATACAGAAAGGCCAGAATAAGGTATTTTCATCTGCATTAAAAACCTGTTCAGCTAGGTACTGTGGTGTGTACCTGTAGTCCTAGCTACTTGAGAGGCTGAGGCAAGAGGATCACTTGAGTCCAGGAGTTCAAGGCCTGTAGATCCTTCACCTTCCTTTTGCCTTAAGTTGTCATATAATGACTTCACTTTTTCATATTCAAGTTCATGGCCTAAAGTTCAAGGCCTTTAGATCCTTCACCTTCCTTTTGCCTTAAGTTGTCATATAATGACTTCACTTTTTCATATTATAGTCTATAGGTATGCTTTTTTTATTTTATGAGATAGGGTCTTGTTCTGTGGTTCAGGCTGCAGTGGTGCAATCGTAGCTCACTGCAACCTCAAACTTCTGGGCTCAAGAGATCCTCTCACCTCAGCTTCCCAAGCAGTTAGGACTATAGGTGCACGCAGCCACACCTGGATAATGTTTTAATTTTTTTTTAGAGGCAGGGTCTCTCTATGTTGCCTAGGCTGGTCTCAAACTCCTGCCCTTAAGCAGTCCTCCTGCTTTGGTCTCCCAAAGTCCTGGGATTACAGGTGTCAGCCACCATGCCCAGTCGGTATGCCTTTTTTATAGCAATCTTACACTTACATAAAAGCTGCATTTTATATGATATAAACAGGTATTTTACAAAAAGTGCAAAGTTTTCATGTCTGCTGGCATAGCTGCAGTGACAGTTTCACAAATTTCCTTTTCCTTTTTTTGCATTGGTCTTTATACTGGATTCCTTTATCTTGAAATGGTAGGCAACTACAGCCGAAGACCTCAATTTACAGAATATATCAAGCAATTCAACTTTTTCTTATAATGTCATGACTTTTCTCTGCTTCCTGGGAGCACTTCCAGCATCACTAGTGGCACTTCACATGGGTACCCAGGTGTTAGTCAACGTTTACAGTACTTAGGTTTAAAAGGTTTACATTGCACTAAGCACAATGAAAAATACATGAAAACCTTGAGAGATCACTTTTTACTGTGATGTGCAATTTACTGGAGAGATGAACTGCTCAGGTAGAGGTGATTAGCATCCCACAGCATTTTAAGGGGAGACTCAGGAACACTGCAATAGCAACATGAGAGGGCTACAAAATTATTACAGTAGTACAGTATACACTAAAGTTAATTTTTTGTAGTTATGATTAAATACTGCATCTTTGTTTGCATTTCTTTTAACCATAAATGGCATCATGTACTATCTATGCTTATGTAAGTTTTGATTAATTTTAACTTTTTACAGATTTATGTATATTTTATGGTCATAAATGATAGAATAGACTAATATCTACCCATATTTTATGAATTCATGACATACCTTTTTCTTAATTTTTTGATATTTCTATGCTACACAGTTCATCTGTGAATTTTTTCAAATTGTTGTAAATCTCCAAAAAATGTTCCAATATATTAATATTTATTGAAAAAAGTCTGCACATAATGGACCCACACAGTACAAACCCATGTGTCCATGGGTCAAATGTATAGTTAATAGATTGTAATATAGCTATATAATGGAACGCTTAAAAAAAGGTAGGTCTATATGTACTGATTTGGAAAGATACTGATAATTAAAAAAGAGCAAGTTACAAAACATTATCGCTGTATGATCCTATCTTTGTATAATATATATTCATAAAATATATTTGTATACCCACATAATATAGAGGCTTAGAATTCACAGATTATCATTTGTGGTTTCCACTCTTTGTGAACAATGCTGAAAGTCCATGGCATTTTGAACATTTGTAATCTTAAACTCCTGGCCTCAAGTGATCCTCCCACCTAGGCCTCCCAAAGTGCTGGGGTTACAGGCATGAGCCACCACACCCAGCCATGAAAAAACATTTATCATTCCGCCCAGTCATGAACGAGTCACACCCCTGTAAGACCTCTCTGGGAAAGGGAAACCAGAGCTGGACAAGGGGCCTGGCCTTGCCTGGACTCCATCTCAGCATGGCTTTGCTCTTTTCCACTAGTCTGTATTTTTGCTCCTGAAGAGATAAAAACTGGTTTCTTTGTAGGAGAGAGCTGTGAAAGATGGCCTATTTACACCTGTGAGGGAAAGAAGATTGTGTAAAGAGGTCTCTGAAAGTGACTATTCTATCCAATACTGTCTCCTTTCTACCAAACCCCACATCCTCACCTAATACTACCTTGAACATATACAGGTTTTATCAATAATACCTCAATAAAGCTGAAAAGAAATTCAGCTTTAATTTTCTGTAGCTTGTCTATTTGATTTTTCATGTGTGAAATAAGAACTAAATATTAATCACCATGGAAACTTGATTGCCAAACAACTATAAAGTCTTTAGCTAAAACCCAAAGAACCTCAACTACATCATCTACAGTTTGATCTATTTATATTCAGCTTTTAACCTACCCAGGAAACCTCTAACTATTTCAAACCCTACAATTGTTTAGAGAGTGTAAATTCTCAGAATCAGAAGAGAGCTTAAAGATGATCTGGTCCAAACAACCTCATTCACGAGGAAACTAAAGCTCTAAGAGCAAAGCTGGATCAGACCAGAGCCCATACAAGATTTAGGATCCCCTGACCCCTGAGGCCCTCTCTAGCTCCCTTCCCTGCTCAGAATCAAAGCTAATAGATCTATAAGATATTGTACAGAGTCTTCATAATTATGTCCACTGACTGACTTCAGAGGTTAGGACTAGCATTAGGTTCAAGTACATTTATCCACATTGCCAAAATTCCAGTCAGCCCTTATAAAAACCAGGTGGTGTGCCTATAAGTCATGATTGACATATTGCTGCAACAGATGCTAGGAATGTCCTTGCTGAAGATCTGGGCAAATGGTCTCTAGAAATGAAAACTAGGCTTTGGGCAGGGCATGGTGGCTCACGCCTGTAATCCCAGCACTTTGGGAGGCCAAAGCAGGAGGATTGCTTGAGGCCAGGAGTTTGGGACCAGCCTGGGCAACATAGCAAGACCGTATCTCTACAAAAAAGAAAAATAGTTTTAATGCAAACAAAAACTGCCTAGAGAGTCTACAAGATTTTCTATTAATATTTGACTTTATGCTATAACTGATTCTGTTTGGTTGCACATGTATTTATTATGTGTATATGCTATTCCATGCAATGTTCTAAGAATTGCAGAAATAAAAATGAGTAAAATGTTGTCCCTCCCTTCAAAGTTCAGCTGATGAGAAGGACACACACAGACACTGCCAGTATGATGAAGGAAGTGTTGTGATGGAGGTATGCACAAGGTGCCAGGAGAGCTCAGTGGAGGCAAACCTTGCCCACCTTGGGCAAAGGAATGGGGCACACTTCCTAAAGGAAGGGATACTTGGATTGGGGCTAGAAGAACAAATAGGAACTAACCAGGCAAATGGGGGATGCATGTTCCAGACAAAGACATGAGTAAACGCATAAAGATGTGTAACAGGATGAAATATGTGTGAGGAATAACAAGTAGTTTAGAATCACTGTTGCAGGAAATGAGAAGAGGCTAGAGAGATTCCCAGAGCTCAGATCATGAAACGACTGGCACATAGTAGCTACTTAATAAATAGTTGTCAATAAAAGAAATAGTCGTTTCATCAAGGAAAACGGATAAGCATGTGGTTATGTATGTTGGGCATATTTTATATATTCATTGTTAGTAGAAACAGAAAATAATCAGTATTATTCTATGTCGGTAGGATTATAAGACCATAACTCAGCAAGAGCATGGCTCATTCAGCATGATACTCGGAGACTCAGGCATAATAAAGAGGAAGTGGCTAGACAGTTGTGATATCCTTACGATCACAAGAGAGAAAAGCTAGGGTGGTGTCTGCACGAAAGACAGTGCAGACTGTCTTTTTTTAAAAGTCTACTTTAAAAAAAAAGTTAAACTGATCCATTAGTATAAAAGTTGTAGCAGCTTAAGGCTAAGAGCCTGAGGCCCAGAGGTTCCTAATCCCTTGCCCCTAAATTGTAACTCTGGTCCCTGGTGCCCCTGGACCACCTACCTGTTCCTGGCTCCTCTAGGTATCTAAGGTCTCCTGTGGTTGCAAAAGGCTGAGACTCACTTAAGCTCACTCATGTGAAGGATAAGCAGGGCATATATTAAGAATACAAGGGAAACAAAAGAATAAGGAACCAAAGAAGGGCCAAGTCTCACAGAGGCAATAACTGAAGCTTAGTGTTGGTTGCACGGCAGGCCCAGAAGCTCAGCAGTAGGAATTCATGGCCTTTCTGATATACCACTGCTAATGGAGGCATTACTGTCAATGTGTCTACAGCACTCTCCTCCCGGGTTCTACACTCCTTAGCTGCAATTCCCAAAACAGAACATCTGATGGCTCTGTTTAATACTATTACCTCTGTTTAGTCTGCCCTTTTGAGAGCAGGCCACATCAAAAGGCCCTCACCAGCCTGTGGGTGAGCAATCCTTGGGGCAAGGGCTCCTCTGGTCCAGTCAGCTGGGCTGTATTATTTGAATTCTCAGTAGGAGTTCCAAGTGGGGGGAGTATAGTCACCCTTAGAAGGGACTGTTTACAGCAAGCTCTGTGAATTCATTTATGATACACTATGATAGCAGCAATGGCTCAGAAGTTTCAGGACTAGGGAATGGAAAAAGTGATATCTGGGTGGCATTAGAGACTGAGCAATATAAAAGTATGTGTGCAAGGCCTTTAGCTGCCAGGACACACCTAGACATTCCTGAAAAACCCATTCTCAGCATTCAGCTTTCCTTCCCCATTCAATCCAATCCATAATTTTGAAAAGCATGTCCCACTCCCAAACATTCTAGGGACTAAGGTTTATTAATCAAGCAAATGAGATCTTAAAAGACATCACTGCAAAAATTTGAAGGTCCATTCCCAAACTATTATATAGATGAATCTTTTCCTTAGCAATGGCTATGTTCACACCCTTATAACAGGCCTAATTGTGGTTCTTGAACTCACTTGAGGCCAGGAGCTCGAAACTAGCCTGGGCAACATAATGAGACCCTGTCTCTACAAAAAAAGAAAATTAAAAATTAGCTGGGTCTGGTGGCATGCATGTCTTTAGTCCTAGCTATTCAGGAAGCTAGGGTGGGAGGATTGCTTGAGCCCAGGAGATAGAGGCTGCAGTGAACTATGATCACACTACTGCACTCTAGCCTGGGCATCAGAGGGAGACCCAGTCTCAAAAACAAAAAGCACTGGAGGGACCACTTTCTTGATCTCTTTTCAAACATATGTTGGTGAACACTAGAATTGCTGAGCTCTAACACATGACTAAGTAGGCCAGGGAAAAAGGTAAGTAATCTTTGGAGCTTCATTTTAAGAAAAATTAAGGTAATTAGATTCATTTACTAAATAACTATACAAGCAAAACCAAACATATTCTATGATAATTGTAGCTAGTTGAAATATAGATGTGCCTTGCTTTTACACATTACATTTTCCTGAAAAATATATCTGAATTAGAATGCAAAGAAGCAGAACACAAGAGGCCCTGGCTAGTTGGGTGGCCATGATAGAAAACACATATATACACCCTTTTTTTAAAAAAAAAAAAAAACCCAAGAATGCGGATCTGTTCTAGTAGCCAGAGAGGGTGGAGGAAAGCATTTTGCCCTTCTAGTTCTTTTTATTACCAGAAAAAGACAAGGTGGGAGATGAAATCAACTGTAATCCTGATCTCTGTTTCAGTCTTCACAGGCTTTAGCAGATCTAAATATTCCAAAGTGATCATGAGATACCAAAGAATATAGAGTGCATTTTTATGTTCCTAAATTAACAAGACAACTTTGTAGACAGAACCATAAGTTGCAAGAATTTCTTTATTCCCTCAATTATCCTCTGATTTCAATATTTTAATTGAATAAACTGTCTCTTCTCTTTGAATGATTATAAAAAACAGAGAAGCAGAGCTGAATAATTATGAAAATTTTCATAGCTAGGAAACTATGATTTTCATTTCTAATTAATCTTCAACTGTTACTGAAGTGCTTAATACTTTATATTACTCATTCTGTACTAATGATCTGCAAATGATAGAACACTAGTCTTTAAAAGGGAATAAAGAATTCATTATGTGAAAAAAAAGACTATCAGGTGATAAATCATTTCTAATGTCAAAAAATGTTTTAGGGTATTGAATTTGAACAAAGTAGTGCATGTTCACAAATACTATTGAAATTAAGGGGACAATTAGAATCCTAGAGAGTTCAAGCTTTCTGTCACATGAGTTAAGTAGCCTGTTTAAAAGAAGTCAGCTGATCTCTACATGAGACCTCTGATTAGATCATAAGATACTGAAATCTAGAACAAGGTCTGTTTAGAAATCCTTATCCTAGCTAATACTGACCAATGTTATTGAAAGAAAATAAAAATAAAAATATAAATCAGCATAATCTTTACACTTTTAATTTTTTTAGATTTATAAAGTAACCTCTTGAATGGGTACTAACTATACATGTTTCTACTATATTAATGTAATTTTACACGTCATAGCCAGAAAGAGGAGTGGGTTTTAGGTAGGCTATCAAAAATAAAAAAATAAATAACACACAAACTTTTGGTTGAAAAAGCCCCACAACTTTAACAGAAAAGACAAAAATAAAGATTGTCGCACTGTTTTATAGTACTATGATAATGCTAAATAATTAATGATAAATAATTAAATTTCTTAAATATTTCCTCTAACAACTAGCAAACCTATTTGTCAGCTCAGAATGTTGCTCCTTTGGAAATACTATAATAAATTTTTTAGACTGACCTTAGAAATGATTTCAAGAGCCTGGCATTAAACAACTACATAAAATTATTTTAAACTACTATTCCTCACCATAAACAAGCAGTCACAAGGACATGGTTCTATCAACAGTTCCGTGGTAAATTGTTTTTTTATTTTTTGGGAGACGGGTTCTTGCTATTTGTCAAGCTGGCCTTGAACTCCTAAGCTCAAGCAATCTTCCTGCCTTGGCCTCGCAAGTAGCTGGAACTACAGGCATGCATCACCACGCCCAGCTCATTTTCACAAGCTGTTTAAATAACATTCCTCCTCTGTATTTATCTTGTTCATTTTCAAATCAAATTCAGTATGTATTTATTGAGTCCCTCTTATGAGCAAAGTTCTGCATTAAACTGGGAGTTGCGGGCAGATAAAACAAGGAGGATAACAGCATAGTCTGTTCTCTGCTTGCCAGGTCCAGGACCCTCTTCCTGATCCATGGCAAAAGGAGGTCAAAGAACCATGTCCATTTTAATCCTCATAGCCCTATCATTGAGCATTATTACCTGTGTTTTATAGATGAAAAATCTGAGGTTGGGTGAGTCAAAGTAGCCTGGCCAAGAAAACATGGTTAGTTAAGTAGTAGAGCCAGGATTTGACCCAAGAATGTCTGGCCTCAACTTTCATTCTCTTTCCACTACACTGTATCTTTCTTATTCAAACCTCAGCTCAAATACTGTTAATACCTTTTCACAGTGGCCATCTATTTAAATTAGTTGCTTTATTTTCTTCACAGTTTTAAAGAGACTGGATCCATTAATAAATTCCAAAAATCAATTTTTTCCAGTTGAAATCAAACAAAAGCCTTTTGCAAATTTTTTTTTTAAATACTATAGTAACATAGACAAAATTCTTCAAAAAGTGGGGAAAAAAAGGAAAGGAAATGACACACAGGAAGAGAAAAATAAAAGCAATGTTGTAAAGAAAAACAGCATTATACTTTCCCCTTTGTTGCTTCACTGAAAGGTTAAGAGGAGTGGAGGCCAATTCTAAAGGCCTTGGGTACACACCTGACCAGTGTCATGCCCACTGTATTCATCAGATGTTTACAACTGAGACTCTGTGGAAGATTCCCCACAAAGACACACACCCCTTAGACACACAGGTGAAGAAGACAGAGTCTGAAATGTCAGCAGGGAGATGTGGGCTTTCTTAAGAAAGTAATGAATCAGTATTTGTGTTATATATGAATGCTTTTAAAATATCTTTTCAGAAGACTCTGTGATATGAGTTTTACCTCAATATTAAAAATTTAGGAGCTTTCAAAGAGGAGAAATAGGTCATATGACACAAAACTATTTACCTAGGGAATGTATGGACCAGTGTGCTAAAACAGGTTTACACTACCACGTTTCTTGATTTCAGTTTTGCATTATCCTTGAGCATCACTCTTGGCCGACTGAAGAAACCAGCTTACCTGTATGGCAAGAGTTCCTGATGCCCCTACTTCCCCATTTCCAAGCAGTTCTACTTTAAACAGTCTGCTGAGATGACCTATCTACTGAGAGCCCACCCTTTGGGGTCTAGCAGTACTGGATAATGGCAATATAAATAGTAAGAAGAAAACTTTATAACCTTTGGAGAGGCCTCTGATTATCTCTCATTTCTTTCTTTCCTTCTTTTCTTTTTCTTTTTTTTT
>VBSM01001044.1:3182651-3201671 GCA_008086735.1 Cheirogaleus medius | reverse complement strand
AAAAAAAAAAAAAAAAAAAAGTCTACATTCATCCCAACAAGCTAGAAAAAGACAAATTAAACTCAAAGAAAGAAGAAAGAAAATAGCAACAAACAACCCCACATAATCAACAAACTAGAAAATAGCTGTGCAATAAATAAAAATGAAAAAAGCCAAAAAGTGATTTGAAAAGACTGATAAAATTATACCACACTAGTTTGTACAGATATAACTTATGTAAACAATTCCCTATTGTTGGAGATCTACCGTACCTCCAAGTGGATACACTATTCCACAAAATTGAAATGATTCCTTCATGCTTATTTCCTTAAAATTCTTAAAAGTATGACTGTTAGTTCAAAGGGTGTGAAAAATTCTAAGGCTTCTGATATAATACTTATATTTCAAAAATGCCTTAGAGAAAGATTGAACCAATTTTGCTCTCACTAGCAGTTTATGATAATGTTCACTAAGTATAATTTTTAAAAATATTTATTATTTGGTTAAAAAAATAATACCTCATTTTAGTTTGCATTTCTTAGGTAACTCATGAAGTTGCACACTTTCTCCATGTTTACAGGCTAAGGTTCTCCTTTTGTGAATTGCCTATTAGTATTGTCTATTTTTTTATTAAGGTATTAGTCTTTCTTACAGATTTTATTACTTTTTTATATATTGATATTGAGCCCTTCACCAAAGAATTGAAAATAGTTTCCTATTTTGTAAAGTTGTTTACTAATGTCATTTAGAGCATTTTGTTGTTGCTGTATAAAAGTTGAAATCATTTATAGTTTTGTCAATTTTTTCCTTTCTTGTTTGCCTTCATTTGATGTTTTGAAATACCAGCCCTATACCAAGATTATTATGTGAATCATACTCATCCATATTAACTCCTAATGGAAAAGCAGCAGTAAAGACTTGATGAATCCCTACCAATATCTTGCTGGCTCAGGAATGTAGTCTGGAATTCCATAAAGCATATCAAAATTAGATATCATTTAAGATTCTTAAAAACACTGGAGACATTATTTGATTCTAGGCTTTGTAGGGGCATAGCCAGGGCAAGGCATAATTGTGATGAAACTAAATTGTTTTCAGTGACCCAAAGTATCTCCTTTTTTCTTGGCCCTTTTTACTCCTGAAGTAGCTCTTCTTCCTTCTCCATCTCCCAGATAAGTCTTCTAGTTACCTATCTCATTCTCACTGAAGAAAGGACTGATTCTTGTTTACCATAAGACATTAAAGATATTTATGCTCTTAAAATAACAATTTGCAAAGAGGATGCCCAAGAAAAGTTTAGAAGGGAAGATTCTGAATCATTAATGGACTTTCCCTTTTTGATTATTATTTTTAATTGTGGTAAAGTACACATCATATATTTACCATCTTTTAAGTATAGTTTAGTGTTAGTATTAAGTACAGTCACATTCTTGTACAACCCTCACCACTATCTATCCACAGAACTTTTGCATCTTTCAAAACTGAAACTCTGGATTCAATAAACAACTCCCCATTTTCCCTTTCCTCATCCACGTTGAGAACCACTATTCTACTTTCTGTCTCTATGAATGTGACTACTTTATGTACTTCATGTAAGTGGAATCATATAGTATTTGTTTTTTTGTGACTGGCAGATTTCAGGTAGCATAATGTCCTCAAGGTTCATACATGTTGTAGCATATATCAGGATTCCCTCCCTGAAGCTAGGCACAGTGGCTCACGCCTAGCACTGGGAGGCCCAGGCAGGAAGGTCACTTGTGGCCAGGAGTTTGAGACCAGCTTGGGCAATAAAGCAACACCTCATCTCTACAAAAATTAAAATTTAAAAATTAGGTGTGGTGGCACACACCTGTAGTCCTAGCTACTCAAGAGGCTGAGGCGGAAGATCACTTAATTCCAGGACTGCAAGGTTGCAGTGAGCTATGATTGCACCACTGTACTCCAGCCTGGGCAAAAGTGATACCCATTTCAAAAAAAAAAAAAAAAAAAGAATTTCCTTCCGTTTTAAGGCTAAATAATATTCCATTGTATGAATATACCACATTTTTTTATTAATCCATCAAAAGACACGTGGGCTGCTTCACCCTTTGGCTATTGTGAATAATGCTGCCATGAACATGGGTTTACAAATACACTTTGAGATATTGTTTGGGGTATATACCCAGAAATGGGATTGCTGGATTGTATGGTAATTCTATGTTTAATTTTTTGAACATCCTGTTTTCCACAGCATCTGCACCATGTTACATTCCCACCAACAGTGCACAAGGGTTCCAATTTCTCCACATCCTCTGCAATACTTGTTATTTTGGGGTTTTTTTGTGTGTGTGATAGCAGGCATTCTAATAGGTGAGAAATGGCATCTCATGTTTTTGATTTGCATTTCTCTAATGATTAATGATGTTCAGCAACTTTTCATATGCTTATTGGCTATTTTTATATCTTCTTTCAAAAAAGTCTATTAAAATCTTTTGCTCATGTTTTTTTTTTTTTTTTGAGACAGTCTCACTTTGTTGTCCAGGTTAGAGTGAGTGCCATGGCGTCAGCCTAGCTCACAGCAACCTCAATCTCCTGGGCTCAAGCGATCCTACTGCCTCAGCCTCCCAAGTAGCTGGGACTACAGGCACGCACCACCATGCCTGGCTAATTTTTTGTATATATATTTTTTTAGTTGGTCAATTAATTTCTTTCTATTTTTAGTAGAGACGGGGTCACACTCTTGCTCAGGCTGGTTTCGAACTCCTGACCTCGAGCGATCCGCCCGCCTAGGCCTCCCAGAGTGCTAGGATTACAGGCGTGAGCCACCGCGCCCAGCCCCCTGCTCATTTTTTAATAGGGCTGTTTGGGTTTTTGTTATTGAGTTGTAGGAATTCTTTATGGATTTTTTTATTTGTAGCTTTCTCTTAGTACCTTCTAAATCAGGGCATATAGGCAGCCTTCCTCTTCCTCTCCCTTCTCTTGAAAAATATTCTTTTCTTCTTTTTTCCTCAAATTCTTGTTACCACCTTCTCTTGAAAAATATTCTTAGTTTATGCCTAATCTAAATGCTAATCTCAACACCAAAATGGATCAGGAGTGAGGCATCTCAGCTTGGAAAGCATCAAAGAATGCTTTAAATATATTTAAAAGTATATTTTAATATATTATATATATTATACATACAGTCAGGAAACTTTTAACTCAAAAATGTCTCTTTGCAACATCTTTGTTTGCACTACTTTAAATAAGAAAATGGCTTTTTTCTGAATATAAAAGAAATGTATATTGCTTATAAAAATCTAGATATTATGTAACTGACTAAATCAGAAAATGAAAATGTCCCATACTCTCACCCCCTAAGAAACTCTTTCAAACAATTTAAATCATTTAGTATAAACTTCCATAACATAGGCATACATATACACACACACACATCGTATATACACACTGCATTTCATATATTACTACTTAATAATATATCCTGGACATCTATCCATATTAACATGAGATGCTGTTAATTATCTTTTTGAATAACAGTCAAGATAGTATTTATATATATAAACCAATATACATTTTTAAAATTCACAAAACATAAAACAAAATGGATTCTAATAAGATCAAAAGCACTTCAGGGTCTAACAATGAACAATAAATATTATAGAAAGTGAAGAGAAAACATAAAATATAGCTCATAATTACTCTATACCACTTGTACAAAAGATCTGAATCTTTAATAGTGCTGCAGTTATAGCCCTCCCATATCTACCTATGGTATATTTACAAACTCTCTTTCTTACTCTGAACCAGAAATAATATATCCTCTGACCATGTTTCCTCCACAGAAATGTCTGATCAGGAAAGTTATTTCCAAAACTTCCAGTGAGAGGACAGAGGTTACCAACCTAGTTGACAAATGTAAAAGGCAGATGAACGTGTATAGGGGTTTACATGTGTCAGCCTCCATTTAAAGTATAATTCTCTTATTGTGTCACTGGTAAAGAATAATTTATTTATTCAGTTATACAAAGGATTAATGTCTTCCTTTATGATGAAAAAGATATAAAAGAGACACTGCCTTGTGACTCTCAGCAAATGATAAAATTAAAATAAGAGTTGAAATTCCATCATTTGCCACAACATGGATGGAATTGGAGGTCATTATGTTAAGTGAAACAAGCCAAGCACAGAAAAACAAATATCACATGTTCTCACACATATGTGAGAGTTAAAAAACTAGATCTCATGAAAATGGAGAGTAGATTGGTGGTTATCAGAGGCCAGGAAGGGTAGAGGTGAAGTGAGAATGAAGAGAGGTTGATTAGTGAGTACAAATACACAGTTTGATAGAAGAAATAGGACATAGTATTTGATAGATCAGTAGGATGACTACAGTTTATGATAATCTATAATATATTTCAAAATAGCTAGAAGAGAATAATTTGTTTCTAGCATAAGGAAAAGACAAATATTTAAGGTGACGGACATCCCAATTACACTGACTTGATCTTTACAAATTATATGAATGTATTAAATTATCACATGTACCCCCAAAATATGTACATCTATGTATGTATCAATTTAAAAATTTTTAAAAACAACAAAAAACCTGAATGGATTAAAAACCAAATTGAGAAAAAATTTAAGCAAGAGCAATTTTTAAGTGGAAAATGTTATTATCATGTTCATCTCCTAATATGGTCAAATTTTCTTAATTTCCTAACTACTTTTTTCCACAAGGGTCTGCTATATCTTCATTTTTTACCTCTATTCCCTTCTTTGCCTACCTCTAAATTTTCATACCAAATAGAAAAATTTACCATCTTCTCATTAAATAATCTAAAATTTAACAGTATTACATTAAACATATGGTTGGCATGGCTTTACCATAAACTTCAAATAAGTATTCAGAGACCAAAGTTGAAGGGGCTTTTAATGCTGGCGGGGAATTTTTTTAGGCCTTCAAAGGCTAATGCTGCTGTTTCTTCTTCTTCGTCTTTTTAACATCGTGCTCTCTTCCTTCCCCCACTGAAATTTAAGAACATGCAGCTACCATAAATTCAGGATATCCTAGAAACAACCTGGCTAGAAGAGTGGTATGGCCTCTACACACTCATCCTTTAATTGAGGTCTTCTACCCACTCAGTCTTACTCATACCCAGCCTTTCCCATGTTATTAAAACTTTAATCCTTGCCTCTGTCATGTTCAGGTTTCTAAGCCTGGGGAAAGCAAAACTTCAAAAAGCCATAAGGATGGTGGGAAAGGACTCAGAAGGTAGCCAGAGAACCCAGAAATTATGACTAGGACTGGATTATTTTATATTAATGTCCATGTTTTGCAATGTCTAAAGCATGACTTGAATTCATCTTTCACCTCCTAAATTCTGCCATAGTCCCATCTTACTTGTATTTTTTGTGTGCATTTTTTGTGTATTATTTGTGTGCATAAATAACACTGGATAAATTGAACAAATCCTCTAATTCGTTCAAGTTGGCTACCACAACTCCATACATCATATTCTATACTCAAGGACGGAAGAAAGAAGAGAGTATGCATATAAACTGTTCTCTTGCTTTTGTTCCTTTTATCAGAGAAGCAATTTTTTTCCTTGTAGAAGTCCTCCAGAAGATTTCTCGTTATATCACATTTGCCAGAACTGAATCATACAGCTAGCCCTAACTGCAAGGGAAGTTAAAAAAGCATATTTGTCTTTTGAGCCTCTATAATAGCAAGAGAAAGGGGCTCAGGACTGGCTTTGGGGATTTAAGCAACAGTTTATGACCCATGTCTATATTAGATAACTAGCTAGTTATGCTAGTTAATTACAACTGGGTGCAGTACCTTTAAGAGGCCAAGTTTAGGCTAATGTAGTTCCCCTTTCTAGAAGAAAAAAGGTTGAAAATGCTGACAAAGGAGACATTAAAAAGGGACTGGAATGAAAACTTCAGCTATGTCAGATGGTGCTGACAACGCTGAGTTGCAGACAGATTACAAATGAAAGAGTATCTCTAGCCAAACCCCATCTAGAATGAGGGGAAAATTGTACTAGTGTGCATAACTGGATGTCCGGAATCCTTCTAGAAGCTTTAAGAATTGATAAGTGGAGATATATATGGGGCTACAATTTTTTAAAGAAGGAAACAGATTTTTACAAATCATTTAAAATAGACAAGCCAATAATATACTTAAGAGTTAACATTGGGCCGGGCATAGTGGCTCACGCCTGGAATCCTAGCACTCTGGGAGGCCGAGGCAGGAGGATTGCTTGAGGTCAGGAGTTCAAGATCAGCCTGAGCAAGAGCGAGACCCCATCTCTACTAAAAATAGAAAAAATTAGCCAGGCGTGGTGGTGCATGCCTGTAGTCTCAGCTACTTGGGAGGCTGAGGCAGGAGGATCGCTTTGAGCCTAGGAGTCTGAGGTTGCTGTGAGCTAGGCTGACGCCACAGCACTCTAGCCCAGGCAACAGAGTGAGATTCTGTCTCAAAAAAAAAGAGTTAACATTAATGGACTCCATTAGATGTGTCAAGTACTGATATATATATTTGTATATAAACACACACATACATACACACTCCTAGCTGCCCCATGAGGCAAGTACATTCACTAATTTGCTTATGGTCACACAGGGAGAAGCTCAACCTAACTCTAGAGATCATACTCCTAACCATATCACATTACTGGTTGTTACTTTATTTGTTCTGCTTGGTATTTCTTATTTATTTTATGTATTTGTTATTTAATCATTCAAAGTTATAAAATATAACTCTTGTTTATAAATTATAGTCTTTCTCTAACTTATTTTCATAGTACATATAGTTCACACAAATCCTAAAGCAGCAAAGCTGTTTCAGTCACATCTTTCAAAAACCTAGAGTCAAGTAATTCAAACAGATTTTGTAGCTAGTTTTAGGAAAGCTTAGATAAGAATTACAACTAACCTGCCAAAACAAACTGCCCAAACAAATGACATCACAGCACAAAGACAATGCACAAAAAACATAGTAGAAACATAAACATGTATCTCTATATATTAGTCCTGTGTGTTCTAATCCCTCCTCTGTTTCATCTGCTCCGAGTTTGCTGCTTCTATAGCATGCTGGCCAATATTATTGGTAGGCATGCTGTCAGCTCCCTGAGTTACCGAGCTGTTTCCCTCCCCAAGACATTAACCCTGTTCGCCCCTCCAACAGCTGATAACACACATTTGGATAATTATACCCAAATCTCCAGTCTCAAACTTCCCTTTCCTCAGCTTTTAATTTTTTAGTTTTTATGCTTCCATTTTTCTTTTACTTTCTTTTTCTTTATACCTTTATTATTATGCTCCCAGAAATTTAGCTTCTGAACATTCATAAGATCCTGAGCATATTCTCAACAATACAATGACATCCATATCTTTCTATCTGCCAAAAAATTACAAGCCACATGTTATACATTAATTTCCTCCTATTTTCTTTTCATCTATTATTAAAATTGAAGTGGATTAAACTCTTTTATAGTTTGCTCAAAGGCAAATGTCTTCAGGTTGGGTTGAAAAACCAAGATTATCCATATAGGAAAAGATCTTCCCACTTGTCTCTTCACCTAATTTTCCCTAACTCTGGCTATCTCTGTCCAATAATGCATCTTTCTTTAACTATTCAGAAGAAAACAAACAAAAAATCCACAATAGCAGGACTAGCTGACAACATGAAAGCTTAAGAAAGCTTAACAAAATAGTGAAGGGAACATACAAAGCCTCTTCCTCCCTCCAATAACCCAGCAGGTCACCTCAGCTGGTATTTGCTACCCTACTTGTACACACAAATGTTAGCTTGCTAGGTCAACTGTATTCAAACTAAAATATGACAGCTGTAAATAAAACAATAAAATAGAGGCCATTTTTAGATTCTGACAAGCCAAAGTTCATGCATTCCTCCTTGAAAACTATCACCAAAAGCAAACAGAGAGCAGCCTCAAGAGGAAATAAAAGAAAATCACTACATGGTCCGAATGATTCATGTTGAAATCAGAACCATCAGATGAGGACTGTAAGATGGATCAATAGCTTCAAATGGTCTCAAGTGAACAATCTGTGCCATTCTCCCTTCTCTGGTCTCTTGGAAAAGAAAAAAAAGAGCAGAAATAAAGCTCTAAGGTCTTTTAATGAGACTGTTATTCCATTAATTATTTGAGGCAGTTTTTGTTTCACTGAATTAATTAACATAATCCTTCTGCTTTAAGCTCCAGCTGCATCTGATGTCACTGCTATGGCAGTGAAGAATGAAAACCAAAGGACAACTGTCTATTTAAGGAATTAAGTTGACTAAAATGAAAAGCATTCACAGAAGCAGTTCCAGTGCTCTGGCTGAGGTTCTATTTGTGTACATATGGACCACATTCTGAATAAACTCAATCTATGCAATTTCAGAATTACAAAACCTTAACTGCTGCCCCACTGCAGCCATTTTCAAACAGGAATCATGTATTAGTATAATGAACTACTCCATCTGTTTCACTCATATGTATTTTTAAATAATTAATTTCGCCTCCACTCATTGAGTTCTTAAATTTCACCACAGTCTATGACAGTTATCTTAGAAAATCCTGAAAATAGCCAATAGATAAGCAAGTCAAATAAGAATATAGGAAATGTTTAACCTTAACAGAATTATTGGCCAGGTGCGGTGACTCACACCTATAATCCTAGCACTTTGGGAGGCCAAGACAGGGGAATCACTTGAGGTCAGGAGTTCGAGACCAACCTAAGAGAGAGCAAGACCCCATCTCTACAAAAAATAGAAAAATGAGCCAGGCCTGGTGGTGCATGCCTGTAGTCCCAGCTACTCGGGAGACTGAAGCAGGAGGATCGCTTAAGCCCAGAAGTATGAGGTTGCAATGAACTATAATGACACTGCTGCACTCTAGCAGGGGCAACAGAGTGAGACCTTGTCTCAAGGGAAAAAAAAAGAATTATTTTAAGAATCTAGATCAAATGTATAGAATGGCACAGATTACAACAGAGTCTTACAGATTTGCTAAACAGGTACCAACTTTCTTTTAAATGTCCCCATCACTTGTATTTTTCATGAATTCAGATGAGACTTTCTAATTCTCAAGCCAACCAGTTAATCTGCACTCTACATGTTTTGTCTAGATCCTTCTTAAACACACCCTAGTGAAGGTCCCAGCACCAAAAGACAAACTGAACCTCAAAAACTCCCATGGGCAGTGACTGAGGAAGCAACTTCTAAATGGTCCACAGATTATTCTAACTTTCCTAAGACTAAGGCATTGCTCCGACACAGACTCAGAAAACTCTTGAAAACAAGGAAATGCCATCTCTGCCTCACGGGAAGTGGACACCTTCTGAAGAATCAGGCCCCTGAAGACCACTGGCCAGTTTCCGAGACACGTTTCAGTAGTAAACTCATTATAAGAAACATTTAATTATATAATTTACAAACCAAGAGGGCTTATTTGAAAAACATAACTGAAAAACACATGTTTAGAGTTTCCAAGATCTCAATCTTATGTCTCGGAGATTATTTCCCACATTACTTCTCTTGATTCAGTAAATGTGTTTTTTCTTTATAACTGTCTCTGCTATATTTCTTCTCCTCCCTTTAGTGTAAGTCAATCTTTCCATTTAGAAAGCCAACAGCTTCGGAGCAACCAAGTTATCCAGCCAATTAATATAAATGTAAGAGCTTTACAAATCCTGAGTGGCTTTCCTTAGTCAGGGATAGTCTCCTCAGCTAACATAAGAACATGTAGATGATAATATAATTCATTCTGCCATATGGTTTCCAAAATACTGGAGGAGGAAGGAATTCTTTGTCCTCTCAAGTTGGAGCTAACCTACAGCTTGATCTGCCTGGCCCATTGATTACTAATCTTGATAAATTTACCTCTACAGTCTAGAGAATTTTATTCTAGTAAACTGTTGTGGCTGGCACACATTGAGATCCCAAATATGTAATTATATTTAAGGATTTATTCCTGAGTACTTTGATATTCCTGTGTTTTTTTAGTCATCTGAGATCTAACTAATCTTCTTAACACTGATACCATAATCACCAAGTTTTTGTACCAATATTGTAGAAAAATGGGATGTTTTGCAACTACAAATTCATTAATAACTACAAATGATTTCTTTGTAAAGAAATACACAAAGGCTTTTGGTTCTCTTTAACTGAAATGTAAACTGTCAAAAAATTAGAAGCATTTATCATAAGGGACTAGCTGAGTAACATGACAAATGCAATATAATAACTCTAAAGCCATTAAAAAACATATTGTAGAAGAGTATGTATTGGCATGGGAAAATCTTCACAATATACTACTTAGAGAAAACAGTCTTGCTATAAAATAAATCATTTTATGAAAGGAAATATATACAGGAAAAAACAAGACTAGAATGATATACATCAAAATATTAAGAATATTTGAGGATAGTGAGATTATATGCAATTTTTTCTTTTGCATTTCTAAATTTTTCAAAATTCTGCACTGGACATTTATTATTTTTATACTGTTTAAAATAGCTTTTTTAAAAAGGAAAATAGCTCCCAAAGTAACTTTGCAAGTCACTTCCTATACTATTTCACACTTTTTATTAGTAAAGGAAATGGAACATCTTTCACTATAAAAGACTCTAAATTATGTTTTAGTATAAGGGAGGCAGTTTTTCCAGTTGCCTTTAAAAATAGCAAAAAGATTTACTGGGTCACTACCATGTGCCAGGTCTTCTCACATATTCTATTAAAAGTGAAACATTTAAGGATAGCCAGGGGAAACAAACTCAAAACTGACTGACAATATGTCTACAGTAATATCATCTTATGATTTTAAAAAGACACACCACCACCACTTAATACATAATTCAATTCAGCTAACTTGTATTGAGGACTTACTAGGTAGGGCATCTTAGCAAGAGGGAAGTATGATGAATAGGGTCAAGCAAAGCTTGAACACAGGATCAAGAGGCAAGGTTGGTTCAGTGTCTCAGAATGGGGTTCCACAAACTAGCTGCATTCCTTATGGCAGCGGTCCCCAACCTTTTTGGCACCAGGGAACGGTTTCATGGAAGACAAGTTTTCCACTGGGGGGTGCAGGGGGGATGGTTTCAGGATGATTCAAGTACATTACATTTATAGTGCACTTTATTTCTATTATTATTACATTGTAATATATAATGAAATAATTATTAAACTCACCAAACTCAACATAATGCAGAATCTAATGCTGCCTCTGACAGGAGGCAGAGCTAAGGTGGTGATGTGAGCAATGAGGAATGGCTATAAATACAGATGAAGCTTTGCTTGGTCACCCACTGCTCACTTTCTGCTGTGCAGCCCGGTTCCTAACAGGCCATGGACTGGTACCAGTCTGAGGCCCAGGATTTGGGGACTATAGTGTTAAAAATGCAGATTCCTAGTGCCTCTGTACCTACTGGTTTGGAGTCTCTGGAGACAAGACCCAGAAATTTACATTTTAAAAAGCATTCCAGATAATTGCTATAAACAATAAAGTTTGAGAAACCCCAGTGTTGTGAAAGATCAAGCCAAGAGAGTAGGGTTAGAAAAATATCATGAGTCCTGAATGCCAGGCTAAGGAATAAGTAAGTTCTGTAGTAGATAATTAGGGTGGGGGAAGAAGGGACTGGGTACCAGTCAGGAGTTTTGCGCTATAGAACAGCATGTTGAGATCTGTGCTTTGGGTCAGTACTGCTCATCACAGTGTGGGTTGAAAAAGAGAACAACTGGAAAAACTGGAGAATTAAGATAAGTGATCCCTAATGATGCATTAAACTTACCAAGAGAAGAAAAAAGTGGTTCCTTCCCTGGTGCCAAAAAGAAGGGCAGAAGGGAGGAAGCTCATGAAAAGTTATTGATAAATAAATATGATGATTTGAATGAAATATTTTTGGTTTTTTTGTTTGTTTGTTTGTTTGTTTTGATACAAGGTCTCACTCTGTTTTCCAGACTGAAATGCAGTGGTGTAATCATACCTCACTGCAACCTCTAACTCCCAGGCTCAAGTGATCCTCTTGGCTCAGCTGTCCAAGAACTGGGGACTAGAGGTGTGCACCACCACACCCAGCTAATTTTTTTTTTTTTTGAGAATGCTGAAATGTTAAACTCAAAAAATACACAAACAAAGGGAAGATTTGGAGAAAACTTTCCAATGACACTTTAATGTCATTTAATTCATTCACGCATTCAACCACTGAGTAGGTACTTACCACAGACCAAACACTGGTCTAGATGCTGAGTCAAAAACAAATGAGAACCACTGAATTATACAGTTTATACAATGAATTTTATGGCATGTGAATTATATCTCAATAAAATTGTCTTTAAAACAAAACAAATGAGATATTTGTCCTTAAGGAGCAAACGGGAAACAGACAACTGCAATTCAGTGTGGTATTAGGACAGAGATAATGGGCTATACGCACACACAGAAGGGACATCTTAGCCACACTGGGGTCCAGAAGAACTAATTCATGAATGAAGAGTAGAGGAAGCCAGGCAAGGAGAATGCTGGAAATCAGGCAGAAGCAAATCTGGTGAGCTCTTAAAGTAAGGACCTGAATGCCAGGATAAAAATATGAGAGATGAGGTGGGGCAAGGTGAGGCAGGTCATGAAGAGCCCTGTGCATTACAGCCTTGCTACTCAAGGTGTGATCCTCAATCCAGCAGCATAGGCATCACCTGGGAGTTGTTAGAAATGCAGAGCCTTGTGCATTACAGCCTCACTACTCAAGGTGTGGTCCTCAATCCAGCAGCATAGGCATCACCTGGGAGTTGTTAGAAATGCAGAGTCTTGTGCCCCACCACAGGCTTGCTGAGTCAGAATCTTCATCTTAACAAGACTCCTAGGTGATTCAGATGGACACCAAAGTTCGGGAAGCGCTATACTAACAAATTTATTCTTAGGACAAAATCCTACAGGGAATCATTGAGGAACTTCAAGTGGGAGAATGGAATGGTCAGATATGTACATTACAAAGATCACTCTAGTAACAGAATGAAAAAATAAACTATAGGAAGTAAGACAAAGATTGCTTAAGAAGCTGTTTCGGGATTCAGGAAAGAAACAATAAGGGCCCAAAATAGAGTAGGAACAGTACTAGGAAATGTAACTGATTCTAAGCTTTTGGTTTGGGTTAATGGAGGGGTTCACCATTCACCATTCACCAGACAGGTAAAACAAATAACAACAATTACAGTAACTAATATTTCTTAAATATGTGCCAGGCATTATTCTAAGTGCTTTGTATGAACTATCTCATTTAATCCTCATAACAGCCCTATGAAATAGATACTACATCCCATTATACAGATTGAGGAAACTAAGACACAGTGAAATTAATCAGGTAGGGTGGTATGAAGTGGGAAGGAGGAATGAAAAGTTCAATTTTGAGTATGCTCAGTTTGAGATGCTTGTGAAGATGTCCATAAAGCAGTTGTTTGTAGGGATCTAGATTTGTAGGGAGAGCAACTAGGCTGGAATCAGATTTTGAAGTCATCAGCACAGGGCTGGTACCTAACTCTTCAGGAATGGATCAGGCCACAGTGGGAGGGTATAGGTCAAGGTCAGAACCCAGAAGCACCAACATCTAAGGTGCATTGGGAGCTGGGTAAGCTTCTGAAGAAGACCAGGCAGCCAGAGAAAAAGGAGAATGATAGCTTTAACAGCAACAACAACAGCTAATATTTGTAAGAATTCACTGTATACTGGTCAATATTCTAAGCATTTTTAAAATATATTAAATAATTTAGTCATCACTAACCACATGAAGTAGGTATTATCACCATTACAAAGATGAGGAAATCGAGGCACAAAGAGGTTAAGTAACTTTCTCAGGGACACAAAGAAAATGAATAAGCAAAACCTGAACTAAATCAGGATCCAAGTTCTAGGTGTAGAATCCATGCCCTTGACTGCTATGATGCACTGCCTCTCTTTCAGGACACTGGGAGGGGTGGAAGCCAAAAAATGAAACAGTGTAACAAGACCCACAGAATAGTGTCTGGCCCACAGTATGACCTCAGTAAATATTAATCATTATTATTTGATAATTATACTGCCATGGCGTCATGCATTTGCCCAAGGCAGTTTTTAGAAGAAAACACATAACAACTAAATAAAGTAAAAATCAAGGTTTTAGTAGAGGAAGAAAAGCAAAGGATGCTAAGTCTTCAACTCATTTTCCTACACCTTTAATATCTAAGGCTCCACACTTCAACCCTCATCCAGGTTTGTGGCTACCACCATGACCCAAGTCCTTTGAGAGGGCTGCTGCACACAGCAATGCTCTGAAGGCCTCGCTAATCCCAAAACACCTTCTAAGTGCTATAAAGAGCCCATTCTAGGGTGCTACCTCTAGCATTGAGTGCATTTTGCTCCATTCTAATTGTTTTAAAGCAGGTTGATGCCGAAGGACTCTCAGGTTCTTCACCGCCCACTGAAAGCAAATGCATGGCCTACTCCAGACAAATGTTAGTTTGTTCTAAGTAGGAGGACATGTCTACAATGAAAGGGTATCATGTTATCAGGTAATTTTCAAACTAAAATTATGTCATTTATGCCCTTAAGACAGAAGCTTCATGTTGTTTTCTCTTTTAAAAATTCTTTCTAATTCAGTTATTTTCTCTGGCACAGATTCATCCATGATCAAAAAGAGAGTGAGTGAATAAGAACAATAATAATGAAAATGGTCAGGGAAAAAAAAAAACAGTTTAGATTTCCAAAAGGTTAAATTTTTGAAATAAATTTATATATGTCTACTCTAGGAAGAGTTCTCAAAACAGAATAGAGGTATTATAATATTGAATAGCAGAAAGCAGCTCCCAGAATTGGGACATCTGGTCACCCCAGCCTTGAGGCAATGCACATAAAAAGTGCTATTTTTAAAATAAAATGAATGCGAATACCCTATCCTGCATAAATATAAATGACAATTCTTGCCAGGAAGACTTGGATTCTAAAATTGACTAAGCAAAGATTTATGTACTAAGATGCTCATCACAGTACATTGCTTCTAATAGTGAAAAATGCCCAGCAGTAAACTTTGTACAACCAAATGATGTACATTTATGCAGCCATTAACATTTTCAATGAATATTTATTGATATAAAAATTCTCACAATACACATTAAGTTTAAAAAATCATTAAAAATCATTTTAAAATCATTTTAAAAATCATTACCACTTATGAATATAGGTAAAAGACTTAAGAAAGTAAATCAATAGTTGACAATGATTATCTCTGGGTGGTATAATTAATTTATTTTAACTTTCTTCCTTTATATGTTTCTGTATTATCCAAACTACCTACAATGTATCATTTCCATAAGCAGAAAAAAATGTTGCTTATAAGTTGATCATTTTTTATTAAAGATTTCCCAATTAATCCTTCTTGCTGTTTTTAACTTTCCCACTTTTTCTTACCCTGGTCTAAACTTTAAGGTAGTGAGGTCTCAAGGAGGTGCCAGGGGACATCTGGCAATGTCTGAAGACAATATTGGTTGTCACAACTGGGGGAGGAGGGTGCTACTGGATCTAGGGGACAAAGGTCAGGGATTTGGCTAATCATCCTACAACACACAGGACAGCCCCCCACAAAAAGAAATTACCCAGCCTACTATCAATAGTGCAGAGGTTGAGAAATTTTGGTTTAGGATAAAAAAAATGAGTAAAACAGTAAGAGTGGGTTAAAATGCAGTATTAACTCTGAGGGGGTTCACTTTTTCATTTCTAAAATAAGAAATGTATATTCTGAGTTGATGAAAATTTAATACAGGTTTTGACCCAACTTCCTTATTAAGACAACTTATTTCTCAGTTTTACGGAAAATATTTCCAGAAATTCTACTCCTAAGCTAAGCATGCCTCTTGTCAAACTATAAGTAAGATTTTTTTCAGTTTAAGCATATAGAGACCAATCTTGTGTAAAAGTACTAGTAACAAAACCATTTTTTTTCCTTTTTCTATTATTCTTAAAAAATTAATTTTTATTCAATTTATCTTTCTTTTTTTTTCTACAACGGACAGAAGATAAAAAAACGTTTTAAAGTAAGATCATAAATATCTTTAAAGGAGTATCTAAATTATCTTATTATATGTACTCCAGTATGGTAAGCTGAAAAATTAAGGTGGAACTAGTCTAGTCTAACTATTCTAAAAACTAGTCTAACACAAAAGCATTTAATTGTATGAAACAGACATATACTGACATACACAGAAAATGAATTATGCAAACTCATACAAAATTACTTCCTATTATCATGTCAGATTCAGGGACTGGTAACAAAGCCGAAGTACAAATGAAGTACCCTCCCCAATCTAAGTTACTAAATACCAATCCACTCTATAATAATTTATTTAATTCCATTATAGATATAAGTGTGTATGTATGTTCAGTTATAACAAATCACAACAGAGCATAAAGGTTGGGTAGATAAAATAGTAGCAGGATAAAGATGACAAAAGGATGGAAGGAAGAGAGCAGAAGAAGACAGAACACCACCAGAGATGAACAAGGGATGACTCAGACAGGAAAAAAAGAGGCAATAAGAAATTGTACAATTTAAGCCAGGCGTGGTGGTGCATGCTTGTAGTCCTAGCTACTTGGGAGGCTGAGGCAGGAGGATCACTTGAGCCCAGGAGTTCAAGGTTACAGTAACCTCATGATCATGCCACTGTATTCCGGCCTGGGCGACAGAGTGAGACCCTAACTCTTCAAAAATAAAATAAATTTCATTTAAAAATAAAAAGAAATCATGCAACTTATTTCTGAGTGAAAATGAAGGAAGAGAATAATGTACGTAAGCAAGAATGTGAAGAAAATAAGGGGAAATAAAATACTGAGGAACTATGGTAGAAAGAGATCAGCAGGAAAAGTGATATGGGGTTTATAGCCCCTTTATCCAATAAAAATAATTTTCAATCTTTGATCTCTGACATGTTATTCGTAACATTTGCTTGTATAGATTCTCCATCCCCTCCCCTTTTTTTCCAATTAAAAATGATTCTCTAGGGAAAGATACCTAATGTCCTCCTTGTCATGCAAAACTCTCCCATTTTTCTGCTCAAAGACAGAAAAGGAGGGGTAGAATTCAATCACTGTCATTTTTGGTGACCTATTCACAGTGAACATCAATTGAGGGTAGTTATTTTGTTTTGTCTATGCAGCACTATTCCTTCTGATGGGGAACAGCTCTTCAATCTCCATCCCAAGAGGTTGCAGTGGGAATATCAATTACAGTGTCCTGTCTTCCCCTTGGCCTCTAGGTTGAGCATGACCACTCATGGTATTGCTCCCCCACTGCCTACAGGGAATAGTGAAAAGAGAGGGCACATGACTCCCAGCAAGGGCAACCAGAATTCCTCTATCAAGCTCTCTTCCTCCAGGCCCAGAGCTGAAAGATCACATGGTCTGCAAGTGCCACTGGCCATCTTTTCATCCCAGAAAGAGCTGTCCTGAGAGTGAAACCAAAGTCAGCACATGAGAGTCAGTGACAGGGTGCTCCAAAGACCATGTCTGAGACTTGATTCCAACCATGCCTAGACTTTTAGGTCATATAAGCAAATAAGACCCTTTTTGGCTTTGAGTAGGGTTTGTTACTTCCAACTAAAACAGCTCTGGTTGGTAAACTGTTTAACACCGTTAAAGAGAGGTTTGGTATGTCAGTATGTCAGAACTATTATCTGTGAATTACCCAGGCTCTTTCTATTTACATACTACATCTCAGCTGATACCATAACTTGAGGTAATGAGCTTCAAATATATAAAATTTAATGTTCAAAGTAGAAATTCATTTAAAATGACAAGCATATAATTTATTTCAAGATCTAACAAGCATTCCTACTAAACTGAGATCTCATATCATAAACTACTATTGATGTCAAAATACTCCACCATAACCTCAGCTTATTTTCATCTTCCTAAACTAGAGTTATATCCTTTTAATCTCTCTAGCCTCTTCACTATCCAGATCATTTTATTTTTCCTAGTCTAAAATTTCTCTAGTTTTAGTGTGTATTTGTCAAGAAGTAGAAACCCTAACCACACATGCAGGATTCCTAGCCAGACAATGTATGTTTTTGTACATGTGACCAAAGATAGACAAAACTTTTTTGTGTCCAGGCTCCCTCCAGTCTGGCACTTTGCTCACATTTTTGGCCACAGCAGCACATCAAGCCAA
Organism: Cheirogaleus medius; assembly: GCA_008086735.1. Classification (NCBI taxonomy): domain Eukaryota; kingdom Metazoa; phylum Chordata; class Mammalia; order Primates; family Cheirogaleidae; genus Cheirogaleus; species Cheirogaleus medius. The sequence goes on along the minus strand of VBSM01001044.1, from coordinate 3,183,518 downwards.
AGGAGGTAGATAAATGGTCCTCAGGAACACTTAGGAATGTATAATGCACTTCTCCTTTGATTTCAATCAAGTTTGGAGCCATTATTTTGAAATCAAAACACAATTACATCACCCCTATGTTCTACAACTGGCAAAAAGCCTCCCTTGTACAATATGTTTAGTGCTAATGTCTGCTGCTTAAGGAGAGTTCCAAGCGAAGAGGGCTTGGAAGAGAAATAGAGAATGCCCAAAGCATGAAGAAGCCATGGATAAGTTTCTGCTAAGCTTAAGCTGTATCAGCACAAACTCAGACTGACGTTACAACCAAGATAGATGGGGAAGAGGAACTATTAAAGGGCAAACTTGACCAAAGGGTATTTTAGCACCAAAAAAACCCCTAAGGAAACAAAACATCAAAGCCAGACATCATTAATAAAGGCAAAGTGGTAAGTGTGTGAAGGAAAGATTCAATTAAAAATCACCTAAATTCCTTTTCCATCCTCTCCCACCTCCTACTGAAAATGAAACTCCATAGGAGTGATATCTAAGGCCAAATCTTTGTATTAAGTATATCTATTGGTTGGGCTAAGATGGAATCATAGCACGCATTTTGGAAAAAACACAAACAAAAAACTCTTTCTTCTGTCATAATGGGCAAGCACAACTCTGGTTAACTCTTCGAGTAAGTTGGAGAATCGAAGAAGCTAATCACAAGGGAACTTTTGGGAGTGATGGAAATGTTCTATATCTTGTTTGTGGTGGTGGTTACATGGCAATATGTTTGTCAAAACTCATCAAACTATACACTTAAAATGAGGAAATTTTGGCTGGTCGGAGTACAGTGGTGTTTACAACTAATTGATCACAACCAGTTACAGATTCCTTTGT